>CM073933.1:0-1200000 GCA_037179545.1 Sesamia inferens
CTCATCGAGCAAAACGATGGGCCGGTATGCCGAGGGGGAGTCCGCCGGCCGTCCCTCCTTGTGGAGGAGGCACAACTGGCCTTCCCGCCAAGGTTTCGGGAACCTCCCCGACGCGAAGCACGCGTCGAAGAGGTCCCGAAACCTTCCCGCCATCTCGGTGACCGCGATGGCCACCACCCTGGCGGGAACGCCGTCCGGGCCAGGAGCCGTCTTTTTGGCGCGGAGACGGAGAGTCGCCGCGCCAAATTCCTCCTCTGAAACCGGAGGAGGAGGAGCTTCCTCCTCCGGTTCTTCCCTTGGCGGGCCCATCACTGGTGGGATGAAGTGCGGATCCCTGCGCGGAAACAGGGACCGCACCACCCCATCCAGGAGCGCTGGTTCCAGGGTCTCGGCAACCGGGGGACCAATGCGACGCAGTTTGTTCCGCGCCGCCTTATATGGCCTCCCGAATGGGTCGTTGTCGAGACCCTCCAGCAGCTCAGCCCTCGCCGCGTCCTTGGCGGCGCCGATGGCCGACTTGAAGGCCGCCCTCGCCTCCACGTATGTGGAGTAGAGGCGGTCCTCTTCGGCCTCGTCCCGTCGGCGCCGCCGACGCGAGCGGGTGTAGGCCCGCCGTGCCGCCACGCAGGTGGCCCGCAGCCCCGCCAACTCCTCCGACCACCAGTAAACGGCGCGTCGGGGAGGTGGACGTCTCGACCGAGGCATGCTGGCGTTGCACACCTCGGTCAATGACCCCCTCAGTCGGGCCGCCGCCGCGTCCACGTCCAGGACGTCCCCGCCGGGACCTGGCCAAAGCCAGTCCTGGACGAACGCGGCCTCCCGTGCCGCCTCCCGATCCAGGTGGGTCAGAGCCCACCTTGGAAACGGGGAACGGCCCGACGATGAGGGGGTGCTGCGGCGCCCCCGTGGATTCTGGGGGGAGATCTCGAATCGCACGTAGCGGTGATCCGAGATCGTCTCCCCCAGTTCCACCCTCCAATTTCGAATGCGGGCGGCCAGTGCGGGCGCGGCAAAGGTGAGGTCCACAATGGACCCGCCCTGCCGCCGCACGCACGTCTGGACGCTCCCCCTATTCAAGAGGGAGAGACCAGACGTGGCCGCCCACAATTCGACCGCCTGACCGCGGGCGTCGGTGGCCGGATTTCCCCAGACCACCGACTTGGCATTCAGGTCTCCTAACACGGAGACCTGTCGTGGCGCCGTCCTCCCAATGACCGCCGTCAGGACCCCGAGGAAATCCTCGAAGTCCTGGAGAGGGCGGTTTGGGGAGAAGTAGACCCCCACAAGGGCCAACCCTCCCCACGCGGCGGCCACGTATCCCGGTCCCCTCTCTAAGAGCGAGAGGGGAGGGGAGTCCGAGGAAGACCGCGCCACGATTGCCACCGAGCCGTCACTATCTCCCAGCCAATTGCTGGGAGTATAGTACGGCTCGGCCACCACTGCCACATCCACCAACCACTCGGCCATCGACTGCACCAGTAAGTCCTGGGCAGCCCGGCAGTGGTTGGTGTTTGCCTGTAGGATGCGATGGTCGATACCCATTATTCGACCATCGCATCACCCTCGGCCACCGCCGCTGATGGGACATCAGCGGGAGTGGTGGCAGCAGCGACAGGACGGCTTATAGCCGCCTGCGGCTTGCCCCTCTTGGTTGGGGGTCGGCATGAGCTCCCCCCCATTATATGGTCCGCAGGGCGGCCACTGTCGGCGCACGCCGCGCAACGTGGCTTGGCGGCGTCGCACGAGGCCGCCATATGTCCCAGGTTCCCGCAGCGGAAACATGTGTCCGCCCTGTCCACGGTGGACGGACACATGGCTCGGGTGTGGCCGATGCCGAAGCACTTGAAGCAGCGCATCGGCGCTGCCTCAAGTACCCGGATCACGGCCCGGCTAAAGCCCACGAATAGCCGCCCCTGGCATTTAGCCTGGGCGGCCAACACTGCGGCGACTGGGCACACCAGCCGGATAGTGCCCAGTCCACCGCGGCCGGGCCTAATCTCCCGAGCCTGCACCGCTGCGGGGTCGCAGCCTCCTGCCGAGGCGATGGCGGCCACCACCTCCTCCTTGGTGACCGAGTCATCAAGACCGGTCACCTCGATGGCCGTGGACTTCACCGGCCTGGCCACCTTCGCCACATCGGCAAGGGCCTCCCGCACCTTGCTGGCGAACAAATCGGCATTTCTGCCGCCGTCCTTCCCCGGAAACTCGAATAACCGAGCTCCGGTTTGGGTCCGACGGCAGGCACCGATTCCCAGCTGGGCGGGGTCTGCGACGGTACGAGCCCGTCTTAAGACGGACTCGTACGTTACCCCCTTCTCCGCGGCCTCGGGCACGATGGTCACCGTGACCGCCGCGGATTTGGGGGCAACCAACTTCGGCGCCTTTGGGGCCGCCGCTGCAGCTGCCGGGGCAGCTGCCGGGGCAGCCGCCGGGGCAGCCGGGGCCTGGGACGCCTTCTTGCCCTTCCCCTTTCCCTTCCTAACCACCTCTGACCACGACTGGTTGGCTGGGGTGGTGGAAGGGAGGAGGGCGTCGACCTCTCGAACCTGTGGGGCGGGTGCCGCGATGGCAGCCGGCCCCGGTTTGGCGCCCGCACTCGTACCGGGGGGAGACGGAGCCCCCGGCGACTTCTTCCCCTTGCCCTTGCCCTTTGAGGGCCTCGGGGCCTGGGGAGCCGCTGTCGGCACCTTGTCGGCCGCTAGCGGCGGACGGAGCCGCTTCTCCGGCAGCAGGCGGTCCTCTATGCCTGCGAAGCAGGCACGAGTGAACGCCCTCTCCTCCATGACCACCTTGCGGAACAATTCCTCAAGGTTGGAGGAGGAGGGGGCGGGAACCGCCGCTGCCGACGGGGCCGCCGCCGACGCGGCCGCTGCCGACGGGGCCGCGGCCGACGGAGACGGGGCCGTAGCCTCAGCCAGCTTCTTATGAAGCTGGCTGACTTCCGCTTGCAAGCGATCCACCCTCGCCTGCAGCTGCCTGGTCTCTTCAGACGCAGTCCGCTGCGTCATCTCTAGGACGATGCCGTGCAAGCTTGTTGCACGGCATTTTAGTGCCTTCTGGAAGGTCCCCTTGAGGTTGGAGGACCTGGAGGCGACCTCGACGATCTCCTCCTTGTCCTCCTCCGCCAAGCGGACCAACTCAGCCACTGAGAGGCCGTCGAAACTGACGAGGGCCGAACCATAACCGGCCCTCGCCTTGGCTGCGCGCCTCTCCTTGGCGGCAACCATCTCCTCCAGTTCCAGCTCGGCCTCGGCCCGTCTGGCCAAGCCAAGCTGGCGCTGGGCGTCCGCAAGACCCACATCGTGGGTGCCGGCCTGAGACGAAGTCGAAGGCGAAGCAGAAGACTGCTTCGCCTTCGACTTCCTCTTGGGCTTACTCTTGCCCGAATCCGAGGAACCCTCGGACCCGAGCTTCAAGTAAGCCCGCTTCAGGCTGCTCTCCGCAACCACCCCACACACCGACGAGTCCAGGACCACGGACTCAACATCCGAGTCCGAGAACTCGTCTGCTACACTCATGCTAGCCGCGGATGGTGCGCGACTGGCCTCTGAGGCAGACAACTCGTCCGGGTGGCCCTGAGAAGGGCCGTTTGGTTGGCCCTGAGAAGGGCCTTTTTTGGCGAAACGCCCGGAGGCATTCCGCAATGGTTTCGGCATCGCGTCCACCAACAACCACAATTAAAAAATAAAACCCACAATAAAACTCAAATAAAAACCTCAGTAAAATCAGAATAAAACCACAATAAAATCAGAATAAAACCCACTACGAATAAAAACCCACAATAAAATAATATAAAATCCACAATGTACGTAATCGCCCTCAAGTAAAATAAAATCGCAAGATCACGTACGTCACAGCGCTTGTTAGCCACCGGTCTGCCACTCCGTTACGGTGGTCAGACACGGCGTTGCCCGGGGAACACTGCGAGGAAGTCAGCACTGTGGGGCGTCCCCCAACCTAACCTTTTTTTTTTTTTTTTTTTTTTTTTTTTTTTTTTTTTTTTTTTTTTTTTTTTTTTTTTTTTGTTTTTTTTTTTTTTTTTTTTTTTTTTTTTTTTTTTCGAGTGGAAATGACAGTTTACGCACCATACCCGTCGCTAGCTAGGCGACGAGCGTGTGTGGGACTCGCCCGGCCGAAGCCGGGAATACCCACTAAAACCACCCGGTTACCGTCGGGCCCTGTGTTGAGAGTGACACGGGGCCGACCCGAAGGCCAAGTACTCCGTGCCACTCTCAGGGCTTGCCGGCCCTCCCCTGTAGGGCCGGTTTCCGCGCCAAAGGGGGATTACCCGGTAACGGAATAATCCCCAGACGTGGTGACCGCTGTGCAATGCACGTGCGGGAGCTACCCGCACGCGCTGGTCACACCCTGGGGCTAAAGGAGGCGGGGGTTCGTCCCCCGCCTTCTTCGCCCCACCCGTCTACGCCGGAGGGGAGCGGCAAGTACGTCCTCTTCCCGCTCCCTCTCCGCAGCCTCCTTCTGCAAGAGGACGGTCTCGCAGAAGGAGGCGGCAGCCTCCCATGCCGTCTCACTTTCAACCATGGCTCGTACCATGGTTGCCAGTGAGAGGCGTCCGCCTCCGAGCGCCGCAACGAGATCGCGGCGCTCGTTCCGCCAGGCCGGGCACTCCACCAGGGTGTGCTCGGCCGTGTCGTCGGGGGAGTCGCAGTGATGACACCGCGGTGACTCCTCCCGACGGGCGACTCGGTGCAGGTAGTGACCGAAGCACCCATGTCCGGTCAGTACCTGCACTAGGCGGAAGGTAAGGCTGCCATGCCGGCGCCCAACCCATCCCTCCAACACCGGACGAATCGCTCCAATCGTCCGGTGGCCGGCAGCTGGGGAGCGGAGCGCCTCCCTCCACCGGCTCAGGGCCTCCCCCTGAGCCGCTAATCTGACCCGCCTTACTTCCTCGAAGGCGGGTCGTTCCCCCCGTTCCCGGGCCGCGACACGGTGTCGATGCACCTGGGACAGAACCAGGGCATCGACCTCCCACGGGGGCGTGCCCGCGAGCACGCAGGCCGCCCCATGACTGACCGTGCGGTATGCCCGCACGGTCCGTGTCGCGATGACCCTCTGCGGCCTCCGCAGCAGGGCCACTGTTGCCCGGGAAAGGCGCTCCGCCCACACCGGGGCTCCGTAGAGCGCCATCGACCGTACCACTCCCTGGTACAGCCGACGGCACGCCGAATTCGGCCCCCCCAAATTGGGGAGGAGCCGTCCGAGTGCGGCTGCGAAAGAGCACAGCCGCGGAGCGAGGAGCCTAAAGTGCTCCTCGAAATTCCAGCGGGGATCCAGGATCAGGCCGAGGTACTTTATATGCACCTCGACGGGAACCCGGACCCCCTCCACTCGGATACGGAGACCCGGTGGGGTCCTGCGTCGTGGGGCGTGGAAGGTCATGGCCCTCGTCTTCTCGAGAGCCACTTCCAGCCCCAGGAGGCGGATGCGCCGGACGACCAATGAGGTGCCGACCGACGCAAGGTGAACCGCCTCCTCCCAGTCACGCGCCCTGGCCGCGACTAGGGTGTCGTCCGCAAAGCAGACGACGTCCATACGCGGCAAGAGCGCGCCACGCAGAACCCAGTTGTACCCCAGGTTCAACCTAACCTTTTTTTTTTTTTTTTTTTTTTTTTTTTTTTTTTTTTTTTTTTTTTTTTTTTTTTTTTTGACGCTGTGGGAATGCATTTACGCACCATACCCCGAAGGGCGTGTGTGGGACTCGCCCAGCTCTGTAGCCAGGAATACCCACTAAACCCAACAGCGGCACACCGACATCGCCTTAGTGGCGGGGTCATGGGATGTAGCAAGCCTGCCGTCCACAACCCCGCCGGCGATTCCTGCCCGAAGGCAGGCCCACAGTGGGCCCTCCATAGGGAGGGGCCCGGCTGGTCACGTCTCCGTGTGCGAGAAGACGCAGCAGCCACGGGTTTTTTAGCGAGGTGTCCTTCCTCTTAGCCCCACTCGTTTGCCCGGAAGCAAACGGGGCCCCCAGCTCCTCTCAGTGAGGAGGCCGGGTTGCCCGACGGTGACCCGGAGTTCGGGTCACGTCAGCCACCTGGAGTGGTGGCCGACCCGCCGCGCGTGACCGCCGAAGCGGTCCCCACTTCTGGTTTTGGTCCGCGCCGGTAAACCGGTAACCCCCATATCTGGGGGCCGTTCCCCTATCCGCCACCTGGGGACGCGTCCGATGGCAGGTCCAGAAACTGCGCACGGAAGGTTCAACCTAACCTTTTTTTTTTTTTTTTTTTTTTTTTTTTTTTTTTGTTGTCGCTGGGGAAAATGACAATTACGCATCCCCTCCCGTCGGGGGACGGGAAGGGTATGTGGGACTCCCCGGGAGAGAGCCTCCCGGTATACCCACTAAAAACCCCAGCGGCGCTCCGGCATCGCCATAGTGGCGGGGGAGTGGGAAACTAGCACAGCCTGGGCTTCCTCTCCCCCGCCGGCGAAACCCGCCTAGTAAGGCGGGCCCTCATTTGCCCCTCCTAGGAGGGGGACCGAAGCTCCCACACGTGGTGAGCCCTGCAAGGCGGGCGCGGGCACCCCCGTGCCTCACGCCCGCCGCTCACCTCAGGGCGGGAGAAAGCGGGCGAAATCCCGCCTTCTCCTGCCCCTACGCCGCCTACGGAGCGCCGGAGCGAGGGGATCCTCCTCCCGCTCGCGCTCCGCGGCCTCCTTCTGCGACATCACGAGCTCGCAGAAGGAGGCCATCGCCGCCCAGGCCCCCTCGCTCCCCACCATCGCTCTGACGACGGCGGGCAGCGAGAGGTCCCCTCCTACCGCCGCGACAAGATCGCGGCGCGGCACGGCCCACGACGGGCACACCGCGAGGGTGTGGTCCGCCGTGTCCTCCGCCGCGCCGCAACCGTGGCACGACGGCGTTTCCTCTCGTCCTATCCGGCGCAGGTACCTGCCGAAGCAGCCGTGACCGGAGAGTACCTGCACCAGACGGAAGGAGAGGAACCCGTGACGTCTGTCGAGCCAGTCCTTCAGGACTGGCCCGATGGCGTCGAGGGTGCGACGGCCGAACACCGCGGAGGCGAGGTCGCGCGTCCAATGTTGGACGATGGCGTCCCTCGCCTCCCGGCGGACGGCCTCCCTCAACTCCGGGGCCGGACGCTCGCCCAGCGCCCTGCGCCCCGCCGTCCACTCGTACACTCTGGCGAGCACCCAGGCCTCGAGCTCCCAAGGCGGGGTGCTCGCCAGAGCGCATGCCGAAGCGAAACCTACCGTGCGGTAGGCCCGCGCTACCCGCTGGGCGATGGCCCTTTGGGGCGCCCGAAGGGTGGTGAGGTTCTCCCTCCTGTGGAGGGAGTCCGCCCAAATTGGGGCCCCGTAAAGGGCCATGCTCCTCAGTATGCCGGCGTATAACCGCCGGCACCGAGTGCTCGGCCCTCCCATGTTCGGCATGAGCCATGAGAGGGCGTCCGCGGCTTTCAGCAGGCGCGTCGACAGCCCGCTAAAGTGCGGGCCGAAGCGCAGCCTGCTGTCCAGCATGAGGCCCAGATACTTCATCTGGGCCTCAACCCCGACCCTCACCCCCTCCACATAAATGTGGGCGTCGGGTGGGGGGCGCTGCCGGGGGCCGTGAAAGAACACGGCCTCCGTTTTGTGCAGCGCCACCCTCAAGCCCAGGCGGCGGATCCTTCCCGCCACTAAGGATCCGCCCGCCGACGCCAAACTGGCCGCCTCCCGGAAGGTGCTCCCGCGGGAAGTGAGGAGAGTGTCATCTGCGTAGCAGATGACACTCGTACCTCGTAGGAGGATTCCCCGCAGGAGCCAGTCATAACCGACGTTCCACAGAAGAGGCCCTAGAACGGACCCCTGTGGAACGCCGGTTTCTACACCATACCGCCGGACCTGGCCAGCCCCGTCCACGAGGAGGACGGCACGGTCCTCCAAGTAGCTGGCCAGGAGGCCCCGCAAATAAAGGGGCACACCGTGGAACCGGAGCGCCTCCAGGATGGTGGAGTGGGGGATGGAGTTGAAGGCGTTGGCAATGTCGAATGACACAGCCAGCACTCCATCCCCCACTCCTACCGCCTCTGTCACCTGGCCCTTGAGAAGGGCCAGGGCGTCCACTGTCGAACGGCCAGCTCGAAAACCGAACTGGGCGTCCGACAGGTCCGGTCCCACGTTCCGCAAATGGCGCTTCAGGCGGGCGGCGATAATCCCCTCGAACATCTTACCGGCCTCGTCAAGCAAGACGATGGGCCGGTAAGCCGAGGGGGAGTCCGCCGGCCGCCCTTCCTTCCGGAGGAGGCACAGTTGGCCATCCCGCCAAGGTTTCGGGAACCTCCCCGACGCGAAGCACGCGTCGAAGAGGTCCCGAAACCTTCCCTCCATCTCGGTGACCGCGATGGCCACAACCCTGGCGGGAACGCCGTCGGGGCCAGGAGCCGTCTTTTTGGCGCGGAGACGGAGTGTCGCCGCGCCAAATTCCTCCTCTGAGACCGGAGGAGGAGGAGCTTCATCCTCCGGTTCTTCCCTTCGCGGGCCCATCACTGGTGGGGCGAAGTGCGGATCCCTGCGCGGAAACAGGGACCGCACCACCCCATCCAGGAGTGCTGGTTCGAGGGTCTCGGCAACCGGGGGACCAATGCGACGCAGTTTGTTCCGCGCCGCCTGATATGGCCTCCCGAATGGGTCGTTGTCGAGACCCTCCAGCAGCTCAGCCCTCGCCGCGTCCTTGGCGGCGCCGATGGCCGACTTAAAGGCCGCCCTCGCCCCCACGTATGTGGAGTAGAGGCGGTCCTCTTCGGCCTCGTCCCGTCGGCGCCGCCGACGCGATCGGGTGTAGGCCCGCCGTGCCGCCACGCAGGTGGCCCGCAGCTCCGCCAACCCCTCCGACCACCAGTACACGGCGCGTCGGGGAGGTGGACGTCTCGACCGAGGCATGCTGGCGTTGCATACCTCGGTCAATGACCCCCTCAGTCGGGCCGCCGCCGCGTCCACGTCCAGGACGTCCACGCCGGGACCTGGCCAAAGCCAGTCCTGGACGAACGCGGCCTCCCGTGCCGCCTCCCGGTCAAGGTGGGTCAGAGCCCACCTTGGAAACGGGGAACGGCCCGACGATGAGGGGGTGCTGCGGCGCCCCCGTGGATTCTGGGGGGAGATCTCGAAACGCACGTAGCGGTGATCCGAGATCGTCTCCCCCAGTTCCACCCTCCAATTTCGAATGCGGGCGGCCAGTGCGGGCGTGGCAAAGGTGAGGTCCACAATGGACCCGCCCTGCCGCCGCACGCACGTCTGGACGCTCCCCCTATTCAAGAGGGAGAGACCAGACGAGGCCGCCCACAATTCGACCGCCCGACCGCGGGCGTCGGTGGCCGGGTTTCCCCAGACCACCGACTTGGCATTCAGGTCTCCCAACACGGAGACCTGTCGTGGCGCCGTCCTCCCGATGACCGCCGTCAGGACCCCGAGGAAATCCTCGAAGTCCTGGAGAGGGCGGTTTGGGGAGAAGTAGACCCCCACAAGGGCCAACCCTCCCCACGCGGCGGCCACGTATCCCGGTCCCCTCTCTAAGAGCGAGAGGGGAGGGAAGTCCGGGGAAGACCGCGCCACGATTGCCACCGAGCCGTCACTATCTCCCAGCCAATTGCTGGGAGTATAGTACGGCTCGGCCACCACTGCCACATCCACCAACCACTCGGCCATTGACTGCACCAGCAGGTCCTGGGCAGCCCGGCAGTGGTTGGTGTTTGCCTGCAAGATGCGATGGTCGGTACCCATTATTCGACCATCGCATCACCCTCGTCGGCCACCTCCGCTGGGAGTACAGCGGGGGTGGTGGCAGCAGCGGCAGGACGGCTTATAGCCGCCTGCGTCTTGCCCTTCTTGGTTGGGGGTCGGCAGGAGCTCCCCCCCATAACATGGTCGGCGGGGCGGCCACTGGAGGCACATGCCGCGCAGTGCGGCTTGGCGGCCTCACACGTGGCCGCCATATGCCCCGCCTTCCCGCAGCGGAAACATGTGTCCGCCATGTCTACAGTGGACGGACACATGGCTCGGGTATGGCCGATCCCGAAGCACTTGAAGCAGCGCATCGGCGCCGCCTCAAGCACCCGGATCACGGCCCGGCTGAAACCAACGAATAGCCGCCCCTGGCCTTTAGCCTGGGCGGCCAACGCTGCGGCGACTGGGCACGCCAGCCGGATAGTACCCAGTCCACCGCGGCCGGGCCTAATGTCCCGAGCCTGTACCGCTGCGGGTTCGCAGCCTCCGGCCACTGCGATTGCCGCCACCACCTCCTCCTTGGTGACCGAGTCGTCGAGACCGGTCACCTCTATGGCCGCCGTCTTGGTCGGCCTAGCCACCTTCGCCACGTCGGCGAGGACCTCCCGCAGCTTGGTCGCGAAGAGGTCCGCATTTTTGCCGCCGTCCTTCCCCGGAAACTCGAACAGTCGAGCTCCGGTTTGGGTCCGGCGGCAACCGCCAATCCCCAATTCGGCGGGGTTGGCGACGGTACGAGCCCGTCTCAGGACGGACTCGTACGTTACCCCCTTCTCCGCGGCCTCGGGCACGATGGTCACCGTGACCGCCGCGGATTTGGGGGGAACCAGCTTCCTCCCGCCGACTTGTGGCTTATTGGCTGCCAGGGCTGTCGCCGGGGCAGCTGCCGGGGCAGCCGCCGCAGCAGCCGCCGAGGCAGCCGGGGCCTTGTTCGCCTTCTTCCTGCCCCTCTTCACCACCTCTGACCACGGCTGGTTGGACGGGGTGGCGGAGGGGAGGAGGGCGTCTCCCTTCTGGACCTGAGGGGTGGGAGCCGCGATGGCAACCGGCCCCGGTTCGGCGCATGCACTCGTCCCGGGGGGAGGCAGAGCCCCCGGTGACTTTTTCCCCTTGCCTTTGCCCTTTGAGGGCTTCGGGGCCTGGGGAGCCGCTGTCGGCGCCTTGTCAGCCGCTAGCGGCGGACGGAGCCGCTTTTCCGGCAGCAGGCGGTCCTCTATGCCTGCGAAGCAGGCCCGAGTGAACGCCCTCTCCTCCATGACCACCTTGCGGAACAATTCCTCAAGGTTGGAGGAGGAGGGGGCGGGAACCGCTGCCGACGGGGCCGCAGCAGACGGGGGCGGGGCCGTAGCCTCAGCCAGCTTCTTGTGAAGCTGGCTGACCTCCGCTTGCAGGCGATCCACCCTCGCCTGCAGCTGCCTTGCCTCCTCTGACGCAGTACGCTGCGTCAGCTCCACTATAATGCCGTGCAAGCTGGTTGCACGGCATTTAAGGGCCTTCTGGAAGGTCCCCTTGAGGTTGGAGGACCTGGAGGCGACCTCGACGATCTCCTCCTTGTCCTCCTCCGCCAAGCGGACCAACTCGGCCACAGACAGGCCCTCGAAACTGACGAGGGCCGAACCATATCCGGCCCTCGCCTTGCTTGCGCGCGCCTGCCTTTCCTTGGCGGCAACCAACTCCTCCAGTTCCAGCGCGGCCTCGGCCCGTCTGGCCAAGCCGAGCTGGCGCTGGGCGTCTGCCAAACCCACATCGTGGGTGCCAGCCTGAGAAGAAGTCGATGGCGAAGCATTCTTCGCCTTCGACTTCTTCTTGTTGGGCTTACCCTTGGCCGAGCCCGAGGAGCCCTCGGACCCGAGCCTCAGGTAGGCCCTCTTCAGGCTGCGCTCCGCAGCCACTCCACACACAGAGGACGAGTCCCCAACAACGGACCCCATGTCCGAGTCGGAGAACTCGTCCTCTCCGCAGAAGCCCGTCGCAGAAGGTGCGCGACTCGCCTCCGACGCCGACATTTCGTCGGGGTGGCCCTGAGAAGGGCCTTTGGGTTGGCCCTGAGAAGGGCCTTTTGGTTGGCCCTGAGAAGGGCCTTTTGGGACGAAACGCCCGGAAGCATCTCGCATTTTTTTCGGCATCGTTACCAAAAACCAAATCCTCAATAAAAACAAATAAAACCTCAATAAAACCTACCCACAATATGTTCAACCTAACCTTTTTTTTTTTTTTTTTTTTTTTTTTTTCTCGAGTGGAAATGCCTTTACGCACCATACCCGTCGCTAGCTAGGCGACGAGCGTGTGTGGGACTCGCCCGGCCGTAGCCGGGAATACCCACTAAAACCACCCGGTTACCGTCGGGCCCTGTGTTGAGAGTGTCACGGGGCCGACCCGAAGGCCAAGTACTCCGTGACACCCTCAGGGCTTGCCGGCCCTCCCCTGTAGGGCCGGTTTCCGCGCCAAAGGGGGATTACCCGGTAACGGAATAATCCCCAGACGTGGTGACCGTTGTGCAATGCACGTGCGGGAGCTACCCGCACGCGCTGGTCACACCCTGGGGCTAAAGGAGACGGGGGTTCGTCCCCCGCCTTCTTCGCCCCACCCGTCTACGCCGGAGGGGAGCGGCAAGTACGTCCTCTTCCCGCTCCCTCTCCGCAGCCTCCTTCTGCAAGAGGACGGTCTCGCAGAAGGAGGCGGCAGCCTCCCATGCCGTCTCACTTTCAACCATGGCTCGTACCATGGTTGCCAGTGAGAGGCGTCCGCCTCCGAGCGCCGCAACGAGATCGCGGCGCTCGTTCCGCCAGGCCGGGCACTCCACTAGGGTGTGCTCGGCCGTGTCGTCGGGGGAGTCGCAGTGATGACACCGTGGTGACTCCTCCCGACGGGCGACTCGGTGCAGGTAGTGACCGAAGCACCCATGTCCGGTCAGTACCTGCACTAGGCGGAAGGTAAGGCTGCCATGCCGGCGCCCAACCCATCCCTCCAACACCGGACGAATCGCTCCAATCGTCCGGTGGCCGGCAGCTGGGGAGCGGAGCGCCTCCCTCCACCGGCTCAGGGCCTCCCCCTGAGCCGCTAATCTGACCCGCCTTACTTCCTCGAAGGCGGGTCGTTCCCCCCGTTCCCGGGCCGCGACACGGTGTCGATGCACCTGGGACAGAACCAGGGCATCGACCTCCCACGGGGGCGTGCCCGCGAGCACGCAGGCCGCCCCATGACTTACCGTGCGGTATGCCCGCACGGTCCGTGTCGCGATGACCCTCTGCGGCCTCCGCAGCAGGGCCACTGTTGCCCGGGAAAGGCGCTCCGCCCACACCGGGGCTCCGTAGAGCGCCATCGACCGTACCACTCCCTGGTACAGCCGACGGCACGCCGAATTCGGCCCCCCAAGATTGGGGAGGAGCCGTCCGAGTGCGGCTGCGAATGAGCACAGCCGCGGAGCGAGGAGCCTAAAGTGCTCCTCGAAACTCCAGCGGGGATCCAGGATCAGGCCGAGGTACTTTATATGCACCTCGACGGGAACCCGGACCCCCTCCACTCGGATACGGAGACCCGGTGGGGTTCTGCGTCGTGGGGCGTGGAAGGTCATGGCCCTCGTCTTCTCGAGAGCCACTTCCAGCCCCAGGAGGCGGATGCGCCGGACGACCAATGAGGTGCCGACCGACGCAAGGTGAACCGCCTCCTCCCAGTCACGCGCCCTGGCCGCGACTAGGGTGTCGTCCGCAAAGCAGACGACGTCCATACGCGGCAAGAGCGCGCCACGCAGAACCCAGTTGTACCCCAGGTTCCAGAGCAGGGGACCAAGCACCGATCCCTGGGGTACTCCTACTGATACGGCCCACGACTGGACGCGACCCTCTGCGTCCTCGTACAGCACCCTCCTCTCACGGAGGTAGTCCCGCACGAGGGCGCAGAGGTAGAGGGGCACTTCATGGTACTTCAGTGCCGCCTCTATGCATTCGTGGGGGAGGGTGTTGAACGCGTTCGCGATGTCTAACGACACCGCGACTACACCCTCACCCCTCGCTGTGGCCGCCTCAGTCCACCTCTTGAGGCGAGCCACCGCGTCCATCGTGGACCGGCCGGTCCGAAAGCCGTACTGGCAGTCCGCCAACTGCGGCCCACGGCTTTCCAGGTGCTCCTGGATGCGAGAGGCGATGATTCTCTCAAAGCATTTTCCGCTCTCATCCAGGAGCACGACCGGCCTATAACCCGACGGTGAGTCGGCAGGACGTCCGTCCTTGCGAAGGAGGCAGAGCCTGCCCACCCTCCACCTCCTGGGGAAGCGGCCCGTCGCGATGCATGTGTCCATAACCGCGCGGAACCGGTCCCCCAGGGGCTCTATGGCAATTGCCATCACCTTCGCAGGGACGCCGTCCGGGCCCGGAGCCTTGTTTTTGGCTCGGAGCCTCTCCCTGACGGAGTCCAACTCACCGTCGGATACGGGAGGCCCATCGGTCCACACCTCCAGAGTGGATGAACTGGAGGCGGGCATCCTGGGGGGCGTGAAGGGTCCCGGGTTCGGAAACAGAGTTTCCAGGACCCTTCTCAATAGGCCCGGCTCCATACAGGATGTGGGGGGTGCCGCTCCCTGCAGCTTCCCCCTCACCACCCTGTAGGGCCTTCCCCAGGGGTCGCTGTCGAGGAGTGCGAGGAACTCCTCAGCGGCAGCGACCTTTGCCCTGCATATGGCGGTACGCAGGGCTCGATGAGCCTCCCTGTATGCCCGGCGAAGACCGTCCTCTTCGCCGGGCGCCCTTACGGCGCGCCTCCAGCACCTCTGGTAGGCGCGCCGTGCAGCCATACTGGCGGCACGCAGGTGAGCGAGTTCCTGCGTCCACCAGTATGTCTGCTTTTTTCGGCGGGGTCCCTGGGCCCTCGGCATGGCGGCGCTGCAGACCACTTCCAGGTCCTCAGCGAGTAGGTCCGCCATGCCGTCCGCGTCTCCAATGAGGTGGGCCGGTGGTTCGGCCCACGCTCGGAACGTCGCCACCTCCTCGGCAACGTCCCTCCGGAGATGTGCAAGCGCCCACCTCGGGAACGAGGAGGCGCCTGCCGCTGGGCCCAGGTGGAGCGGGGCCGCAGGCCCCGCAGTGGAGATCTCGAAGCGGACGTACCTATGGTCCGAGATCTCCACCGCCGTCTCTACCCGCCAGTTCCGAACTCGGTCGGCTAGGGTCGAGGTGGCCAGGGTGACATCCACTATTGATTCACCCTGCCACCTCACACACGTCGGGGTGTTGCCCCGGTTGAGGACCTGGAGACCCAAGCAGTGGGCCCACTCCACCAGGTCCTCACCGAAGACGTTCGTGACGGGAGACCCCCACGCGCCATGCTTGGCGTTGAAGTCTCCCGCCACCAACACGGGGCGTGGAGCCGCCCTCCTGACCGTCCCCTCGACGGCCGCCAGGAGGCGCTCGAATTCGGCCCGGCTGCGATTGGGGGAGAAGTAGGTCGAAATGACCACCACTCCCCCCCACTGAACCGCGACGAACCCCGGACCCCTCTCCCTAAGAACGAGAGGGGGGCCGGTGCTCGCGGCGGGTCGCGTGATCGCAGCCAGGCCGTCCGACGACCCTAACCAATTGACCGAGTTCGGAACAAAGTATGGCTCTGCCACCACCGCCAGGTCTGCTCCCCACTCCGCCATGTCCTGACACAAGAGGTCCTGCGACGTGGCGGAGTGGTTGACATTAACCTGTAGAATGGCACCGTTGGACCTACTGGGCATTAGCAGTGTCCATCGGTGTCCCTTCCGTTGCGGTGGTCGCAGAGCCGGCCGCTGGTGGTCCCGCTGGCGGTCCCACTACAGGGCGGCCTCGGACCGGAGGGGCTCCGCATGCGGCGCCGGCCATTCTGTGGCCGCTGGGCAGGCCCCTGTCTGCGCATAGCGCGCATTTAACAGGGGCCTTACAGGCCGCAGCCATGTGGCCCTCCTTGCCGCACCGGAAGCAAAGCCGGCTCCGGTCCTTGGCAGAGGGGGGGCAGAGCGCCGCAGTGTGCCCCCTCGCTAGGCACCTGCGGCAGCGCATGGGGCGCTGCTCCAAAAGGTGGATGGTGGCCACACTCCAGCCCACCACCACCTTGCCCCGCTCCGCCAGCCCCTTCGCGGCCTCTATGGGGCACGAGACCCGGACCGAGCCCGTGCCCCGCGCCCCCAGGGCTATGGTGCCCACCCGAAGTTTGTCGGGCGGGCACTTGACCGCCTCAGCCAGGGCCCCCCTCACCTCCTCCTGAGTGAGGGACTCATCGAGGCCCGCCACGCGGATCTCGGCAATTTTCGTGGGCCGGGTAATGTCGGCCACCTCCCCGACCACCTCAGCCAATTTCTTGGCCAAGGCGTCGGCCTGGGAGGGGGAGGTCTCTTTTGGGAGCTCGATAAGCCAAGCTCCCGTCATGGACCTCCTCGCCTTACCCGGCCCAACCCCGATCTCCGCGAGGCTGATGGCCGCCCGCGCCTTCCGGAGGACGTCCACGTACGTGGCGCCCTCCTTCACGGCCGCGGGCTTGAGGGCCATCAGTACGGCGGGCCTCTTCGGCGCCCTAGGTGCCCTCTTGGCTGCCTTTTTCGGGGCCGCCGATTTGGGCCCCTTAGGCTTCTGCGCCGGAGCGGGAGCCGTGGCAGTAGTGGCCTTCTTCTTCTTACGGACCACTGTCGCCCACGTCTCCCGCCCCTCCAGCACCAGAGGCTGCACCTGAGCGGAGCCTCCGGCGATCTGCTCCTGGGCCCGTTTCTGCTCAGGGGCAGGGGCTTCTGCCCCTCCGCGCCCGCTCGGACCCTTCGGCTTCTTTTTTGCCGCCGGCCTAGCCTTTTTAGGCATGTTGGCGGGCGGCATCAAAGTCGCCGGCTCAGTCTCCCGCCGCTCCCTCTCTTGGGGCTGGCTCGCTCGCCTCTCGGCCGCCAGCGCGGGGCGATGGGACTTGGCCGGCAGGAGCCGACCATCCTTATCGAGGCCCTCCAGCCGCGCTGTGATGACGCTACCAGCGTAGTTCATCAGCTCGCGCTGGAGGACCTCCATGCCCCGGGCAAAATCGTCCCGCGTTATGCCCCCTACAGGGAGGGGCTGCGGGACCGGCGCCGGGACCGGCTCCTTGGGCCGTTTCGTTTTGCTGCGCGGGCTTCCCCCTTCGGAGAAAGCCCTGCGCAGCGCCGCCACCTCTTTCTGCAAGGCTGCGAGCTGCCCTTGCAGGCGTTTGTTGTCCGCCCGCAGCCTTGCTACTACCTCGTCCTCCTTCCGGGAGGCCAGGGAGTTGACCGCTTCGAGCATTTTGCTCGATGCCTCCCTGATCTCCCGGATGCAGGTCCCCTTCAGGTTCCGGGACTTTTTAAGAACCCCCTCAATGGCCGCTGCCCCCTCCTCAGCCTTCGCCCGAAGGTCTTGAGGTGCAGCCACCGAGGAGGCAGTCCCTTTGCCCTTTCCTTTATTTTTGCGGGATACCGTCTCGGAGTCTGTCAAGGTGGACTCCGAGTCCGACGGACCATCCCGCAAAAACCTCCTGGCCTGGGAGAGCCCCACCGAATGGTGGGACCCGCCCCTGCCAGCTCCCGTCTTCAGGGTCTTGGAGGCCGGTCTCTCCGGGGTTCCGGATCCAGCCTCCTCACCTTCCGACCCGCTCTCTGTCCAGTGTTCCCGTGAGGCCTTCCTACTTCCCCTCACGGAACCACCTTCGGCAGAGTGCGTGTCGCGAGCCCCCTCGCTTGATTCCACCGCTACCACCGACAGTCGTCCGGTGGCACCGGCGGAATCAAGCGCCATCATTAGCCTACCAGCGTCGCCAGGGTCCTCGGTAGTGACCCCCATGTCACTTTCCGCTTCGCTGGCCGCCGGAGCACGCATGAACCTCCCCTTGGCGTCCCTCCGCTGCCGCGAAGCAGTAACTCCCCTGGAGTTTTGCCGACCTCTCCTCGCGGTCGGCACCTTCGGGGCTGGTAGGCCCTCCTCCTCAGAGGTCAGTTCCGCCGACCCACTTCCCTTCTGAGCAGGGCCGCGTGGTCGCTTCCTTACGGAAGCCGGTCCACGCGGCCGTTCGTCCACATCTATTCTACCATCATCGCTGCCAGTAATATTAACGACAGCAGGGGCCTGGTCGCCTACCCCTGCGCGTTCTTCGGAAGCCAATTTTACATTCGCAGGCCCGGACACCTGCGAACGCCGGGCGTCAGCCGGATCGCAAGACAAAACAACATTCATATTAGCCGACATTTCCATTTACGATATTGGGTGATACGCACATCGCTTCCCCAAGGCGATGCGGCCGCTCTTTTTGGGAGGGTATTAATCCTCCCGAGGCCCGCGGATGCCTCCGGTGCAGGATATACCGCCCGCTATTCGGTATCTAAACCTAAGTAACTTAAACTAAATATATTTATTTATTTTTTTGGTTTTTTAAACTTTTATTTATTTTCTCTTTGATTTTTTTTATATATATATATATATATATATATATATATTTTTTTTTTTTTTTTTTTTTTTTTTTTCCCCTTTAATAAAACAAAAGAAGTAAACCTAAACCTAACACTAAACCTAAAACTAACCTAAACCTTTTTTTTTTTTTTTTTTTTTTTGATGTCGCTGGGGAAAATGACAATTACGCATCCCCACCCGTCGGGGGACGGGCAGGGTATGTGGGACTCCCCGGGAGAGAGCCTCCCGGTATACCCACTAAAAACCCCAGCGGCGCTCCGGCATCGCCATAGTGGCGGGGGAGTGGGAAACTAGCATAGCCTCGCTACCTCTCCCCCGCCGGCGAAACCCGCCTACTAAGGCGGGCCCTCATTTGCCCCTCTTAAGGAGGGGCCGTGGCTCCCGCGTGGTGAGCGGTGCAAGGCGGGCGCGGGCACCCCCGTGCCTCACGCCCGCCGCTCACCTCAGGGCGGGAGAAAGCGGGCGAAATCCCGCCTTCTCCTGCCCCTACGCCGCCTGCGGAGCGCCGGAGCGAGGGGATCCTCCTCCCGCTCGCGCTCCGCGGCCTCCTTCTGCGACATCACGACCTCGCAGAAGGAGGCCATCGCCGCCCAGGCCCCCTCGCTCCCCACCATCGCTCTGACGACGGCGGGCAGCGAGAGGTCCCCTCCTACCGCCGCGACAAGATCGCGGCGCGGCACGGCCCACGACGGGCACACCGCGAGGGTGTGGTCCGCCGTGTCCTCCGCCGCGCCGCAACCGTGGCACGACGGCGTTTCCTCTCGTCCTATCCGGTGCAGGTACCTGCCGAAGCAGCCGTGACCGGAGAGTACCTGCACCAGACGGAAGGAGAGGAACCCGTGACGCCTGTCGAGCCAGTCCTTCAGGACTGGCCCGATGGCGTCGAGGGTGCGACGGCCGAACACCGCGGAGGCGAGGTCGCGCGTCCAATGTTGGACGATGGCGTCCCTCGCCTCCCGGCGGACGGCCTCCCTCAACTCCGGGGCCGGACGCTCGCCCAGCGCCCTGCGCCCCGCCGTCCACTCGTACACTCTGGCGAGCACCCAGGCCTCGAGCTCCCAAGGCGGGGTGCTCGCCAGAGCGCATGCCGAAGCGAAACCTACCGTGCGGTAGGCCCGCGCTACCCGCTGGGCGATGGCCCTTTGGGGCGCCCGAAGGGTGGTGAGGTTCTCCCTCCTGTGGAGGGAGTCCGCCCAAATTGGGGCCCCGTAAAGGGCCATGCTCCTCAGTATGCCGGCGTATAACCGCCGGCAACGACTGCTCGGCCCTCCCATGTTCGGCATGAGCCATGAGAGGGCGTCCGCGGCTTTCAGCAGGCGCGTCGACAGCCCGCTAAAGTGCGGGCCGAAGCGCAGCCTGCTGTCCAGCATGAGGCCCAGATACTTCATCTGGGCCTCAACCCCGACCCTCACCCCCTCCACATAAATGTGGGCGTCGGGTGGGGGGCGCCGCCGGGGGCCGTGAAAGAACACAGCCTCCGTTTTGTGCAGCGCCACCCTCAAGCCCAGGCGCCCAGGCGGCGGATCCTTCCCGCCACTAAGGATCCGCCCGCCGACGCCAAACTGGCCGCCTCCCGGAAGGTGCTCCCGCGGGAAGTGAGGAGAGTGTCATCTGCGTAGCAGATGACACTCGTACCTCGTAGGAGGATTCCCCGCAGGAGCCAGTCATAACCGACGTTCCACAGAAGAGGCCCTAGAACGGACCCCTGTGGAACGCCGGTTTCTACGCCATATCGCCGGACCTGGCCAGCCCCGTCCACGAGGAGGACGGCACGGTCCTCCAAGTAGCTGGCCAGGAGGCCCCGCAGATAAAGGGGCACACCGTGGAACCGGAGCGCCTCCAGGATGGTGGAGTGGGGGATGGAGTTGAAGGCGTTGGCAATGTCGAATGACACAGCCAACACTCCATCCCCCACTCCTACCGCCTCTGTCACCTGGCCCTTGAGAAGGGCCAGGGCATCCACTGTCGAACGGCCAGCTCGAAAACCGAACTGGGCGTCCGACAGGTCCGGTCCCACGTTCCGCAAATGGCGCTTCAGGCGGGCGGCGATAATCCCCTCGAACATCTTACCGGCCTCGTCAAGCAAGACGATGGGCCGGTAAGCCGAGGGGGAGTCCGCCGGCCGCCCTTCCTTCCGGAGGAGGCACAGTTGGCCTTCCCGCCAAGGTTTCGGGAACCTCCCCGACGCGAAGCACGCGTCGAAGAGGTCCCGAAACCTTCCCTCCATCTCGGTGACCGCGATGGCCACCACCCTGGCGGGAACGCCGTCGGGGCCAGGAGCCGTCTTTTTGGCGCGGAGACGGAGTGTCGCCGCGCCAAATTCCTCCTCTGAAACCGGAGGAGGAGGAGCTTCCTCCTCCGGTCCTTCCCTTGGCGGGCCCATCGCTGGTGGGGCGAAGTGCGGATCCCTGCGCGGAAACAGGGACCGCACCACCCCATCCAGGAGCGCTGGTTCCAGGGTCTCGGCAACCGGGGGACCAATGCGACGCAGTTTGTTCCGCGCCGCCTTATATGGTCTCCCGAATGGGTCGTTGTCGAGACCCTCCAGCAGCTCAGCCCTCGCCGCGTCCTTGGCGGCGCCGATGGCCGACTTAAAGGCCGCCCTCGCCCCCACGTATGTGGAGTAGAGGCGGTCCTCTTCGGCCTCGTCCCGTCGGCGCCGCCGACGCGATCGGGTGTAGGCCCGCCGTGTCGCCACGCAGGTGGCCCGCAGCTCCGCCAACTCCTCCGACCACCAGTACACGGCGCGTCGGGGAGGTGGACGTCTCGACCGAGGCATGCTGGCGTTGCATACCTCGGTCAATGACCCCCTCAGTCGGGCCGCCGCCGCGTCCACGTCCAGGACGTCCCCGCCGGGACCTGGCCAAAGCCAGTCCTGGACGAACGCGGCCTCCCGTGCCGCCTCCCGATCCAGGTGGGTCAGAGCCCACCTTGGAAACGGGGAACGGCCCGACGATGAGGGGGTGCTCCGGCGCCCCCGTGGATTCTGGGGGGAGATCTCGAATCGCACGTAGCGGTGATCCGAGATCGTCTCCCCCAGTTCCACCCTCCAATTTCGAATGCGGGCGGCCAGTGCGGGCGCGGCAAAGGTGAGGTCCACAATGGACCCGCCCTGCCGCCGCACGCACGTCTGGACGCTCCCCCTATTCAAGAGGGAGAGACCAGACGAGGCCGCCCACAATTCGACCGCCTGACCGCGGGCGTCGGTGGCCGGGTTTCCCCAGACCACCGACTTGGCATTCAGGTCTCCGAGCACGGAGACCTGTCGTGGCGCCGTCCTCCCGATGACCGCCGTCAGGACCCCGAGGAAATCCTCGAAGTCCTGGAGAGGGCGGTTTGGGGAGAAGTAGACCCCCACAAGGGCCAACCCTCCCCACGCGGCGGCCACGTATCCCGGTCCCCTCTCTAAGAGCGAGAGGGGAGGGGAGTCCGAGGAAGACCGCGCCACGATTGCCACCGAGCCGTCACTATCTCCCAGCCAATTGCTGGGAGTATAGTACGGCTCGGCCACCACTGCCACATCCACCAACCACTCGGCCATTGACTGCACCAGCAGGTCCTGGGCAGCCCGGCAGTGGTTGGTGTTTGCCTGCAAGATGCGATGGTCGATACCCATTATTCGACCATCGCATCACCCTCGGCCACCGCCGCTGATGGGACATCAGCGGGAGTGGTGGCAGCAGCGGCAGGACGGCTTGTAGCCGCCTGCGGCTTGCCCTTCTTGGTGGGGGGTCGGCATGAGCTCCCCCCCATCACATGGTCCGCAGGGCGGCCACTGTCGGCGCATGCCGCGCAATGTGGCTTGGCGGCATCGCACGAGGCCGCCATATGCCCCTGCTTCCCGCAGCGGAAGCATGTGTCCGCCCTGTCCACGGTGGACGGACACATGGCTCGGGTGTGGCCGATGCCGAAGCACTTGAAGCAGCGCATCGGCGCTGCCTCAAGTACCCGGATCACGGCCCGGCTAAACCCTACCAAGAGCCGTCCTTGGCATTTTGCCCGGACGGCCAACACTGCGGCGACTGGGCACACCAGCCGGATAGTGCCCAGTCCACCGCGGCCGGGCCTAATAGCCCGAGCCTGCACCGCTGCGGGTTCGCAGCCGCCTGCCGAGGCGATGGCCGCCACCACCTCCTCCTTGGTGACCGAGTCGTCGAGACCGGTCACCTCGATGGCTGTGGCCTTCGTCGGTCTGGCGACCTTCGCCACATCGGCGAGGACCTCCCGCAGCTTGACTGCGAAGAGGTCCGCATTTTTGCCGCCGTCCTTCCCCGGAAACTCGAATAGTCGAGCTCCGGTTTGGGTCCGGCGGCAAGCGCCAATCCCCAACTCGGCGGGGTTGGCGACAGTACGAGCCCGTCTTAACACGGACTCGTACGTTACCCCCTTCTCCGCGGCCTCGGCCACGATGGTCACCGTGACCGCCGCGGATTTGGGGGCAACCAGCTTCGGCGCCTTTGGGGCCGCCGCTGCAGCTGCCGGGGCAGCGGCCGGGGCAGCCGCCGAGGCAGCCGGGGCCTGGGACGCCTTCTTGCCCTTTCCCTTTCCCTTCCTAACCACCTCTGACCACGACTGGTTGGCTGGGGTGGTGGAAGGGAGGAGGGCGTCTCCCTCCTGCACCTGGGGGGGTGCCACGTTGGCAACCGGCCCCGGTTTGGCGCCCGCACTCGTACTGGGGGTAGGCATAGCCCCCGGCGACTTTTTCCCCTTGCCTTTGCCCTTTGAGGGCTTTGGGGCCTGGGGAGCCGCTGTCGGCGCCTTGTCGGCCGCTAGCGGCGGACGGAGCCGCCTCTCCGGCAGCAGGCGGTCCTCTATGCCTGCGAAGCAGGCACGAGTGAACGCCCTCTCCTCCATGACCACTTTGCGGAACAATTCCTCAAGGTGGGAGGAGGAGGGGGCGGGAACCGCCGCTGCCGACGGGGCCGCTGCCGACGCGGCCGCTGCCGACGGGGCCGAGGCCGACGGGGACGGGGCCGTAGCCTCAGCCAGCTTCTTATGAAGCTGGCTAACCTCAGCTTGCAGGCGATCGACCCTCGCCTGCAGCTGCCGCGTCTCGTCTGAGGCAGAGCGTTGCGTCAGCTCAGACACAATGCCGTGCAAGCTGTTTGCACGGCATTTAAGGGCCTTCTGGAAGGTACCCTTCAAATTTGAGGACCTGGAGGCGACCTCAATGATCTCCTCCATGTCCTCCTTCGCCAGCCGAGCTAGCTCCGCCACGGAGAGGCCCTCGAAGGAGACGAGGGCCGAACCGTATCCGGCCCTTGCCTTGGCTGCGCGCCTCTCCTTGGCGGCAACCAACTCCTCCAGTTCCAGCTCGGCCTCGGCCCGTCTGGCCAAGCCGAGCTGGCGCTGGGCGTCTGCCAAACCCACGTCGTGGGTGCCAGCCTGAGAAGAAGTCGATGGCGAAGCATTCTTCGCCTTCGACTTCTTCTTGTTGGGCCTGCCCTTGGCCGAGCCCGAGGAGCCCTCGGACCCGAGCCTCAGGTAGGCCCTCTTCAGGCTGCGCTCCGCAGCCACTCCACACACAGAGGACGAGTCCCCGACAACGGACCCCATGTCCGAATCGGAGAACTCGTCCTCTCCGCAGAAGCCCGTCGCAGAAGGTGCGCGACTCGCCTCCGACGCCGACATTTCGTCGGGGTGGCCCTGAGAAGGGCCTTTGGGTTGGCCCTGAGAAGGGCCTTTTGATACGAAACGCCCGGAGGCATTCCGCAATGGTTTCGGAGGCATAATGACAACCAGAAACCAAATCCACAATAACAATTAAAAACAACAATAAAACCAACCCACAATAGAATAAAACCCACGATAAAAACAATAATAAAAACCACAATGTACGCAATCGCCCTCAAGTAAAATAAAAATTCGCAGATCGCGTAGGTCACAGTGCCTGTTAGCCACCGGTCTGCCACTCCGTTACGGTGGTCAGACACGGCGTTGCCCGGGGTACACTGCGAGGAAGTCAGCACTGTGGGGCGTACCCCAAAACTAACCTAAACCTAACCTAACCTACCCACCACCCGGCACCGTGGCCATAAACCTCCAATGGCCACTGATGCCCGTAGACCGCAGGTTGAGGAGAAACCCACGGTCTTCTCCAACTCGGTCACGCGACGTGACCCCTAGACCGCGGACTGTCAAAACGGCCCGCGATCCACACCATCTCGCTCCCTATTCGTGCGCTCTGCTGCAGCGCTGCAGAGCACAGATAGGGAGCCCTCGGGAGCGACTCCTCCGCTCCGGCAGAAATTCGCCGCGGACAGCAATCTCCTCCTGCACAATAGTCACGAAGAGATTGCTGCCCACGCCCAGGGTGCACCGGCCCAGCGTCTGCTCGTCCTAGGGTCTCAAAACCAGAGGACCAGCAGGCACTGAGCACTCGGGGAGGTTTTCTGCCACGCACCCCATGTTCAACCTAACCTTTTTTTTTTTTTTTTTTTTTTTTTTTGTTGTCGCTGGGGAAAATGACAATTACGCATCCCCTCCCGTCGGGGGACGGGAAGGGTATGTGGGACTCCCCGGGAGAGAGCCTCCCGGTATACCCACTAAAAACCCCAGCGGCGCTCCGGCATCGCCATAGTGGCGGGGGAGTGGGAAACTAGCACAGCCTGGGCTTCCTCTCCCCCGCCGGCGAAACCCGCCTAGTAAGGCGGGCCCTCATTTGCCCCTCCTAGGAGGGGGACCGAAGCTCCCACACGTGGTGAGCCCTGCAAGGCGGGCGCGGGCACCCCCGTGCCTCACGCCCGCCGCTCACCTCAGGGCGGGAGAAAGCGGGCGAAATCCCGCCTTCTCCTGCCCCTACGCCGCCTACGGAGCGCCGGAGCGAGGGGATCCTCCTCCCGCTCGCGCTCCGCGGCCTCCTTCTGCGACATCACGAGCTCGCAGAAGGAGGCCATCGCCGCCCAGGCCCCCTCGCTCCCCACCATCGCTCTGACGACGGCGGGCAGCGAGAGGTCCCCTCCTACCGCCGCGACAAGATCGCGGCGCGGCACGGCCCACGACGGGCACACCGCGAGGGTGTGGTCCGCCGTGTCCTCCGCCGCGCCGCAACCGTGGCACGACGGCGTTTCCTCTCGTCCTATCCGGCGCAGGTACCTGCCGAAGCAGCCGTGACCGGAGAGTACCTGCACCAGACGGAAGGAGAGGAACCCGTGACGTCTGTCGAGCCAGTCCTTCAGGACTGGCCCGATGGCGTCGAGGGTGCGACGGCCGAACACCGCGGAGGCGAGGTCGCGCGTCCAATGTTGGACGATGGCGTCCCTCGCCTCCCGGCGGACGGCCTCCCTCAACTCCGGGGCCGGACGCTCGCCCAGCGCCCTGCGCCCCGCCGTCCACTCGTACACTCTGGCGAGCACCCAGGCCTCGAGCTCCCAAGGCGGGGTGCTCGCCAGAGCGCATGCCGAAGCGAAACCTACCGTGCGGTAGGCCCGCGCTACCCGCTGGGCGATGGCCCTTTGGGGCGCCCGAAGGGTGGTGAGGTTCTCCCTCCTGTGGAGGGAGTCCGCCCAAATTGGGGCCCCGTAAAGGGCCATGCTCCTCAGTATGCCGGCGTATAACCGCCGGCACCGAGTGCTCGGCCCTCCCATGTTCGGCATGAGCCATGAGAGGGCGTCCGCGGCTTTCAGCAGGCGCGTCGACAGCCCGCTAAAGTGCGGGCCGAAGCGCAGCCTGCTGTCCAGCATGAGGCCCAGATACTTCATCTGGGCCTCAACCCCGACCCTCACCCCCTCCACATAAATGTGGGCGTCGGGTGGGGGGCGCTGCCGGGGGCCGTGAAAGAACACGGCCTCCGTTTTGTGCAGCGCCACCCTCAAGCCCAGGCGGCGGATCCTTCCCGCCACTAAGGATCCGCCCGCCGACGCCAAACTGGCCGCCTCCCGGAAGGTGCTCCCGCGGGAAGTGAGGAGAGTGTCATCTGCGTAGCAGATGACACTCGTACCTCGTAGGAGGATTCCCCGCAGGAGCCAGTCATAACCGACGTTCCACAGAAGAGGCCCTAGAACGGACCCCTGTGGAACGCCGGTTTCTACACCATACCGCCGGACCTGGCCAGCCCCGTCCACGAGGAGGACGGCACGGTCCTCCAAGTAGCTGGCCAGGAGGCCCCGCAAATAAAGGGGCACACCGTGGAACCGGAGCGCCTCCAGGATGGTGGAGTGGGGGATGGAGTTGAAGGCGTTGGCAATGTCGAATGACACAGCCAGCACTCCATCCCCCACTCCTACCGCCTCTGTCACCTGGCCCTTGAGAAGGGCCAGGGCGTCCACTGTCGAACGGCCAGCTCGAAAACCGAACTGGGCGTCCGACAGGTCCGGTCCCACGTTCCGCAAATGGCGCTTCAGGCGGGCGGCGATAATCCCCTCGAACATCTTACCGGCCTCGTCAAGCAAGACGATGGGCCGGTAAGCCGAGGGGGAGTCCGCCGGCCGCCCTTCCTTCCGGAGGAGGCACAGTTGGCCATCCCGCCAAGGTTTCGGGAACCTCCCCGACGCGAAGCACGCGTCGAAGAGGTCCCGAAACCTTCCCTCCATCTCGGTGACCGCGATGGCCACAACCCTGGCGGGAACGCCGTCGGGGCCAGGAGCCGTCTTTTTGGCGCGGAGACGGAGTGTCGCCGCGCCAAATTCCTCCTCTGAGACCGGAGGAGGAGGAGCTTCATCCTCCGGTTCTTCCCTTCGCGGGCCCATCACTGGTGGGGCGAAGTGCGGATCCCTGCGCGGAAACAGGGACCGCACCACCCCATCCAGGAGTGCTGGTTCGAGGGTCTCGGCAACCGGGGGACCAATGCGACGCAGTTTGTTCCGCGCCGCCTGATATGGCCTCCCGAATGGGTCGTTGTCGAGACCCTCCAGCAGCTCAGCCCTCGCCGCGTCCTTGGCGGCGCCGATGGCCGACTTAAAGGCCGCCCTCGCCCCCACGTATGTGGAGTAGAGGCGGTCCTCTTCGGCCTCGTCCCGTCGGCGCCGCCGACGCGATCGGGTGTAGGCCCGCCGTGCCGCCACGCAGGTGGCCCGCAGCTCCGCCAACCCCTCCGACCACCAGTACACGGCGCGTCGGGGAGGTGGACGTCTCGACCGAGGCATGCTGGCGTTGCATACCTCGGTCAATGACCCCCTCAGTCGGGCCGCCGCCGCGTCCACGTCCAGGACGTCCACGCCGGGACCTGGCCAAAGCCAGTCCTGGACGAACGCGGCCTCCCGTGCCGCCTCCCGGTCAAGGTGGGTCAGAGCCCACCTTGGAAACGGGGAACGGCCCGACGATGAGGGGGTGCTGCGGCGCCCCCGTGGATTCTGGGGGGAGATCTCGAAACGCACGTAGCGGTGATCCGAGATCGTCTCCCCCAGTTCCACCCTCCAATTTCGAATGCGGGCGGCCAGTGCGGGCGTGGCAAAGGTGAGGTCCACAATGGACCCGCCCTGCCGCCGCACGCACGTCTGGACGCTCCCCCTATTCAAGAGGGAGAGACCAGACGAGGCCGCCCACAATTCGACCGCCCGACCGCGGGCGTCGGTGGCCGGGTTTCCCCAGACCACCGACTTGGCATTCAGGTCTCCCAACACGGAGACCTGTCGTGGCGCCGTCCTCCCGATGACCGCCGTCAGGACCCCGAGGAAATCCTCGAAGTCCTGGAGAGGGCGGTTTGGGGAGAAGTAGACCCCCACAAGGGCCAACCCTCCCCACGCGGCGGCCACGTATCCCGGTCCCCTCTCTAAGAGCGAGAGGGGAGGGAAGTCCGGGGAAGACCGCGCCACGATTGCCACCGAGCCGTCACTATCTCCCAGCCAATTGCTGGGAGTATAGTACGGCTCGGCCACCACTGCCACATCCACCAACCACTCGGCCATTGACTGCACCAGCAGGTCCTGGGCAGCCCGGCAGTGGTTGGTGTTTGCCTGCAAGATGCGATGGTCGGTACCCATTATTCGACCATCGCATCACCCTCGTCGGCCACCTCCGCTGGGAGTACAGCGGGGGTGGTGGCAGCAGCGGCAGGACGGCTTATAGCCGCCTGCGTCTTGCCCTTCTTGGTTGGGGGTCGGCAGGAGCTCCCCCCCATAACATGGTCGGCGGGGCGGCCACTGGAGGCACATGCCGCGCAGTGCGGCTTGGCGGCCTCACACGTGGCCGCCATATGCCCCGCCTTCCCGCAGCGGAAACATGTGTCCGCCATGTCTACAGTGGACGGACACATGGCTCGGGTATGGCCGATCCCGAAGCACTTGAAGCAGCGCATCGGCGCCGCCTCAAGCACCCGGATCACGGCCCGGCTGAAACCAACGAATAGCCGCCCCTGGCCTTTAGCCTGGGCGGCCAACGCTGCGGCGACTGGGCACGCCAGCCGGATAGTACCCAGTCCACCGCGGCCGGGCCTAATGTCCCGAGCCTGTACCGCTGCGGGTTCGCAGCCTCCGGCCACTGCGATTGCCGCCACCACCTCCTCCTTGGTATGTTCAACCTAACCTAACCTAACCTTTTTTTTTTTTTTTTTTTGACGCTGTGGGAATGCATTTACGCACCATACCCCGAAGGGCGTGTGTGGGACTCGCCCAGCTCTGTAGCCAGGAATACCCACTAAACCCAACAGCGGCACACCGACATCGCCTTAGTGGCGGGGTCATGGGATGTAGCAAGCCTGCCGTCCACAACCCCGCCGGCGATTCCTGCCCGAAGGCAGGCCCACAGTGGGCCCTCCATAGGGAGGGGCCCGGCTGGTCACGTCTCCGTGTGCGAGAAGACGCAGCAGCCACGGGTTTTTTAGCGAGGTGTCCTTCCTCTTAGCCCCACTCGTTTGCCCGGAAGCAAACGGGGCCCCCAGCTCCTCTCAGTGAGGAGGCCGGGTTGCCCGACGGTGACCCGGAGTTCGGGTCACGTCAGCCACCTGGAGTGGTGGCCGACCCGCCGCGCGTGACCGCCGAAGCGGTCCCCACTTCTGGTTTTGGTCCGCGCCGGTAAACCGGTAACCCCCATATCTGGGGGCCGTTCCCCTATCCGCCACCTGGGGACGCGTGCGATGGCAGGTCCAGAAACTGCGCACGGAAACCTAACCTAACCTTTTTTTTTTTTTTTTTGTTCTCTCTGGGGAAAATGTCAATTACGCATCCCCACCCGTCGGGGGACGGGCAGGGTATGTGGGACTCCCCGGGAGAGAGCCTCCCGGTATACCCACTAAAAACCCCAGCGCAACTCCGGCATCGCCATAGTGGCGGGGGAGTGGGAAACTAGCACAGCCTAAGCTACCTCTCCCCCGCCGGCGAAACCCGCCTAGAAAGGCGGGCCCTCATTTGCCCCTCTTAAAGAGGGGCCGTGGCTCCCGCGTGGTGAGCGGTGCAAGGCGGGCGCGGGCACCCCCGTGCCTCACGCCCGCCGCTCACCTCAGGGCGGGAGAAAGCGGGCGAAATCCCGCCTTCTCCTGCCCCTACGCCGCCTGCGGAGCGCCGGAGCGAGGGGATCCTCCTCCCGCTCGCGCTCCGCGGCCTCCTTCTGCGACATCACGACCTCGCAGAAGGAGGCCATCGCCGCCCAGGCCCCCTCGCTCCCCACCATCGCTCTGACGACGGCGGGCAGCGAGAGGTCCCCTCCTACCGCCGCGACAAGATCGCGGCGCGGCACGGCCCACGACGGGCACACCGCGAGGGTGTGGTCCGCCGTGTCCTCCGCCGCGCCGCAACCGTGGCACGACGGCGTCTCCTCTCGTCCTATCCGGTGCAGGTACCTGCCGAAGCAGCCGTGACCGGAGAGTACCTGCACCAGACGGAAGGAGAGGAACCCGTGACGCCTGTCGAGCCAGTCCTTCAGGACCGGCCCGATGGCGTCGAGGGTGCGACGGCCGAACACCGCGGAGGCGAGGTCGCGCGTCCAATGTTGGACGATGGCGTCCCTCGCCTCCCGGCGGACGGCCTCCCTCAGCTCCGGGGCCGGACGCTCGCCCAGCGCCCTGCGCCCCGCCGTCCACTCGTACACTCTGGCGAGCACCCAGGCCTCGAGCTCCCAAGGCGGGGTGCTCGCCAGAGCGCATGCCGAAGCGAAGCCTACCGTGCGGTAGGCCCGCGCTGCCCGCTGGGCGATGGCCCTTTGGGGCGCCCGAAGAGCGGTGACGTTCTCCCTCCTGTGGAGGGAGTCCGCCCAAATGGGCGCCCCATACAGGGCCATGCTCCGCAGTATGCCGGCGTATAACCGCCGGCAATGACTGCTCGGCCCTCCCATGTTCGGCATGAGCCATGAGAGGGCGTCCGCGGCTTTCAGCAGGCGCGTCGACAGCCCGCTAAAATGCGGGCCGAAGCGCAGCCTGCTGTCCAGCATGAGGCCCAGATACTTGATCTGGGCCTCAACCCCGACCCTTACCCCCTCCACATAGATGTGGGCGTCGGGTGGGAGGCGCTGCCGGGGGCCGTGGAAGAACACGGCCTCCGTTTTGTGCAGCGCCACCCTCAAGCCCAGGCGGCGGATCCTCCCCGCCACCAAGGATCCGCCCGCCGAGGCCAAACTGGCCGCCTCCCTATAACTGCTCCCGCGGGAAGTGAGGAGAGTGTCATCTGCGTAGCAGATGACACTCGTGCCTCGCAGAAGAGTTCCCCGCAGGAGCCAGTCATAACCGACGTTCCACAGAAGAGGCCCTAGAACGGACCCCTGTGGAACGCCGGTTCCCACAGCGTATCTCCGGAGCTGGCCAGCCCCGTCTACGAGGAGGACAGCACGGTCCTCCAGGTAGCTGGCCAGGAGGCCCCTCAAGTAAAGGGGCACTCCGTGGAACCGCAGCGCCTCCAGGATGGTGGAGTGGGGGATGGAGTTGAAGGCGTTGGCAATGTCGAATGACACAGCCAACACTCCATCCCCCACTCCTACCGCCTCTGTCACCTGGCCCTTGAGACGGGCCAGGGCGTCCACTGTCGAACGCCCAGCTCGAAAACCGAACTGGGCGTCCGACAGGTCCGGTCCCACGCTCCGAAGATGACACTTCAGGCGGCCGGCGATGATCCCCTCGAACATTTTACCGACCTCATCGAGCAGAACGATGGGCCGGTATGCCGAGGGGGAGTCCGCCGGCCGTCCCTCCTTGTGGAGGAGGCACAATTGGCCTTCCCGCCAAGGTTTCGGGAACCTCCCCGACGCGAAGCACGCGTCGAAGAGGTCCCGAAACCTCCCCTCCATCTCGGTGGCCGCGATGGCCACCACCCTGGCGGGAACGCCGTCGGGGCCAGGAGCCGTCTTTTTGGCGCGGAGACGGAGCGTCGCCGCGCCAAATTCCTCCTCTGAAACCGGAGGAGGAGGAGCTTCCTCCTCCGGTAGAGCCGCTGGTCTTGGCGGGCCCATCGCTGGTGGGGTGAAGTGCGGATCCCTGCGCGGAAACAGGGACCGCACCACCCCATCCAGGAGCGCTGGTTCCAGGGTCTCGGCAACCGGGGGACCAATGCGACGCAGTTTGTTCCGCGCCGCCTTATATGGTCTCCCGAATGGGTCGTTGTCGAGACCCTCCAGCAGCTCAGCCCTCGCCGCGTCCTTGGCGGCGCCGATGGCCGACTTAAAGGCCGCCCTCGCCCCCACGTATGTGGAGTAGAGGCGGTCCTCTTCGGCCTCGTCCCGTCGGCGCCGCCGACGCGATCGGGTGTAGGCCCGCCGTGCCGCCACGCAGGTGGCCCGCAGCTCCGCCAACTCCTCCGACCACCAGTACACGGCGCGTCGGGGAGGTGGACGTCTCGACCGAGGCATGCTGGCGTTGCATACCTCGGTCAATGACCCCCTCAGTCGGGCCGCCGCCGCGTCCACGTCCAGGACGTCCCCGCCGGGACCTGGCCAAAGCCAGTCCTGGACGAACGCGGCCTCCCGTGCCGCCTCCCGATCCAGGTGGGTCAGAGCCCACCTTGGAAACGGGGAACGGCCCGACGATGAGGGGGTGCTGCGGCGCCCCCGTGGATTCTGGGGGGAGATCTCGAATCGCACGTAGCGGTGATCCGAGATCGTCTCCCCCAGTTCCACCCTCCAATTTCGAATGCGGGCGGCCAGTGCGGGCGTGGCAAAGGTGAGGTCCACAATGGACCCGCCCTGCCGCCGCACGCACGTCTGGACGCTCCCCCTATTCAAGAGGGAGAGACCAGACGAGGCCGCCCACAATTCGACCGCCTGACCGCGGGCGTCGGTGGCCGGGTTTCCCCAGACCACCGACTTGGCATTCAGGTCTCCGAGCACGGAGACCTGTCGTGGCGCCGTCCTCCCGATGACCGCCGTCAGGACCCCGAGGAAATCCTCGAAGTCCTGGAGAGGGCGGTTTGGGGAGAAGTAGACCCCCACAAGGGCCAACCCTCCCCACGCGGCGGCCACGTATCCCGGTCCCCTCTCTAAGAGCGAGAGGGGAGGGGAGTCCGAGGAAGACCGCGCCACGATTGCCACCGAGCCGTCACTATCTCCCAGCCAATTGCTGGGAGTATAGTACGGCTCGGCCACCACTGCCACATCCACCAACCACTCGGCCATCGACTGCACCAGTAAGTCCTGGGCAGCCCGGCAGTGGTTGGTGTTTGCCTGCAGGATGCGATGGTCGATACCCATTATTCGACCATCGCATCACCCTCGGCCACCGCCGCTGATGGGACATCAGCGGGAGTGGTGGCAGCAGCGGCAGGACGGCTTATAGCCGCCTGCGGCTTGCCCTTCTTGGAGGGAGGACGGCATGACGTCCCCCCCATAACGTGGTCGGCGGGGCGGCCGCCGGAGGCACACGCCGCGCAGTGCGGCTTGGCGGCCTCACACGTGGCCGCCATGTGCCCCTCCTTCCCGCAGCGGAAGCATGTGTCCGCCCTGTCCACAGTGGACGGACACATGGCTCGGGTGTGGCCGATACCGAAGCACTTGAAGCAGCGCATCGGCGCTGCCTCAAGCACCCGGATCACGGCCCGGCTGAAGCCAACGAATAGCCGCCCCTGGCATTTAGCCTGGGCGGCCAACACTGCGGCGACTGGGCACACCAGCCGGATAGTGCCCAGTCCACCGCGGCCGGGCCTAATCTCCCGAGCCTGCACCGCTGCGGGGTCGCAGCCTCCTGCCAAGGCGATGGCGGCCACCACCTCCTCCTTGGTGACCGAGTCATCAAGACCGGTCACCTCGATGGAGGTGGTTTTGGTCGGCCTGGCGACCTTCGCCACGTCGGCGAGGACCTCCCGCAACTTGGTCGCGAAGAGGTCCGCATTTTTGCCGCCGTCCTTCCCCGGAAACTCGAATAAACGAGCTCCGGTTTGGGTCCGGCGGCAAGCGCCAATCCCCAACTCGGCGGGGTTGGCGACGGTACGAGCCCGTCTCAGGACGGACTCGTACGTTACCCCCTTCTCCGCGGCCTCGGGCACGATGGTCACCGTGACCGCCGCGGTTTTGGGGGCAACCAACTTCGGCGCCTTTGTGGCCGCCGCTGCAGCCGCCGGGGCAGCCGCCGGGGCAGCCGCCGGGGCAGCCTTCGGGGCAGCCGTGGCCTGGGTCGCCTTCTTGCCCTTTCCCCCCTTCCTAACCACCTCTGACCACGACTGGTTGGCTGGGGTGGTGGAAGGGAGGAGGGCGTCTCCCTCCTGCGCCTGAGGGGATGCTGTGATGGCAACCGGCTCTTTGTGGGCGCCTGCACTCGCACCCGGGGGAGGCAGAGCCCCCGGGGATTTCTTCCCCTTGCCCTTGCCCTTTGAGGGCCTCGGGGCCTGGGGAGCCACTGTCGGCGCCTTGTCGGCCGCTAGCGGTGGACGGAGCCGCTTCTCCGGCAGCAGGCGGTCCTCTATGCCTGCGAAGCAGGCACGAGTGAACGCCCTCTCCTCCATGACCACCTTGCGGAACAATTCCTCAAGGTTGGAGGAGGAGGGGGCGGGAACCGCCGCTGCCGACGGGGCCGCCGCCGACGCGGCCACTGCCGACGGGGCCGAGGCCGACGGGGACGGGGCCGTAGCCTCAGCCAGCTTCTTATGAAGCTGGCTAACCTCAGCTTGCAGGCGATCGACCCTCGCCTGCAGCTGCCTCGTCTCCTGTGACGCAGTGCGCTGCGTCAGCTCCACTATTATGCCGTGCAAGCTCGTTGCACGGCATTTTAGCGCCTTCTGGATGGTCCCCTTGAGGTTGGAGGACTTTTGATGTCGGTAGGTTTTTTGATGTCGCTGGGGAAAATGACAATTACGCATCCCCACCCGTCGGGGGACGGGCAGGGTATGTGGGACTCCCCGGGAGAGAGCCTCCCGGTATACCCACTAAAAACCCCAGCGCAACTCCGGCATCGCCATAGTGGCGGGGGAGTGGGAAACTAGCACAGCCTAAGCTACCTCTCCCCCGCCGGCGAAACCCGCCTAGAAAGGCGAGCCCTCATTTGCCCCTCTTAAAGAGGGGCCGTGGCTCCCGCGTGGTGAGCGGTGCAAGGCGGGCGCGGGCACCCCCGTGCCTCACGCCCGCCGCTCACCTCAGGGCGGGAGAAAGCGGGCGAAATCCCGCCTTCTCCTGCCCCTACGCCGCCTGCGGAGCGCCGGAGCGAGGGGATCCTCCTCCCGCTCGCGCTCCGCGGCCTCCTTCTGCGACATCACGACCTCGCAGAAGGAGGCCATCGCCGCCCAGGCCCCCTCGCTCCCCACCATCGCTCTGACGACGGCGGGCAGCGAGAGGTCCCCTCCTACCGCCGCGACAAGATCGCGGCGCGGCACGGCCCACGACGGGCACACCGCGAGGGTGTGGTCCGCCGTGTCCTCCGCCGCGCCGCAACCGTGGCACGACGGCGTTTCCTCTCGTCCTATCCGGTGCAGGTACCTGCCGAAGCAGCCGTGACCGGAGAGTACCTGCACCAGACGGAAGGAGAGGAACCCGTGACGCCTGTCGAGCCAGTCCTTCAGGACCGGCCCGATGGCGTCGAGGGTGCGACGGCCGAACACCGCGGAGGCGAGGTCGCGCGTCCAATGTTGGACGATGGCGTCCCTCGCCTCCCGGCGGACGGCCTCCCTCAACTCCGGGGCCGGACGCTCGCCCAGCGCCCTGCGCCCCGCCGTCCACTCGTACACTCTGGCGAGCACCCAGGCCTCGAGCTCCCAAGGCGGGGTGCCCGCCAGAGCGCATGCCGAAGCGAAGCCTACCGTGCGGTAGGCCCGCGCTACCCTCTGGGCGATGGCCCTTTGGGGCGCCCGAAGGGCGGTGAGGTTCTCCCTCCTGTGGAGGGAGTCCGCCCAAATGGGGGCCCCATATAGGGCCATGCTCCGCAGTATGCCGGCGTACAACCGCCGGCAACGACTGCTCGGCCCTCCCATGTTCGGCATGAGCCATGAGAGGGCGTCCGCGGCTTTCAGCAGGCGCGTCGACAGCCCGCTAAAATGCGGGCCGAAGCGCAGCCTGCTGTCCAGCATGAGGCCCAGATACTTCATCTGGGCCTCAACCCCGACCCTTACCCCCGCCACATAAATGTGGGCGTCGGGTGGGGGGCGCTGCCGGGGGCCGTGGAAGAACACGGCCTCCGTTTTGTGCAGCGCCACCCTCAAGCCCAGGCGGCGGATCCTCCCCGCCACTAAGGATCCGCCCGCCGACGCCAAACTGGCCGCCTCCCGGAAGGTGCTCCCGCGGGAAGTGAGGAGAGTGTCATCCGCGTAGCAGATGACACTCGTGCCTCGTAGGAGAGTTCCCCGCAGGAGCCAGTCATAACCGACGTTCCACAGAAGAGGCCCTAGAACGGACCCCTGTGGAACGCCGGTTTCCACGCCATACCGCCGGACCTGGCCAGCCCCGTCCACGAGGAGGACGGCACGGTCCTCCAAGTAGCTGGCCAGGAGGCCCCGCAAGTAAAGGGGCACACCGTGGAACCGGAGCGCCTCCAGGATGGTGGAGTGGGGGACGGAGTTGAAGGCGTTGGCAATGTCGAATGACACAGCCAACACTCCATCCCCCACTCCTACCGCCTCTGTCACCTGGCCCTTGAGAAGGGCCAGGGCGTCCACTGTCGAACGCCCAGCTCGAAAACCGAACTGGGCGTCCGACAGGTCCGGTCCCACGTTCCGCAGATGGCGCTTCAGGCGGGCGGCGATAATCCCCTCGAACATCTTACCGGCCTCGTCAAGCAAGACGATGGGCCGGTAAGCCGAGGGGGAGTCCGCCGGCCGCCCTTCCTTCCGGAGGAGGCACAGTTGGCCTTCCCGCCAAGGTTTCGGGAACCTCCCCGACGCGAAGCACGCGTCAAAGAGGTCCCGAAACCTTCCCTCCATCTCGGTGACCGCGATGGCCACCACCCTGGCGGGAACGCCGTCGGGGCCAGGAGCCGTCTTTTTGGCGCGGAGACGGAGAGTCGCCGCGCCAAATTCCTCCTCTGAGACCGGAGGAGGAGGAGCTTCCTCCTCCGGTTCTTCCCTTGGCGGGCCCATCACTGGTGGGGTGAAGTGCGGATCCCTGCGCGGAAACAGGGACCGCACCACCCCATCCAGGAGCGCTGGTTCCAGGGTCTCGGCAACCGGGGGACCAATGCGACGCAGTTTGTTCCGCGCCGCCTTATATGGTCTCCCGAATGGGTCGTTGTCGAGACCCTCCAGCAGCTCAGCCCTCGCCCCCGTGCCGCCTCCCGATCCAGGTGGGTCAGAGCCCACCTTGGAAACGGGGAACGGCCCGACGATGAGGGGGTGCTGCGGCGCCCCCGTGGATTCTGGGGGGAGATCTCGAATCGCACGTAGCGGTGATCCGAGATCGTCTCCCCCAGTTCCACCCTCCAATTTCGAATGCGGGCGGCCAGTGCGGGCGCGGCGAAGGTGAGGTCCACAATGGACCCGCCCTGCCGCCGCACGCACGTCTGGACGCTCCCCCTATTCAAGAGGGAGAGTCCAGACGTGGCCGCCCACAATTCGACTGCCCGTCCGCGAGCGTCGGTGGCCGGGTTTCCCCAGACCACCGACTTGGCATTCAGGTCTCCTAAAACGGAGACCTGTCGTGGCGCCGTCCTCCCGATGACCGCCGTCAGGACCCCGAGGAAATCCTCGAAGTCCTGGAGAGGGCGGTTTGGGGAGAAGTAGACCCCCACAAGGGCCAACCCTCCCCACGCGGCGGCCACGTATCCCGGTCCCCTCTCTAAGAGCGAGAGGGGAGGGGAGTCCGAGAACCTAACCTAACCTTTTTTTTTTTTTTTTTTTGACGCTGTGGGAATGCATTTACGCACCATACCCCGAAGGGCGTGTGTGGGACTCGCCCAGCTCTGTAGCCAGGAATACCCACTAAACCCAACAGCGGCACACCGACATCGCCTTAGTGGCGGGGTCATGGGATGTAGCAAGCCTGCCGTCCACAACCCCGCCGGCGATTCCTGCCCGAAGGCAGGCCCACAGTGGGCCCTCCATAGGGAGGGGCCCGGCTGGTCACGTCTCCGTGTGCGAGAAGACGCAGCAGCCACGGGTTTTTTAGCGAGGTGTCCTTCCTCTTAGCCCCACTCGTTTGCCCGGAAGCAAACGGGGCCCCCAGCTCCTCTCAGTGAGGAGGCCGGGTTGCCCGACGGTGACCCGGAGTTCGGGTCACGTCAGCCACCTGGAGTGGTGGCCGACCCGCCGCGCGTGACCGCCGAAGCGGTCCCCACTTCTGGTTTTGGTCCGCGCCGGTAAACCGGTAACCCCCATATCTGGGGGCCGTTCCCCTATCCGCCACCTGGGGACGCGTCCGATGGCAGGTCCAGAAACTGCGCACGGAAACCTAACCTAACCTTTTTTTTTTTTTTTTTTTTTTTTTTTTTTTGTTCACCCAGTGGAAATCTCTACCAGACCGTCCTCCGTCGGGGGGTCGACGGAGGGTGTGCCGGGCTCTCACCGGCTAAAACCACTGGAGCGTTCCTCTTCCTGCCTATGGCCGGGGGTGCGGGGCCTAGTTTGCCATTCACCGCATCCCCGGCAGGCTTGACCCGCCGGCGCGAGCTCGGCGGGTCCCTCTTCCTCCCCTCCTTCCATCAGGTAGGCGTGCCGGAACTGCCTCTACACGCCTACTCCGGCCCTAGTGACGGACGTCGGACCCCCCCGGTCCTCGGCCCGTCGGCCTCTCGTTATGGAGGAAGTGGATCGACCTCGGCTTCCCTCCTCCTTCGACCAGCGCGCCGTCGGCGGGACGGGAGAGTGCTCAGTGCCTCCCTCTCCCGCTCGGCCGTCTCCTTCTGCGCGATTACATCCTCGCAGAATGAGACGACCGCGTCCCATGACTCCTCGCTGTCGACCATGACCTTGACCACGGCCGACAGCGAGAGGTCGGTACCGCCGATTGCTGCGGTTAGCGCACGGCGCGGCTCGTCCCATGCGGGACACTCCTCGAGGGTGTGCCGCGCCGTGTCCTCTGCCCCGCCACCGCAGTGATGGCACGCCGGTGTCGGCTCCCGACCGATACGACACAGGTAACTGCCGAAACACCCGTGTCCGGTCAGCACCTGCGTCGCACGGAAGGTGAGCACCCCGCGCCTTTTCGGGTCGATCCACTTCTCCATGCAGGGTCTTACCGCCGCTATGAGGGCGTGCCCCGCACTGGGTTGCGCAAGTCTCGCAGACCACTCCGCCACCAGGACTTGGCGGAGCTCGGACCGCTTCGCTTCGATCGCTCTCGGCGGAAACGGTCTTTCACCCCGCTCTCGGGCCTCCCCGCGCCACTTGTAGAGCGACGCGAGGGCTCGGGCCTCGAGATCCCAGGGCGCCGATCCGGCTAGGAGGCAGGCCGCCTCGTAGGAGACCGTGCGGTATCCTCTTATCACCCTGACTGCCGTCGCTCGCTGCGGCCCATGGATGACCGCAAAATTGCGAGGCGTCAGGGCGTCCGCCCACACTGGGGCCCCGTAAAGGGCCATAGACCGCACGACTCCTAGGTACAACCTCCGGCACGATGAGTCGGGCCCCCCCAAGTTGGGCAGCAGTCGCGATAACGCGGCCGCGGACGTCCTCAGTTTGGGGGCCAGTTGCCGGAAGTGCGGCCCGAAGTTCCACCTGCCGTCGAGGACGAGACCGAGATATCTCATCGTCGCCCCGACGGCAATGCGAACGCCTCCTACCTCGATGTGTGAGCCTGCAGGTGGGCCTCGCCGAGCCCCGTGAAAACACAGGGCCTCGGATTTGTTGAGGGCCACCTCCAGGCCCAGATGCCGGATCCTCTGGACCACTTGCGCAACCCCTGCCGTCGCTAGGATGGCTGCGTCGCGATATGTCCTCCCTCGCGCGGTGACGAGCGTGTCGTCAGCGTAGCACGTGACGACGACGCCGTGGAGGAGCGCGCCACGCAGCACCCAATCGTAGCCGATGTTCCACAGGAGAGGGCCTAGAACCGACCCCTGTGGAACACCGCACGTTGTCTCTCGCCGATGCCAGGCACCACCGTGACCCGGGTAGATGACCTGCCTCTCTGCCAGGTAGGCCCCGACTGTGCGGCGGAGGTAGGGCGGCACCCCGTGGAATCGGAGCGCCTCCCTGATGCAGCTCCAGGGCAGGGTGTTGAACGCATTGGCGATGTCCAAAGACACCGCCAACACCACTTCGCCCAGGGAGACAGCACTCTCCGCCGTGGCCTTTACGCGCATTATTGCGTCGACTGTGGAGCGCCCTTGGCGGAAGCCGAACTGGCCGTCCGCTAGGTCCGGCCCGATCGTGTTTAGATGGCGGACGAGGCGGTCTGCAACTACTCTTTCAAAGAGCTTGCCCACCTCGTCCAGCAACACTATGGGCCGGTACGCAGACGGCGAATCCGCCGGGCGCCCCGCCTTCCTCAGCAGGACCAGTAGGCCCGTCTTCCATGGGCGGGGAAACTGGCCCCGCTCCAGGCACGCGCTGAAAAGGTCCATCAGTCGAGGCCCGAGAGCCTCCGCGGCCAGGACCCACGCTCGGCCAGGAATGCCGTCGGGCCCTGGGGCGGTGTTCTTGGCTTGAAGCCGGGACACCGCCGCTCTCAGTTCTGCCCGGGTCACGTCGGGCACGTCGTCGTCGTCGTCGTCGTCCGCGTTGGCGTTGGCGTCAGCGGATCGAGGCGGAACCATAGGCGGTGGGATGTGCTCCGCCCTAGCAGGGAAGAGGGCACTCACCACCTCTCGCAGCAGCTCGGGCTGCATACCCTGGGTGAGCGGAGGCGCCCAAGGGCGCAGCTTGTCCCTTACTGCGCGATAAGGACGCCCCCACGGATCGCGATCCAGGGTAGCTAGCTGCCGCTCGCGGGCCTCTGCCTTTGCTTTGGCGATGGCCCCCTTCAGTGCTTTCCTCGCTTCGCGGTAAGCCTCATATAGTTCCGCCTCTCTGGCTTCAGCGTCTGGCGGGCGGCGCCGCCTTCTCCTATGCCGGGCATACTGGCGTCTAGCCGCGACACAGGCGGCTCGGAGCCGTTCGATGTCCGCCGACCACCAGTGCACCCGGCGCCTAGATGGCTCTTGACGCCGTCTAGGCATCGCCGCATCGCAGACGCTGGTCATGGCCAGCCGGAGCTGCTCAGCCTCCTCGTCGATGTTGACAGGCCTGTCCGGTGTAGTCACCCAGGCCTGGACGATCGCGGCTTCGAGGAGCAGCTCCCGATCCAACTGCTTTAACGCCCAACGCGGACCGATCGAACCAGGGGTCGGTAGGGCCGGCGCTGGGACAGGCGCAGTGGGGAGGGCGGAGAGGTTGAATCGGATATATCTATGATCCGACAACGTCTCCACCCCCTCCATGACTCGCCAGTCTTGGACACGGCGTGCGAGGGCGGGGCTAGCGAACGTGATGTCCACTATTGAGCCGCCCCGCTGGCGCACGCACGTGTCCACCGAGCCCTGGTTAAGGACGGCGAGACCGTGCTCGACCGCCCACTCTTCCAGCACCTCGCCGCGAGCGTCGGTAGTCGGGGAACCCCAGGCGCCTGCCTTGGCGTTGAAGTCCCCGAGTACGACCACGGGGCGAGGGTGGTTTCGTCTGACGACGGTGCCCAACTCCTCCAACCATGCCTCAAATTCGGCGAGAGACCTGCTCGGAGAGAAATAGACCCCTACGATCATCAACTCTCCGAGCAGTGCCGAGACGAAATTCCGTCCTTTGGCGACGGCTTCAAAGGACGGGGTCCCGGCCGATCTTCTTAATATCATGACCACCGAGTCGTGGACGTCGCTCACCCAGTCATCCCTGGGGGGTACGAACCACGGCTCGGCGACCACCGCAATGTCGATCAACCACTGCGCCATGCTCTGGAGGAGAAGATCCTGAGCGCGGGCGCAGTGGTTGATATTGCCCTGAAGGAAACGAAGGGAAGCGGACGCAGACATTATTCAGTGTCCATGGTCCGCTCCCCCTCCGGCAGCGAGTCGGCTGCCTTAGGGGGCGGGGTCCGCTGCGCTATAGGCGCCGCAGCGCCCTGGGCAGCAGGCCCAACCCCCTTGGTCCCCTTCTTCTTCTTGCCCTGCTTGGTGTGGGTGTCGGCGCAGGATTTGCTGCCGATCCGGTGGTCGGCCGGCCTGTCCGCGGCCGCACATTTTGGGCAACTCGGCGGGGCGTCACATGCGGCGGCCTTGTGACCGGACCGGCCGCAGCGGAAGCAGAGCCCGCCGACTTGGATGGTCGACGAGCAATGCACGCCCAGGTGTCCCACCTCCAGACACCGGAAACACCTTTGGGGTCGGGGCGAGAGAATCTTGACCCGCGCCAACACCCACCCAACAAGCAGGTTGCGGCCGCTCGCTTCGATACGGCGAGCCGCCGCAACCGGGCAGGTCACTATTGCGGACCTGAGTCCCCGGAGGCCGGGCCCTATCTCACCGGGCCGGACCTGCTCCAGGGGGCACTTGCCCGCCTCCGCAATGGCGGCCCCGAGCTCCTTTTCCGTCACCGTGTCATCCAGGCCCGAGACACGCAAGTTCAGCGTTTTCACGGGCCTGGATATTTTCGCCTCCGGGAATTGCTCCTTGAGAGAGGCTTGCAGCCTCTCTGCAAGTGCGTCTGCCTTTTGGTCGCTTGTAGCGCCGGGCACCTCGAGCAAACGGGCACCGGTTGCCGCCTCCTTCCACACGATGCCCGTTATCCCCAGGTCCTTCAAATTGATGTCGGCCTTGGCTTTCGCCAAGACCGACGCGTATGACACGCCCCTTTCTAAGGCTTCCGGCGGTAGTTTAATAGCCACCGCCGTGGACTTCGGGGCGCGGAGCTTCTGCTTCTGTTTTTCCTTAGCCGCCTTTGTCTTTTTCTTCTTTTTCTTCTTCTCTTTCTTCTTGTCACCAACGGTCACCCACTCTTGCGAGGTGGCCGTTGGTGCGCTCGTCGTCGTCGCCGGGGCCGTTGGTGCAACTGGGGCTGCTGGAGCAGCCGGAGCAGCAGCAACGGGTTTTGTCTTAGCCGGATTGGCCGGCCTGGGCGCAGCAGCTTTCGCCGCATACGTCTGGGCCGGCTGTGTCTTGTCGTGGGCCAGTGGAGGCCGCAGCACCTTGCTCTCAATGACGGAGAAGCGGGCAGATAGCGCCGCCATCTCGGTCTTGAAGAGCCGGACTAACTCCGACTCCTCCGCAGAAGGCCGGGAAACGGGCTGCGCCTCGGCCGGCCTAAAGGTGTCTTCTTTCTTCCTTTCCTTCATCAGGTTACGAATCTCCGCACGGAGCTCCTCCTGCTCCTTCCGGAGATCCGCAACCTGGGCTGTTAGGCGAGCGTTTGCCGCCGTCAGTCTTTTTGTTTCGTCCGAGGAGGAGCGCTGTAGTAGCTCCTCGGCGACCTCTAGCATGGAGGTCGCAGCCAATTTCAATGCCTTCTGGCAGGTCCCCTTCAGACCACTAGACACCCTGGAGACCTCCCTCACCGTCTCCACGGCGTTCCGGAGCTTTTCGCCCAGCTCCGTGACCTGCAGATCTTCGACCGACGATGCGGCGGAAGACGTTTCAGACAGCCGAACGACCCGTCTGGTGTCCACCTTCCGGGCCAACTCGGCCACCCTGTGCTCTTCGACCGCGCTGCGCTCCTCCTTTTCGGCGGCCTTTTGGGCAGCCTCCAGTTCTTTCTTGGCCTTGGACAGGCCGACATAGTGGCCTGTCGTAGGCGGTCGTCCCCTGCCGCGCTTGGCAGTCGGGGTACTACTCCTGCTGATATACAGCGTCGCATCGTCACTCGTGCTAGCCAGGGTCTCCAAAACTACCACCGGCTGCGAGTTAGTCCTCTTCAAGTATGGGGTCACGTCCGGTTCCGTTCGGACCGACTCCAATGAGCCCGTACTGTCGGCGTCCGACACAACAGGCTCGGGAGCTTTCTCCGGGTCGGAGACTGCTCCCTCTTCTCTCCTGACTCCTCTGTTCTTCTTAAGAATTTTTTTGTTATTAGTTTTGTTCTTCTTCATACTGTTCCCACGAGTAGTAGGGAATTAAATGTCCACCTGGTCAGTGCCCTTGTAACCAGGTAAGCCTCAATACTGCTGGGGGTCGGCAGGTACCCAGCAGGTGAGCGTTAGCGACCGGTCTCCCACCGGCCACTCATCCCCTCGGCACGCTCCCACCTTGGGATTAGGCTTGTAGGGGGCCGGGCGGTTAAGCCAAGCCCCCAAATGACGTCGGCATTAGACATGCCTCCGTGCCGCTGTCCAACTAGGCGCAACGGCACACGTCACCATCCGTACACGGATATTCGTTGCACTGGAGCGCCCGCTCCAGCGCAACGTTTGGGCCGAACGGTGGTCTGTGTCAGACCGTGTCCCGGACCGGGACCCGTCGCCCCTAGGCTGGGTGCGTCTTCTTGAACAAGAAGACGCAGCAGCCAAGGGTTTTTTAGAGAGGTGTCCTTCCTCTTGGCTCCACTTGCATGCACGCACGCAAGCGGGGCCCCCAGCTCCTCTCCATGAGGAGTCCGGGTTGTCCGACGGCGACCCGGAGTTCGGGTCACGTCAGCCACCTGGAGTGGTGGCCGACCCGTCGCACGCATGACCGCCGAAGCAGTCCCGCGTCTGGCTTTGGTCCGCGCCGGTAAACCAGTAACCCCCATATCTGGGGGCCGTTCCCCTATCCGCCACCTGGGGACGCGTCCGATGGCAGGCCAGAACTGCACACGGAAACCTAACCTAACCTAACCTAACCTTTTTTTTTTTTTTTTTTTTTTTTTTTTTTTTTTTTTTTTTTTTTGTTCTCGCTGGGGAAAATGACAATTACGCATCCCCACCCGTCGGGGGACGGGCAGGGTATGTGGGACTCCCCGGGAGAGAGCCTCCCGGTATACCCACTAAAAACCCCAGCGCAACTCCGGCATCGCCATAGTGGCGGGGGAGTGGGAAACTAGCACAGCCTAAGCTACCTCTCCCCCGCCGGCGAAACCCGCCTAGGAAGGCGGGCCCTCGTTTGCCCCTCTTAAAGAGGGGCCGTGGCTCCCGCGTGGTGAGCGGTGCAAGGCGGGCGCGGGCACCCCCGTGCCTCACGCCCGCCGCTCACCTCAGGGCGGGAGAAAGCGGGCAAAATCCCGCCTTCTCCTGCCCCTACGCCGCCTGCGGAGCGCCGGAGCGAGGGGATCCTCCTCTCGCTCGCGCTCCGCGGCCTCCTTCTGCGACATCACGACCTCGCAGAAGGAGGCCATCGCCGCCCAGGCCCCCTCGCTCCCCACCATCGCTCTGACGATGGCGGGCAGCGAGAGGTCCCCTCCTACCGCCGCGACAAGATCGCGGCGCGGCCCGGCCCACGACGGGCACACCGCGAGGGTGTGGTCCACCGTGTCCTCCGCCGCGCCGCAACCGTGGCACGACGGCGTCTCCTCTCGTCCTATCCGGTGCAGGTACCTGCCGAAGCAGCCGTGACCGGAGAGTACCTGCACCAGACGGAAGGAGAGGAACCCGTGACGCCTGTCGAGCCAGTCCCTTAGGACTGGCCCGATGGCGTCGAGGGTGCGACGGCCGAACACCGCGGAGGCGAGGTCGCGCGTCCAATGTTGGACGATGGCGTCCCTCGCCTCCCGGCGGACGGCCTCCCTCAACTCCGGGGCCGGACGCTCGCCAAGCGCCCTGCGCCCCGCCGTCCACTCGTACACTCTGGCGAGCACCCAGGCCTCGAGCTCCCAAGGCGGGGTGCTCGCCAGAGCGCATGCCGAAGCGAAGCCTACCGTGCGGTAGGCCCGCGCTGCCCGCTGGGCGATGGCCCTTTGGGGCGCCCGTAGGGCGGTGAGGTTCTCCCTCCTATTGAGGGAGTCCGCCCAAATGGGGGCCCCGTAAAGGGCCATGCTCCGCAGAATGCCGGCGTACAAACGCCGGCACCGCATGCTCGGCCCTCCCATGTTCGGCATGAGCCATGAGAGGGCGTCCGCAGCCTTCAGCAGGCGCGTCGACAGCCCGCTGAAATGCGGGCCGAAGCGCAGCCTGCTGTCCACAATGAGGCCCAGATACTTGATCTGGGCCTCGACCCGGATCCTGACACCCTCCACAAAAATGTGGGCGTCAGGTGGGGGGCGCTGCCGGGGGCCGTGAAAGAAGACGGCCTCCGTTTTGTGCAGCGCCACCCGCAAGCCCAGGCGGCGGATCCTCCCCGCCACCAAGGATCCGCCCGCCGAGGCCAAACTGGCCGCCTCCCTATAACTGCTCCCGCGGGAAGTGAGGAGAGTGTCATCTGCGTAGCAGATGACACTCGTGCCTCGCAGAAGAGTTCCCCGCAGGAGCCAGTCATAACCGACGTTCCACAGAAGAGGCCCTAGAACGGACCCCTGTGGAACGCCGGTTTCCACGCCATACCGCCGGACCTGGCCAGCCCCGTCCACGAGGAGGACGGCACGGTCCTCCAAGTAGCTGGCCAGGAGGCCCCGCAAATAAAGGGGCACACCGTGGAACCGGAGCGCCTCCAGGATGGTGGAGTGGGGGATGGAGTTGAAGGCGTTGGCAATGTCGAATGACACAGCCAACACTCCATCCCCCACTCCTACCGCCTCTGTCACCTGGCCCTTGAGAAGGGCCAGGGCGTCCACTGTCGAACGCCCAGCTCGAAAACCGAACTGGGCGTCCGACAGGTCCGGTCCCACGTTCTGCAGATGGCGCTTCAGGCGGGCGGCGATAATCCCCTCGAACATCTTACCGGCCTCGTCAAGCAAGACGATGGGCCGGTAAGCCGAGGGGGAGTCCGCCGGCCGCCCTTCCTTCCGGAGGAGGCACAGTTGGCCTTCCCGCCAAGGTTTCGGGAACCTCCTCGACGCAAAGCACGCGTCGAAGAGGTCCCGAAACCTTCCCTCCATCTCCGTGGCCGCGATGGCCACCACCCGAGCGGGAACGCCGTCCAGGCCAGGAGCCGTCTTTTTGGCGCGGAGACGGAGAGTCGCCGCGCCAAATTCCTCCTCTGAAACCGGAGGAGGAGGAGCTTCCTCCTCCGGTTCTTCCCTTGGCGGGCCCATCGCTGGTGGGGTGAAGTGCGGATCCCTGCGCGGAAACAGGGACCGCACCACCCCATCCAGGAGCGCTGGTTCCAGGGTCTCGGCAACCGGGGGACCAATGCGACGCAGTTTGTTCCGCGCCGCCTTATATGGTCTCCCGAATGGGTCGTTGTCGAGACCCTCCAGCAGCTCAGCCCTCGCCGCGTCCTTGGCGGCGCCGATGGCCGACTTAAAGGCCGCCCTCGCCCCCACGTATGTGGAGTAGAGGCGGTCCTCTTCGGCCTCGTCCCGTCGGCGCCGCCGACGCGAGCGGGTGTAGGCCCGCCGTGCCGCCACGCAGGTGGCCCGCAGCTCCGCCAACTCCTCCGACCACCAGTACACGGCGCGTCGGGGAGGTGGACGTCTCGACCGAGGCATGCTGGCGTTGCATACCTCGGTCAATGACCCCCTCAGTCGGGCCGCCGCCGCGTCCACGTCCAGGACGTCCACGCCGGGACCTGGCCAAAGCCAGTCCTGGACGAACGCGGCCTCCCGTGCCGCCTCCCGATCCAGGTGGGTCAGAGCCCACCTTGGAAACGGGGAACGGCCCGACGATGAGGGGGTGCTGCGGCGCTCCCGTGGATTCTGGGGGGCGATCTCGAAGCGCACGTAGCGGTGATCCGAGATCGTCTCCCCCAGTTCCACCCTCCAGTTCTGAATGCGGGCGGCCAGTGCGTGCGCGGCGAAGGTGAGGTCCACTATGGACCCGCCCTGCCGCCGCACGCACGTCTGGACGCTCCCCCTATTCAAGAGGGAGAGACCAGACGAGGCCGCCCACAATTCCACCGCCCGCCCGCGGGCGTCGGTGGCCGGGTTTCCCCAGACCACCGACTTGGCATTCAGGTCTCCCATCACGGAGACCTGTCGTGGCGCCGTCCTCCCGATGACCGCCGTCAGGACCCCGAGGAAATCCTCGAAGTCCTGGAGAGGGCGGTTTGGGGAGAAGTAGACCCCCACAAGGGCCAACCCTCCCCACGCGGCGGCCACGTATCCCGGTCCCCTCTCTAAGAGCGAGAGGGGAGGGGAGTCCGAGGAAGACCGCGCCACGATTGCCACCGAGCCGTCACTATCTCCCAGCCAATTGCTGGGAGTATAGTACGGCTCGGCCACCACTGCCACATCCACCAACCACTCGGCCATTGACTGCACCAGTAAGTCCTGGGCAGCCCGGCAGTGGTTGGTGTTTGCCTGCAGGATGCGATGGTCGGTACCCATTACTCGACCATCGCATCACCCTCGTCGGCCACCGCCGCTGGGACAGCGGGGGTGGTGGCAGCAGCGGCAGGCCGGCTTATAGCCGCCTGCGGCTTGCCCTTCTTCGCGGGAGGTCGGCATGCGCTCCCCCCCCATTACGTGGTCCGCGGGGCGACCACTGTCGGCGCATGCCGCGCAATGCGGCTTGGCGGCCTCGCACGAGGCCGCCTTATGCCCCTGTTGCCCGCAACGGAAGCAAGTGTCCGCCCTGTCCACTGTGGACGGACACATAGCTCGGGTGTGGCCAATCCCCAGGCACTTGAAGCAGCGCATCGGCGCTGCCTCAAGCACCCGGATCACGGCCCGGCTAAAGCCCACCAGTAGCCGCCCTTGGCATTTAGCCTGGGCGGCCAACACTGCGGCGACTGGGCACTCCAGCCGGATAGAGCCCAGTCCACCGCGGCCGGGCCTTATGTCCCGAGCTACAACCGCTGCGGGTTCACAGCCTCCCACCTTGGCGATGGCCGCCACCACCTCCTCTTTGGTGACCGAGTCATCTAGACCGGTCACCTCAATGGAGGTGGTTTTAGTCGGCCTGGCGACCTTCGCCACGTCGGCAAGCACCTCCCTCAGCTTGCCGGCGAACAGGTCGGCGTTTTTGCCGCCGTCCTTCCCCGGAAACTCGAAAAGACGAGCTCCGGTTTGGATCCGACGGCAGGCACCGAGCCCTAACTCGGCGGGGTCCGCGACGGCACGAGCCCGTCTCAGGACGGACTCGTAGGTGACGCCCCTCTCGGCGGCCTCGGGGACTATGGTCACCGTGACCGCCGCGGATTTGGGAGGAACCAGCTTCCTCCCGCCGACTGTAGCCTTTGTGGTCGCCGCTGCAGCTGCCGGCGCAGCCGCCGGGGCAGCCGCCGAGGCAGCCGGGGCCTGGGACGCCTTCTTCTTGCCCCTTTTCACCACCTCTGACCACGGCTGGTTGGACGGGGTGGTGGAGGGGAGAAGGGCGTCGACCTCTCGAACCTGTGGGGCGGGTGCCGCGATGGCAGCCGGCCCCGGTTTGGCGCCCGCACTCGTACCGGGGGGAGTCGGAGCCCCCGGCGACTTCTTCCCCTTGCCTTTGCCCTTTGAGGGCTTCGGGGCCTGGGGAGCCGCTGTCGGCGCCTTGTCAGCCGCTAGCGGCGGACGGAGCCGCTTCTCCGGCAGCAGGCGGTCCTCTATGCCTGCGAAGCAGGCACGAGTGAACGCCCTCTCCTCCATGACCACCTTGCGGAACAATTCCTCAAGGTTGGAGGAGGAGGGGGCGGGAACCGCCGCTGCCGGCGGGGCCGCTACCGACGCGGCCACTGCCGACGGGGCCGAGGCCGACGGGGACGGGGCCGTAGCCTCAGCCAGCTTCTTATGAAGCTGGCTAACCTCAGCTTGCAGGCGATCGACCCTCGCCTGCAGCTGCCTCGTCTCGTCTGACGCAGTGCGCTGCGTCAGCTCCATTATTATGCCGTGCAAGCTGGTTGCACGGCATTTCAGCGCCTTCTGGAAGGTCCCCTTGAGGTTGGAGGACCTGGAGGCGACCTCGACGATCTCCTCCTTGTCCTCCCCCGCCAAGCGGACCAACTCAGCCACTGACAGGCCGTCGAAACTGACGAGGGCCGAACCATAACCGGCCCTCGCCTTGGCTGCGCGCCTCTCCTTGGCGGCAACCATCTCCTCCAGTTCCAGCTCGGCCTCGGCCCGTCTGGCCAAGCCGAGCTGGCGCTGGGCGACAGCCAGACCCACATCGTGGGTGCCGGCCTGAGAACAAGTCGAAGGCGAAGCAGATGTCTGCTTCGCCTTCGACTTCCTCTTGGGCTTACTCTTGCCCGAGTCCGAGGAACCCTCGGACCCGAGCTTCAAATAAGCCCTCTTCAGGCTGCTCTCCACAGCCACCCCACAAACGGACGAGTCTAGGACCACGGACTCGACATCCGAGTCCGAGAACTCGTCCGCTCCACTCATGAAGAGGCTAGCCGCGGACGGCGCGCGACTGGCCTCTGAGGCCGACAATACGTCGGGGTGGCCCTGAGAAGGGCCTTTTGGTTGGCCCTGAGAAGGGCCGTTTGGTTGGCCCTGAGAAGGGCCTTTTTTGGCGAAACGCCCGGAGGCATTCCGCAATGGTTTCGGCATCGCGTCCACCAAACAACAACAATAAAAAAATAAAACCCTCAATAAAATCGAATAAAAACCGCAATAAAATCAGAATAAAACCACAATAAAATCAGAATAAAACCCACAATAAGAATAAAAACCCACAATAAAATAAAATCCACAACGTACGCAATCGCCCTCAGAACAGAATAAAATCGCAAGATCGCGTAGAGCACAGTGCTTGTTAGCCACCGGTCTGCCACTCCGTTACGGTGGTCAGACACGGCGTTGCCCGGGGTACACTGCGAGGAAGTCAGCACTGTGGGGCGTACCCCAACCTAACCTAACCTAACCTTTTTTTTTTTTTTTTCCTGGGTGGAAATCCTCATAGGATGCCCGCCGCCCTGGGGTGGGCGACGGGGTATGTCAGACTTTTACTGACTAAAACCACCCCGGTGTGTCTTCTATCACGAGCGCACGTGGGGCCGCGGGAGTCTAAATTCTTCCACGGCCCCACCCTCGTGCTGGCCCGGTCTGTCCGGGCCTCCTCTCCTGCACGGGGTAGTGGGGTGTTAAACTACCCCGTGCATCACCTCAAAGGCGCGCGCCGACACTCGCGCGCGCCTTCACCTCGGGGTCCATCAATAGGGGGGCGGGGACTTCCCCATATCCCTCGCCCCTGGACCCATTCATGGGGGGCGGAAGAGGGCGTTATCCGCCCTTCTTCGGCGCCCGGTGCGTCTTCTGCGGCCCGGGAAGGGAGTTGATATCTCCCTTTCCCGTTCCGCAGCTTCCTTCTGCGACATCACGTCCTCGCAGAAGGACACCACCGCGTCCCACGACTCTGAGCTGCCGACCATCCTCCGCACTACTGCCGGCAGCATCAGGTCGCCTCCTACTTCATTTGTGAGGACACGGCGCTGCTCCTCCCAAGCTACACACTCGGAGAGCGTGTGCTGCGCCGTGTCCTCCCCGCATTGGACGCAGTGGTGGCACCGAGCGTCCGGCTCCCTGCCTAAGCGATGCAGGTACTTGCCGAAGCAGCCGTGCCCCGACAGCACCTGCGTCACCCTGAACGACAGGGAGCCGTGCCTTCTCCCGAGCCAGTCGTCGAGTACTGGCCGGATCGCCTCGACGGTAGCGAGGCCGGCGGTAGGGCGCATGAGCCTCTGCCGCCAGTCCACCACCAGGACCTGATGGAGCTCCTCTCGGCGCAGCTCGATCTGCCGCTGCACCGGACTGGAGCCCCGTGTCCGCTCTTCCTCGCGCCATCGGTACAATGACGCGAGTACTTTCGCCTCTAGGTCCCAGGGCGGGGATCCGGCCAGGACGCAAGCCGCCTCGTAGGATATCGTGCGATACCCGCGGACGACCCTGACGGCCATCGCCCTCTGCGGCTTGCGCAGAATGGCGAGTGTTCCGGCCGTCAGGTCCATCGCCCACACAGGGGCCCCATACAGGGCCATGGACCGCACGATTCCTACGTACAACCGCCTACAGGCGGCGCTCGGGCCCCCCATGTTGGGAAGCAACGTTGACAGCGCGCCTGCTGCACCCATCAGCTTGGGCGCCAGCCGCCGGAAGTGGGGTCCGAATTCCCACCGGCTGTCGAGCACCAATCCCAGGTACTTCATGGTGAACTCGACAGCTATCCGGGCCCCACTGACCACGATATGTGATCCCGGGGCCGGCGCACGCCGGGGGCCATGGAAAACCATGGCCTCCGACTTGTCAAGGGCCACCTCCAGGCCCAGGCGTCGGATGCGGTTCACCACCTGTGACACCGCAGCCGTGGCTATCAACGTCGCTTCCCTGTACGAGCTCCCCCGGGCAGTGACAAGCGTGTCGTCCGCATAACACGTCAAGTCGGCGCCCGAAGGGAGCTCGCCTCTCAGCACCCAGTCGTAGCCGATGTTCCACAGGAGCGGTCCCAAGACCGATCCCTGTGGAACACCGCACGACTGTCAGAGTGTCACGGGGCCGACCCGAAGGCCAAGTACTCCGTGACACCCTCAGGGCTTGCCGGCCCTCCCCTGTAGGGCCGGTTTCCGCGCCAAAGGGGGATTACCCGGTAACGGAATAATCCCCAGACGTGGTGACCGCTGTGCAATGCACGTGCGGGAGCTACCCGCACGCGCTGGTCACACCCTGGGGCTAAAGGAGACGGGGGTTCGTCCCCCGCCTTCTTCGCCCCACCCGTCTACGCCGGAGGGGAGCGGCAAGTACGTCCTCTTCCCGCTCCCTCTCCGCAGCCTCCTTCTGCAAGAGGACGGTCTCGCAGAAGGAGGCGGCAGCCTCCCATGCCGTCTCACTTTCAACCATGGCTCGTACCATGGTTGCCAGTGAGAGGCGTCCGCCTCCGAGCGCCGCAACGAGATCGCGGCGCTCGTTTCGCCAGGCCGGGCACTCCACCAAGGTGTGCTCGGCCGTGTCGTCGGGGGAGTCGCAGTGATGACACCGCGGTGACTCCTCCCGACGGGCGACTCGGTGCAGGTAGTGGCCGAAGCACCCATGTCCGGTCAGTACCTGCACTAGGCGGAAGGTAAGGCTGCCATGCCGGCGCCCAACCCATCCCTCCAACACCGGACGAATCGCTCCAATCGTCCGGTGGCCGGCAGCTGGGGAGCGGAGCGCCTCCCTCCACCGGCTCAGGGCCTCCCCCTGAGCCGCTAATCTGACCCGCCTTACTTCCTCGAAGGCGGGTCGTTCCCCCCGTTCCCGGGCCGCGACACGGTGTCGATGCACCTGGGACAGAACCAGGGCATCGACCTCCCACGGGGGCGTGCCCGCGAGCACGCAGGCCGCCCCATGACTGACCGTGCGGTATGCCCGCACGGTCCGTGTCGCGATGACCCTCTGCGGCCTCCGCAGCAGGGCCACTGTTGCCCGGGAAAGGCGCTCCGCCCACACCGGGGCTCCGTAGAGCGCCATCGACCGCACCACTCCCTGGTACAGCCGACGGCACGCCGAATTCGGCCCCCCCAAATTGGGGAGGAGCCGTCCGAGTGCGGCTGCGAAAGAGCACAGCCGCGGAGCGAGGAGCCTGAAATGCTCCTCGAAATTCCAGCGGGGATCCAGGATCAGGCCGAGGTACTTGATGTGCACCTCGACGGGAACCCGGACCCCCTCCACTCGGATACGAAGCCCCGGTGGGGTTCTGCGTCGCGGGGCGTGGAAGGTCATGGCCCTCGTCTTCTCGAGGGCCACTTCCAGCCCCAGGAGGCGGATGCGCCGGACGACCAAGGAGGTGCCGACCGACGCGAGGTGGACCGCCTCCTCCCACTCGCGCGCCCTGGCCGCGACTAGAGTGTCGTCTGCGAAACAGACGACGTCCATCCGCGGCAAGAGCGCGCCCCGCAGAACCCAATTGTACCCCAGGTTCCAGAGCAGGGGACCAAGCACTGATCCCTGGGGTACTCCGACAGATACGGTCCACGACTGGACGCGACCCTCTGCGTCCTCGTACAACACCCTCCTCTCACGGAGGTAATCCCGCACGAGGGCGCAGAGGTAGAGGGGCACTTCATGGAACTTCAGTGCCGCCTCTATGCATTCGTGGGGGAGGGTGTTGAACGCGTTCGCGATGTCTAACGACACCGCGACGACACCCTCACCCCGCGCTGTGGCCGCCTCAGTCCACCTCTTGAGGCGAGCCACCGCGTCCATCGTAGACCGGCCGGTCCGAAAGCCGTACTGGCAGTCCGCCAACTGCGGTCCACGGCTTTCTAGGTGCTCCTGGATGCGAGAGGCGATGATCCTCTCAAAGCACTTTCCGCTTTCATCCAGGAGCACGACCGGCCTATAACCCGACGGTGAGTCGGCAGGACGTCCGTCCTTGCGAAGGAGGCAGAGCCTGCCCACCCTCCACCTCCTGGGGAAGCGGCCCGTCGCGATGCATGTGTCCATGACCGCGCGGAACCGGTCCCCCAGGGGCTCTATGGCAATTGCCATCACCTTCGCAGGGACGCCGTCCGGGCCCGGAGCCTTGTTCTTGGCTCGGAGCCTCTCCCGGACAGAGTCCAACTCACCGTCGGATACGGGAGGCCCATCGGTCCACACCTCCAGAGTGGATGAACTGGAGGCGGGCATCCTGGGGGGCGTGAAGGGTCCCGGGTTCGGAAACAGAGTTTCCAGGACCCTTCTAAGTAAGCCCGGCTCCATACAGGATGTGGGGGGTGCCGCTCCCTGCAGCTTCCCCCTCACCACCCTGTACGGCCTTCCCCAGGGGTCGCTGTCGAGGAGTGCGAGGAACTCCTCAGCGGCAGCGACCTTTGCCCTGCATATGGCGGTACGCAGGGCTCGATGAGCCTCCCTGTATGCCCGGCGAAGACCGTCCTCTTCGCCGGGCGCCCTTACGGCGCGCCTCCTGCACCTCTGGTAGGCGCGCCGTGCAGCCATACTGGCGGCACGCAGGTGAGCGACTTCCTGCGTCCACCAGTATGTCTGCTTCTTCCGGCGGGGTCCCTGGGCCCTCGGCATGGCGGCGCTGCAGACCACTTCCAGGTCCTCAGCGAGGAGGTCCGCCATGCCGTCCGCGTCTCCAATGAGGTGGGCCGGTGGTTCGGCCCACGCTCGGAACGTCGCCGCCTCCTCGGCAACGTCCCTCCGGAGATGTGCAAGCGCCCACCTCGGGAACGAGGAGGCGCCTGCCGCTGGGCCCAGGTGGAGCGGGGCCGCTGGCCCCGCAGTGGAGATCTCGAAGCGGACGTACCTGTGGTCCGAGATCTCCACCGCCGTCTCTACCCGCCAGTTCCAAACTCGGTCGGCTAGGGTCGAGGTGGCCAGGGTGACATCCACTATTGATTCACCCTGCCACCTCACACACGTCGGGGTGTTGCCCCGGTTGAGGACCTGGAGACCCAAGCAGTGGGCCCACTCCACCAGGTCCTCACCGAAGACGTTCGTGACGGGAGACCCCCACGCGCCATGCTTGGCGTTGAAGTCTCCCGCCACCAACACGGGGCGTGGAGCCGCCCTCCTGACCGTCCCCTCGACAGCCGCCAGGAGGCGCTCGAATTCGGCCCGGCTGCGATTGGGGGAGAAGTAGGTCGAAATGACCACCACTCCCCCCCACTGAACCGCGACGAACCCCGGACCCCTCTCCCTAAGAACGAGAGGGGGGCCGGTGCTCGCGGCGGGTCGCGTGATCGCAGCCAGGCCGTCCGACGACCCTAACCAATTGACCGAGTTCGGAACAAAGTATGGCTCTGCCACCACCGCCAGGTCTGCTCCCCACTCCGCCATGTCCTGACACAAGAGGTCCTGTGACGTGGCGGAGTGGTTGACATTAACCTGTAGAATGGCACCGATGGACCTACTGGGCATTAGCAGTGTCCATCGGTGTCCCTTCCGTTGCGGTGGTCGCAGAGCCGGCCGCTGGTGGTCCCGCTGGCGGTCCCACTGCGGGGCGGCCTCGGACCGGAGGGGCTCCGCATGCGGCGCCGGCCATTCTGTGGCCGCTGGGCAGGCCCCTGTCTGCGCATAGCGCGCATTTAACAGGGGCCTTACAGGCCGCAGCCATGTGGCCCTCCTTGCCGCACCGGAAGCAGAGCCGGCTCCGGTCCTTGGCGGAGGGGGGGCAGAGCGCCGCAGTGTGCCCCCTCGCAAGGCACCTGCGGCAGCGCATGGGCCGCTGCTCCAGCAGGTGGATGGTGGCCACACTCCAGCCCACCACCACCTTGCCCCGTTCCGCCAGCCCCTTCGCGGCCTCTATGGGGCACGAGACCCGGACCGAGCCCGTGCCCCTCGCCCCCAGGACTATGGTGCCCAACCGAAGTTGGTCGGGAGGGCACTTGGCCGCCTCGGCCAGGACCGCCTTCACCTCATCGGCCGTGAGGGACTCGTCCAGCCCCCCCACGCGCACCTCTGCCATCTTTGTGGGCCGGGTCACCTCAGCCACCCCCCCGATTACCTCGGCCATTTTCACGGCCAAGGCGTCGGCCTGGGAGGGGGAGGTCTCTTTCGAGAGCTCCAGGAGAACGGCTCCCGTCATCGACCTCCGGAGTTTCCCCGACCCGACCCCGAGTTCGGCCAGGTTAATGGCCGCCCTTGCCCTCCTAATGGCGTCCGCATAGGTGGCGCCCTCCTTTATCGCCTCCGGCTTCAGGGACACGAGGACCGCGGGCCTCTTCGGCGCCCTGGGTGCCTTTTTGGCTGCCTGTTTGGGAGCCGCCTGTTTGGGTCCCTTTGGCATCTGGGCTGGAGTGGGAGCCGGGGCAGTGGTGGCCTTCTTCTTCTTCCCCTTGCGGACCACCGTGGCCCACGACTCCCCCCCCTCCCGACCCTCAAGCACCAGGGGCTGCATGTCTTTAGAGCCCCCGGCAACCTGTACCAGCGCCCGCTTTGGCTCAGGGGCAGGGGCTTCTGCCCCTCCGCGCCCGCTCGGCCCCTTCGGCTTCTTTTTTTGAGCCGGCCTCGCCTTTTTGGGCATGTTGGCCGGCGGCATCAATGTCGCCGGCTCCGTCTCCTGCCTCTCCCTCGCCTGAGGCTGGCTCGCTCGCCTGTCGGCCGCCAGCGCGGGGCGATGGGATTTGGCCGGCAGAAGCCGACCATCCTTGTCGAGGCCCTCAAAACGCGCGTTGATGGCACCACTGCAGTGGTTCATCACCTCGCGTTGGAGGACCTCCATTGCCCGGGCAAAATCGTCCCGCGTAATCATCGCCCCCCCGGCAGGGGGGGGCTGCGGGACCGGCGCCGGGACCGGCTCCTTGGGCCGTTTCTTCTTGCTGCGCGGGCTTCCCCTTTCCGAGAAAGCCCTGCGCAGCGCCGCCACTTCCTTCTGCAAGGCTGCGAGCTGCCCTTGCAGGCGCTTATTGTCGGCCCGCAGCCTTTGCACTTCCTCATCCTCCTTCCGGGAGGCCAGGGAGTTGACCGCTTCGAGCATTTTGCTCGATGCCTCCCTGATCTCCCGGATGCAGGTCCCCTTCAGGTTCCGGGACTTCTTCAACACCCCCTCGATGGCCGCCGCCCCTTCCTCAGCCTTCGCCCGAAGGTCCTGAGGTGCAGCCACCGAGGGAGCAGTCCCTTTGCCTCGCCTGGTGTTTTTGGGGGACACCGTCTCGGAGTCAGTCAATGTGGACTGTGACTCCGAGTCCGACGGACCATCCCGCAAAAACCTCCTGGCCTGGGAGAGCCCCACCGAATGGTGTAACCCGCCCCTGCCAGCTCCCGTCCTCAGGATCTTGGAGGCCGGTCTCTCCGGTGATCCGGATCCAGCCCCCTCACCTTCAGACACGCTGTCTCCCCAGTGTTCCCGTGAGGCCTTCCGACCTCCCCCCACGGATCCACTTTGGGTAGACATCGTGTCTCGTGCCCCCTCGCTTGATTCCACCGATACCACCGACAATCGTCCGGTGGCACCGGTGGCATCAAGCGCCATCATTAGCCTGACAGTATTGTCAGCGCTCGGTAGTCCTTCCGTATTGCTATCCAAGTCCGTCGTAGATCGCCTAAGGTCGTCTTTTTTATTTGTATCAGTCCGTTTGGTTTGTGTTTGTGTTTTAAAATTCTCCATACATCATCGTTTTGCTTAGCGATTTGAAGTCACCACAAGGACAGAGCGTCGTATCCCAGGGAAGCCTACATACTGTGGAGGGCGGCAGGTATCCACAGTGGGGAGCTCTAACGACTGGACATCCCCCAGCCATTCATCCTCTCGCCGAGCCCCCAAAACTTAGGATTAGATCGCACTTTCGACGGTTATTAGTCCGTCAGGTTCGCGATAACCTTGAGACGGGATATGCCGCCCGTGGTTCGGCCGTTTTATAGAGGTGTCCCCTCGCGGCCCGGACAAATGCCCCGACAGCCCCCGGTCCCCGAAGGGATTACGGTATGATTCCGGCATGCGACCACTTACCATACTCTGCAAGCAGACTGGGAAGCGTTCGCATGCTGATCCCCTTAGGCCAGGCTCCCATCAACGACCATCAAAGATGATCGGTGATTGAAACCTGACTTAATAGATCACACTTTCGACGGTTATTAGTCCGTCAGGTTCGCGGTAACCTTAAACGGGATATGCCGCCCGTGGTTCGGCCGTTTTATAGAGGTGTCCCCTCGCGGCCCGGGCAAATGCCCCGACAGCCCCCGGTCCCCAAAGGGATTACGGTATGACCCCGGCATGCGACCACCTACCAAACTCTGTAAACAGACTGGGAAGTGGTCGCATGCTGATCCCCATAAGCCAGGTTTCCATCAACGACCATCAAAGATGATCGGTGATTGAAGCCGGACCTAATAGATCACACTTTCGACGGTTATTAGTCCGTCAGGTTCGCGGTAACCTTAAACGGGATATGCCGCCCGTGGTTCGGCCGTTTTATAGAGGTGTCCCCTCGCGGCCCGGACAAATGCCCCGACAGCCCCCGGTCCCCGAAGGGATTACGGTATGCCCCCAGCATGCGACCACTTACCATACTCTGCAAACAGAGTGGGAAGTGGTCGCATGCTGATCCCCATAAGCCAGGTTCCCATCAACGACCATCAAAGATGATCGGTGATTGAAACCTGACCCTTCCCCGTGTGAAGATTAGCCGCCAGGCCCAAGAGTCCACCAGAACGCGGTGAACCTAACCTTTTTTTTTTTTTTTTTTTTTGACGCTGTGGGAATGCATTTACGCACCATACCCCGAAGGGCGTGTGTGGGACTCGCCCAGCTCTGTAGCCAGGAATACCCACTAAACCCAACAGCGGCACACCGACATCGCCTTAGTGGCGGGGTCATGGGATGTAGCAAGCCTGCCGTCCACAACCCCGCCGGCGATTCCTGCCCGAAGGCAGGCCCACAGTGGGCCCTCCATAGGGAGGGGCCCGGCTGGTCACGTCTCCGTGTGCGAGAAGACGCAGCAGCCACGGGTTTTTTAGCGAGGTGTCCTTCCTCTTAGCCCCACTCGTTTGCCCGAAGGCAAACAGGGCCCCCAGCTCCTCTCAATGAGGAGACCGGGTTGCCCGACGGTGACCCGGACTTCGGGTCACGTCAGCCACCTGGAGTGGTGGCCGACCCGCCGCGCGTGACCGCCGAAGCGGTCCCCACTTCTGGTTTTGGTCCGCGCCGGTAAACCGGTAACCCCCATATCTGGGGGCCGTTCCCCTATCCGCCACCTGGGGACGCGTCCGATGGCAGGTCCAGAAACTGCACACGGAGCGGTGAACCTAACCTAACCTTTTTTTTTTTTTTTTTTTTTTTTTTTTTTTTTTTTTTTTTTTTTTTTTTTTTTTTTTTGACGCTGTGGGAATGCATTTACGCACCATACCCCGAAGGGCGTGTGTGGGACTCGCCCAGCTCTGTAGCCAGGAATACCCACTAAACCCAACAGCGGCACACCGACATCGCCTTAGTGGCGGGGTCATGGGATGTAGCAAGCCTGCCGTCCACAACCCCGCCGGCGATTCCTGCCCGAAGGCAGGCCCACAGTGGGCCCTCCATAGGGAGGGGCCCGGCTAGTCACGTCTCCGTGTGCGAGAAGACGCAGCAGCCACGGGTTTTTTAGCGAGGTGTCCTTCCTCTTAGCCCCACTCGTTTGCCCGGAAGCAAACGGGGCCCCCAGCTCCTCTCAGTGAGGAGGCCGGGTTGCCCGACGGTGACCCGGAGTTCGGGTCACGTCAGCCACCTGGAGTGGTGGCCGACCCGCCGCGCGTGACCGCCGAAGCGGTCCCCACTTCTGGTTTTGGTCCGCGCCGGTAAACCGGTAACCCCCATATCTGGGGGCCGTTCCCCTATCCGCCACCTGGGGACGCGTCCGATGGCAGGTCCAGAAACTGCGCACGGAAACCTAACCTAACCTTTTTTTTTTTTTTTTTTTTTGACGCTGTGGGAATGCATTTACGCACCATACCCCGAAGGGCGTGTGTGGGACTCGCCCAGCTCTGTAGCCAGGAATACCCACTAAACCCAACAGCGGCACACCGACATCGCCTTAGTGGCGGGATCATGGGATGTAGCAAGCCTGCCGTCCACAACCCCGCCGGCGATTCCTGCCCGAAGGCAGGCCCACAGTGGGCCCTCCATAGGGAGGGGCCCGGCTGGTCACGTCTCCGTGTGCGAGAAGACGCAGCAGCCACGGGTTTTTTAGCGAGGTGTCCTTCCTCTTAGCCCCACTCGTTTGCCCGAAGACAAACGGGGCCCCCAGCTCCTCTCAGTGAGGAGACCGGGTTGCCCGACGGTGACCCGGAGTCCAGGTCACGTCAGCCACCTGGAGTGGTGGCCGACCCGCCGCGCGTGACCGCCGAAGCGGTCCCCACTTCTGGTTTTGGTCCGCGCCGGTAAACCGGTAACCCCCATATCTGGGGGCCGTTCCCCTATCCGCCACCTGGGGACGCGTCCGATGGCAGGTCCAGAAACTGCACACGGAAACCTAACCTAACCTTTTTTTTTTTTTTTTTTTTTTTTTTTTTTTTTTTGACGCTGTGGGAATGCATTTACGCACCATACCCCGAAGGGCGTGTGTGGGACTCGCCCAGCTCTGTAGCCAGGAATACCCACTAAACCCAACAGCGGCACACCGACATCGCCTTAGTGGCGGGGTCATGGGATGTAGCAAGCCTGCCGTCCACAACCCCGCCGGCGATTCCTGCCCGAAGGCAGGCCCACAGTGGGCCCTCCATAGGGAGGGGCCCGGCTGGTCACGTCTCCGTGTGCGAGAAGACGCAGCAGCCACGGGTTTTTTAGCGAGGTGTCCTTCCTCTTAGCCCCACTCGTTTGCCCGGAAGCAAACGGGGCCCCCAGCTCCTCTCAGTGAGGAGGCCGGGTTGCCCGACGGTGACCCGGAGTTCGGGTCACGTCAGCCACCTGGAGTGGTGGCCGACCCGCCACGCGTGACCGCCGAAGCGGTCCCCACTTCTGGTTTTGGTCCGCGCCGGTAAACCGGTAACCCCCATATCTGGGGGCCGTTCCCCTATCCGCCACCTGGGGACGCGTCCGATGGCAGGTCCAGAAACTGCGCACGGAAACCTAACCTAACCTTTTTTTTTTTTTTTTTTTTTTTTGATGTCGCTGGGGAAAATGACAATTACGCATCCCCACCCGTCGGGGGACGGGCAGGGTATGTGGGACTCCCCGGGAGAGAGCCTCCCGGTATACCCACTAAAAACCCCAGCGGCGCTCCGGCATCGCCATAGTGGCGGGGGAGTGGGAAACTAGCATAGCCTCGCTACCTCTCCCCCGCCGGCGAAACCCGCCTACTAAGGCGGGCCCTCATTTGCCCCTCTTAAGGAGGGGCCGTGGCTCCCGCGTGGTGAGCGGTGCAAGGCGGGCGCGGGCACCCCCGTGCCTCACGCCCGCCGCTCACCTCAGGGCGGGAGAAAGCGGGCGAAATCCCGCCTTCTCCTGCCCCTACGCCGCCTACGGAGCGCCGGAGCGAGGGGATCCTCCTCTCGCTCGCGCTCCGCGGCCTCCTTCTGCGACATCACGACCTCGCAGAAGGAGGCCATCGCCGCCCAGGCCCCCTCGCTCCCCACCATCGCTCTGACGATGGCGGGCAGCGAGAGGTCCCCTCCTACCGCCGCGACAAGATCGCGGCGCGGCCCGGCCCACGACGGGCACACCGCGAGGGTGTGGTCCGCCGTGTCCTCCGCCGCGCCGCAACCGTGGCACGACGGCGTCTCCTCTCGTCCTATCCGGTGCAGGTACCTGCCGAAGCAGCCGTGACCGGAGAGTACCTGCACCAGACGGAAGGAGAGGAACCCGTGACGCCTGTCGAGCCAGTCCCTTAGGACTGGCCCGATGGCGTCGAGGGTGCGACGGCCGAACACCGCGGAGGCGAGGTCGCGCGTCCAATGTTGGACGATGGCGTCCCTCGCCTCCCGGCGGACGGCCTCCCTCAACTCCGGGGCCGGACGCTCGCCAAGCGCCCTGCGCCCCGCCGTCCACTCGTACACTCTGGCGAGCACCCAGGCCTCGAGCTCCCAAGGCGGGGTGCTCGCCAGAGCGCATGCCGAAGCGAAGCCTACCGTGCGGTAGGCCCGCGCTGCCCGCTGGGCGATGGCCCTTTGGGGCGCCCGTAGGGCGGTGAGGTTCTCCCTCCTATTGAGGGAGTCCGCCCAAATGGGGGCCCCGTAAAGGGCCATGCTCCGCAGAATGCCGGCGTACAGACGCCGGCACCGCATGCTCGGCCCTCCCATGTTCGGCATGAGCCATGAGAGGGCGTCCGCAGCCTTCAGCAGGCGCGTCGACAGCCCGCTGAAATGCGGGCCGAAGCGCAGCCTGCTGTCCACAATGAGGCCCAGATACTTGATCTGGGCCTCGACCCGGATCCTGACGCCCTCCACAAAAATGTGGGCGTCAGGTGGGGGGCGCTGCCGGGGGCCGTGAAAGAACACGGCCTCCGTTTTGTGCAGCGCCACCCTCAAGCCCAGGCGGCGGATCCTCCCCGCCACTAAGGATCCGCCCGCCGAAGCCAAACTGGCCGCCTCCCTGAAAGTGCTCCCGCGGGAAGTGAGGAGAGTGTCATCTGCATAGCAGATGACACTCGTGCCTCGCAGGAGGGTTCCCCGCAGGAGCCAGTCATAACCGACGTTCCACAGAAGAGGCCCTAGAACGGACCCCTGTGGAACGCCGGTTCCCACAGCGTATCTCCGGAGCTGGCCAGCCCCGTCTACGAGGAGGACAGCACGGTCCTCCAGGTAGCTGGCCAGGAGACCCCGCAAGTACAGGGGCACTCCGTGGAACCGCAGCGCCTCCAGGATGGTGGAGTGGGGGACGGAGTTGAAGGCGTTGGCAATGTCGAATGACACAGCCAACACTCCATCCCCCAGTCCTACCGCCTCTGTCACCTGGCCCTTGAGACGGGCCAGGGCGTCCACTGTCGAACGCCCAGCTCGAAAACCGAACTGGGCGTCCGACAGGTCCGGTCCCACGCTCCGAAGATGACACTTCAGGCGGCCGGCGATGATCCCCTCGAACATTTTACCGACCTCATCGAGCAGAACGATGGGCCGGTATGCCGAGGGGGAGTCCGCCGGCCGTCCCTCCTTGTGGAGGAGGCACAATTGGCCTTCCCGCCAAGGTTTCGGGAACCTCCCCGACGCGAAGCACGCGTCGAAGAGGTCCCGAAACCTTCCCTCCATCTCGGTGGCCGCGATGGCCACCACCCTGGCGGGAACGCCGTCGGGGCCAGGAGCCGTCTTTTTGGCGCGGAGACGGAGCGTCGCCGCGCCAAATTCCTCCTCTGAAACCGGAGGAGGAGGAGCTTCCTCCTCCGGTCCTTCCCTTGGCGGGCCCATCGCTGGTGGGGTGAAGTGCGGATCCCTGCGCGGAAACAGGGACCGCACCACCCCATCCAGGAGCGCTGGTTCCAGGGTCTCGGCAACCGGGGGACCAATGCGACGCAGTTTGTTCCGCGCCGCCTTATATGGTCTCCCGAATGGGTCGTTGTCGAGACCCTCCAGCAGCTCAGCCCTCGCCGCGTCCTTGGCGGCGCCGATGGCCGACTTAAAGGCCGCCCTCGCCCCCACGTATGTGGAGTAGAGGCGGTCCTCTTCGGCCTCGTCCCGTCGGCGCCGCCGACGCGATCGGGTGTAGGCCCGCCGTGCCGCCACGCAGGTGGCCCGCAGCTCCGCCAACTCCTCCGACCACCAGTACACGGCGCGTCGGGGAGGTGGACGTCTCGACCGAGGCATGCTGGCGTTGCATACCTCGGTCAATGACCCCCTCAGTCGGGCCGCCGCCGCGTCCACGTCCAGGACGTCCCCGCCGGGACCTGGCCAAAGCCAGTCCTGGACGAACGCGGCCTCCCGTGCCGCCTCCCGATCCAGGTGGGTCAGAGCCCACCTTGGAAACGGGGAACGGCCCGACGATGAGGGGGTGCTGCGGCGCCCCCGTGGATTCTGGGGGGAGATCTCGAATCGCACGTAGCGGTGATCCGAGATCGTCTCCCCCAGTTCCACCCTCCAATTTCGAATGCGGGCGGCCAGTGCGGGCGCGGCAAAGGTGAGGTCCACAATGGACCCGCCCTGCCGCCGCACGCACGTCTGGACGCTCCCCCTATTCAAGAGGGAGAGACCAGACGAGGCCGCCCACAATTCGACCGCCTGACCGCGGGCGTCGGTGGCCGGGTTTCCCCAGACCACCGACTTGGCATTCAGGTCTCCGAGCACGGAGACCTGTCGTGGCGCCGTCCTCCCGATGACCGCCGTCAGGACCCCGAGGAAATCCTCGAAGTCCTGGAGAGGGCGGTTTGGGGAGAAGTAGACCCCCACAAGGGCCAACCCTCCCCACGCGGCGGCCACGTATCCCGGTCCCCTCTCTAAGAGCGAGAGGGGAGGGGAGTCCGAGGAAGACCGCGCCACGATTGCCACCGAGCCGTCACTATCTCCCAGCCAATTGCTGGGAGTATAGTACGGCTCGGCCACCACTGCCACATCCACCAACCACTCGGCCATCGACTGCACCAGTAAGTCCTGGGCAGCCCGGCAGTGGTTGGTGTTTGCCTGCAGGATGCGATGGTCGATACCCATTATTCGACCATCGCATCACCCTCGGCCACCGCCGCTGATGGGACATCAGCGGGAGTGGTGGCAGCAGCGGCAGGACGGCTTATAGCCGCCTGCGGCTTGCCCTTCTTGGAGGGAGGACGGCATGACGTCCCCCCCATAACGTGGTCGGCGGGGCGGCCGCCGGAGGCACACGCCGCGCAATGCGGCTTGGCGGCCTCACACGTGGCCGCCATGTGCCCCTCCTTCCCGCAGCGGAAGCATGTGTCCGCCCTGTCCACAGTGGACGGACACATGGCTCGGGTGTGGCCGATACCGAAGCACTTGAAGCAGCGCATCGGCGCTGCCTCAAGCACCCGGATCACGGCCCGGCTGAAGCCAACGAATAGCCGCCCCTGGCATTTAGCCTGGGCGGCCAACACTGCGGCGACTGGGCACACCAGCCGGATAGTGCCCAGTCCACCGCGGCCGGGCCTAATCTCCCGAGCCTGCACCGCTGCGGGGTCGCAGCCTCCTGCCAAGGCGATGGCGGCCACCACCTCCTCCTTGGCGACCGAGTCATCAAGACCGGTCACCTCGATGGAGGTGGTTTTGGTCGGCCTGGCGACCTTCGCCACGTCGGCGAGGACCTCCCGCAACTTGGTCGCGAAGAGGTCCGCATTTTTGCCGCCGTCCTTCCCCGGAAACTCGAATAAACGAGCTCCGGTTTGGGTCCGGCGGCAAGCGCCAATCCCCAACTCGGCGGGGTTGGCGACAGTACGAGCCCGTCTCAGGACGGACTCGTACGTTACCCCCTTCTCCGCGGCCTCGGGCACGATGGTCACCGTGACCGCCGCGGTTTTGGGGGCAACCAACTTCGGCGCCTTTGTGGCCGCCGCTGCAGCCGCCGGGGCAGCCGCCGGGGCAGCCTTCGGGGCAGCCGTGGCCTGGGTCGCCTTCTTGCCCTTTCCCCCCTTCCTAACCACCTCTGACCACGACTGGTTGGCTGGGGTGGTGGAAGGGAGGAGGGCGTCTCCCTCCTGCGCCTGAGGGGGTGCTGTGATGGCAACCGGCTCTTTGTGGGCGCCTGCACTCGCACCCGGGGGAGGCAGAGCCCCCGGGGATTTCTTCCCCTTGCCCTTGCCCTTTGAGGGCCTCGGGGCCTGGGGAGCCACTGTCGGCGCCTTGTCGGCCGCTAGCGGTGGACGGAGCCGCTTCTCCGGCAGCAGGCGGTCCTCTATGCCTGCGAAGCAGGCACGAGTGAACGCCCTCTCCTCCCTGACCACCTTGCGGAACAATTCCTCAAGGTTGGAGGAGGAGGGGGCGGGAACCGCCGCTGCCGACGGGGCCGCCGCCGACGCGGCCACTGCCGACGGGGCCGAGGCCGACGGGGACGGGGCCGTAGCCTCAGCCAGCTTCTTATGAAGCTGGCTAACCTCAGCTTGCAGGCGATCGACCCTCGCCTGCAGCTGCCTCGTCTCCTGTGACGCAGTGCGCTGCGTCAGCTCCACTATTATGCCGTGCAAGCTCGTTGCACGGCATTTTAGCGCCTTCTGGATGGTCCCCTTGAGGTTGGAGGACTTGGAGGCGACCTCGACGATCTCCTCCTTGTCCTCCTCCGCCAAGCGGACCAACTCGGCCACGGACAGGCCCTCGAAGGAGACGAGGGCCGAACCATATCCGGTCCTCGCCTTGGCCGCACGCGCCTGCCTCTCTTTCGCGGCGACTTGCTCCTCCAACTCCAGCTCGGATTCGGCCCGTCTGGCCAAGCCGAGCTGGCGCTGGGCGACTGCCAGACCCACATCGTGGGTGCCGGCCTGAGAGGAAGTCGAAGGCGAAGCAGCCTTCGTCTTCGACTTCCTCTTGGGCTTACTCTTGCCCGAGTCCGACGAACCCTCGGACCCGAGCTTCAAGTAAGCCCTCTTCAGGCTGCTCTCTGCAGCCACCCCACATACGGACGAGTCCAAGGCCACGGACTCGACATCCGAGTCCGAGAACTCGTCCGCCACGCTCATGCAGAGGCTCGCCACGGAAACCTAACCTAACCTAACCTAACCTAACCTAACCTTTTTTTTTTTTTTTTTTTCTTCTCGAGTGGAAATGCCTTTACGCACCATACCCGTCGCTAGCTAGGCGACGAGCGTGTGTGGGACTCGCCCGGCCGAAGCCGGGAATACCCACTAAAACCACCCGGTTACCCTCTTGCCCTTCTGGGAGTGCCACGGGATCTGCCTTAAGGCAACTGGCCCCGTGTCACCCCCAGGGCTTTCCGGCTGAGCCGGTTTCCGCGCCTATGGAGGATTACCCGGTAACGAGGTAACCCCCAGACGTGGTGACCAGTGCAATGCGCGAGCGGGTGCTACCCACACACGCTGGTCACACTCCGGGGCGAAAGGAGATGGGGGTTCGTCCCCCGCCTTCTTCGCCCCGCCCGTCTACGCCGGAGGGGAGCGGGAATAGTTTGCTAATTGGCAATCTCTTCCCGCTCCCTCTCCGCTGCCTCCTTCTTGGAGGAGGCAGCCTCCCCTGCACTCTCGCTTTCAACCATGGTTTGGACCATGGTTGCCAGCGAGAGGCGTCCCTGCGGAATGAGGACACCGATGGACCTACCTGGCATTAGTAGTGTCCATCGGTGCCCCCGTCCTAGCGGCGGCCGCCGAGGCGGCAGCCGGCGGCCCCCAAGCGGGGCGGCCCCGGACCGGTGGCGCCTTGCAGGCGGAGCCGGCCATCTTATGGCCGCTGGGTAGGCCCCTGTCCGTGCAAAGCGCGCACTTTACAGGGGCCGTGCAGCCCATCGAGAAATGGCCCTCCTGGCCACAGCGGAAGCACTGCTTGCTGCGGTCCTTGGTGGACGGGCAGAGCGCCGCAGTGTGCCCCGTCTCCATACACTTTCGGCAGCGCATTGGGCGCTGATCCAGCAGGTGGATGGTGGCGGCGCTCCAGCCTACGTCCACTTTCCCCCGCTCCGCCAGCTGTTTTGCGGCCTCTACGGGGCATGAGACTCGGACTGAGCCCATGCCCCTCGCTCCCGACACAATTTTGCCCACCCGAATTTGGTCGGGCGGGCAATTGACCAACTCGGCCAGGGCCCCCTTGACGTCCTCAGATGTGAGGGACTCTTCTAGCCCACCTACGCGGACCGCCGCCATCTTGGTGGGGCGGGTCACCTCGGCAACCTCCCCAAGCACCTCAGCCATCTTCTGGGCCAAGGTATCAGCCTGGGAGGCGGAGGTCTCTTTGGACAGCTCCATAAGGGAGGCCCCTGTCATGGACCTCCTTATTTTGCCCAGACCCACCCCGAGCTCGGCCAGATTGATGGCCGCCTTCGCCTTGCGTATTACGTCCACGTAGGTGGTGCCCTGACTTATTGCCTCCGGCTTGAGGGCCACCAAAATGGCGGGACTCTTTGGCACCCTTGGTGCCTTGTTGGGGCCCGCTGGATTGGGCCCTTTCTGTTTCTGGCCTGGCGTCTGGCCAGGTTCCTTTGCTGTCTTCTGGCCTGGAGTGGGGGCAGGGGCATGGGCGGTGGCGGGCTTCTTCTTGCCCTTCTTCTTGGCCACCGTGGCCCACGACTCCCCCTCCAGCACCAGGGGCTGCACGTCCCGGGAACTCCCGGGGACCTGGGTCATTGCGCGAGCCGGCTCAGGCGCGGGACTGGCCTCAGCCCCCCCGCTTCCGCTCGGTCCCTTCGGCGCCTTTGTCTTCGCCTGTCTGGCCTTTTTTGCCTTTTTAGGCACGTTAGCCGGCGGCGGCATCAGTGTCGCCGGCTCGGTCTCGTCCATACTTCTTCTCTCCCTCGCTGGGGGCTGGCTCGATTGACTGTCAGCCGCCAGCGAGGGACGATGAGTTTTGGGCGGCAAGAGGCGGCCGTCCCTCTCGAGGCCCTCCAGTTGCGCGCTGATGACACTGCCAACGTGGTTCATCAGCTCGCGCTGGAGGACCCCCATACCACTTACAAAATCGTCCCGCGTAAGGCCCGTGGGAACGGGTTGCGGGACCGGCTCCGGGACTGGCTCCTGGGGCCGTGTCTGTCTGGGGCGCGGGCTACTCCTCTCGGAGACGGCCTGGCGCAGAGCGGCCACCTGTTGGTCCAGGACCGCGACCCGCCCCTGCAGGCGCCTGTTGTCGGCCCGGAGCCGACGCATCTCCTCGTCCTCCTTTCTGGAGGCCAGCCACCGGACCGCCTGGATCATTACCAGCGTCGCCTCCCTGATCTCCTTTATAGAGGTGCCCTTCAGATTTTTTGATTTTTTGAGGACCCCCTCAATTCTCGCCGCCCCCTCCTCAGCCATTGACTGAAGAACAGGGGGCGATGGCATAGGGGGCCCACAATCCTCGTCACGTCCGGTTGGGCGGGATTCCTTGTCCGACCGCACAGGGGGACCACATTCGTCGTCCCGTCCTGCTAGTTGCAATTCCATGTCGGAGTCCGACAGCGAGGACTCCGAGTCCAAAGGCATTTCCTTTAATAGTCTCCTGGCCTGGGAGAGCCCCACCGAATGTTTGGGGCCACCCCCGCCAGGTCCAGTTCGTATAATTTTGGGTGCCGGTTTGTCCGACCTGCCGGACCCAGCACCCTCTATCTCAGATTCGCTGTCTGCCCACCTCCGTGCGGCCTTCCTGCTACCGCAACTTTGGGCAGACGGCGTGCGTGCCCCCTCGCTTGATGCCACCGACAACTCCGACGATCCTCCGGCGGTGTCGGTGACATCAACCTGCAGCACTCTTCTCAGCAACTCCAATCTCTCTCTTCTCGTCGGAGGAGGCTCGCGTGGTAGCCACTTTGGGGGTGATCCCCGCGATCCCACCTCGACTTCCACCCCTTCGCATTCGTAATTGCTGCCAGTAACATCAGCGACAGCAGGGGCCTGGTCGCCCACCCCTGCGTGCTCTTCGGTCGTAGATTTAACATCCGCAGCCCCGGATAGCTGCGGACGCCGGGGGTCAGCCGGATCGCTCGACATCGCATTCTCAATATTCGACATTTCCATATTACGATATGGGAAAATACGCACATCGCTTTCCCAAGGCGATGTGGCCGCTATTTCTGGGAGGGATTTAATCCTCCCAAGGCCAGCGGATGCCTCGTGTGCAGGTTATACCGCCCGCTGCTCGGTATCTAAAACTAACTTAAAACTAATTAGATTTTTTTGTGCTTTTTTCAAATTTTGTATTTTTGTCTTGGGTTTTCGCTTTTGTAGTTTTTTTTTTTTTGGATTTTGATATATTTTTTTATAAAAACCTAATCCTAAACTTAAAACTAACCTAAGCCTACCCACCCCCTTGCACCGCGGCCAAGACGACCAACGCCACGGTGCCCCCAAACCGCGGGCTAAAAAGAAACCCGCGGTCCTCAAGGGTTTTTATAGTGGTTTTCCTTCCACGCGACCCGGGCAAATGCCCCGACAGTCACCGGTCCCCTTAGGGATTACGGTGTGCGAGGGTTTTATTCGTGGTTTTCCTTCCACTTGACCCGGGCAAATGCCCCGACGGTCCCCGGTCCCCGAAGGGATTACGGTATGCCCCATGCATGCATCCACTTACAGCACTCTGCTGATCAGAGCCGAAGTGGATGCATGCAACCCCTATAGGCCAGGTTCCCATCACCGACCATCTTAAAGATGATCGGTGACTGAAACCTGGCCCTTCCCCGTGTGAAGATTAGCCGCCAGGCCCAAGAGTCCACCAGAACGCGGTGGGCAGTTGGGGCTGGCGTTGCCCAGGGTGCGCCACGAGGAGGCTCTTCGACTTGCACCCCAACCTTTTTTTTTTTTTTTTTTTTTTTTTTTTTTTGTTGTCGCTGGGGAAAATGACAATTACGCATCCCCACCCGTCGGGGGACGGGCAGGGTATGTGGGACTCCCCGGGAGAGAGCCTCCCGGTATACCCACTAAAAACCCCAGCGGCGCTCCGGCATCGCCATAGTGGCGGGGGAGTGGGGGAGTGGCACAGCCTGGGCTTCCTCTCCCCCGCCGGCGAAACCCGCCTAAGAAGGCGGGCCCTCATTTGCCCCTCTTAAAGAGGGGCCGTGGCTCCCGCGTGGTGAGCGGTGCAGGGCGGGCGCGGGCACCCCCGTGCCTCACGCCCGCCGCTCAACCCCAACCTTTTTTTTTTTTTTTTTTTTTTTTTTTTTTGTTGTCGCTGGGGAAAATGACAATTACGCATCCCCACCCGTCGGGGGACGGGCAGGGTATGTGGGACTCCCCGGGAGAGAGCCTCCCGGTATACCCACTAAAAACCCCAGCGGCGCTCCGGCATCGCCATAGTGGCGGGGGAGTGGGGGAGTGGCACAGCCTGGGCTTCCTCTCCCCCGCCGGCGAATCCCGCCTAATTAGGCGGGCCCTCATTTGCCCCTCTTAAGGAGGGGCCGTGGCTCCCGCGTGGTGAGCGGTGCAGGGCGGGCGCGGGCACCCCCGTGCCTCACGCCCGCCGCTCACCTCAGGGCGGGAGAAAGCGGGCGAAATCCCGCCTTCTCCTGCCCCTACGCCGCCTGCGGAGCGCCGGAGCGAGGGGATCCTCCTCCCGCTCGCGCTCCGCGGCCTCCTTCTGCGACATCACGACCTCGCAGAAGGAGGCCATCGCCGCCCAGGCCCCCTCGCTCCCCACCATCGCTCTGACGATGGCGGGCAGCGAGAGGTCCCCTCCTACCGCCGCGACAAGATCGCGGCGCGGCACGGCCCACGACGGGCACACCGCGAGGGTGTGGTCCGCCGTGTCCTCCGCCGCGCCGCAACCATGGCACGACGGCGTCTCCTCTCGTCCTATCCGGTGCAGGTACCTGCCGAAGCAGCCGTGACCGGAGAGTACCTGCACCAGACGGAAGGAGAGGAACCCGTGACGCCTGTCGAGCCAGTCCTTCAGGACTGGCCCGATGGCGTCGAGGGTGCGACGGCCGAACACCGCGGAGGCGAGGTCGCGCGTCCAATGTTGGACGATGGCGTCCCTCGCCTCCCGGCGGACGGCCTCCCTCAGCTCCGGGGCCGGACGCTCGCCAAGCGCCCTGCGCCCCGCCGTCCACTCGTACACTCTGGCGAGCACCCAGGCCTCGAGCTCCCAAGGCGGGGTGCTCGCCAGAGCGCATGCCGAAGCGAAGCCTACCGTGCGGTAGGCCCGCGCTACCCGCTGGGCGATGGCCCTTTGGGGCGCCCGAAGAGCGGTGACGTTCTCCCTCCTATGGAGGGAGTCCGCCCAAATGGGCGCCCCATATAGGGCCATACTCCGCAGTATGCCGGCGTACAGACGCCGGCAACGACTGCTCGGCCCTCCCATGTTCGGCATGAGCCATGAGAGGGCGTCCGCGGCTTTCAGCAGGCGCGTCGACAGCCCGCTGAAATGCGGGCCGAAGCGCCACCTGCTGTCAAGCATTAGGCCCAGATACTTGATCTGGGCCTCGACCCGGATCCTGACGCCCTCCACAAAAATGTGGGCGTCAGGTGGGGGGCGCTGCCGGGGGCCGTGGAAGAACACGGCCTCCGTTTTGTGCAGCGCCACCCTCAAGCCCAGGCGGCGGATCCTCCCCGCCACCAAGGATCCGCCCGCTGACGCCAAACTGGCCGCCTCCCGGAAGGTGCTCCCGCGGGAAGTGAGGAGAGTGTCATCCGCGTAGCAGATGACACTCGTGCCTCGTAGGAGAGTTCCCCGCAGGAGCCAGTCATAACCGACGTTCCACAGAAGAGGCCCTAGAACGGACCCCTGTGGAACGCCGGTTTCCACGCCATACCGCCGGACCTGGCCAGCCCCGTCCACGAGGAGGACGGCACGGTCCTCCAAGTAGCTGGCCAGGAGGCCCCGCAAATAAAGGGGCACACCGTGGAACCGGAGCGCCTCCAGGATGGTGGAGTGGGGGATGGAGTTGAAGGCGTTGGCAATGTCGAATGACACAGCCAACACTCCATCCCCCACTCCTACCGCTTCTGTCACCTGGCCCTTGAGAAGGGCCAGGGCGTCCACTGTCGAACGCCCAGCTCGAAAACCGAACTGGGCGTCCGACAGGTCCGGTCCCACGTCCCGCAGATGGCGCTTCAGGCGGGCGGCGATAATCCCCTCGAACATCTTACCGGCCTCGTCAAGCAAGACGATGGGCCGGTAAGCCGAGGGGGAGTCCGCCGGCCGCCCTTCCTTCCGGAGGAGGCACAGTTGGCCTTCCCGCCAAGGTTTCGGGAACCTCCTCGACGCGAAGCACGCGTCGAAGAGGTCCCGAAACCTTCCCTCCATCTCCGTGGCCGCGATGGCCACCACCCGAGCGGGAACGCCGTCCAGGCCAGGAGCCGTCTTTTTGGCGCGGAGACGGAGAGTCGCCGCGCCAAATTCCTCCTCTGAGACCGGAGGAGGAGGAGCTTCCTCCTCCGGTCCTACCCTTGGCGGGCCCATCGCTGGTGGGGTGAAGTGCGGATCCCTGCGCGGAAACAGGGACCGCACCACCCCATCCAGGAGCGCTGGTTCCAGGGTCTCGGCAACCGGGGGACCAATGCGACGCAGTTTGTTCCGCGCCGCCTTATATGGCCTCCCGAATGGGTCGTTGTCGAGACCCTCCAGCAGCTCAGCCCTCGCCGCGTCCTTGGCGGCGCCGATGGCCGACTTGAAGGCCGCCCTCGCCTCCACGTATGTGGAGTAGAGGCGGTCCTCTTCGGCCTCGTCCCGTCGGCGCCGCCGACGCGAGCGGGTGTAGGCCCGCCGTGCCGCCACGCAGGTGGCCCGCAGCTCCGCCAACTCCTCCGACCACCAGTACACGGCGCGTCGGGGAGGTGGACGTCTCGACCGAGGCATGCTGGCGTTGCACACCTCGGTCAATGACCCCCTCAGGCTCAACCCCAACCTAACCTAACCTAACCTAACCTTTTTTTTTTTTTTTTTTTTTTTTTTTTTTTCGAGTGGAAATGCCTTTACGCACCATACCCGTCGCTAGCTAGGCGACGAGCGTGTGTGGGACTCGCCCAGCCGAAGCCGGGAATACCCACTAAAACCACCCGGTTACCCTCTTGCCCTGCTGGGAGTGCCACGGGATCTGCCTGTGAGGCAACTGGCCCCGTGTCACCCCCGGGCTTTCCGGCTAAGCCGGTTTCCGCGCCGATGGAGGATCACCTGGTAACGAGGTAATCCCCAGACGTGGTGACCGCTGTGCAATGCGCATGCGGGGGCTACCCACACACGCTGGTCACACTCCGGGGCGAGAGGAGATGGGGGTTCGTCCCCCGCCTTCTTCGCCCCGCCCGTCTACGCCGGAGGGGAGCGGGAATAGTTTGCTAATTGGCAATCTCTTCCCGCTCCCTCTCCGCTGCCTCCTTCTTGGAGGAGGCAGCCTCCCCTGCACTCTCGCTTTCAACCATGTTTTGGACCATGGTTGCCAGCGAGAGGCGTCCCTGCGGAATGAGGACACCGATGGACCTACCTGGCATTAGTAGTGTCCATCGGTGCCCCCGTCCTAGCGGCGGCCGCCGAGGCGGCAGCCTGCGGCCCCCAAGCGGGGCGGCCCCGGACCGGTGGCGCCTTACAGGCGGAGCCGGCCATCTTATGGCCGCTGGGTAGGCCCCTGTCCGTGCAAAGCGCGCACTTTACAGGGGCCGTGCAGCCCATCGAGAAGTGGCCCTCCTCGCCACAGCGGAAGCACTGCTTGCTCCGGTCCTTGGTGGACGGGCAGAGCGCCGCAGTATGCCCCGTGTCCATGCACTTCCGACAGCGCATTGGGCGCTGATCCAACAGTTGGATGGAGGCGGCGCTCCAGCCGACGTCCACCTTACCCCTCTCCGCCAGCTGTTTTGCGGCCTCTACGGGGCATGAGACTCGGACCGAGCCCATGCCCCTCGCTCCCGACACAATTGTGCCCACCCGAATTTGGTCGGGCGGGCAATTGACCAACTCGGCCAGGGCCCCCTTGACGTCCTCAGATGTGAGCGACTCTTCCAGCCCACCTACGCGGACCGCCGCCATCTTGGTGGGGCGGGTCACCTCGGCAACCTCCCCAAGCACCTCAGCCATCCTTTTTGCCAAGGTGTCAGCCTGGGAGGCGGAGGTCTCCTTCGAGAGCTCCATGAGGGAGGCCCCCGTCATGGACCTCCTTATTTTTCCCAGACCCACCCCGAGCTCGGCCAGATTGATGGCCGCCTTCGCCTTTCGTATTAGGTCCACGTAGGTGGTGCCCTCCTCTATAGCCTTAGGCTTTAGGGTCACCACAATTGCGGGACTCTTTGGCACCCTTGGTGCCTTGCTGGGGCCCGCCGGTTTTGGCCCTTTTTGTTCCTGGCCTGTCTTCTGGCCTGTCTTTTGGCCTGTCTTCTGGCCTGGAGTAGGAGCAGGGGCGGTGGCGGCCTTCTTCTTCCCCTTCTTTGCCACCGTGGCCCAGGACTCCCCCTCCAGCACCAGGGGCTGTACGTCCCGGGAGCTCCCAGGGACCTGACTTTCTGCGCGTGCCGGCTCAGGCGCAGGTCTGGCCTCTGCCTCTGTCCCCCTCGGTCTCTTCGGCTCCTTTTTCTTCGCCTTTTTGGTCTTTTTAGGCGGGTTAGCCGGCGGCGGCATAAGTGTCGCCGGCTCCGTCTCGTCCATACTCCGTCTCTCCCTCGCTGGGGGCTGGCTCGATGGCCTGTCAGCCGCCAGCGAGGGACGATGAGTTTTAGCCGGCAAGAGGCGGCCGTCCCTCTCGAGGCCCTCCAGTTGCGCGCTGATGACACTGCCAACGTGGTTCATCAGCTCGCGCTGGAGGACCCCCATACCACTCACAAAATCGTCCCGCGTAAGGCCCGTGGGAACGGGTTGCGGGACCGGCTCCGGGACTGGCTCCTGGGGCCGTGTCTGTCTGGGGCGCGGGCTACTCCTCTCGGAGACGGCCTGGCGCAGAGCGGCCACCTGTTGGTCCAGGACCGCGACCCGCCCCTGCAGGCGCCTGTTGTCGGCCCGGAGCCGACGCATCTCCTCGTCCTCCTTTCTGGAGGCCAGCCACCGGACCGCCTGGATCATTACCAGCGTCGCCTCCCTGATCTCCTTTATAGAGGTGCCCTTCAGATTTTTTGATTTTTTGAGGACCCCCTCAATTCTCGCCGCCCCCTCCTCAGCCATTGACTGAAGAACAGGGGGCGAAGGCATAGGGGGCCCACAATCCTCGTCACGTCCGGTTGGGCGGGATTCCTTGTCCGACCGCACAGGGGGACCACATTCGTCGTCCCGTCCTGCCTGTTGCAATTCCATGTCGGAGTCCGACAGCGAGGACTCCGAGTCCAAAGGCATTTCCTTTAATAGTCTCCTGGCCTGGGAGAGCCCCACCGAATGTTTGGGGCCACCCCCGCCAGGTCCAGTTCGTATAATTTTGGGTGCCGGTTTGTCCGACCTGCCGGACCCAGCACCCTCTAGCTCCGATTCGCTGTCTGCCCACCTCCGTGCGGCCTTCCTGCTACCGCAACTTTGGGCAGACGGCGTGCGTGCCCCCTCGCTTGATGCCACCGACAACTCCGACGATCCTCCGGCGGTGTCGGTGACATCAACCTGCAGCACTCTTCTCAAGAGCTCCAACCTCTCTCTTCTCGTCGGAGGAGCCTCGCATGGTAGCCACTTTAAAGCAGGCGATTCATGCGGCCCTCCTTCGACGTCCACCTCTTCGCCTTCGCAAACGCTGCCAGTAACATCAGCGACAGCAGGGGCCTGGTCGCCCACCCCTGCGCGCTCTTCGGTCGTAGATTTAACATCCGCAGCCCCGGATAGCTGCGGACGCCGGGGGTCAGCCGGATCGCTCGACATCGTATTCTTCGCATTAGACATTTCCCATATTACGATTTGGGAAAATACGCACATCGCTTTCCCAAGGCGATGTGGCCGCTATTTCTGGGAGGGATTTAGTCCTCCCAAGGCCAGCGGATGCCTCGTGTGCAGGTTATACCGCCCGCTGCTCGGTATCTACAAACTAACTTAAAACTAATTAGATTTTTTTGTATTTTTTCAAATTTTGTATTTTTCTCTTTGGTTTTCGCTTTTGTAAGTTTTTTTTGTATTTTTGTATATTTTTTTATAAAAACCTAATCCTAAACTTACAACTAACCTAAAACTACCCACCCCCTTGCACCGCGGCCAAGACGACCAACGCCACGGTGCCCCCAAACCGCGGGCTAAGAAGAAACCCGCGGTCCTCAAGGGTTTTTATAGTGGTTTTCCTTCCACGCGACCCGGGCAAATGCCCCGACAGTCACCGGTCCCCTTAGGGATTACGATGTGCGAGGGTTTTATTCGTGGTTTTCCTTCCACTTGACCCGGGCAAATGCCCCGACGGTCCCCGGTCCCCGAAGGGATTACGGTATGCCCCATGCATGCATCCACTTACAGCACTCTGCTGATCAGAGCCGAAGTGGATGCATGCAACCCCTATAGGCCAGGTTCCCATCACCGACCATCTTAAAGATGATCGGTGACTGAAACCTTGCCCTTCCCCGTGTGAAGATTAGCCGCCAGGCCCAAGAGTCCACCAGAACGCGGTGGGCAGTTGGGGCTGGCGTTGCCCAGGGTGCGCCACGAGGAGGCTCTTCGACTTGCACCCCAACCTAACCTTTTTTTTTTTTTTTTTTTTTTTTTTGACGCTGTGGGAATGCATTTACGCACCATACCCCGAAGGGCGTGTGTGGGACTCGCCCAGCTCTGTAGCCAGGAATACCCACTAAACCCAACAGCGGCACACCGACATCGCCTTAGTGGCGGGGTCATGGGATGTAGCAAGCCTGCCGTCCACAACCCCGCCGGCGATTCCTGCCCGAAGGCAGGCCCACAGTGGGCCCTCCATAGGGAGGGGCCCGGCTGGTCACGTCTCCGTGTGCGAGAAGACGCAGCAGCCACGGGTTTTTTAGCGAGGTGTCCTTCCTCTTAGCCCCACTCGTTTGCCCGAAGGCAAACGGGGCCCCCAGCTCCTCTCAGTGAGGAGACCGGGTTGCCCGACGGTGACCCGGAGTCCAGGTCACGTCAGCCACCTGGAGTGGTGGCCGACCCGCCGCGCGTGACCGCCGAAGCGGTCCCCACTTCTGGTTTTGGTCCGCGCCGGTAAACCGGTAACCCCCATATCTGGGGGCCGTTCCCCTATCCGCCACCTGGGGACGCGTCCGATGGCAGGTCCAGAAACTGCGCACGGAACCCCAACCTAACCTTTTTTTTTTTTTTTTTTTTTTTTTTTTTTTTTGATGTCGCTGGGGAAAATGTCAATTACGCATCCCCACCCGTCGGGGGACGGGCAGGGTATGTGGGACTCCCCGGGAGAGAGCCTCCCGGTATACCCACTAAAAACCCCAGCGCAACTCCGGCATCGCCATAGTGGCGGGGGAGTGGGAAACTAGCTCAGCCTCAGCTACCTCTCCCCCGCCGGCGAAACCCGCCTAAGAAGGCGGGCCCTCATTTGCCCCTCTTAAAGAGGGGCCGTGGCTCCCGCGTGGTGAGCGGTGCAGGGCGGGCGCGGGCACCCCCGTGCCTCACGCCCGCCGCTCACCTCAGGGCGGGAGAAAGCGGGCGAAATCCCGCCTTCTCCTGCCCCTACGCCGCCTACGGAGCGCCGGAGCGAGGGGATCCTCCTCTCGCTCCCGCTCCGCGGCCTCCTTCTGCGACATCACGACCTCGCAGAAGGAGGCCATCGCCGCCCAGGCCCCCTCGCTCCCCACCATCGCTCTGACGACGGCGGGCAGCGAGAGGTCCCCTCCTACCGCCGCGACAAGATCGCGGCGCGGCACGGCCCACGACGGGCACACCGCGAGGGTGTGGTCCGCCGTGTCCTCCGCCGCGCCGCAACCGTGGCACGACGGCGTCTCCTCTCGTCCTATCCGGTGCAGGTACCTGCCGAAGCAGCCGTGACCGGAGAGTACCTGCACCAGACGGAAGGAGAGGAACCCGTGACGCCTGTCGAGCCAGTCCCTTAGGACTGGCCCGATGGCGTCGAGGGTGCGACGGCCGAACACCGCGGAGGCGAGGTCGCGCGTCCAATGTTGGACGATGGCGTCCCTCGCCTCCCGGCGGACGGCCTCCCTCAACTCCGGGGCCGGACGCTCGCCAAGCGCCCTGCGCCCCGCCGTCCACTCGTACACTCTGGCGAGCACCCAGGCCTCGAGCTCCCAAGGCGGGGTGCTCGCCAGAGCGCATGCCGAAGCGAAGCCTACCGTGCGGTAGGCCCGCGCTGCCCGCTGGGCGATGGCCCTTTGGGGCGCCCGTAGGGCGGTGAGGTTCTCCCTCCTATTGAGGGAGTCCGCCCAAATGGGGGCCCCGTAAAGGGCCATGCTCCGCAGAATGCCGGCGTACAGACGCCGGCACCGCGTGCTCGGCCCTCCCATGTTCGGCATGAGCCATGAGAGGGCGTCCGCAGCCTTCAGCAGGCGCGTCGACAGCCCGCTGAAATGCGGGCCGAAGCGCAGCCTGCTGTCCACAATGAGGCCCAGATACTTGATCTGGGCCTCAACCCCGACCCTCACCCCCTCCACGAAGATGTGGGCGTCTGTTGGGGGGCGCTGCCGGGGGCCGTGAAAAAACACGGCCTCCGTTTTGTGCAGCGCCACCCTCAAACCCCCAACCTAACCTTTTTTTTTTTTTTTTTTTTTTTTGTTGTCGCTGGGGAAAATGACAATTACGCATCCCCTCCCGTCGGGGGACGGGAAGGGTATGTGGGACTCCCCGGGAGAGAGCCTCCCGGTATACCCACTAAAAACCCCAGCGGCGCTCCGGCATCGCCGTAGTGGCGGGGGAGTGGGAAACTAGCACAGCCTGGGCTTCCTCTCCCCCGCCGGCGAAACCCGCCTAGTAAGGCGGGCCCTCATTTGCCCCTCCTAGGAGGGGGACCGAAGCTCCCACACGTGGTGAGCCCTGCAAAGCGGGCGCGGGCACCCCCGTGCCTCACGCCCGCCGCTCACCTCAGGGCGGGAGAAAGCGGGCGAAATCCCGCCTTCTCCTGCCCCTACGCCGCCTACGGAGCGCCGGAGCGAGGGGATCCTCCTCCCGCTCGCGCTCCGCGGCCTCCTTCTGCGACATCACGAGCTCGCAGAAGGAGGCCATCGCCGCCCAGGCCCCCTCGCTCCCCACCATCGCTCTGACGACGGCGGGCAGCGAGAGGTCCCCTCCTACCGCCGCGACAAGATCGCGGCGCGGCACGGCCCACGACGGGCACACCGCGAGGGTGTGGTCCGCCGTGTCCTCCGCCGCGCCGCAACCGTGGCACGACGGCGTTTCCTCTCGTCCTATCCGGTGCAGGTACCTGCCGAAGCAGCCGTGACCGGAGAGTACCTGCACCAGACGGAAGGAGAGGAACCCGTGACGCCTGTCGAGCCAGTCCTTCAGGACTGGCCCGATGGCGTCGAGGGTGCGACGGCCGAACACCGCGGAGGCGAGGTCGCGCGTCCAATGTTGGACGATGGCGTCCCTCGCCTCCCGGCGGACGGCCTCCCTCAACTCCGGGGCCGGACGCTCGCCCAGCGCCCTGCGCCCCGCCGTCCACTCGTACACTCTGGCGAGCACCCAGGCCTCGAGCTCCCAAGGCGGGGTGCTCGCCAGAGCGCATGCCGAAGCGAAACCTACCGTGCGGTAGGCCCGCGCTACCCGCTGGGCGATGGCCCTTTGGGGCGCCCGAAGGGTGGTGAGGTTCTCCCTCCTGTGGAGGGAGTCCGCCCAAATTGGGGCCCCGTAAAGGGCCATGCTCCTCAGTATGCCGGCGTATAACCGCCGGCACCGAGTGCTCGGCCCTCCCATGTTCGGCATGAGCCATGAGAGGGCGTCCGCGGCTTTCAGCAGGCGCGTCGACAGCCCGCTAAAGTGCGGGCCGAAGCGCAGCCTGCTGTCCAGCATGAGGCCCAGATACTTCATCTGGGCCTCAACCCCGACCCTCACCCCCTCCACATAAATGTGGGCGTCGGGTGGGGGGCGCTGCCGGGGGCCGTGAAAGAACACGGCCTCCGTTTTGTGCAGCGCCACCCTCAAGCCCAGGCGGCGGATCCTTCCCGCCACTAAGGTTCCGCCCGCCGACGCCAAACTGGCCGCCTCCCGGAAGGTGCTCCCGCGGGAAGTGAGGAGAGTGTCATCTGCGTAGCAGATGACACTCGTACCTCGTAGGAGGATTCCCCGCAGGAGCCAGTCATAACCGACGTTCCACAGAAGAGGCCCTAGAACGGACCCCTGTGGAACGCCGGTTTCTACGCCATACCGCCGGACCTGGCCAGCCCCGTCCACCCCCAACCTAACCTTTTTTTTTTTTTTTTTTTTTTTTTTTTTTTTTTTTTTTTTTTTTTTTTTTTTTTTTGTTGTCGCTGGGGAAAATGACAATTACGCATCCCCTCCCGTCGGGGGACGGGAAGGGTATGTGGGACTCCCCGGGAGAGAGCCTCCCGGTATACCCACTAAAAACCCCAGCGGCGCTCCGGCATCGCCGTAGTGGCGGGGGAGTGGGAAACTAGCACAGCCTGGGCTTCCTCTCCCCCGCCGGCGAAATCCGCCTAGTAAGGCGGGCCCTCATTTGCCCCTCCTAGGAGGGGGACCGAAGCTCCCACACGTGGTGAGCCCTGCAAGGCGGGCGCGGGCACCCCCGTGCCTCACGCCCGCCGCTCACCTCAGGGCGGGAGAAAGCGGGCGAAATCCCGCCTTCTCCTGCCCCTACGCCGCCTACGGAGCGCCGGAGCGAGGGGATCCTCCTCTCGCTCGCGCTCCGCGGCCTCCTTCTGCGACATCACGAGCTCGCAGAAGGAGGCCATCGCCGCCCAGGCCCCCTCGCTCCCCACCATCGCTCTGACGACGGCGGGCAGCGAGAGGTCCCCTCCTACCGCCGCGACAAGATCGCGGCGCGGCACGGCCCACGACGGGCACACCGCGAGGGTGTGGTCCGCCGCGTCCTCCGCCGCGCCGCAACCGTGGCACGACGGCGTTTCCTCTCGTCCTATCCGGTGCAGGTACCTGCCGAAGCAGCCGTGACCGGAGAGTACCTGCACCAGACGGAAGGAGAGGAACCCGTGACGCCTGTCGAGCCAGTCCTTCAGGACTGGCCCGATGGCGTCGAGGGTGCGACGGCCGAACACCGCGGAGGCGAGGTCGCGCGTCCAATGTTGGACGATGGCGTCCCTCGCCTCCCGGCGGACGGCCTCCCTCAACTCCGGGGCCGGACGCTCGCCCAGCGCCCTGCGCCCCGCCGTCCACTCGTACACTCTGGCGAGCACCCAGGCCTCGAGCTCCCAAGGCGGGGTGCTCGCCAGAGCGCATGCCGAAGCGAAACCTACCGTGCGGTAGGCCCGCGCTACCCGCTGGGCGATGGCCCTTTGGGGCGCCCGAAGGGTGGTGAGGTTCTCCCTCCTGTGGAGGGAGTCCGCCCAAATTGGGGCCCCGTAAAGGGCCATGCTCCTCAGTATGCCGGCGTATAACCGCCGGCACCGAGTGCTCGGCCCTCCCATGTTCGGCATGAGCCATGAGAGGGCGTCCGCGGCTTTCAGCAGGCGCGTCGACAGCCCGCTAAAGTGCGGGCCGAAGCGCAGCCTGCTGTCCAGCATGAGGCCCAGATACTTCATCTGGGCCTCAACCCCGACCCTCACCCCCTCCACATAAATGTGGGCGTCGGGTGGGGGGCGCTGCCGGGGGCCGTGAAAGAACACGGCCTCCGTTTTGTGCAGCGCCACCCTCAAGCCCAGGCGGCGGATCCTTCCCGCCACTAAGGATCCGCCCGCCGACGCCAAACTGGCCGCCTCCCGGAAGGTGCTCCCGCGGGAAGTGAGGAGAGTGTCATCTGCGTAGCAGATGACACTCGTACCTCGTAGGAGGATTCCCCGCAGGAGCCAGTCATAACCGACGTTCCACAGAAGAGGCCCTAGAACGGACCCCTGTGGAACGCCGGTTTCTACGCCATACCGCCGGACCTGGCCAGCCCCGTCCACGAGGAGGACGGCACGGTCCTCCAAGTAGCTGGCCAGGAGGCCCCGCAAATAAAGGGGCACACCGTGGAACCGGAGCGCCTCCAGGATGGTGGAGTGGGGGATGGAGTTGAAGGCGTTGGCAATGTCGAATGACACAGCCAACACTCCATCCCCCACTCCTACCGCCTCTGTCACCTGGCCCTTGAGACGGGCCAGGGCGTCCACTGTCGAACGCCCAGCTCGAAAACCGAACTGGGCGTCCGACAGGTCCGGTCCCACGTCCCGCAGATGGCGCTTCAGGCGGGCGGCGATAATCCCCTCGAACATCTTACCGGCCTCGTCAAGCAAGACGATGGGCCGGTAAGCCGAGGGGGAGTCCGCCGGCCGCCCCTCCTTCCGGAGGAGGCACAGTTGGCCATCCCGCCAAGGTTTCGGGAACCTCCCCGACGCGAAGCACGCGTCGAAGAGGTCCCGAAACCTTCCCTCCATCTCGGTGACCGCGATGGCCACCACCCTGGCGGGAACGCCGTCGGGGCCAGGAGCCGTCTTTTTGGCGCGGAGACGGAGTGTCGCCGCGCCAAATTCCTCCTCTGAAACCGGAGGAGGAGGAGCTTCCTCCTCCGGTTCTTCCCTTGGCGGGCCCATCACTGGTGGGGCGAAGTGCGGATCCCTGCGCGGAAACAGGGACCGTACCACCCCATCCAGGAGTGCTGGTTCGAGGGTCTCGGCAACCGGGGGACCAATGCGACGCAGTTTGTTCCGCGCCGCCTTATATGGCCTCCCGAATGGGTCATAGTCGAGACCCTCCAGCAGCTCAGCCCTCGCCGCGTCCTTGGCGGCGCCGATGGCCGACTTAAAGGCCGCCCTCGCCCCCACGTATGTGGAGTAGAGGCGGTCCTCTTCGGCCTCGTCCCGTCGGCGCCGCCGACGCGATCGGGTGTAGGCCCGCCGTGCCGCCACGCAGGTGGCCCGCAGCTCCGCCAACTCCTCCGACCACCAGTACACGGCGCGTCGGGGAGGTGGACGTCTCGACCGAGGCATGCTGGCGTTGCATACCTCGGTCAATGACCCCCGCAGTCGGGCCGCCGCCGCGTCCACGTCCAGGACGTCCACGCCGGGACCTGGCCAAAGCCAGTCCTGGACGAACGCGGCCTCCCGTGCCGCCTCCCGGTCAAGGTGGGTCAGAGCCCACCTTGGAAACGGGGAACGGCCCGACGATGAGGGGGTGCTGCGGCGCCCCCGTGGATTCTGGGGGGAGATCTCGAAACGCACGTAGCGGTGATCCGAGATCGTCTCCCCCAGTTCCACCCTCCAATTTCGAATGCGGGCGGCCAGTGCGGGCGTGGCAAAGGTGAGGTCCACAATGGACCTGCCCTGCCGCCGCACGCACGTCTGGACGCTCCCCCTATTCAAGAGGGAGAGACCAGACGAGGCCGCCCACAATTCGACCGCCCGACCGCGGGCGTCGGTGGCCGGGTTTCCCCAGACCACCGACTTGGCATTCAGGTCTCCCAACACGGAGACCTGTCGTGGCGCCGTCCTCCCGATGACCGCGGTCAGGACCCCGAGGAAATCCTCGAAGTCCTGGAGAGGGCGGTTTGGGGAGAAGTAGACCCCCACAAGGGCCAACCCTCCCCACGCGGCGGCCGCGTATCCCGGTCCCCTCTCTAAGAGCGAGAGGGGAGGGGAGTCCGAGGAAGACCGCGCCACGATTGCCACCGAGCCGTCACTATCTCCCAGCCAATTGCTGGGAGTATAGTACGGCTCGGCCACCACTGCCACATCCACCAACCACTCGGCCATTGACTGCACCAGCAGGTCCTGGGCAGCCCGGCAGTGGTTGGTGTTTGCCTGGAGGATGCGATGGTCGGCACCCATTACTCGACCATCGCATCACCCTCGGCCACCGCCGCTGCGATCACAGCGGGCGTGGTGGCAGCAGCGGCAGGACGGCTTATAGCCGCCTGCGGCTTGCCCTTCTTGGAGGGAGGACGGCATGACGTCCCCCCCATGACGTGGTCGGCGGGGCGACCACTGTCGGCGCACGCAGCGCAGTGCGGCTTGGCGGCATCGCACGAGGCCGCCATATGCCCTTGCTTCCCGCAGCGGAAGCATGTGTCCGCCCTATCCACGCTGGACGGACACATGGCTCGGGTGTGGCCGATGCCGAAGCACTTGAAGCAGCGCATCGGCGCTGCCTCAAGCACCCGGATCACGGCCCGGCTAAAGCCTACGAAGAGCCGTCCTTGGCATTTTGCCCGGACGGCCAACACTGCGGCGACTGGGCACACCAGCCGGATAGTGCCCAGTCCACCGCGGCCGGGCCTAATAGCCCGAGCCTGCACCGCTGCGGGTTCGCAGCCACCGGCATTTGCGACCGCCTCCACCACCTCCTCTTTGGTGACCGAGTCATCAAGACCGGTCACCTCAATGGAGGTGGTTTTGGTCGGCCTGGCGACCTTCGCCACGTCGGCAAGCACCTCCCTCAACTTGCCGGCGAAACCCCCAACCTAACCTAACCTAACCTAACCTAACCTTTTTTTTTTTTTTTTTTTTTTTTTTTTTTTTTTTTTTTTTTTTTTTTTTTTTTTTTTTTTTTTTGACGCTGTGGGAATGCATTTACGCACCATACCCCGAAGGGCGTGTGTGGGACTCGCCCAGCCGAAGCCGGAAATACCCACTAAACCCAACAGCGGCACACCGACATCGCCTTAGTGGCGGGGTCATGGGAAGTAGCATGCCTGCCGTCCAATCCCCCGCCGGCGATTCCTGCCCGAAGGCAGGCCCACAGTGGGCCCTCCATAGGGAGGGGCCCGGCTGGGTACGTCTTCGTGTGCAAGAAGACGCAGCAGCCAAGGGTTTTTTAGCGAGGTGTCCTTCCTCTTAGCCCCACTCGTTTGCCCGAAGACAAACGGGGCCCCCAGCTCCTCTCAGTGAGGAGACCGGGTTGCCCGACGGTGACCCGGAGTCCAGGTCACGTCAGCCACCTGGAGTGGTGGCCGACCCGCCGCGCGTGACCGCCGAAGCGGTCCCCACTTCTGGTTTTGGTCCGCGCCGGTAAACCGGTAACCCCCATATCTGGGGGGCCGTTCCCCTATCCGCCACCTGGGGACGCGTCCGATGGCAGGTCCAGAAACTGCACACGGATAAAAAAAAAAAACGTCCGTTGCCGTCAGGAATCGATCCGCGGCACCTCTTGAGTGAGTCGATATTAATCCGAGCGTTTCACCACTCGGCTATCAATGCTTTTAACCTAACCTAACCTTTTTTTTTTTTTTTTTTTTTTTTTTTTTTTGACGCTGTGGAAATGACATTTACGCACCATACCCCGAAGGGCGTGTGTGGGACTCGCCCAGCCGAAGCCGGGAATACCCACTAAAACCGAACAGCGGCACACCGACATCGCCTTAGTGGCGGGGTCATGGGAAATAGCATGCCTGCCTACCAATCCCCCGCCAGCGATTCCCGCCCGAAGGCAGGCCCACAGTGGGTCCTCCATAGGGAGGAGCCCGGCTGGGTACGTCTTCGTGTGCAAGAAGACGCAGCAGCCAAGGGTTTTTTAGCGAGGTGTCCTTCCTCTTAGCCCACTCGTTTGCCCGAAGGCAAACGGGGCCCCCAGCTCCTCTCAGTGAGGAGACCGGGTTGCCCGACGGTGACCCGGAGTTCGGGTCACGTCAGCCACCTGGAGTGGTGGCCGACCCGCCGCGCGTGACCGCCGAAGCGGTCCCCACTTCTGGTTTTGGTCCGCGCCGGTAAACCGGTAACCCCCATATCTGGGGGCCGTTCCCCTATCCGCCACCTGGGGACGCGTCCGATGGCAGGTCCAGAAACTGCGCACGGAAACCTAACCTAACCTTTTTTTTTTTTTTTTTTTTTGACGCTGTGGGAATGCATTTACGCACCATACCCCGAAGGGCGTGTGTGGGACTCGCCCAGCTCTGTAGCCAGGAATACCCACTAAACCCAACAGCGGCACACCGACATCGCCTTAGTGGCGGGGTCATGGGATGTAGCAAGCCTGCCGTCCACAACCCCGCCGGCGATTCCTGCCCGAAGGCAGGCCCACAGTGGGCCCTCCATAGGGAGGGGCCCGGCTGGTCACGTCTCCGTGTGCGAGAAGACGCAGCAGCCACGGGTTTTTTAGCGAGGTGTCCTTCCTCTTAGCCCCACTCGTTTGCCCGAAGGCAAACGGGGCCCCCAGCTCCTCTCAGTGAGGAGACCGGGTTGCCCGACGGTGACCCGGAGTCCAGGTCACGTCAGCCACCTGGAGTGGTGGCCGACCCGCCGCGCGTGACCGCCGAAGCGGTCCCCACTTCTGGTTTTGGTCCGCGCCGGTAAACCGGTAACCCCCATATCTGGGGGCCGTTCCCCTATCCGCCACCTGGGGACGCGTCCGATGGCAGGTCCAGAAACTGCGCACGGAAACCTAACCTAACCTAACCTAACCTTTTTTTTTTTTTTTTTTTTTTTTTTTTTGACGCTGTGGGAATGCATTTACGCACCATACCCCGAAGGGCGTGTGTGGGACTCGCCCAGCTCTGTAGCCAGGAATACCCACTAAACCCAACAGCGGCACACCGACATCGCCTTAGTGGCGGGGTCATGGGATGTAGCAAGCCTGCCGTCCACAACCCCGCCGGCGATTCCTGCCCGAAGGCAGGCCCACAGTGGGCCCTCCATAGGGAGGGGCCCGGCTGGTCACGTCTCCGTGTGCGAGAAGACGCAGCAGCCACGGGTTTTTTAGCGAGGTGTCCTTCCTCTTAGCCCCACTCGTTTGCCCGGAAGCAAACGGGGCCCCCAGCTCCTCTCAGTGAGGAGGCCGGGTTGCCCGACGGTGACCCGGAGTTCGGGTCACGTCAGCCACCTGGAGTGGTGGCCGACCCGCCGCGCGTGACCGCCGAAGCGGTCCCCACTTCTGGTTTTGGTCCGCGCCGGTAAACCGGTAACCCCCATATCTGGGGGCCGTTCCCCTATCCGCCACCTGGGGACGCGTCCGATGGCAGGCCAGAAACTGCGCACGGAAACCTAACCTAACCTAACCTTTTTTTTTTTTTTTTTTTTTTTTTTTTTTTTTTTTTTTTTTTTTTTTTTTTTTTTTTTTTTTTCGAGTGGAAATGCCTTTACGCACCATACCCGTCGCTAGCTAGGCGACGAGCGTGTGTGGGACTCGCCCGGCCGAAGCCGGGAATACCCACTAAAACCACCCGGTTACCCTCTTGCCCTTCTGGGAGTGCCACGGGATCTGCCTTAAGGCAACTGGCCCCGTGTCACCCCCAGGGCTTTCCGGCTTAGCCGGTTTCCGCGCCTATGGAGGATTACCCGGTAACGAGGTAATCCCCAGACGTGGTGACCAGTGCAATGCGCGAGCGGGAGCTACCCACACACGCTGGTCACACTCCGGGGCGAAAGGAGATGGGGGTTCGTCCCCCGCCTTCTTCGCCCCGCCCGTCTACGCCGGAGGGGAGCGGGAATAGTTTGCTAATTGGCAATCTCTTCCCGCTCCCTCTCCGCTGCCTCCTTCTTGGAGGAGGCAGCCTCCCCTGCACTCTCGCTTTCAACCATGGTTTGGACCATGGTTGCCAGCGAGAGGCGTCCCTGCGGAATGAGGACACCGATGGACCTACCTGGCATTAGTAGTGTCCATCGGTGCCCCCGTCCTAGCGGCGGCCGCCGAGGCGGCAGCCTGCGGCCCCCAAGCGGGGCGGCCCCGGACCGGTGGCGCCTTACAGGCGGAGCCGGCCATCTTATGGCCGCTGGGTAGGCCCCTGTCCGTGCAAAGCGCGCATTTGACAGGGGCCGTGCAGCCCATCGAGAAGTGGCCCTCCTGGCCACAGCGGAAGCACTGCTTGCTGCGGTCCTTGGTGGACGGGCAGAGCGCCGCAGTGTGCCCCGTGTCCATGCACTTTCGACAGCGCATTGGGCGCTGATCCAACAGGTGGATGGTGGCGGCGCTCCAGCCTACGTCCACTTTCCCCCGCTCCGCCAGCCGTTTTGCGGCCTCTACGGGGCATGAGACTCGGACTGATCCCATGCCCCTCGCTCCCGACACAATTGTGCCCACCCGAATTTGGTCGGGCGGGCAATTGGCCAACTCGGCCAGAACCCCCTTCACGTCCTCTGGTGTGAGGGACTCTTCTAGCCCCCCCACACGGACTGCCGCCATCTTGGTGGGGCGGGTCACCTCGGCAACCTCCCCAAGCACCTCAGCCATCCTTTTTGCCAGGGTGTCAGCCTGGGAGGCGGAGGTCTCCTTCGAGAGCTCCATGAGGGAGGCCCCCGTCATGGACCTCCTTATTTTGCCCAGACCCACCCCGAACTCGGCCAGATTGATGGCCGCCTTCGCCTTGCGTATTACGTCAACGTAGGTGGTGCCCTCCTCTACAGCCTTAGGCTTGAGGGTCACCACAATCGCGGGACTTTTTGGCACCCTTGGTGCCTTGTTGGGGCCCGCTGGATTGGGCCCTTTCTTTTTCTGACCTGGCCTCTGGCCAGGTTCCTGGGCTGACTGACCCGGAGTGGGGGCAGGGGCAGGGGCGGTGGTGGCCTTCTTCTTCCCCTTCTTCTTGGCCACCGTGGCCCACGACTCGCCTTCCATCACCAGAGGCTGCACGACATTGGAGCCTCCGGCGACCTGTTCTTTGGAGCGTGTTGGCTCAGGGGCAGGTCTGGCCTCTGCCCCGCTCGGTCCCTTCGGCTCCTTCTTCTTCTTTGCCTGTCTGGCCTTTTTAGGCGGGTTAGCCGGCGGCGGCATCAGTGTCGCCGGCTCGGTCTCGTCCATACTTCTTCTCTCCCTCGCTGGGGGCTGGCTCGATTGACTGTCAGCCGCCAGCGAGGGACGATGAGTTTTGGGCGGCAAGAGGCGGCCGTCCCTCTCGAGGCCCTCCAGTTGCGCGCTGATGACACTGCCAACGTGGTTCATCAGCTCGCGCTGGAGGACCCCCATACCACTCACAAAATCGTCCCGCGTAAGGCCCGTGGGAACGGGTTGCGGGACCGGCTCCGGGACTGGCTCCTGGGGCCGTGTCTGTCTGGGGCGCGGGCTACTCCTCTCGGATACGGCCTGGCGCAGAGCGGCCACCTGTTGGTCTAGGACCGCGACCCGCCCTTGCAGGCGCCTGTTGTCGGCCCGGAGCCGACGCATCTCCTCGTCCTCCTTTCTGGAGGCCAGCCACCGGACCGCCTGGATCATCACCAGTGACGCCTCCCTGATCTCCTTTATGGAGGTTCCCTTTAAGTTTTTGGATTTTTTGAGGACCCCCTCAATTCTCGCCGCCCCCTCCTCAGCCATTGACTGAAGAACAGGGGGCGAAGGCATAGGGGGCCCACAATCCTCGTCACGTCCGGTTGGGCGGGATTCTTTATCCGACCGCATAGGGGGACCACATTCGTCGTCCCGTCCTGCTAGTTGTAATTCCATGTCGGAGTCCGACAGCGAGGACTCCGAGTCTAGGGGCATCTCCTTTAAGAGCCTCCTGGCCTGGGAGAGCCCCACCGAATGTTGGGGACCTCCCTTGCCAGGACCAGTTCGTAAAATTTTGGGTGCTGGTTTGTCCGTCCTGCAGGGCCCAGCACCCTCGAGCTCAGATTCGCTGTCTGCCCACCTCCGTGCGGCCTTCCTGCTACCGCAACTTTGGGCAGACGGCGTGCGTGCCCCCTCGCTTGATGCCACCGACAACTCCGACGATCCTCCGGCGGTGTCGGTGACATCAACCTGCAGCACTCTTCTCAAGAGCTCCAATCTCTCTCTTCTCGTCGGAGGAGCCTCGCATGGTAGCCATTTTAGAGCAGGCGATTCATGCGGCCCTCCTTCGACGTCCACCTCTTCGCCTTCGCAAACGCTGCCAGTAACATCAGCGACAGCAGGGGCCTGGTCGCCCACCCCTGCGCGCTCCTCGGTCGTAGATTTAACATCCGCAGCCCCGGATAGCTGCGGACGCCGGGCGTCAGCCGGATCGCAAGACAAAGCACTCTCAATATTCGACATTTCCCATTACGATAGTGGGTAATACACACATCGCTTCCCCAAGGCGATGTGGCCGCTCTTTCTGGGAGGGATTTAATCCTCCCAAGGCCAGCGGATGCCTTTTGTGCAGGTTATACCGCCCGCTGCTCGGTGCCTACAAACTAACTTAATCTAAATAAATTTTTTTGTGCTTTTTTTCAAATTTTGTGCTTTTGTCTTTGGTTTTCGCTTTTTTGATTTTTTTGTATTTTTGTATTTTTTATAAAAACCTAATCCTAGACTAAACCTAACCTAAAACTACCCACCCCATGCACCGCGGCCAAGACGACCAACGCCACGGTGCCCCCAAACCGCGGGCTAAAAAGAAACCCGCGGTCCTCGAGGGTTTTTATAGTGGTTTTCCTTCCACGCGACCCGGGCAAATGCCCCGACAGTCACCGGTCCCCTTAGGGATTACGGTGTGCGAGGGTTTTATTCGTGGTTTTCCTTCCACTTGACCCGGGCAAATGCCCCGACGGTCCCCGGTCCCCGAAGGGATTACGGTATGCCCCGTGCATGCATCCACTTACAGCACTCTGCTGATCAGAGCCGAAGTGGATGCATGCAAACCCCTATAGGCCAGGTTCCCATCACCGGCCATCTGAAAGATGATCGGTGACTGAAACCTGGCCCTTCCCCGTGTGAAGATTAGCCGCCAGGCCCAAGAGTCCACCAGAACGCGGTGGGCAGTTGGGGCTGGCGTTGCCCAGGGTGCGCCACGAGGAGGCTCTTCGACTTGCACCCCAACCTAACCTAACCTAACCTTTTTTTTTTTTTTTTTTTTGTTGTCGCTGGGGAAAATGACAATTACGCATCCCCACCCGTCGGAGGACGGGCAGGGTATGTGGGACTCCCCGGGAGAGAGCCTCCCGGTATACCCACTAAAAACCCCAGCGGCGCTCCGGCATCGCCATAGTGGCGGGGGAGTGGGAGAGTGGCACAGCCTGGGCTTCCTCTCCCCCGCCGGCGAAACCCGCCTAATTAGGCGGGCCCTCATTTGCCCCTCTTAAAGAGGGGCCGTGGCTCCCGCGTGGTGAGCGGTGCAAGGCGGGCGTGGGCACCCCCGTGCCTCACGCCCGCCGCTCACCTCAGGGCGGGAGAAAGCGGGCGAAATCCCGCCTTCTCCTGCCCCTACGCCGCCTGCGGAGCGCCGGAGCGAGGGGATCCTCCTCCCGCTCGCGCTCCGCGGCCTCCCTCTGCGACATCACGACCTCGCAGAAGGAGGCCATCGCCGCCCAGGCCCCCTCGCTCCCCACCATCGCTCTGACGACGGCGGACAGCGAGAGGTCCCCTCCTACCGCCGCGACAAGATCGCGGCGCGGCACGGCCCACGACGGGCACACCGCGAGGGTGTGGTCCGCCGTGTCCTCCGCCGCGCCGCAATCGTGGCACGACGGCGTTTCCTCTCGTCCTATCCGGTGCAGGTACCTGCCGAAGCAGCCGTGACCGGAGAGTACCTGCACAAGACGGAAGGAGAGGAACCCGTGACGCCTGTCGAGCCAGTCCTTCAGGACCGGCCCGATGGCGTCGAGGGTGCGACGGCCGAACACCGCGGAGGCGAGGTCGCGCGTCCAATGTTGGACGATGGCGTCCCTCGCCTCCCGGCGGACGGCCTCCCTCAACTCCGGGGCCGGACGCTCGCCCAGCGCCCTGCGCCCCGCCGTCCACTCGTACACTCTGGCGAGCACCCAGGCCTCGAGCTCCCAAGGCGGGGTGCTCGCCAGAGCGCATGCCGAAGCGAAGCCTACCGTGCGGTAGGCCCGCGCTACCCGCTGGGCGATGGCCCTTTGGGGCGCCCGAAGAGCGGTGACGTTCTCCCTCCTATGGAGGGAGTCCGCCCAAATGGGCGCCCCATACAGGGCCATGCTCCGCAGTATGCCGGCGTATAACCGCCGGCAATGACTGCTCGGCCCTCCCATGTTCGGCATGAGCCATGAGAGGGCGTCCGCGGCTTTCAGCAGGCGCGTCGACAGCCCGCTGAAGTGCGGGCCGAAGCGCCACCTGCTGTCAAGCATTAGGCCCAGATACTTTATCTGGGCCTCGACCTGTATCCTGACGCCCTCCACAAAAATGTGGGCGTCAGGTGGGGGGCGCTGCCGGGGGCCGTGGAAGAACACGGCCTCCGTTTTGTGCAGCGCCACCCTCAAGCCCAGGCGGCGGATCCTCCCCGCCACTAGCGATCCGCCCGCCGACGCCAAACTGGCCGCCTCCCGGAAGGTGCTCCCGCGGGAAGTGAGGAGAGTGTCATCTGCGTAGCAGATGACACTCGTACCTCGTAGGAGGATTCCCCGCAGGAGCCAGTCATAACCGACGTTCCACAGAAGAGGCCCTAGAACGGACCCCTGTGGAACGCCGGTTTCCACGCCATACCGCCGGACCTGGCCAGCCCCGTCCACGAGGAGGACGGCACGGTCCTCCAAGTAGCTGGCCAGGAGGCCCCGCAAATAAAGGGGCACACCGTGGAACCGGAGCGCCTCCAGGATGGTGGAGTGGGGGATGGAGTTGAAGGCGTTGGCAATGTCGAATGACACAGCCAACACTCCATCCCCCACTCCCACCGCCTCTGTCACCTGGCCCTTGAGAAGGGCCAGGGCATCCACTGTCGAACGCCCAGCTCGAAAACCGAACTGGGCGTCCGACAGGTCCGGTCCCACGTTCCGCAGATGGCGCTTCAGGCGGGCGGCGATAATCCCCTCGAACATCTTACCGGCCTCGTCAAGCAAGACGATGGGCCGGTAAGCCGAGGGGGAGTCCGCCGGCCGCCCTTCCTTCCGGAGGAGGCACAGTTGGCCTTCCCGCCAAGGTTTCGGGAACCTCCTCGACGCGAAGCACGCGTCGAAGAGGTCCCGAAACCTTCCCTCCATCTCCGTGGCCGCGATGGCCACCACCCGAACCTAACCTAACCTTTTTTTTTTTTTTTTTTTTTTTTTTTGTTCTCGCTGGGGAAAATGTCAATTACGCATCCCCACCCGTCGGGGGACGGGCAGGGTATGTGGGACTCCCCGGGAGAGAGCCTCCCGGTATACCCACTAAAAACCCCAGCGCAACTCCGGCATCGCCATAGTGGCGGGGGAGTGGGAAACTAGCTCAGCCTCAGCTACCTCTCCCCCGCCGGCGAAACCCGCCTAAGAAGGCGGGCCCTCATTTGCCCCTCTTAAAGAGGGGCCGTGGCTCCCGCGTGGTGAGCGGTGCAGGGCGGGCGCGGGCACCCCCGTGCCTCACGCCCGCCGCTCACCTCAGGGCGGGAGAAAGCGGGCGAAATCCCGCCTTCTCCTGCCCCTACGCCGCCTACGGAGCGCCGGAGCGAGGGGATCCTCCTCTCGCTCCCGCTCCGCGGCCTCCTTCTGCGACATCACGACCTCGCAGAAGGAGGCCATCGCCGCCCAGGCCCCCTCGCTCCCCACCATCGCTCTGACGACGGCGGGCAGCGAGAGGTCCCCTCCTACCGCCGCGACAAGATCGCGGCGCGGCACGGCCCACGACGGGCACACCGCGAGGGTGTGGTCCGCCGTGTCCTCCGCCGCGCCGCAACCGTGGCACGACGGCGTCTCCTCTCGTCCTATCCGGTGCAGGTACCTGCCGAAGCAGCCGTGACCGGAGAGTACCTGCACCAGACGGAAGGAGAGGAACCCGTGACGCCTGTCGAGCCAGTCCCTTAGGACTGGCCCGATGGCGTCGAGGGTGCGACGGCCGAACACCGCGGAGGCGAGGTCGCGCGTCCAATGTTGGACGATGGCATCCCTCGCCTCCCGGCGGACGGCCTCCCTCAACTCCGGGGCCGGACGCTCGCCAAGCGCCCTGCGCCCCGCCGTCCACTCGTACACTCTGGCGAGCACCCAGGCCTCGAGCTCCCAAGGCGGGGTGCTCGCCAGAGCGCATGCCGAAGCGAAGCCTACCGTGCGGTAGGCCCGCGCTGCCCGCTGGGCGATGGCCCTTTGGGGCGCCCGTAGGGCGGTGAGGTTCTCCCTCCTATTGAGGGAGTCCGCCCAAATGGGGGCCCCGTAAAGGGCCATGCTCCGCAGAATGCCGGCGTACAGACGCCGGCACCGCGTGCTCGGCCCTCCCATGTTCGGCATGAGCCATGAGAGGGCGTCCGCAGCCTTCAGCAGGCGCGTCGACAGCCCGCTGAAATGCGGGCCGAAGCGCAGCCAGCTGTCCACAATGAGGCCCAGATACTTGATCTGGGCCTCAACCCCGACCCTCACCCCCTCCACGAAGATGTGGGCGTCTGGTGGGGGGCGCTGCCGGGGGCCGTGAAAGAACACGGCCTCCGTTTTGTGCAGCGCCACCCTCAAGCCCAGGCGGCGGATCCTCCCCGCCACCAAGGATCCGCCCGCCGAGGCCAGACTGGCCGCCTCCCTGTAACTGCTCCCGCGGGAAGTGAGGAGAGTGTCATCTGCATAGCAGATGACACTCGTGCCTCGCAGGAGGGTTCCCCGCAGGAGCCAGTCATAACCGACGTTCCACAGGAGAGGCCCTAGAACGGACCCCTGTGGAACGCCGGTTCCCACAGCGTATCTCCGGAGCTGGCCAGCCCCGTCTACGAGGAGGACAGCACGGTCCTCCAGGTAGCTGGCCAGGAGGCCCCGCAAGTACAGGGGCACTCCGTGGAACCGGAGGGCCTCCAGGATGGTGGAGTGGGGGATGGAGTTGAAGGCGTTGGCAATGTCGAATGACACAGCCAACACTCCATCCCCCACTCCTACCGCCTCTGTCACCTGGCCCTTGAGACGGGCCAGGGCGTCCACTGTCGAACGCCCAGCTCGAAAACCGAACTGGGCGTCCGACAGGTCCGGTCCCACGCTCCGAAGATGACACTTCAGACGGCCGGCGATGATCCCCTCGAACATTTTACCGACCTCATCGAGCAAAACGATGGGCCGGTATGCCGAGGGGGAGTCCGCCGGCCGTCCCTCCTTGTGGAGGAGGCACAACTGGCCTTCCCGCCAAGGTTTCGGGAACCTCCCCGACGCGAAGCACGCGTCGAAGAGGTCCCGAAACCTTCCCTCCATCTCGGTGGCTGCGATGGCCACCACCCTGGCGGGAACGCCGTCCGGGCCAGGAGCCGTCTTTTTGGCGCGGAGACGGAGAGTCGCCGCGCCAAATTCCTCCTCTGAAACCGGAGGAGGAGGAGCTTCCTCCTCCGGTAGAGCCGCTGGTCTTGGCGGGCCCATCGCTGGTGGGGTGAAGTGCGGATCCCTGCGCGGAAACAGGGACCGCACCACCCCATCCAGGAGCGCTGGTTCCAGGGTCTCGGCAACCGGGGGACCAATGCGACGCAGTAACCTAACCTTTTTTTTTTTTTTTTTTTTGTTCTCGCTGGGGAAAATGTCAATTACGCATCCCCACCCGTCGGGGGACGGGCAGGGTATGTGGGACTCCCCGGGAGAGAGCCTCCCGGTATACCCACTAAAAACCCCAGCGGCGCTCCGGCATCGCCATAGTGGCGGGGGAGTGGGAGAGTGGCACAGCCTGGGCTTCCTCTCCCCCGCCGGCGAATCCCGCCTAATTAGGCGGGCCCTCATTTGCCCCTCCTAGGAGGGGGACCGAAGCTCCCACATGGTGAGCTGTGCAAGGCGGACGCGGGCACCCCCGTGCCTCACGCCCGCCGCTCACCTCAGGGCGGGAGAAAGCGGGCGAAATCCCGCCTTCTCCTGCCCCTACGCCGCCTGCGGAGCGCCGGAGCGAGGGGATCCTCCTCCCGCTCGCGCTCCGCGGCCTCCTTCTGCGACATCACGACCTCGCAGAAGGAGGCCATCGCCGCCCAGGCCCCCTCGCTCCCCACCATCGCTCTGACGACGGCGGGCAGCGAGAGGTCCCCTCCTACCGCCGCGACAAGATCGCGGCGCGGCACGGCCCACGACGGGCACACCGCGAGGGTGTGGTCCGCCGTGTCCTCCGCCGCGCCGCAACCGTGGCACGACGGCGTCTCCTCTCGTCCTATCCGGTGCAGGTACCTGCCGAAGCAGCCGTGACCGGAGAGTACCTGCACCAGACGGAAGGAGAGGAACCCGTGACGCCTGTCGAGCCAGTCCCTCAGGACTGGCCCGATGGCGTCGAGGGTGCGACGGCCGAACACCGCGGAGGCGAGGTCGCGCGTCCAATGTTGGACGATGGCGTCCCTCGCCTCCCGGCGGACGGCCTCCCTCAGCTCCGGGGCCGGACGCTCGCCCAGCGCCCTGCGCCCCGCCGTCCACTCGTACACTCTGGCGAGCACCCAGGCCTCGAGCTCCCAAGGCGGGGTGCTCGCCAGAGCGCATGCCGAAGCGAAGCCTACCGTGCGGTAGGCCCGCGCTACCCGCTGGGCGATGGCCCTTTGGGGCGCCCGAAGAGCGGTGACGTTCTCCCTCCTATGGAGGGAGTCCGCCCAAATGGGGGCCCCATATAGGGCCATGCTCCGCAGTATGCCGGCGTATAACCGCCGGCAACGACTGCTCGGCCCTCCCATGTTCGGCATGAGCCATGAGAGGGCGTCCGCGGCTTTCAGCAGGCGCGTCGACAGCCCGCTAAAATGCGGGCCGAAGCGCAGCCTGCTGTCCAGCATGAGGCCCAGATACTTCATCTGGGCCTCAACCCCGACCCTTACCCCCGCCACATAAATGTGGGCGTCGGGTGGGGGGCGCTGCCGGGGGCCGTGGAAGAACACGGCCTCCGTTTTGTGCAGCGCCACCCTCAAGCCCAGGCGGCGGATCCTCCCCGCCACTAAGGATCCGCCCGCCGACGCCAAACTGGCCGCCTCCCGGAAGGTGCTCCCGCGGGAAGTGAGGAGAGTGTCATCCGCGTAGCAGATGACACTCGTGCCTCGTAGGAGAGTTCCCCGCAGGAGCCAGTCATAACCGACGTTCCACAGAAGAGGCCCTAGAACGGACCCCTGTGGAACGCCGGTTTCCACGCCATACCGCCGGACCTGGCCAGCCCCGTCCACGAGGAGGACGGCACGGTCCTCCAAGTAGCTGGCCAGGAGGCCCCGCAAGTAAAGGGGCACACCGTGGAACCGGAGCGCCTCCAGGATGGTGGAGTGGGGGATGGAGTTGAAGGCGTTGGCAATGTCGAATGACACAGCCAACACTCCATCCCCCACTCCTACCGCCTCTGTCACCTGGCCCTTGAGAAGGGCCAGGGCGTCCACTGTCGAACGCCCAGCTCGAAAACCGAACTGGGCGTCCGACAGGTCCGGTCCCACGTTCCGCAGATGACGCTTCAGGCGGGCGGCGATAATCCCCTCGAACATCTTACCGGCCTCGTCAAGCAAGACGATGGGCCGGTAAGCCGAGGGGGAGTCCGCCGGCCGCCCTTCCTTCCGGAGGAGGCACAGTTGGCCTTCCCGCCAAGGTTTCGGGAACCTCCCCGACGCGAAGCACGCGTCAAAGAGGTCCCGAAACCTTCCCTCCATCTCGGTGACCGCGATGGCCACCACCCTGGCGGGAACGCCGTCCGGGCCAGGAGCCGTCTTTTTGGCGCGGAGACGGAGAGTCGCCGCGCCAAATTCCTCCTCTGAGACCGGAGGAGGAGGAGCTTCCTCCTCCGGTTCTTCCCTTGGCGGGCCCATCACTGGTGGGGTGAAGTGCGGATCCCTGCGCGGAAACAGGGACCGCACCACCCCATCCAGGAGCGCTGGTTCCAGGGTCTCGGCAACCGGGGGACCAATGCGACGCAGTTTGTTCCGCGCCGCCTTATATGGTCTCCCGAATGGGTCGTTGTCGAGACCCTCCAGCAGCTCAGCCCTCGCCGCGTCCTTGGCGGCGCCGATGGCCGATTTGAAGGCCGCCCTCGCCCCCACGTAAGTGGAGTAGAGGCGGTCCTCTTCGGCCTCGTCCCGTCGGCGCCGCCGACGCGATCGGGTGTAGGCCCGCCGTGCCGCCACGCAGGTGGCCCGCAGCCCCGCCAACTCCTCCGACCACCAGTACACGGCGCGTCGGGGAGGTGGACGTCTTGACCGAGGCATGCTGGCGTTGCACACCTCGGTCAATGACCCCCTCAGTCGGGCCGCCGCCGCGTCCACGTCCAGGACGTCCACGCCGGGACCTGGCCAAAGCCAGTCCTGGACGAACGCGGCCTCCCGTGCCGCCTCCCGATCCAGGTGGGTCAGAGCCCACCTTGGAAACGGGGAACGGCCCGACGATGAGGGGGTGCTGCGGCGCCCCCGTGGATTCTGGGGGGAGATCTCGAATCGCACGTAGCGGTGATCCGAGATCGTCTCCCCCAGTTCCACCCTCCAATTTCGAATGCGGGCGGCCAGTGCGGGCGCGGCAAAGGTGAGGTCCACTATGGACCCGCCCTGCCGCCGCACGCACGTCTGGACGCTCCCCCTATTCAAGAGGGAGAGACCAGACGAGGCCGCCCACAATTCCACCGCCCGCCCGCGGGCGTCGGTGGCCGGGTTTCCCCAGACCACCGACTTGGCATTCAGGTCTCCCATCACGGAGACCTGTCGTGGCGCCGTCCTCCCGATGACCGCCGTCAGGACCCCGAGGAAATCCTCGAAGTCCTGGAGAGGGCGGTTTGGGGAGAAGTAGACCCCCACAAGGGCCAACCCTCCCCACGCGGCGGCCACGTATCCCGGTCCCCTCTCTAAGAGCGAGAGGGGAGGGGAGTCCGAGGAAGACCGCGCCACGATAGCCACCGAGCCGTCACTATCTCCCAGCCAATTGCTGGGAGTATAGTACGGCTCGGCCACCACTGCCACATCCACCAACCACTCGGCCATCGACTGCACCAGTAAGTCCTGGGCAGCCCGGCAGTGGTTGGTGTTTGCCTGCAGGATGCGATGGTCGGTACCCATTACTCGACCATCGCATCACCCTCGTCGGCCACCGCCGCTGGGACAGCGGGGGTGGTGGCAGCAGCGGCAGGCCGGCTTATAGCCGCCTGTGGCTTGCCCTTCTTCGCGGGAGGTCGGCATGCGCTCCCCCCCATTACGTGGTCCGCGGGGCGACCACTGTCGGCGCATGCCGCGCAATGCGGCTTGGCGGCCTCGCACGAGGCCGCCTTATGCCCCTGTTGCCCGCAACGGAAGCAAGTGTCCGCCCTGTCCACTGTGGACGGACACGTGGCTCGGGTGTGGCCAATCCCCAGGCACTTGAAGCAGCGCATCGGCGCTGCCTCAAGCACCCGGATCACGGCCCGGCTAAAGCCCACCAGTAGCCGCCCTTGGCATTTAGCCTGGGCGGCCAACACTGCGGCGACTGGGCACTCCAGCCGGATAGAGCCCAGTCCACCGCGGCCGGGCCTTATGTCCCGAGCTACAACCGCTGCGGGCTCACAGCCTCCCACCTTGGCGATGGCCGCCACCACCTCCTCCTTGGTGACCGAGTCATCTAGACCGGTCACCTCAATGGAGGTGGTTTTAATCGGCCTGGCGACCTTCGCCACGTCGGCAAGCACCTCCCTCAGCTTGCCGGCGAACAGGTCGGCGTTTTTGCCGCCGTCCTTCCCCGGAAACTCGAAAAGACGAGCTCCGGTTTGGGTCCGACGGCAGGCACCGAGCCCTAACTCGGCGGGGTCCGCGACGGCACGAGCCCGTCTCAGGACGGACTCGTAGGTGACGCCCCTCTCGGCGGCCTCGGGGACTATGGTCACCGTGACCGCCGCGGATTTGGGAGGAACCAGCTTCCTCCCGCCGACCGTAGCCTTATTGGCTGCCGGGGCTGTCGCCGGGGCAGCTGCCGGGGCAGCCGCCGCAGCAGCCGCCGAGGCAGCCGGGGCCTTGTTCGCCTTCTTCCTCCCCTTCTTCACCACCTGGGACCACGACTGGTTGGACGGGGTGGTGGATGGGAGGAGGGCGTCTACCTCCTGAACCTGCGGGGCGGATGCCGCGATGGCAGCCGGCCCCGGTTTGGCGGCCGCACTCGTGCCGGGGGGAGACGGGGCCCCCGGCGACTTCTTCCCCTTGCCTTTGCCCTTTGAGGGCTTCGGGGCAAGGGGAGCCACTGTCAGCGTCTTGTCCGCCGCTAAAGGCGGACGGAGGCGCTTCTCGGGCAGGAGCCGGTCCTCAATGCCCGCAAAGCAGGCCCGAGTGAACGCCCTCTCCTCCATGACCACCTTGCGGAACAATTCCTCAAGGTTGGAGGAGGAGGGGGCGGGAACTGCTGCCAACGGGGCCGCTGCCGATGGAGCCGCTGCCGACGGGGGGGGGGGCCGTAGCCTCAGCCAGCTTCTTATGAAGCTGGCTGACCTCCGCTTGCAGGCGATCCACCCTCGCCTGCAGCTGCCTCGTCTCTTCAGACGCAGTGCGCTGCGTCAGCTCCGCTACAATGCCGTGCAGGCTAGTTGCACGGCATTTGAGGGCCTTTTGAAAGGTCCCCTTTAGATTGGAGGACCTGGAGGCGACCTCGACGATCTCCTCCATGTCCTCCTTTGCCAGCCGAGCCAGCTCAGCCACGGAAAGGCCGTCGAAAGTGGCGAGGGCCGAACCGTATCCGGCCCTGGCCTTGGCTGCGCGCGCCTGCCTCTCCTTCGCGGCAACCTTTTCCTCCAGCTCCAGCTCGGCCTCGGCCCGTCTGGCCAAGCCGAGCTGACGCTGGGCGTCCGCCAGACCCACGTCGTGGGTGCCGGCCTGAGACGAAGTCGAAGGCGAAGCAGAAGACTGCTTCGCCTTCGACTTCCTCTTGGGCTTACTCTTGCCCGAATCCGAGGAACCCTCGGACCCGAGCTTCAAGTAAGCCCGCTTCAGGCTGCTCTCCGCAACCACCCCACACACCGACGAGTCCAGGACCACGGACTCAACATCCGAGTCCGAGAACTCGTCTGCTACACTCATGCAGAGGCTAGCCGCGGATGGTGCGCGACTGGCCTCTGAGGCAGACAACTCGTCCGGGTGGCCCTGAGAAGGGCCGTTTGGTTGGCCCTGAGAAGGGCCTTTTTTGACGAAACGCCCGGAGGCATTCCGCAATGGTTTCGGCATCGCGTCCACCAACAACCACAATTAAAAAGTAAAACCCACAATAAAAACTCGAATAAAACCTCAATAAAAACAGAATAAAACCTCAATAAAATCAGAATAAAACCCACTACCAATAAAAACCCACAATAAAATAAAATCCACAACGTCCGCAATCGCCCTCAAGAAAGATAAAAATTCGCAGATCGCGTAGGTCACAGTGCCTGTTAGCCACCGGTCTGCCACTCCGTTACGGTGGTCAGACACGGCGTTGCCCGGGGTACACTGCGAGGAAGTCAGCACTGTGGGGCGTACCCCGCAGTAACCTAACCTAACCTTTTTTTTTTTTTTTTTTTTTTTGTTGTCGCTGGGGAAAATGACAATTACGCATCCCCACCCGTCGGGGGACGGGCAGGGTATGTGGGACTCCCCGGGAGAGAGCCTCCCGGTATACCCACTAAAAACCCCAGCGGCGCTCCGGCATCGCCATAGTGGCGGGGGAGTGGGAGAGTGGCACAGCCTGGGCTTCCTCTCCCCCGCCGGCGAATCCCGCCTAATTAGGCGGGCCCTCATTTGCCCCTCCTAGGAGGGGGACCGAAGCTCCCACATGGTGAGCTGTGCAAGGCGGACGCGGGCACCCCCGTGCCTCACGCCCGCCGCTCACCTCAGGGCGGGAGAAAGCGGGCGAAATCCCGCCTTCTCCTGCCCCTACGCCGCCTGCGGAGCGCCGGAGCGAGGGGATCCTCCTCCCGCTCGCGCTCCGCGGCCTCCTTCTGCGACATCACGACCTCGCAGAAGGAGGCCATCGCCGCCCAGGCCCCCTCGCTCCCCACCATCGCTCTGACGACGGCGGGCAGCGAGAGGTCCCCTCCTACCGCCGCGACAAGATCGCGGCGCGGCACGGCCCACGACGGGCACACCGCGAGGGTGTGGTCCGCCGTGTCCTCCGCCGCGCCGCAACCGTGGCACGACGGCGTCTCCTCTCGTCCTATCCGGTGCAGGTACCTGCCGAAGCAGCCGTGACCGGAGAGTACCTGCACCAGACGGAAGGAGAGGAACCCGTGACGCCTGTCGAGCCAGTCCCTTAGGACTGGCCCGATGGCGTCGAGGGTGCGACGGCCGAACACCGCGGAGGCGAGGTCGCGCGTCCAATGTTGGACGATGGCGTCCCTCGCCTCCCGGCGGACGGCCTCCCTCAACTCCGGGGCCGGACGCTCGCCAAGCGCCCTGCGCCCCGCCGTCCACTCGTACACTCTGGCGAGCACCCAGGCCTCGAGCTCCCAAGGCGGGGCGCTCGCCAGAGCGCATGCCGAAGCGAAGCCTACCGTGCGGTAGGCCCGCGCTACCCGCTGGGCAATGGCCCTCTGGGGCGCCCGAAGAGCGGTGACGTTCTCCCTCCTATGGAGGGAGTCCGCCCAAATGGGGGCCCCATATAGGGCCATGCTCCGCAGTATGCCGGCGTATAACCGCCGGCAACGACTGCTCGGCCCTCCCATGTTCGGCATGAGCCATGAGAGGGCGTCCGCGGCTTTCAGCAGGCGCGTCGACAGCCCGCTAAAGTGCGGGCCGAAGCGCAGCCTGCTGTCCAGCATGAGGCCCAGATACTTCATCTGGGCCTCAACCCCGACCCTCACCCCTTCCACATAAATGTGGGCGTCGGGTGGGGGGCGCTGCCGGGGGCCGTGAAAGAACACGGCCTCCGTTTTGTGCAGCGCCACCCTCAAGCCCAGGCGGCGGATCCTTCCCGCCACTAAGGATCCGCCCGCCGACGCCAAACTGGCCGCCTCCCGGAAGGTGCTCCCGCGGGAAGTGAGGAGAGTGTCATCTGCGTAGCAGATGACACTCGTACCTCGTAGGAGGATTCCCCGCAGGAGCCAGTCATAACCGACGTTCCACAGAAGAGGCCCTAGAACGGACCCCTGTGGAACGCCGGTTTCTACGCCATACCGCCGGACCTGGCCAGCCCCGTCCACGAGGAGGACGGCACGGTCCTCCAAGTAGCTGGCCAGGAGGCCCCGCAAATAAAGGGGCACACCGTGGAACCTAACCTTTTTTTTTTTTTTTTTTTTTTTTTTTTTTTTTTTTTTTTTTTTTTTTGTTGTCGCTGGGGAAAATGACAATTACGCATCCCCTCCCGTCGGGGGACGGGAAGGGTATGTGGGACTCCCCGGGAGAGAGCCTCCCGGTATACCCACTAAAAACCCCAGCGGCGCTCCGGCATCGCCGTAGTGGCGGGGGAGTGGGAAACTAGCACAGCCTGGGCTTCCTCTCCCCCGCCGGCGAAACCCGCCTAGTAAGGCGGGCCCTCATTTGCCCCTCCTAGGAGGGGGACCGAAGCTCCCACACGTGGTGAGCCCTGCAAGGCGGGCGCGGGCACCCCCGTGCCTCACGCCCGCCGCTCACCTCAGGGCGGGAGAAAGCGGGCGAAATCCCGCCTTCTCCTGCCCCCACGCCGCCTACGGAGCGCCGGAGCGAGGGGATCCTCCTCCCGCTCGCGCTCCGCGGCCTCCTTCTGCGACATCACGAGCTCGCAGAAGGAGGCCATCGCCGCCCAGGCCCCCTCGCTCCCCACCATCGCTCTGACGACGGCGGGCAGCGAGAGGTCCCCTCCTACCGCCGCGACAAGATCGCGGCGCGGCACGGCCCACGACGGGCACACCGCGAGGGTGTGGTCCGCCGTGTCCTCCGCCGCGCCGCAACCGTGGCACGACGGCGTTTCCTCTCGTCCTATCCCGGTGCAGGTACCTGCCGAAGCAGCCGTGACCGGAGAGTACCTGCACCAGACGGAAGGAGAGGAACCCGTGACGCCTGTCGAGCCAGTCCTTCAGGACTGGCCCGATGGCGTCGAGGGTGCGACGGCCGAACACCGCGGAGGCGAGGTCGCGCGTCCAATGTTGGACGATGGCGTCCCTCGCCTCCCGGCGGACGGCCTCCCTCAACTCCGGGGCCGGACGCTCGCCCAGCGCCCTGCGCCCCGCCGTCCACTCGTACACTCTGGCGAGCACCCAGGCCTCGAGCTCCCAAGGCGGGGTGCTCGCCAGAGCGCATGCCGAAGCGAAACCTACCGTGCGGTAGGCCCGCGCTACCCGCTGGGCGATGGCCCTTTGGGGCGCCCGAAGGGTGGTGAGGTTCTCCCTCCTGTGGAGGGAGTCCGCCCAAATTGGGGCCCCGTAAAGGGCCATGCTCCTCAGTATGCCGGCGTATAACCGCCGGCACCGAGTGCTCGGCCCTCCCATGTTCGGCATGAGCCATGAGAGGGCGTCCGCGGCTTTCAGCAGGCGCGTCGACAGCCCGCTAAAGTGCGGGCCGAAGCGCAGCCTGCTGTCCAGCATGAGGCCCAGATACTTCATCTGGGCCTCAACCCCGACCCTCACCCCCTCCACATAAATGTGGGCGTCGGGTGGGGGGCGCTGCCGGGGGCCGTGAAAGAACACGGCCTCCGTTTTGTGCAGCGCCACCCTCAAGCCCAGGCGGCGGATCCTTCCCGCCACTAAGGATCCGCCCGCCGACGCCAAACTGGCCGCCTCCCGGAAGGTGCTCCCGCGGGAAGTGAGGAGAGTGTCATCTGCGTAGCAGATGACACTCGTACCTCGTAGGAGGATTCCCCGCAGGAGCCAGTCATAACCGACGTTCCACAGAAGAGGCCCTAGAACGGACCCTGTGGAACGCCGGTTTCTACGCCATACCGCCGGACCTGGCCAGCCCCGTCCACGAGGAGGACGGCACGGTCCTCCAAGTAGCTGGCCAGGAGGCCCCGCAAATAAAGGGGCACACCGTGGAACCGGAGCGCCTCCAGGATGGTGGAGTGGGGGATGGAGTTGAAGCGTTGGCAATGTCGAATGACACAGCCAACACTCCATCCCCCACTCCTACCGCCTCTGTCACCTGGCCCTTGAGACGGGCCAGGGCGTCCACTGTCGAAACGCCCAGCTCGAAAACCGAACTGGGCGTCCGACAGGTCCGGTCCCACGTCCCGCAGATGGCGCTTCAGGCGGGCGGCGATAATCCCCTCGAACATCTTACCGGCCTCGTCAAGCAAGACGATGGGCCGGTAAGCCGAGGGGGAGTCCGCCGGCCGCCCCTCCTTCCGGAGGAGGCACAGTTGGCCATCCCGCCAAGGTTTCGGGAACCTCCCCGACGCGAAGCACGCGTCGAAGAGGTCCCGAAACCTTCCCTCCATCTCGGTGACCGCGATGGCCACCACCCTGGCGGGAACGCCGTCGGGGCCAGGAGCCGTCTTTTTGGCGCGGAGACGGAGTGTCGCCCGCGCCAAATTCCTCCTCTGAAACCGGAGGAGGAGGAGCTTCCTCCTCCGGTTCTTCCCTTGGCGGGCCCATCACTGGTGGGGCGAAGTGCGGATCCCTGCGCGGAAACAGGGACCGTACCACCCCATCAGGAGTGCTGGTTCGAGGGTCTCGGCAACCGGGGGACCAATGCGACGCAGTTTGTTCCGCGCCGCCTTATATGGCCTCCCGAATGGGTCGTTGTCGAGACCCTCCAGCAGCTCAGCCCTCGCCGCGTCCTTGGCGGCGCCGATGGCCGACTTAAAGGCCGCCCTCGCCCCCACGTATGTGGAGTAGAGGCGGTCCTCTTCGGCCTCGTCCCGTCGGCGCCGCCGACGCGATCGGGTGTAGGCCCGCCGTGCCGCCACGCAGGTGGCCCGCAGCTCCGCCAACTCTCCGACCACCAGTACACGGCGCGTCGGGGAGGTGGACGTCTCGACCGAGGCATGCTGGCGTTGCATACCTCGGTCAATGACCCCCGCAGTCGGGCCGCCGCCGCGTCCACGTCCAGGACGTCCACGCCGGGACCTGGCCAAAGCCAGTCCTGGACGAACGCGGCCTCCCGTGCCGCCTCCCGGTCAAGGTGGGTCAGAGCCCACCTTGGAAACGGGGAACGGCCCGACGATGAGGGGGTGCTGCGGCGCCCCCGTGGATTCTGGGGGGAGATCTCGAAACGCACGTAGCGGTGATCCGAGATCGTCTCCCCCAGTTCCACCCTCCAATTTCGAATGCGGGCGGCCAGTGCGGGCGTGGCAAAGGTGAGGTCCACAATGGACCCGCCCTGCCGCCGCACGCACGTCTGGACGCTCCCCCTATTCAAGAGGGAGAGACCAGACGAGGCCGCCCACAATTCGACCGCCCGACCGCGGGCGTCGGTGGCCGGGTTTCCCCAGACCACCGACTTGGCATTCAGGTCTCCCAACACGGAGACCTGTCGTGGCGCCGTCCTCCCGATGACCGCGGTCAGGACCCCGAGGAAATCCTCGAAGTCCTGGAGAGGGCGGTTTGGGGAGAAGTAGACCCCCACAAGGGCCAACCCTCCCCACGCGGCGGCCACGTATCCCGGTCCCCTCTCTAAGAGCGAGAGGGGAGGGGAGTCCGAGGAAGACCGCGCCACGATTGCCACCGAGCCGTCACTATCTCCCAGCCAATTGCTGGGAGTATAGTACGGCTCGGCCACCACTGCCACATCCACCAACCACTCGGCCATTGACTGCACCAGCAGGTCCTGGGCAGCCCGGCAGTGGTTGGTGTTTGCCTGGAGGATGCGATGGTCGGCACCCATTACTCGACCATCGCATCACCCTCGGCCACCGCCGCTGCGATCACAGCGGGCGTGGTGGCAGCAGCGGCAGGACGGCTTATAGCCGCCTGCGGCTTGCCCTTCTTGGAGGAGGACGGCATGACGTCCCCCCCATGACGTGGTCGGCGGGGCGACCACTGTCGGCGCACGCAGCGCAGTGCGGCTTGGCGGCATCGCACGAGGCCGCCATATGCCCTTGCTTCCCGCAGCGGAAGCATGTGTCCGCCCTATCCACGCTGGACGGACACATGGCTCGGGTGTGGCCGATGCCGAAGCACTTGAAGCAGCGCATCGGCGCTGCCTCAAGCACCCGGATCACGGCCCGGCTAAAGCCTACGAAGAGCCGTCCTTGGCATTTTGCCCGGACGGCCAACACTGCGGCGACTGGGCACACCAGCCGGATAGTGCCCAGTCCACCGCGGCCGGGCCTAATAGCCCGAGCCTGCACCGCTGCGGGTTCGCAGCCACCGGCATTTGCGACCGCCTCCACCACCTCCTCTTTGGTGACCGAGTCATCAAGACCGGTCACCTCAATGGAGGTGGTTTTGGTCGGCCTGGCGACCTTCGCCACGTCGGCAAGCACCTCCCTCAACTTGCCGGCGAACAGGTCGGCGTTTTTGCCGCCGTCCTTCCCCGGAAACTCGAATAGACGAGCTCCGGTTTGGGTCCGGCGGCAAGCGCCAATCCCCAACTCGGCGGGGTTGGCGACGGTACGAGCCCGTCTCAGGACGGACTCGTACGTTACCCCCTTCTCCGCGGCTTCGGGGACAATCGTCACCGTGACCGCCGCGGTTTTGGGGGCAACCAGCCTCGGAGCCTTTGCGGCTGTCGCGGCAGCTGCCGGGGCAGCCGCCGAGGCAGCCGCCGGGGCAGCCGCCGGGGCAGCCGTGGCCTTGGTCGCCTTTTTACCCTTCCCCTTTCCCTTCCTAACCACCTCTGACCACGACTGGTTGGCTGGGGTGGCGGAAGGGAGGAGGGCGTCTGCCTCCTGCACCTGGGGGGGTGCCGTGGTGGCAACCGGCTTCGTCTGGGCGCCTGCACTCGTACCGGGGGGAGGCAGAGCCCCCGGGGACTTTTTCCCCTTGCCCTTGCCCTTGGAAGGCTTCGCGGGCTGGGGAGCCACTGTAGGCGTCTTGTCTGCCGCAAGTGGCGGGCGAAGACGCTTTTCGGGCAGGAGCCTATCCTCGATGCCCGCAAAGCAGGCCCGAGTAAACGCCCTCTCCTCCATGACCACCTTGCGGAACAATTCCTCAAGGTTGGAGGAGGAGGGGGCGGGAACCGCTGCCGACGGGGCCGCAGCAGACGGGGGCGGGGGCCGTAGCCTCAGCCAGCTTCTTGTGAAGCTGGCTGACCTCCGCTTGCAGGCGATCCACCCTCGCCTGCAGCTGCCTCGTCTCTTCTGACGCAGTGCGCTGCGTCAGCTCCACTATTATCCCGTGCAGGCTGGTTGCACGGCATTTGAGGGCCTTCTGGAAGGTCCCCTTGAGGTTGGAGGACCTGGAGGCGACCTCGACGATCTCCTCCTTGTCCTCCTCCGCCAAGCGGACCAACTCAGCCACGGAAAGGCCATCGAAGCTGACGAGGGCCGAACCATAACCGACCCTCGCCTTGGTTGCGCGCGCCTGCCTCTCCTTGGCGGCAACCAACTCCTCCAGTTCCAGCTCGGGCCTCGGCCCGTCTGGCCAAGCCGAGCCGGCACTGGGCGTCTGCCAAACCCACATCGTGGGTGCCAGCCTGAGAAGAAGTCGATGGCGAAGCATTCTTCGCCTTCGACTTCTTCTTGTTGGGCTTACCCTTGGCCGAGCCCGAGGAGCCCTCGGACCCGAGCCTCAGGTAGGCCTCTTCAGGCTGCGCTCCGCAGCCACTCCACACACAGAGGACGAGTCCCCGACAACGGACCCCATGTCCGAGTCGGAGAACTCGTCCTCTCCGCAGAAGCCCGTCGCAGAAGGTGCGCGACTCGCCTCGACGCCGACATTTCGTCGGGGTGGCCCTGAGAAGGGCCTTTGGGTTGGCCCTGAGAAGGGCCTTTTGGTTGGCCCTGAGAAGGGCCTTTTGCGACGAAACGCCCGGAAGCATCTCGCATTGGTTTCGGCATAGCTAAAACCAAAACCACAATAAAAAATAAAATCCCGTGGAACCTAACCTAACCTTTTTTTTTTTTTTTTTTTTTTTTTTTTTTTTTTTTTTTTTTTTTTGTTGTCGCTGGGGAAAATGACAATTACGCATCCCCTCCCCGTCGGGGGACGGGAAGGGTATGTGGGACTCCCCGGGAGAGAGCCTCCCGGTATACCCACTAAAAACCCCAGCGGCGCTCCGGCATCGCCATAGTGGCGGGGGAGTGGGAAACTAGCACAGCCTCAGCTACCTCTCCCCCGCCGGCGAAACCCGCCTAGTTAGGCGGGCCCTCAATTGCCCTCATTGGCCCTCATTTGGTGAGCCCTGCAAGGCGGGCGCGGGCACCCAACCTTTTTTTTTTTTTTTTTTTTTTTTTTTTTTTTTTTTTTTTTTTTTTTTTTGACGCTGTGGAAATGACATTTACGCACCATACCCCGAAGGGCGTGTGTGGGACTCGCCCAGCCGAAGCCGGGAATACCCACTAAAACGAACAGCGGCACACCGACATCGCCTTAGTGGCGGGGTCATGGGAAATAGCATGCCTGCCTACCAATCCCCCGCCAGCGATTCCCGCCCGAAGGCAGGCCCACAGTGGGTCCTCCATAGGGAGGAGCCCGGCTGGGTACGTCTTCGTGTGCAAGAAGACGCAGCAGCCAAGGGTTTTTTAGCGAGGTGTCCTTCCTCTTAGCCCCACTCATTTGCCCGAAGGCAAACGGGCCCCCAGCTCCTCTCAATGAGGAGACCGGGTTGCCCGACGGTGACCCGGACTTCGGGTCACGTCAGCCACCTGGAGTGGTGGCCGACCCGCCGCGCGTGACCGCCGAAGCGGTCCCCACTTCTGGTTTTGGTCCGCGCCGGTAAACCGGTAACCCCCATATCTGGGGGCTGTTCCCCTATCCGCCACCTGGGGACGCGTCCGATGGCAGGTCCAGAAACTGCACACGGAGCGGGCACCCAACCTAACCTAACCTTTTTTTTTTTTTTTTTTTTTTTTTTTTTTTTTTTGTTCTCGCTGGGGAAAATGACAATTACGCATCCCCACCCGTCGGGGGACGGGCAGGGTATGTGGGACTCCCGGGAGAGAGCCTCCCGGTATACCCACTAAAAACCCCAGCGCAACTCCGGCATCGCCATAGTGGCGGGGGAGTGGGAAACTAGCACAGCCTCAGCTACCTCTCCCCCGCCGGCGAAACCCGCCTAAGAAGGCGGGCCCTCATTTGCCCCTCTTAAAGAGGGCCGTGGCTCCCGCGTGGTGAGCGGTGCAGGGCGGGCGCGGGCACCCCCGTGCCTCACGCCCGCCGCTCACCTCAGGGCGGGAGAAAGCGGGCGAAATCCCGCCTTCTCCTGCACCTACGCCGCCTACGGAGCGCCGGAGCGAGGGGATCCTCCTCTCGCTCCCGCTCCGCGGCCTCCTTCTGCGACATCACGACCTCGCAGAAGGAGGCCATCGCCGCCCAGGCCCCCTCGCTCCCCACCATCGCTCTGACGACGGCGGGCAGCGAGAGGTCCCCTCCTACCGCCGCGACAAGATCGCGGCGCGGCACGGCCCACGACGGGCACACCGCGAGGGTGTGGTCCGCCGTGTCCTCTGCCGCGCCGCAACCGTGGCACGACGGCGTCTCCTCTCGTCCTATCCGGTGCAGGTACCTGCCGAAGCAGCCGTGACCGGAGAGTACCTGCACCAGACGGAAGGAGAGGAACCGTGACGCCTGTCGAGCCAGTCCCTTAGGACTGGCCCGATGGCGTCGAGGGTGCGACGGCCGAACACCGCGGAGGCGAGGTCGCGCGTCCAATGTTGGACGATGGCGTCCCTCGCCTCCCGGCGGACGGCCTCCCTCAACTCCGGGGCCGGACGCTCGCCAAGCGCCCTGCGCCCCGCCGTCCACTCGTACACTCTGGCGAGCACCCAGGCCTCGAGCTCCCAAGGCGGGGTGCTCGCCATAGCGCATGCCGAAGCGAAGCCTACCGTGCGGTAGGCCCGCGCTGCCCGCTGGGCGATGGCCCTTTGGGGCGCCCGTAGGGCGGTGAGGTTCTCCCTCCTATTGAGGAGTCCGCCCAAATGGGGGCCCCGTAAAGGGCCATGCTCCGCAGAATGCCGGCGTACAGACGTCGGCACCGCGTGCTCGGCCCTCCCATGTTCGGCATGAGCCATGAGAGGGCGTCCGCAGCCTTCAGCAGGCGCGTCGACAGCCCGCTGAAATGCGGGCCGAAGCGCAGCCTGCTGTCCACAATGAGGCCCAGATACTTGATCTGGGCCTCAACCCCGACCCTCACCCCCCTCCACGAAGATGTGGGCGTCTGGTGGGGGGCGCTGCCGGGGGCCGTGAAAAAACACGGCCTCCGTTTTGTGCAGCGCCACCCTCAAGCCCAGGCGGCGGATCCTCCCCGCCACCAAGGATCCGCCCGCCGAGGCCAAACTGGCCGCCTCCCTATAACTGCTCCCGCGGGAAGTGAGGAGAGTGTCATCTGCGTAGCAGATGACACTCGTGCCTCGCAGAAGAGTTCCCCGCAGGAGCCAGTCATAACCGACGTTCCACAGAAGAGGCCCTAGAACGGACCCCTGTGGAACGCCGGTTCCCACAGTGTATCTCCGGAGCTGGCCAGCCCCGTCTACGAGGAGGACAGCACGGTCCTCCAGGTAGCTGGCCAGGAGGCCCCGCAAGTACAGGGGCACTCCGTGGAACCGCAGCGCCTCCAGGATGGTGGAGTGGGGGATGGAGTTGAAGGCGTTGGCAATGTCGAATGACACAGCCAACACTCCATCCCCCACTCCTACCGCCTCTGTCACCTGGCCCTTGAGACGGGCCAGGGCGTCCACTGTCGAACGGCCAGCTCGAAAACCGAACTGGGCGTCCGACAGGTCCGGTCCCACGCTCCGAAGATGACACTTCAGGCGGCCGGCGATGATCCCCTCGAACATTTTACCGACCTCATCGAGCAGAACGATGGGCCGGTATGCCGAGGGGGAGTCCGCCGGCCGTCCCTCCTTGTGGAGGAGGCACAATTGGCCTTCCCGCCAAGGTTTCGGGAACCTCCCCGAAGCGAAGCACGCGTCGAAGAGGTCCCGAAACCTTCCCTCCATCTCCGTGGCCGCGATGGCCACCACCCTGGCGGGAACGCCGTCGGGGCCAGGAGCCGTCTTTTTGGCGCGGAGACGGAGCGTCGCCGCGCCAAATTCCACCTCTGAAACCGGAGGAGGAGGAGCTTCCTCCTCCGGTCCTTCCCTTGGCGGGCCCATCGCTGGTGGGGTGAAGTGCGGATCCCTGCGCGGAAACAGGGACCGCACCACCCCATCCAGGAGCGCTGGTTCCAGGGTCTCGGCAACCGGGGGACCAATGCGACGCAGTTTGTTCCGCGCCGCCTTATATGGCCTCCCGAATGGGTCGTTGTCGAGACCCTCCAGCAGCTCAGCCCTCGCCACGTCCTTGGCGGCGCCGATGGCCGACTTGAAGGCCGCCCTCGCCTCCACGTATGTGGAGTAGAGGCGGTCCTCTTCGGCCTCGTCCCGTCGGCGCCGTCGACGCGAGCGGGTGTAAGCCCGCCGTGCCGCCACGCAGGTGGCCCGCAGCCCCGCCAACTCCTCCGACCACCAGTACACGGCGCGTCGGGGAGGTGGACGTCTCGACCGAGGCATGCTGGCGTTGCACACCTCGGTCAATGACCCCCTCAGTCGGGCCGCCGCCGCGTCCACGTCCAGGACGTCCCCGCCGGGACCTGGCCAAAGCCAGTCCTGGACGAACGCGGCCTCCCGTGCCGCCTCCCCGATCCAGGTGGTCAGAGCCCACCTTGGAAACGGGGAACGGCCCGACGATGAGGGGGTGCTGCGGCGCCCCCGTGGATTCTGGGGGGCGATCTCGAATCGCACGTAGCGGTGATCCGAGATCGTCTCCCCCAGTTCCACCCTCCAATTTCGAATGCGGGCGGCCAGTGCGGGCGTGGCAAAGGTGAGGTCCACAATGGACCCGCCCTGCCGCCGCACGCACGTCTGGACGCTCCCCCTATTCAAGAGGGAGAGACCAGACGTGGCCGCCCACAATTCGACCGCCTGACCGCGGGCGTCGGTGGCCGGATTTCCCCAGACCACCGACTTGGCATTCAGGTCTCCTAACACGGAGACCTGTCCGTGGCGCCGTCCTCCCGATGACCGCCGTCAGGACCCCGAGGAAATCCTCGAAGTCCTGGAGAGGGCGGTTTGGGGAGAAGTAGACCCCCACAAGGGCCAACCCTCCCCACGCGGCGGCCACGTATCCCGGTCCCCTCTCTAAGAGCGAGAGGGGAGGGGAGTCCGAGGAAGACCGCGCCACGATTGCCACCGAGCCGTCACTATCTCCCAGCCAATTGCTGGGAGTATAGTACGGCTCGGCCACCACTGCCACATCCACCAACCACTCGGCCATTGACTGTAAGTCCTGGGCAGCCCGGCAGTGGTTGGTGTTTGCCTGCAAGATGCGATGGTCGGTACCCATTATTCGACCATCGCATCACCCTCGGCCACCGCCGCTGATGGGACATCAGCGGGGGTGGTGGCAGCAGCGGCAGGACGGCTTATAGCCGCCTGCGGCTTGCCCTTCTTGGTTGGGGGTCGGCAGGCGCTCCCCCCCATAACATGTTCGGCGGGGCGGCCACTGGAGGCACACGCCGCGCAGTGCGGCTTGGCGGCCTCACACGTGGCCGCCATATGCCCCGCCTTCCCGCAGCGGAAACATGTGTCCGCCATGTCCACAGTGGACGGACACATGGCTCGGGTATGACCGATCCCGAAGCACTTGAAGCAGCGCATCGGCGCCGCCTCAAGCACCCGGATCACGGCCCGGCTAAAACCCACGAATAGCCGCCCCTGGCATTTAGCCTGGGCGGCCAACACTGCGGCGACTGGGCACACCAGCCGGATAGTGCCCAGTCCACCGCGGCCGGGCCTTATGTCCCGAGCCTGAACCGCTGCGGGGTCGCAGCCTCCTGCCGAGGCGATGGCGGCCACCACCTCCTCCTTGGTGACCGAGTCATCAAGACCGGTCACCTCAATGGTCGTGGACTTCACCGGCCTGGCCACCTTCGCCACATCGGCAAGGGCCTCCCGCACCTTGCTGGCGAACAAATCGGCGTTTCTGCCGCCGTCCTTCCCCGGAAACTCGAATAACCGAGCTCCGGTTTGGGTCCGACGGCAGGCACCGATTCCCAGCTGGGCGGGGTCTGCGACGGGTACGAGCCCGCCTCAGGACGGACTCGTACGTTACCCCCTTCTCCGCGGCCTCGGGCACGATGGTCACCGTGACCGCCGCGGTTTTGGGGGCAACCAACTTCGGCGCCTTTGTGGTCGCCGCTGCAGCTGCCGGCGCAGCCGCCGGGGCAGCCGCCGAGGCGGCCGGGGCCTGGGACGCCTTCTTCTTGCCCCTTTTCACCACCTCTGACCACGGCTGGTTGGACGGGGTGGTGGAGGGGAGAAGGGCGTCGACCTCTCGAACCTGTGGGGCGGGTGTCCGCGATGGCAGCCGGCCCCGGTTTGACGCCCGCACTCGTACCGGGGGGAGACGGAGCCCCCGGCGACTTCTTACCCTTGCCCTTGCCCTTTGAGGGCCTCGGGGCCTGGGGAGCCGCTGTCGGCGCCTTGTCGGCCGCTAGCGGCGGACGGAGCCGCTTCTCCGGCAGCAGGCGGTCCTCTATGCCTGCGAAGCAGGCACGAGTGAACGCCCTCTCTCCATGACCACCTTGCGGAACAATTCCTCAAGGTTGGAGGAGGAGGGGGCGGGAACCGCCGCTGCCGACGGGGCCGCTGCCGACGCGGCCGCTGCCGACGGGGCTGAGGCCGACGGGGACGGGGCCGTAGCCTCAGCCAGCTTCTTATGAAGCTGGCTAACCTCAGCTTGCAGGCGATCGACCCTCGCCTGCAGCTGCCTCGTCTCCTGTGACGCAGTGCGCTGCGTCAGCTCCACTATTATGCCGTGCAAGCTCGTTGCACGGCATTTTAGCGCCTTCTGGATGGTCCCCTTGAGGTTGGAGGACTTGGAGGCGACCTCGACGATCTCCTCCTTGTCCCTCTTCCGCCAAGCGGACCAACTCGGCCACGGACAGGCCCCTCGAAGGAGACGAGGGCCGAACCGTATCCGGCCCTCGCCTTGGCCGCACGCGCCTGCCTCTCTTTCGCGGCGACCTTGCTCCTCCAACTCCAGCTCGAATTCGGCCCGTCTGGCCAAGCCGAGCTGGCGCTGGGCGACAGCCAGACCCACATCGTGGGTGCCGGCCTGAGAGGAAGTCGAAGGCGAAGCAGCCTTCGTCTTCGACTTCCTCTTGGGCTTACTCTTGCCCGAGTCCGACGAACCCTCGGACCCGAGCTTCAAGTAAGCCCTCCTTCAGGCTGCTCTCTGCAGCCACCCCACATACGGACGAGTCCAAGGCCACGGACTCGACATCCGAGTCCGAGAACTCGTCCGCCACGCTCATGCAGAGGCTCGCCACGGATGGTGCCGCGACTAGCCTCTGAGGCCGAACACTCGCCCTTTGGTTGGCCCTGAGAAGGGCCTTTTGGTTGGCCTGAGAAGGGCCGTTTGGTTGGCCCTGAGAAGGGCCTTTGCTACGAAACGCCCGGAGGCATTTCGTAGTGGTTTCGACATAGCGAAATCCAAAAACTACAACCACAATAAAATGAATAAAAAACCACAATAAAAATGAATAAAACCCGCAATAAAACCTAACCCACAATAAAATAAACCCACAATAAAATTCAGAATAAAAACCCAACCTAACCTTTTTTTTTTTTTTTTTTTTTTTTTTTTTTTTTTTGACGCTGTGGGAATGCATTTACGCACCATACCCCCGAAGGGCGGTGTGGGACTCGCCCAGCTCTGTAGCCAGGAATACCCACTAACCCAACAGCGGCACACCGACATCGCCATTAGTGGGCGGGGTCATGGGATGTAGCAAGCCTGCCGTCCACAACCCCGCCGGCGATTCCTGCCCGAAGGCAGGCCCACAGTGGGCCCTCCATAGGGAGGGGCCCGGCTGGTCACGTCTCCGTGTGCGAGAAGACGCAGCAGCCACGGGTTTTTTAGCGAGGTGTCCTTCCTCTTAGCCCCACTCGTTTGCCCGGAAGCAAACGGGGCCCCCAGCTCCTCTCAGTGAGGAGGCCGGGTTGCCCGACGGCGACCCGGAGTTCGGGTCTCGTCAGCCACCTGGAGTGGTGGCCGACCCGTCGCGCGTGACCGCCGAAGCGGTCCCCACTTCTGGTTTTGGTCCGCGCCGGTAAACCGGTAACCCCCATATCTGGGGGCCGTTCCCCTATCCGCCACCTGGGGACGCGTCCGATGGCAGGTCCAGAAACTGCGCACGGAAACCCAACCTAACCTTTTTTTTTTTTTTTTTTTTTTTTTTTATTTGATGGCTGGGGAAAATGACAATTACGCATCCCCACCCGTCGGGGGACGGGCAGGGTATGTGGGACTCCCCGGGAGAGAGCCTCCCGGTATACCCACTAAAAACCCCAGCGGCGCTCCGGCATCGCCATAGTGGCGGGGGAGTGGGAAACTAGCATAGCCTCGCTACCTCTCCCCCGCCGGCGAAACCCGCCTACTAAGGCGGGCCCTCATTTGCCCCTCTTAAGGAGGGGCCGTGGCTCCCGCGTGGTGAGCGGTGCAAGGCGGGCGCGGGCACCCCCGTGCCTCACGCCCGCCGCTCACCTCAGGGCGGGAGAAAGCGGGCGAAATCCCGCCTTCTCCTGCCCCTACGCCGCCTGCGGAGCGCCGGAGCGAGGGGATCCTCCTCCCGCTCGCGCTCCGCGGCCTCCTTCTGCGACATCACGACCTCGCAGAAGGAGGCCATCGCCGCCCAGGCCCCCTCGCTCCCCACCATCGCTCTGACGACGGCGGGCAGCGAGAGGTCCCCTCCTACCGCCGCGACAAGATCGCGGCGCGGCACGGCCCACGACGGGCACACCGCGAGGGTGTGGTCCGCCGTGTCCTCCGCCGCGCCGCAACCGTGGCACGACGGCGTTTCCTCTCGTCCTATCCGGTGCAGGTACCTGCCGAAGCAGCCGTGACCGGAGAGTACCTGCACCAGACGGAAGGAGAGAGGAACCCGTGACGCCTGTCGAGCCAGTCCTTCAGGACTGGCCCGATGGCGTCGAGGGTGCGACGGCCGAACACCGCGGAGGCGAGGTCGCGCGTCCAATGTTGGACGATGGCGTCCCTCGCCTCCCGGCGGACGGCCTCCCTCAACTCCGGGGCCGGACGCTCGCCCAGCGCCCTGCGCCCCGCCGTCCACTCGTACACTCTGGCGAGCACCCAGGCCTCGAGCTCCCAAGGCGGGGTGCTCGCCAGAGCGCATGCCGAAGCGAAACCTACCGTGCGGTAGGCCCGCGCTACCCGCTGGGCGATGGCCCTTTGGGGCGCCCGAAGGGTGGTGAGGTTCTCCCTCCTGTGGAGGGAGTCCGCCCAAATTGGGGCCCCGTAAAGGGCCATGCTCCTCAGTATGCCGGCGTATAACCGCCGGCAACGACTGCTCGGCCCTCCCATGTTCGGCATGAGCCATGAGAGGGCGTCCGCGGCTTTCAGCAGGCGCGTCGACAGCCCGCTAAAGTGCGGGCCGAAGCGCAGCCTGCTGTCCAGCATGAGGCCCAGATACTTCATCTGGGCCTCAACCCCGACCCTCACCCCCTCCACATAAATGTGGGCGTCGGGTGGGGGCGCCGCCGGGGGCCGTGAAAGAACACAGCCTCCGTTTTGTGCAGCGCCACCCTCAAGCCCAGGCGGCGGATCCTTCCGCCACTAAGGATCCGCCCGCCGACGCCAAACTGGCCGCCTCCCGGAAGGTGCTCCCGCGGAAGTGAGGAGAGTGTCATCTGCGTAGCAGATGACACTCGTACCTCGTAGGAGGATTCCCCGCAGGAGCCAGTCATAACCGACGTTCCACAGAAGAGGCCCTAAGAACGGACCCCTGTGGAACGCCGGTTTCTACGCCATATCGCCGGACCTGGCCAGCCCCGTCCACGAGGAGGACGGCACGGTCCTCCAAGTAGCTGGCCAGGAGGCCCCGCAGATAAAGGGGCACACCGTGGAACCGGAGCGCCTCCAGGATGGTGGAGTGGGGGATGGAGTTGAAGGCGTTGGCAATGTCGAATGACACAGCCAACACTCCATCCCCCACTCCTACCGCCTCTGTCACCTGGCCCTTGAGAAGGGCCAGGGCGTCCACTGTCGAACGGCCAGCTCGAAAACCGAACTGGGCGTCCGACAGGTCCGGTCCCTCGTTCCGCAAATGGCGCTTCAGGCGGGCGGCGATAATCCCCTCGAACATCTTACCGGCCTCGTCAAGCAAGACGATGGGCCGGTAAGCCGAGGGGGAGTCCGCCGGCCGCCCTTCCTTCCGGAGGAGGCACAGTTGGCCTTCCCGCCAAGGTTTCGGGAACCTCCCCGACGCGAAGCACGCGTCGAAGAGGTCCCGAAACCTTCCCTCCATCTCGGTGACCGCGATGGCCACCACCCTGGCGGGAACGCCGTCGGGGCCAGGAGCCGTCTTTTTGGCGCGGAGACGGAGTGTCGCCGCGCCAAATTCCTCCTCTGAAACCGGAGGAGGAGGAGCTTCCTCCTCCGGTCCTTCCCTTGGCGGGCCCATCACTGGTGGGGCGAAGTGCGGATCCCTGCGCGGAAACAGGGACCGCACCACCCCATCCAGGAGCGCTGGTTCCAGGGTCTCGGCAACCGGGGGACCAATGCGACGCAGTTTGTTCCGCGCCGCCTTATATGGCCTCCCGAATGGGTCGTTGTCGAGACCCTCCAGCAGCTCAGCCCTCGCCGCGTCCTTGGCGGCGCCGATGGCCGACTTGAAGGCCGCCCTCGCCCCCACGTAAGTGGAGTAGAGGCGGTCCTCTTCGGCTCGTCCCGTCGGCGCCGCCGACGCGATCGGGTGTAGGCCCGCCGTGCCGCCACGCAGGTGGCCCGCAGCCCCGCCAACTCCTCCGACCACCAGTACACGGCGCGTCGGGGAGGTGGACGTCTCGACCGAGGCATGCTGGCGTTGCACACCTCGGTCAATGAACCCCCTCAGTCGGGCCGCCGCCGCGTCCACGTCCAGGACGTCCCGCCGGGACCTGGCCAAAGCCAGTCCTGGACGAACGCGGCCTCCCGTGCCGCCTCCGATCCAGGTGGGTCAGAGCCCACCTTGGAAACGGGGAACGGCCCGACGATGAGGGGGTGCTGCGGCGCCCCCGTGGATTCTGGGGGCGATCTCGAAGCGCACGTAGCGGTGATCCGAGATCGTCTCCCCCAGTTCCACCCTCCAGTTCTGAATGCGGGCGGCCAGTGCGTGCGTGGCGAAGGTGAGGTCCACTATGGACCCGCCCTGCCGCCCGCACGCACGTCTGGACGCTCCCCCTATTCAAAAGGGAGAGACCAGACGAGGCCGCCCACAATTCCACGCCCGCCCGCGGGCGTCGGTGGCCGGGTTTCCCCAGACTACCGACTTGGCATTCAGGTCTCCCATCACGGAGACCTGTCGTGGCGCCGTCCTCCCGATGACCCGCCGTCAGGACCCCGAGGAAATCCTCGAAGTCCTGGAGAGGGCGGTTTGGGGAGAAGTAGACCCCCACAAGGGCCAACCCTCCCCACGCGGCGGCCACGTATCCCGGTCCCCTCTCTAAGAGCGAGAGGGGAGGGGAGTCCGAGGAAGACCGCGCCACGATTGCCACCGAGCCGTCACTATCTCCCAGCCAATTGCTGGGAGTATAGTACGGCTCGGCCACCACTGCCACATCCACCAACCACTCGGCCATCGACTGCACCAGTAAGTCCTGGGCAGCCCGGCAGTGGTTGGTGTTTGCCTGTAGGATGCGATGGTCCGATACCCATTATTCGACCATCGCATCACCCTCGGCCACCGCCGCTGATGGGACATCAGCGGGGGTGGTGGCAGCAGCGGCAGGACGGCTTATAGCCGCCTGCGGCTTGCCCTTCTTGGTTGGGGGTCGGCAGGCGCTCCCCCCCATAACATGTTCGGCGGGGCGGCCACTGGAGGCACACGCCGCGCAGTGCGGCTTGGCGGCCTCACACGTGGCCGCCATATGCCCCGCCTTCCCGCAGCGGAAACATGTGTCCGCCATGTCCACAGTGGACGGACACATGGCTCGGGTATGACCGATCCCGAAGCACTTGAAGCAGCGCATCGGCGCCGCCTCAAGCACCCGGATCACGGCCCGGCTAAAACCCACGAATAGCCGCCCCTGGCATTTAGCCCTGGGCGGCCAACACTGCGGCGACTGGGCACACCAGCCGGATAGTGCCCAGTCCACCGCGGCCGGGCCTTATGTCCCGAGCCTGAACCGCTGCGGGGTCGCAGCCTCCTGCCGAGGCGATGGCGGCCACCACCTCCTCCTTGGTGACCGAGTCATCAAGACCGGTCACCTCAATGGCCGTGGACTTCACCGGCCTGGCCACCTTCGCCACATCGGCAAGGGCCTCCCGCACCTTGCTGGCGAACAAATCGGCGTTTCTGCCGCCGTCCTTCCCCGGAAACTCGAATAACCGAGCTCCGGTTTGGGTCCGACGGCAGGCACCGATTCCCAGCTGGGCGGGGTCTGCGACGGTACGAGCCCGTCTCAGGACGGACTCGTACGTTACTCCCTTCTCCGCGGCCTCGGGCACGATGGTCACCGTGACCGCCGCGGTTTTGGGGGCAACCAACTTCGGCGCCTTTGTGGTCGCCGCTGCAGCTGCCGGCGCAGCCGCCGGGGCAGCCGCCGAGGCAGCCGGGGCCTGGGACGCCTTCTTCTTGCCCCTTTTCACCACCTCTGACCACGGCTGGTTGGACGGGGTGGTGGAGGGGAGAAGGGCGTCGACCTCTCGAACCTGTGGGGCGGGTGCCGCGATGGCAGCCGGCCCCGGTTTGGCGCCCGCACTCGTACCGGGGGGAGACGGAGCCCCCGGCGACTTCTTCCCCTTGCCCTTGCCCTTTGAGGGCCTCGGGGCCTGGGGAGCCGCTGTCGGCGCCTTGTCGGCCGCTAGCGGCGGACGGAGCCGCTTCTCCGGCAGCAGGCGGTCCTCTATGCCTGCGAAGCAGGCACGAGTGAACGCCCTCTCCTCCATGACCACCTTGCGGAACAATTCCTCAAGGTTGGAGGAGGAGGGGGCGGGAACCGCCGCTGCCGACGGGGCCGCTGCCGACGCGGCCGCTGCCGACGGGGCTGAGGCCGACGGGGACGGGGCCGTAGCCTCAGCCAGCTTCTTATGAAGCTGGCTAACCTCAGCTTGCAGGCGATCGACCCTCGCCTGCAGCTGCCTCGTCTCCTGTGACGCAGTGCGCTGCGTCAGCTCCACTATTATGCCGTGCAAGCTCGTTGCACGGCATTTTAGCGCCTTCTGGATGGTCCCCTTGAGGTTGGAGGACTTGGAGGCGACCTCGACGATCTCCTCCTTGTCCTCTTCCGCCAAGCGGACCAACTCGGCCACGGACAGGCCCTCGAAGGAGACGAGGGCCGAACCGTATCCGGTCCTCGCCTTGGCCGCACGCGCCTGCCTCTCTTTCGCGGCGACTTGCTCCTCCAACTCCAGCTCGGATTCGGCCCGTCTGGCCAAGCCGAGCTGGCGCTGGGCGACAGCCAGACCCACATCGTGGGTGCCGGCCTGAGAGGAAGTCGAAGGCGAAGCAGCCTTCGTCTTCGACTTCCTCTTGGGCTTACTCTTGCCCGAGTCCGACGAACCCTCGGACCCGAGCTTCAAGTAAGCCCTCTTCAGGCTGCTCTCTGCAGCCACCCCACATACGGACGAGTCCAAGGCCACGGACTCGACATCCGAGTCCGAGAACTCGTCCGCCACGCTCATGCAGAGGCTCGCCACGGATGGTGCGCGACTAGCCTCTGAGGCCGAACACTCGCCCTTTGGTTGGCCCTGAGAAGGGCCTTTGGGTTGGCCCTGAGAAGGGCCGTTTGGTTGGCCCTGAGAAGGGCCTTTTGCTACGAAACGCCCGGAGGCATTTCGTAGTGGTTTCGACATAGCGAAATCCAAAAACTACAACCACAATAAAAATGAATAAAAAACCACAATAAAAATGAATAAAACCGCAATAAAACCTAACCCACAATAAAATAAACCCACAATAAAATTCAGAATAAAAACCACAATAAGAATAAAAACCCACAATAAAATAGTCCACTACGTACGCAATCGCCCTCAAAATAAAATAAAATCGCAAGATCGCGTAGAGCACAGTGCTTGTTAGCCACCGGTCTGCCACTCCGTTACGGTGGTCAGACACGGCGTTGCCCGGGGTACACTGCGAGGAAGTCAGCACTGTGGGGCGTACCCCAAACCCAACCTAACCTTTTTTTTTTTTTTTTTTTTTTTTTGTTGTCGCTGGGGAAAATGACAATTACGCATCCCCACCCGTCGGGGGACGGGCAGGGTATGTGGGACTCCCCGGGAGAGAGCCTCCCGGTATACCCACTAAAAACCCCAGCGGCGCTCCGGCATCGCCATAGTGGCGGGGGAGTGGGAGAGTGGCACAGCCTGGGCTTCCTCTCCCCCGCCGGCGAATCCCGCCTAATTAGGCGGGCCCTCATTTGCCCCTCCTAGGAGGGGGACCGAAGCTCCCACATGGTGAGCTGTGCAAGGCGGACGCGGGCACCCCCGTGCCTCACGCCCGCCGCTCACCTCAGGGCGGGAGAAAGCGGGCGAAATCCCGCCTTCTCCTGCCCCTACGCCGCCTACGGAGCGCCGGAGCGAGGGGATCCTCCTCTCGCTCGCGCTCCGCGGTCTCCTTCTGCGACATCACGACCTCGCAGAAGGAGGCCATCGCCGCCCAGGCCCCCTCGCTCCCCACCATCGCTCTGACGACGGCGGGCAGCGAGAGGTCCCCTCCTACAGCTGCGACAAGCTCGCGGCGCGGCACGGCCCACGACGGGCACACCGCAAGGGTGTGGTCCGCCGTGTCCTCCGCCGCGCCGCAATCATGGCACGACGGCGTCTCCTCTCGTCCTATCCGGTGCAGGTACCTGCCGAAGCAGCCGTGACCGGAGAGTACCTGCACCAGACGGAAGGAGAGGAACCCGCGACGCCTGTCGAGCCAGTCCCTCAGGACTGGCCCGATGGCGTCGAGGGTGCGACGGCCGAACACCGCGGAGGCGAGGTCGCGCGTCCAATGTTGGACGATGGCGTCCCTCGCCTCCCGGCGGACGGCCTCCCTCAACTCCGGGGCCGGACGCTCGCCCAGCGCCCTGCGCCCCGCCGTCCACTCGTACACTCTGGCGAGCACCCAGGCCTCGAGCTCCCAAGGCGGGGTGCTCGCCAGAGCGCATGCCGAAGCGAAGCCTACCGTGCGGTAGGCCCGCGCTGCCCGCTGGGCGATGGCCCTTTGGGGCGCCCGAAGAGCGGTGACGTTCTCCCTCCTATGGAGGGAGTCCGCCCAAATGGGCGCCCCATACAGGGCCATGCTCCGCAGTATGCCGGCGTATAACCGCCGGCAATGACTGCTCGGCCCTCCCATGTTCGGCATGAGCCATGAGAGGGCGTCCGCGGCTTTCAGCAGGCGCGTCGACAGCCCGCTAAAATGCGGGCCGAAGCGCAGCCTGCTGTCCAGCATTAGGCCCAGATATTTCATCTGGGCCTCGACCCCGATTCTGACGCCCTCCACAAAAATGTGGGCATCAGGTGGGGGGCGCTGCCGGGGGCCGTGAAAGAACACGGCCTCCGTTTTGTGCAGCGCCACCCTCAAGCCCAGGCGGCGGATCCTCCCCGCCACCAAGGATCCGCCCGCCGAGGCCAAACTGGCCGCCTCCCTGTAACTGCTCCCGCGGGAAGTGAGGAGAGTGTCATCTGCATAGCAGATGACACTCGTGCCTCGCAGGAGGGTTCCCCGCAGGAGCCAGTCATAACCGACGTTCCACAGGAGAGGCCCTAGAACGGACCCCTGTGGAACGCCGGTTCCCACAGCGTATCTCCGGAGCTGGCCAGCCCCGTCTACGAGGAGGACAGCACGGTCCTCCAGGTAGCTGGCCAGGAGGCCCCGCAAGTACAGGGGCACTCCGTGGAACCGGAGGGCCTCCAGGATGGTGGAGTGGGGGATGGAGTTGAAGGCGTTGGCAATGTCGAATGACACAGCCAACACTCCATCCCCCACTCCTACCGCCTCTGTCACCTGGCCCTTGAGACGGGCCAGGGCGTCCACCGTCGAACGCCCAGCTCGAAAACCGAACTGGGCGTCCGACAGGTCCGGTCCCACGCTCCGAAGATGACACTTCAGGCGGCCGGCGATGATCCCCTCGAACATTTTACCGACCTCATCGAGCAGAACGATGGGCCGGTATGCCGAGGGGGAGTCCGCCGGCCGTCCCTCCTTGTGGAGGAGGCACAATTGGCCTTCCCGCCAAGGTTTCGGGAACCTCCCCGACGCGAAGCACGCGTCGAAGAGGTCCCGAAACCTTCCCTCCATCTCGGTGGCCGCGATGGCCACCACCCTGGCGGGAACGCCGTCGGGGCCTGGAGCCGTCTTTTTGGCGCGGAGACGGAGTGTCGCCGCGCCAAATTCCTCCTCTGAAACCGGAGGAGGAGGAGGAGGAGCTTCCTCCTCCGGTAGAGCCGCTGGTCTTGGCGGGCCCATCGCTGGTGGGGTGAAGTGCGGATCCCTGCGCGGAAACAGGGACCGCACCACCCCATCCAGGAGCGCTGGTTCCAGGGTCTCGGCAACCGGGGGACCAATGCGACGCAGTTTGTTCCGCGCCGCCTTATATGGCCTCCCGAATGGGTCGTTGTCGAGACCCTCCAGCAGCTCAGCCCTCGCCGCGTCCTTGGCGGCGCCGATGGCCGACTTGAAGGCCGCCCTCGCCCCCACGTAAGTGGAGTAGAGGCGGTCCTCTTCGGCCTCGTCCCGTCGGCGCCGCCGACGCGATCGGGTGTAGGCCCGCCGTGCCGCCACGCAGGTGGCCCGCAGCCCCGCCAACTCCTCCGACCACCAGTACACGGCGCGTCGGGGAGGTGGACGTCTCGACCGAGGCATGCTGGCGTTGCACACCTCGGTCAATGACCCCCTCAGTCGGGCCGCCGCCGCGTCCACGTCCAGGACGTCCCCGCCGGGACCTGGCCAAAGCCAGTCCTGGACGAACGCGGCCTCCCGTGCCGCCTCCCGATCCAGGTGGGTCAGAGCCCACCTTGGAAACGGGGAACGGCCCGACGATGAGGGGGTGCTGCGGCGCCCCCGTGGATTCTGGGGGGCGATCTCGAAGCGCACGTAGCGGTGATCCGAGATCGTCTCCCCCAGTTCCACCCTCCAGTTCTGAATGCGGGCGGCCAGTGCGTGCGTGGCGAAGGTGAGGTCCACTATGGACCCGCCCTGCCGCCGCACGCACGTCTGGACGCTCCCCCTATTCAAGAGGGAGAGACCAGACGAGGCCGCCCACAATTCCACCGCCCGCCCGCGGGCGTCGGTGGCCGGGTTTCCCCAGACTACCGACTTGGCATTCAGGTCTCCCATCACGGAGACCTGTCGTGGCGCCGTCCTCCCGATGACCGCCGTCAGGACCCCGAGGAAATCCTCGAAGTCCTGGAGAGGGCGGTTTGGGGAGAAGTAGACCCCCACAAGGGCCAACCCTCCCCACGCGGCGGCCACGTATCCCGGTCCCCTCTCTAAGAGCGAGAGGGGAGGGGAGTCCGAGGAAGACCGCGCCACGATTGCCACCGAGCCGTCACTATCTCCCAGCCAATTGCTGGGAGTATAGTACGGCTCGGCCACCACTGCCACATCCACCAACCACTCGGCCATCGACTGCACCAGTAAGTCCTGGGCAGCCCGGCAGTGGTTGGTGTTTGCCTGTAGGATGCGATGGTCGATACCCATTATTCGACCATCGCATCACCCTCGGCCACCGCCGCTGATGGGACATCAGCGGGGGTGGTGGCAGCAGCGGCAGGACGGCTTATAGCCGCCTGCGGCTTGCCCTTCTTGGTTGGGGGTCGGCAGGCGCTCCCCCCCATAACATGTTCGGCGGGGCGGCCACTGGAGGCACACGCCGCGCAGTGCGGCTTGGCGGCCTCACACGTGGCCGCCATATGCCCCGCCTTCCCGCAGCGGAAACATGTGTCCGCCATGTCCACAGTGGACGGACACATGGCTCGGGTATGACCGATCCCGAAGCACTTGAAGCAGCGCATCGGCGCCGCCTCAAGCACCCGGATCACGGCCCGGCTAAAACCCACGAATAGCCGCCCCTGGCATTTAGCCTGGGCGGCCAACACTGCGGCGACTGGGCACACCAGCCGGATAGTGCCCAGTCCACCGCGGCCGGGCCTTATGTCCCGAGCCTGAACCGCTGCGGGGTCGCAGCCTCCTGCCGAGGCGATGGCGGCCACCACCTCCTCCTTGGTGACCGAGTCATCAAGACCGGTCACCTCAATGGCCGTGGACTTCACCGGCCTGGCCACCTTCGCCACATCGGCAAGGGCCTCCCGCACCTTGCTGGCGAACAAATCGGCGTTTCTGCCGCCGTCCTTCCCCGGAAACTCGAATAACCGAGCTCCGGTTTGGGTCCGACGGCAGGCACCGATTCCCAGCTGGGCGGGGTCTGCGACGGTACGAGCCCGTCTCAGGACGGACTCGTACGTTACCCCCTTCTCCGCGGCCTCGGGCACGATGGTCACCGTGACCGCCGCGGTTTTGGGGGCAACCAACTTCGGCGCCTTTGTGGTCGCCGCTGCAGCTGCCGGCGCAGCCGCCGGGGCAGCCGCCGAGGCAGCCGGGGCCTGGGACGCCTTCTTCTTGCCCCTTTTCACCACCTCTGACCACGGCTGGTTGGACGGGGTGGTGGAGGGGAGAAGGGCGTCGACCTCTCGAACCTGTGGGGCGGGTGCCGCGATGGCAGCCGGCCCCGGTTTGGCGCCCGCACTCGTACCGGGGGGAGACGGAGCCCCCGGCGACTTCTTCCCCTTGCCCTTGCCCTTTGAGGGCCTCGGGGCCTGGGGAGCCGCTGTCGGCGCCTTGTCGGCCGCTAGCGGCGGACGGAGCCGCTTCTCCGGCAGCAGGCGGTCCTCTATGCCTGCGAAGCAGGCACGAGTGAACGCCCTCCCCTCCATGACCACCTTGCGGAACAATTCCTCAAGGTTGGAGGAGGAGGGGGCGGGAACCGCCGCTGCCGACGGGGCCGCTGCCGACGCGGCCGCTGCCGACGGGGCTGAGGCCGACGAGGACGGGGCCGTAGCCTCAGCCAGCTTCTTATGAAGCTGGCTAACCTCAGCTTGCAGGCGATCGACCCTCGCCTGCAGCTGCCTCGTCTCCTGTGACGCAGTGCGCTGCGTCAGCTCCACTATTATGCCGTGCAAGCTCGTTGCACGGCATTTTAGCGCCTTCTGGATGGTCCCCTTGAGGTTGGAGGACTTGGAGGCGACCTCGACGATCTCCTCCTTGTCCTCTTCCGCCAAGCGGACCAACTCGGCCACGGACAGGCCCTCGAAGGAGACGAGGGCCGAACCGTATCCGGCCCTCGCCTTGGCCGCACGCGCCTGCCTCTCTTTCGCGGCGACTTGCTCCTCCAACTCCAGCTCGGATTCGGCCCGTCTGGCCAAGCCGAGCCGGCGCTGGGCGACAGCCAGACCCACATCGTGGGTGCCGGCCTGAGAGGAAGTCGAAGGCGAAGCAGCCTTCGTCTTCGACTTCCTCTTGGGCTTACTCTTGCCCGAGTCCGACGAACCCTCGGACCCGAGCTTCAAGTAAGCCCTCTTCAGGCTGCTCTCTGCAGCCACCCCACATACGGACGAGTCCAAGGCCACGGACTCGACATCCGAGTCCGAGAACTCGTCCGCCACGCTCATGCAGAGGCTCGCCACGGATGGTGCGCGACTAGCCTCTGAGGCCGAACACTCGCCCTTTGGTTGGCCCTGAGAAGGGCCTTTGGGTTGGCCCTGAGAAGGGCCGTTTGGTTGGCCCTGAGAAGGGCCTTTTGCTACGAAACGCCCGGAGGCATTTCGTAGTGGTTTCGACATAGCGAAATCCAAAAACTACAACCACAATAAAAATGAATAAAAAACCACAATAAAAATGAATAAAACCGCAATAAAACCTAACCTAAAACCCAACCTAACCTAACCTAACCTAACCTAACCTAACCTTTTTTTTTTTTTTTTTTTTTTTTTTTTTTGACGCTGTGGGAATGCATTTACGCACCATACCCCGAAGGGCGTGTGTGGGACTCGCCCAGCTCTGTAGCCAGGAATACCCACTAAACCCAACAGCGGCACACCGACATCGCCTTAGTGGCGGGGTCATGGGATGTAGCAAGCCTGCCGTCCACAACCCCGCCGGCGATTCCTGCCCGAAGGCAGGCCCACAGTGGGCCCTCCATAGGGAGGGGCCCGGCTGGTCACGTCTCCGTGTGCGTGAAGACGCAGCAGCCACGGGTTTTTTAGCGAGGTGTCCTTCCTCTTAGCCCCACTCGTTTGCCCGGAAGCAAACGGGGCCCCCAGCTCCTCTCAGTGAGGAGGCCGGGTTGCCCGACGGTGACCCGGAGTTCGGGTCACGTCAGCCACCTGGAGTGGTGGCCGACCCGCCGCGCGTGACCGCCGAAGCGGTCCCCACTTCTGGTTTTGGTCCGCGCCGGTAAACCGGTAACCCCCATATCTGGGGGCCGTTCCCCTATCCGCCACCTGGGGACGCGTCCGATGGCAGGTCCAGAAACTGCGCACGGAAACCTAACCTAACCTAACCTAACCTTTTTTTTTTTTTTTTTTTTTTTTTTTTTTTTTTTTTTTTTTTTTTTGATGTCGCTGGGGAAAATGACAATTACGCATCCCCACCCGTCGGGGGACGGGCAGGGTATGTGGGACTCCCCGGGAGAGAGCCTCCCGGTATACCCACTAAAAACCCCAGCGGCGCTCCGGCATCGCCATAGTGGCGGGGGAGTGGGAAACTAGCATAGCCTCGCTACCTCTCCCCCGCCGGCGAAACCCGCCTACTAAGGCGGGCCCTCATTTGCCCCTCTTAAGGAGGGGCCGTGGCTCCCGCGTGGTGAGCGGTGCAAGGCGGGCGCGGGCACCCCCGTGCCTCACGCCCGCCGCTCACCTCAGGGCGGGAGAAAGCGGGCGAAATCCCGCCTTCTCCTGCCCCTACGCCGCCTGCGGAGCGCCGGAGCGAGGGGATCCTCCTCCCGCTCGCGCTCCGCGGCCTCCTTCTGCGACATCACGACCTCGCAGAAGGAGGCCATCGCCGCCCAGGCCCCCTCGCTCCCCACCATCGCTCTGACGACGGCGGGCAGCGAGAGGTCCCCTCCTACCGCCGCGACAAGATCGCGGCGCGGCACGGCCCACGACGGGCACACCGCGAGGGTGTGGTCCGCCGTGTCCTCCGCCGCGCCGCAACCGTGGCACGACGGCGTTTCCTCTCGTCCTATCCGGTGCAGGTACCTGCCGAAGCAGCCGTGACCGGAGAGTACCTGCACCAGACGGAAGGAGAGGAACCCGTGACGCCTGTCGAGCCAGTCCTTCAGGACTGGCCCGATGGCGTCGAGGGTGCGACGGCCGAACACCGCGGAGGCGAGGTCGCGCGTCCAATGTTGGACGATGGCGTCCCTCGCCTCCCGGCGGACGGCCTCCCTCAACTCCGGGGCCGGACGCTCGCCCAGCGCCCTGCGCCCCGCCGTCCACTCGTACACTCTGGCGAGCACCCAGGCCTCGAGCTCCCAAGGCGGGGTGCTCGCCAGAGCGCATGCCGAAGCGAAACCTACCGTGCGGTAGGCCCGCGCTACCCGCTGGGCGATGGCCCTTTGGGGCGCCCGAAGGGTGGTGAGGTTCTCCCTCCTGTGGAGGGAGTCCGCCCAAATTGGGGCCCCGTAAAGGGCCATGCTCCTCAGTATGCCGGCGTATAACCGCCGGCAACGACTGCTCGGCCCTCCCATGTTCGGCATGAGCCATGAGAGGGCGTCCGCGGCTTTCAGCAGGCGCGTCGACAGCCCGCTAAAGTGCGGGCCGAAGCGCAGCCTGCTGTCCAGCATGAGGCCCAGATACTTCATCTGGGCCTCAACCCCGACCCTCACCCCCTCCACATAAATGTGGGCGTCGGGTGGGGGGCGCCGCCGGGGGCCGTGAAAGAACACAGCCTCCGTTTTGTGCAGCGCCACCCTCAAGCCCAGGCGGCGGATCCTTCCCGCCACTAAGGATCCGCCCGCCGACGCCAAACTGGCCGCCTCCCGGAAGGTGCTCCCGCGGGAAGTGAGGAGAGTGTCATCTGCGTAGCAGATGACACTCGTACCTCGTAGGAGGATTCCCCGCAGGAGCCAGTCATAACCGACGTTCCACAGAAGAGGCCCTAGAACGGACCCCTGTGGAACGCCGGTTTCTACGCCATATCGCCGGACCTGGCCAGCCCCGTCCACGAGGAGGACGGCACGGTCCTCCAAGTAGCTGGCCAGGAGGCCCCGCAGATAAAGGGGCACACCGTGGAACCGGAGCGCCTCCAGGATGGTGGAGTGGGGGATGGAGTTGAAGGCGTTGGCAATGTCGAATGACACAGCCAACACTCCATCCCCCACTCCTACCGCCTCTGTCACCTGGCCCTTGAGAAGGGCCAGGGCGTCCACTGTCGAACGGCCAGCTCGAAAACCGAACTGGGCGTCCGACAGGTCCGGTCCCACGTTCCGCAAATGGCGCTTCAGGCGGGCGGCGATAATCCCCTCGAACATCTTACCGGCCTCGTCAAGCAAGACGATGGGCCGGTAAGCCGAGGGGGAGTCCGCCGGCCGCCCTTCCTTCCGGAGGAGGCACAGTTGGCCTTCCCGCCAAGGTTTCGGGAACCTCCCCGACGCGAAGCACGCGTCGAAGAGGTCCCGAAACCTTCCCTCCATCTCGGTGACCGCGATGGCCACCACCCTGGCGGGAACGCCGTCGGGGCCAGGAGCCGTCTTTTTGGCGCGGAGACGGAGTGTCGCCGCGCCAAATTCCTCCTCTGAAACCGGAGGAGGAGGAGCTTCCTCCTCCGGTCCTTCCCTTGGCGGGCCCATCGCTGGTGGGGCGAAGTGCGGATCCCTGCGCGGAAACAGGGACCGCACCACCCCATCCAGGAGCGCTGGTTCCAGGGTCTCGGCAACCGGGGGACCAATGCGACGCAGTTTGTTCCGCGCCGCCTTATATGGTCTCCCGAATGGGTCGTTGTCGAGACCCTCCAGCAGCTCAGCCCTCGCCGCGTCCTTGGCGGCGCCGATGGCCGACTTAAAGGCCGCCCTCGCCCCCACGTATGTGGAGTAGAGGCGGTCCTCTTCGGCCTCGTCCCGTCGGCGCCGCCGACGCGATCGGGTGTAGGCCCGCCGTGCCGCCACGCAGGTGGCCCGCAGCTCCGCCAACTCCTCCGACCACCAGTACACGGCGCGTCGGGGAGGTGGACGTCTCGACCGAGGCATGCTGGCGTTGCATACCTCGGTCAATGACCCCCTCAGTCGGGCCGCCGCCGCGTCCACGTCCAGGACGTCCCCGCCGGGACCTGGCCAAAGCCAGTCCTGGACGAACGCGGCCTCCCGTGCCGCCTCCCGATCCAGGTGGGTCAGAGCCCACCTTGGAAACGGGGAACGGCCCGACGATGAGGGGGTGCTCCGGCGCCCCCGTGGATTCTGGGGGGAGATCTCGAATCGCACGTAGCGGTGATCCGAGATCGTCTCCCCCAGTTCCACCCTCCAATTTCGAATGCGGGCGGCCAGTGCGGGCGTGGCAAAGGTGAGGTCCACAATGGACCCGCCCTGCCGCCGCACGCACGTCTGGACGCTCCCCCTATTCAAGAGGGAGAGACCAGACGAGGCCGCCCACAATTCGACCGCCTGACCGCGGGCGTCGGTGGCCGGGTTTCCCCAGACCACCGACTTGGCATTCAGGTCTCCGAGCACGGAGACCTGTCGTGGCGCCGTCCTCCCGATGACCGCCGTCAGGACCCCGAGGAAATCCTCGAAGTCCTGGAGAGGGCGGTTTGGGGAGAAGTAGACCCCCACAAGGGCCAACCCTCCCCACGCGGCGGCCACGTATCCCGGTCCCCTCTCTAAGAGCGAGAGGGGAGGGGAGTCCGAGGAAGACCGCGCCACGATTGCCACCGAGCCGTCACTATCTCCCAGCCAATTGCTGGGAGTATAGTACGGCTCGGCCACCACTGCCACATCCACCAACCACTCGGCCATTGACTGCACCAGCAGGTCCTGGGCAGCCCGGCAGTGGTTGGTGTTTGCCTGCAAGATGCGATGGTCGATACCCATTATTCGACCATCGCATCACCCTCGGCCACCGCCGCTGATGGGACATCAGCGGGAGTGGTGGCAGCAGCGGCAGGACGGCTTGTAGCCGCCTGCGGCTTGCCCTTCTTGGTGGGGGGTCGGCATGAGCTCCCCCCCATCACATGGTCAACCTAACCTAACCTAACCTAACCTTTTTTTTTTTTTTTTTTTTTTTTTTTTTTTTTTTTTTTTTTTTTTTTTCTCGAGTGGAAATGACAGTTTACGCACCATACCCGTCGCTAGCTAGGCGACGAGCGTGTGTGGGACTCGCCCGGCCGAAGCCGGGAATACCCACTAAAACCACCCGGTTACCGTCGGGCCCTGTGTTGAGAGTGCCACGGGGCCGACCCGAAGGCCAAGTACTCCGTGACACCCTCAGGGCTTGCCGGCCCTCCCCTGTAGGGCCGGTTTCCGCGCCAAAGGGGGATTACCCGGTAACGGAATAATCCCCAGACGTGGTGACCGTTGTGCAATGCACGTGCGGGAGCTACCCGCACGCGCTGGTCACACCCTGGGGCTAAAGGAGACGGGGGTTCGTCCCCCGCCTTCTTCGCCCCACCCGTCTACGCCGGAGGGGAGCGGCAAGTACGTCCTCTTCCCGCTCCCTCTCCGCAGCCTCCTTCTGCAAGAGGACGGTCTCGCAGAAGGAGGCGGCAGCCTCCCATGCCGTCTCACTTTCAACCATGGCTCGTACCATGGTTGCCAGTGAGAGGCGTCCGCCTCCGAGCGCCGCAACGAGATCGCGGCGCTCGTTCCGCCAGGCCGGGCACTCCACCAGGGTGTGCTCGGCCGTGTCGTCGGGGGAGTCGCAGTGATGACACCGCGGTGACTCCTCCCGACGGGCGACCCGGTGCAGGTAGTGACCGAAGCACCCATGTCCGGTCAGTACCTGCACCAAGCGGAAGGTAAGGCTGCCATGCCGGCGCCCAACCCATCCCTCCAACACCGGACGAATCGCTCCAATCGTCCGGTGGCCGGCAGCTGGGGAGCGGAGCGCCTCCCTCCACCGGCTCAGGGCCTCCCCCTGAGCCGCTAATCTGACCCGCCTTACTTCCTCGAAGGCGGGTCGTTCCCCCCGTTCCCGGGCCGCGACACGGTGTCGATGCACCTGGGACAGAACCAGGGCATCGACCTCCCACGGGGGCGTGCCCGCGAGCACGCAGGCCGCCCCATGACTGACCGTGCGGTATGCCCGCACGGTCCGTGTCGCGATGACCCTCTGCGGCCTCCGCAGCAGGGCCACTGTGCGCCGGGAAAGGCGCTCCGCCCACACCGGGGCTCCGTAGAGTGCCATCGACCGCACCACTCCCTGGTACAGCCGACGGCACGCCGAATTCGGCCCCCCCAAATTGGGGAGGAGCCGTCCGAGTGCGGCTGCGAAAGAGCACAGCCGCGGAGCGAGGAGCCTGAAATGCTCCTCGAAATTCCAGCGGGGATCCAGGATCAGGCCGAGGTACTTGATGTGCACCTCGACGGGAACCCGGACCCCCTCCACTCGGATACGAAGCCCCGGTGGGGTTCTGCGTCGTGGGGCGTGGAAGGTCATGGCCCTCGTCTTCTCGAGAGCCACTTCCAGCCCCAGGAGGCGGATGCGCCGGACGACCAATGAGGTGCCGACCGACGCAAGGTGAACCGCCTCCTCCCAGTCACGCGCTCTGGCCGCGACTAGGGTGTCGTCCGCAAAGCAGACGATGTCCATCCGCGGCAAGAGCGCGCCACGCAGAACCCAGTTGTACCCCAGGTTCCAGAGCAGGGGACCGAGCACTGATCCCTGGGGTACTCCTACATTGACGGTCCACGACTGGACGCGACCCTCTGCGTCCTCGTACAGCACCTTCCTCTCACGGAGGTAGTCCCGCACGAGGGCGCAGAGGTAGAGGGGCACTTCGTGGTACTTCAGTGCCGCCTCTATGCATTCGTGGGGGAGGGTGTTGAACGCGTTCGCGATGTCTAGCGACACCGCGACTACACCCTCACCCCTCGCTGTGGCCGCCTCAGTCCACCTCTTGAGGCGAGCCACCGCGTCCATCGTGGACCGGCCGGTCCGAAAGCCGTACTGGCAGTCCGCCAACTGCGGCCCACGGCTTTCCAGGTGCTCCTGGATGCGAGAGGCGATGATCCTCTCAAAGCATTTTCCGCTTTCATCCAGGAGCACGACCGGCCTATAACCCGACGGTGAGTCGGCAGGACGTCCGTCCTTGCGAAGGAGGCAGAGCCTGCCCACCCTCCACCTCCTGGGGAAGCGGCCCGTCGCGATGCATGTGTCCATGACCGCGCGGAACCGGTCCCCCAGGGGCTCTATGGCAATTGCCATCACCTTCGCAGGGACGCCGTCCGGGCCCGGAGCCTTATTCTTGGCTCGGAGCCTCTCCCGGACAGAGTCCAACTCACCGTCGGATACGGGAGGCCCATCGGTCCACACCTCCAGATTGAATGAACTGGAGGCGGGCATCCTGGGGGGCGTGAAGGGTCCCGGGTTCGGAAACAGAGTTTCCAGGACCCTTCTAAGTAGGCCCGGCTCCATACAGGATGTGGGGGGTGCCGCTCCCTGCAGCTTCCCCCTCACCACCCTGTAGGGCCTTCCCCAGGGGTCGCTGTCGAGGAGTGCGAGGAACTCCTCAGCGGCAGCGACCTTTGCCCTGCATATGGCGGTACGCAGGGCTCGATGAGCCTCCCTGTATGCCCGGCGAAGACCGTCCTCTTCGCCGGGCGCCCTTACGGCGCGTCTCCTGCACCTCTGGTAGGCGCGCCGTGCAGCCATACTGGCGGCACGCAGGTGAGCGACTTCCTGCGTCCACCAGTATGTCTGCTTTTTTCGGCGGGGTCCCTGGGCCCTCGGCATGGCGGCGCTGCAGACCACTTCCAGGTCCTCAGCGAGTAGGTCCGCCATGCCGTCCGCGTCTCCAATGAGGTGGGCCGGTGGTTCGGCCCACGCTCGGAACGTCGCCGCCTCCTCGGCAACGTCCCTCCGGAGATGTGCAAGCGCCCACCTCGGGAACGAGGAGGCGCCTGCCGCTGGGCCCAGGTGGAGCGGGGCCGCTGGCCCCGCAGTGGAGATCTCGAAGCGGACGTACCTGTGGTCCGAGATCTCCACCGCCGTCTCTACCCGCCAGTTCCGAACTCGGTCGGCTAGGGTCGAGGTGGCCAGGGTGACATCCACTATTGATTCACCCTGCCACCTCACACACGTCGGGGTGTTGCCCCGGTTGAGGACCTGGAGACCCAAGCAGTGGGCCCACTCCACCAGGTCCTCGCCGAAGACGTTCGTGACGGGAGACCCCCACGCGCCATGCTTGGCGTTGAAGTCTCCCGCCACCAACACGGGGCGTGGAGCCGCCCTCCTGACCGTCCCCTCGACGGCTGCCAGGAGGCGCTCGAATTCGGCCCGGCTGCGATTGGGGGAGAAGTAGGTCGAAATGACCACCACTCCCCCCCACTGAACCGCGACGAATCCCGGACCCCTCTCCCTAAGAACGAGAGGGGGGCCGGTGCTCGCGGCGGGTCGCGTGATCGCAGCCAGGCCGTCCGACGACCCTAACCAATTGACCGAGTTCGGAACAAAGTATGGCTCTGCCACCACCGCCAGGTCTGCTCCCCACTCCGCCATGTCCTGACACAAGAGGTCCTGTGACGTGGCGGAGTGGTTGACATTAACCTGTAGAATGGCACCGTTGGACCTACTGGGCATTAGCAGTGTCCATCGGTGTCCCTTCCGTTGCGGTGGTCGCAGAGCCGGCCGCTGGTGGTCCCGCAGGCGGTCCCACTGCGGGGCGGCCTCGGACCGGAGGGGCTCCGCATGCGGCGCCGGCCATTCTGTGGCCGCTGGGCAGGCCCCTGTCTGCGCATAGCGCGCATTTGACAGGGGCCTTACAGGCCGCAGCCAGATGGCCCTCCTTGCCGCACCGGAAGCAGAGCCGGCTCCGGTCCTTGGCGGATGGGGGGCAGAGCGCCGCAGTGTGCCCCCTCGCAAGGCACCTGCGGCAGCGCATTGGGCGCTGCTCTAAAAGGTGGATGGTGGCCACACTCCAGCCCACCACCACCTTGCCCCGTTCCGCCAGCCCCTTCGCGGCCTCTATGGGGCACGAAACCCGGACCGAGCCCGTGCCCCGCGCCCCCAGGGCTATGGTGCCCACCCGAAGTTTGTCGGGCGGGCACTTGACCGCCTCGGCCAGGGCCCCCCTCACCTCCTCCGAAGTGAGGGACTCATCGAGGCCCGCCACGCGGATCTCGGCAATTTTCGTGGGCCGGGTAACGTCGGCCACCTCCCCGACCACCTCAGCCAATTTCTTGGCCAAGGCGTCGGCCTGGGAGGGGGAGGTCTCTTTAGGGAGCTCCATAATCCAAGCTCCCGTCATGGACCTCCTCGCCTTACCCGGCCCAACCCCGATCTCCGCGAGGCTGATGGCCGCTCGCGCCTTCCGGAGGACGTCCACGTACGTGGCGCCCTCCTTCACGGCCGCGGGCTTGAGGGCCACCAGCACTGCGGGCCTCTTCGGCGCCCGGGGCGCCTTTTGGGGGGCCTTCTTCGGGGCCGCCGATTTGGGCCCCTTAGGCTTCTGGGCTGGAGTGGGAGCCGGGGCGGCGGTGGCCTTCTTCTTCTTCCCCTTGCGGACCACCGTAGCCCACGACTCCCCCTCCTCCCGACCCTCCAGCACCAGGGGCTGCACGTCCCTGGAGCCTCCGGCGACCTGCTCCTGCGCCCGTTTCGGCTCAGGGGCAGGGGCCTTTGCCCCTCCGCGCCCGCTCGATCCCTTCGCCCCCTTTGCCTGGGCAGGTCGAGCCTTTTTGGGCATGTTCGCCGGCGGCATGAGTGTCGCCGGCTGAGCACTCGCTCTCCTTTCGGCCGCCAGGGCGGGGCGGTGCGACTTGGCCGGCAGAAGCCGACCATCCTTGTCGAGGCCCTCAAAGCGCGCGTTGATGGCACCACTGCAGTGGTTCATCACCTCGCGCTGGAGGGCCTCCATTGCCCGGGCAAAATCGTCCCGCGTAATCATCGCCCCCCCGGTAGGGGGGGGCTGCGGGACCGTCCTCGGGCCCGGCTGTTCGGGCCGCTTCTTTTTGCTGCGCGGGCTTCCCCTTTCGGAGAAAGCCCTGCGCAGCGCCGCCACTTCCTTCTGCAAGGCTGCGAGCTGCCCTTGCAGGCGCTTATTGTCGGCCCGCAGCCTTGCTACCTCCTCTTCCTCTTTCCGGGAGGCCAGGGATTTGACCGCGTCGAGCATTTTGGTCGACGCCTCCCTGATCTCCCGGATGCACGTCCCCTTGAGGTTTTTGGACTTCCTCAAGACCCCCTCGATAGCCGCCGCCCCCTCCTCAGCCTTCGCCTGAAGGTCTAGAGGTGCAGCCACCGAGGGGGTAGTCCCTTTGCCTCTCCGCGTGTTTCTGGGGGACACCGTCTCGGAGTCAGTTAATGTTGACTCCGAGTCCGACGGACCATCCCGCAGAAACCGTCTGGCCTGGGAGAGCCCCACCGAATGGTGGGACCCGCCCCTGCCAGCTCCCGTCTTCAGGATCTTGGAGGCCGGTCTCTCCGGTGATCCGGATCCAGCCCCCTCACCTTCAGACACGCTGTCTCCCCAGTGTTCCCGTGAGGCCTTCCGACCTCCCCCCACGGATCCACTTTGGGCAGACATCGTGTCTCGTGCCCCCTCGCTTGATTCCACCGATACCACCGACAATCGTCCGGTGGCACCGGTGGCATCAAGCGCCATCATTAGCCTGACAGTATTGTCAGCGCTCGGTAGTCCTTCCGTTTGGCTATTCAGGTCCATTGCTTCTTGCGTAAGGTCGGTTGTGTTTACATCAGTCCGTTTTTGTTGTGTGTTTTTAAAATTCTCCATACGATTCCCACGAGTAGCAGCGATTTGAAGTCACCACAGGGACAGAGCGTCGTATCCCCGGGAAGCCTATATACTGTGGAGGGCGGCAGGTATCCACAGTGGGGAGCTCTAACGACTGGACATCCCCCAGCCATTCATCCTCTCGCCGAGCCCCCAAAACTTAGGATTAGATCGCACTTTCGACGGTTATTAGTCCGTCAGGTTCGCGATAACCTTGAGACGGGATATGCCGCCCGTGGTTCGGCCGTTTTATAGAGGTGTCCCCTCGCGGCCCGGACAAATGCCCCGACAGCCCCCGGTCCCCGAAGGGATTACGGTATGACTCCGGCATGCGACCACTTACCATACTCTGCAAGCAGACTGGGAAGCGGTAGCATGCTGATCCCCTTAGGCCAGACTCCCATCAACGACCATCAAAGATGATCGGTGATTGAAACCTGACTTAATAGATCACACTTTCGACGGTTATTAGTCCGTCAGGTTCGCGGTAACCTTAAACGGGATATGCCGCCCGTTGTTCGGCCGTTTTATAGAGGTGTCCCCTCGCGGCCCGGACAAATGCCCCGACAGCCCCCGGTCCCCGAAGGGATTACGGTATGACCCCGGCATGCGACCACCTACCAAACTCTGTAAACAGACTGGGAAGCGGTCGCATGCTGATCCCCATAGGCCAGGTTTCCATCAACGACCATCAAAGATGATCGGTGATTGAAGCCGGACCTAATAGATCACACTTTCGACGGTTATTAGTCCGTCAGGTTCGCGGTAACCTTAAACGGGATATGCCGCCCGTGGTTCGGCCGTTTTATAGAGGTGTCCCCTCGCGGCCCGGACAAATGCCCCGACAGCCCCCGGTCCCCGAAAGGATTACGGTATGCCCCCAGCATGCGACCACTTACCATACTCTGCAAACAGAGTGGGAAGTGGTCGCATGCTGATCCCCATAAGCCAGGTTCCCATCAACGACCATCAAAGATGATCGGTGATTGAAACCTGACCCTTCCCCGTGTGAAGATTAGCCGCCAGGCCCAAGAGTCCACCAGAACGCGGTGGGCAGTTGGGGCTGGCGTTGCCCAGGGTGCGCCACGAGGAGGCTCTTCGACTTGCACCCCAACCTAACCTTTTTTTTTTTTTTTTTTTTTTTTTTTTTTTTTTTTTTTTTTTTTTTGACGCTGTGGGAATGCATTTACGCACCATACCCCGAAGGGCGTGTGTGGGACTCGCCCAGCTCTGTAGCCAGGAATACCCACTAAACCCAACAGCGGCACACCGACATCGCCTTAGTGGCGGGGTCATGGGATGTAGCAAGCATGCCGTCCACAACCCCGCCGGCGATTCCTGCCCGAAGGCAGGCCCACAGTGGGTCCTCCATAGGGAGGGGCCCGGCTGGTCACGTCTCCGTGTGCGAGAAGACGCAGCAGCAAGGGTTTTTTAGCGAGGTGTCCTTCCTCTTAGCCCCACTCGTTTGCCCGAAGGCAAACGGGGCCCCCAGCTCCTCTCAATGAGGAGACCGGGTTGCCCGACGGTGACCCGGACTTCGGGTCACGTCAGCCACCTGGAGTGGTGGCCGACCCGCCGCGCGTGACCGCCGAAGCGGTCCCCACTTCTGGTTTTGGTCCGCGCCGGTAAACCGGTAACCCCCATATCTGGGGGCCGTTCCCCTATCCGCCACCTGGGGACGCGTCCGATGGCAGGTCCAGAAACTGCACACGGAACCCCAACCTAACCTAACCTTTTTTTTTTTTTTTTTTTTTTTTGTTCTCGCTGGGGAAAATGACAATTACGCATCCCCACCCGTCGGGGGACGGGCAGGGTATGTGGGACTCCCCGGGAGTGAGCCTCCCGGTATACCCACTAAAAACCCCAGCGCAACTCCGGCATCGCCATGGTGGCGGGGGAGTGGGAAACTAGCACAGCCTAAGCTACCTCTCCCCCGCCGGCGAAACCCGCCTAGGAAGGCGGGCCCTCATTTGCCCCTCTTAAAGAGGGGCCGTGGCTCCCGCGTGGTGAGCGGTGCAAGGCGGGCGGGGGCACCCCCGTGCCTCACGCCCGCCGCTCACCTCAGGGCGGGAGAAAGCGGGCGAAATCCCGCCTTCTCCTGCCCCTACGCCGCCTGCGGAGCGCCGGAGCGAGGGGATCCTCCTCCCGCTCGCGCTCCGCGGCCTCCTTCTGCGACATCACGACCTTGCAGAAGGAGGCCATCGCCGCCCAGGCCCCCTCGCTCCCCACCATCGCTCTGACGACGGCGGGCAGCGAGAGGTCCCCTCCTACCGCCGCGACAAGATCGCGGCGCGGCACGGCCCACGACGGGCACACCGCGAGGGTGTGGTCCGCCGTGTCCTCCGCCGCGCCGCAACCGTGGCACGACGGCGTCTCCTCTCGTCCTATCCGGTGCAGGTACCTGCCGAAGCAGCCGTGACCGGAGAGTACCTGCACCAGACGGAAGGAGAGGAACCCGTGACGCCTGTCGAGCCAGTCCCTCAGGACTGGCCCGATGGCGTCGAGGGTGCGACGGCCGAACACCGCGGAGGCGAGGTCGCGCGTCCAATGTTGGACGATGGCGTCCCTCGCCTCCCGGCGGACGGCCTCCCTCAACTCCGGGGCCGGACGCTCGCCCAGCGCCCTGCGCCCCGCCGTCCACTCGTACACTCTGGCGAGCACCCAGGCCTCGAGCTCCCAAGGCGGGGTGCTCGCCAGAGCGCATGCCGAAGCGAAGCCTACCGTGCGGTAGGCCCGCGCTACCCGCTGGGCGATGGCCCTTTGGGGCGCCCGAAGAGCGGTGAGGTTCTCCCTCCTGTGGAGGGAGTCCGCCCAAATGGGGGCCCCGTAAAGGGCCATGCTCCGCAGAATGCCGGCGTACAGACGCCGGCACCGCGTGCTCGGCCCTCCCATGTTCGGCATGAGCCATGAGAGGGCGTCCGCAGCCTTCAGCAGGCGCGTCGACAGCCCGCTGAAATGCGGGCCGAAGCGCAGCCTGCTGTCCACAATGAGGCCCAGATACTTGATCTGGGCCTCAACCCCGACCCTCACCCCCTCCACGAAGATGTGGGCGTCTGGTGGGGGGCGCTGCCGGGGGCCGTGAAAAAACACGGCCTCCGTTTTGTGCAGCGCCACCCTCAAGCCCAGGCGGCGGATCCTCCCCGCCACCAAGGATCCGCCCGCCGAGGCCAAACTGGCCGCCTCCCTGTAACTGCTCCCGCGGGAAGTGAGGAGAGTGTCATCTGCATAGCAGATGACACTCGTGCCTCGCAGGAGGGTTCCCCGCAGGAGCCAGTCATAACCGACGTTCCACAGAAGAGGCCCTAGAACGGACCCCTGTGGAACGCCGGTTCCCACAGCGTATCTCCGGAGCTGGCCAGCCCCGTCTACGAGGAGGACAGCACGGTCCTCCAGGTAGCTGGCCAGGAGGCCCCTCAAGTAAAGGGGCACTCCGTGGAACCGCAGCGCCTCCAGGATGGTGGAGTGGGGGATGGAGTTGAAGGCGTTGGCAATGTCGAATGACACAGCCAACACTCCATCCCCCACTCCTACCGCCTCTGTCACCTGGCCCTTGAGACGGGCCAGGGCGTCCACTGTCGAACGCCCAGCTCGAAAACCGAACTGGGCGTCCGACAGGTCCGGTCCCACGCTCCGAAGATGACACTTCAGGCGGCCGGCGATGATCCCCTCGAACATTTTACCGACCTCATCGAGCAGAACGATGGGCCGGTATGCCGAGGGGGAGTCCGCCGGCCGTCCGTCCTTGTGGAGGAGGCACAACTGGCCTTCCCGCCAAGGTTTCGGGAACCTCCCCGACGCGAAGCACGCGTCGAATAGGTCCCGAAACCTTCCCTCCATCTCGGTGGCTGCGATGGCCACCACCCTGGCGGGAACGCCGTCCGGGCCAGGAGCCGTCTTTTTGGCGCGGAGACGGAGAGTCGCCGCGCCAAATTCCTCCTCTGAAACCGGAGGAGGAGGAGCTTCCTCCTCCGGTAGAGCCGCTGGTCTTGGCGGGCCCATCGCTGGTGGGGTGAAGTGCGGGTCCCTGCGCGGAAACAGGGACCGCACCACCCCATCCAGGAGCGCTGGTTCGAGGGTCTCGGCAACCGGGGGACCAATGCGACGCAGTTTGTTCCGCGCCGCCTTATATGGTCTCCCGAATGGGTCGTTGTCGAGACCCTCCAGCAGCTCAGCCCTCGCCGCGTCCTTGGCGGCGCCGATGGCCGACTTAAAGGCCGCCCTCGCCCCCACGTATGTGGAGTAGAGGCGGTCCTCTTCGGCCTCGTCCCGTCGGCGCCTCCGACGCGATCGGGTGTAGGCCCGCCGTGCCGCCACGCAGGTGGCCCGCAGCCCCGCCAACTCCTCCGACCACCAGTACACGGCGCGTCGGGGAGGTGGACGTCTCGACCGAGGCATGCTGGCGTTGCACACCTCGGTCAATGACCCCCTCAGTCGGGCCGCCGCCGCGTCCACGTCCAGGACGTCCACTCCGGGACCTGGCCAAAGCCAGTCCTGGACGAACGCGGCCTCCCGTGCCGCCTCCCGATCCAGGTGGGTCAGAGCCCACCTTGGAAACGGGGAACGGCCCGACGATGAGGGGGTGCTGCGGCGCCCCCGTGGATTCTGGGGGGAGATCTCGAATCGCACGTAGCGGTGATCCGAGATCGTCTCCCCCAGTTCCACCCTCCAATTTCGAATGCGGGCGGCCAGTGCGGGCGTGGCAAAGGTGAGGTCCACAATGGACCCGCCCTGCCGCCGCACGCACGTCTGGACGCTCCCCCTATTCAAGAGGGAGAGTCCAGACGTGGCCGCCCACAATTCGACTGCCCGTCCGCGAGCGTCGGTGGCCGGGTTTCCCCAGACCACCGACTTGGCATTCAGGTCTCCCAAAATGGAGACCTGTCGTGGCGCCGTCCTCCCGATGACCGCCGTCAGGACCCCGAGGAAATCCTCGAAGTCCTGGAGAGGGCGGTTAGGGGAGAAGTAGGCCCCCACAAGGGCCAACCCTCCCCACGCGGCGGCCACGTATCCCGGTCCCCTCTCTAAGAGCGAGAGGGGAGGGGAGTCCGAGGAAGACCGCGCCACGATTGCCACCGAGCCGTCGCTATCTCCCAGCCAACTGCTGGGAGTATAGTACGGCTCGGCCACCACTGCCACATCCACCAACCACTCGGCCATTGACTGCACCAGCAGGTCCTGGGCAGCCCGGCAGTGGTTGGTGTTTGCCTGCAAGATGCGATGGTCGGTACCCATTATTCGACCATCGCATCACCCTCGTCGGCCACCTCCGCTGGGAGTACAGCGGGGGTGGTGGCAGCAGCGGCAGGACGGCTTATAGCCGCCTGCGGCTTGCCCTTCTTGGTTGGGGGTCGGCAGGAGCTCCCCCCCATAACATGGTCGGCGGGGCGGCCGCCGAAGGCACATGCCGCGCAATGCGGCTTGGCGGCCTCACACGTGGCCGCCATGTGCCCCTCCTTCCCGCAGCGGAAACATGTGTCCGCCCTGTCCACAGTGGACGGACACATGGCTCGGGTGTGGCCGATACCGAAGCACTTGAAGCAGCGCATCGGCGCTGCCTCAAGCACCCGGATCACGGCCCGGCTGAAGCCAACGAATAGCCGCCCCTGGCCTTTAGCCTGGGCGGCCAACGCTGCGGCGACTGGGCACACCAGCCGGATAGTACCCAGTCCACCGCGGCCGGGCCTAATGTCCCGAGCCTGTACCGCTGCGGGTTCGCAGCCTCCGGCTACTGCGATCGCCGCCACCACCTCCTCCTTGGTGACCGAGTCGTCGAGACCGGTCACCTCTATGGCCGCCGTCTTGGTCGGCCTAGCCACCTTCGCCACGTCGGCGAGGACCTCCCGCAGCTTGGTCGCGAAGAGGTCCGCATTTTTGCCGCCGTCCTTCCCCGGAAACTCGAACAGTCGAGCTCCGGTTTGGGTCCGGCGGCAAGCGCCAATCCCCAATTCGGCGGGGTTGGCGACGGTACGAGCCCGTCTCAGGACGGACTCGTACGTTACCCCCTTCTCCGCGGCCTCGGGCACGATGGTCACCGTGACCGCCGCGGATTTGGGGGGAACCAGCTTCCTCCCGCCGACTTGTGGCTTATTGGCTGCCGGGGCTGTCGCCGGGGCAGCTGCCTGGGCAGCCGCCGCAGCAGCCGCCGAGGCAGCCGGGGCCTTGTTCGCCTTCTTCCTCCCCTTCTTCACCACCTCGGACCACGACTGGTTGGACGGGGTGGTGGATGGGAGGAGGGCGTCTACCTCCTGGACCTGCGGGGCGGATGCCGTGATGGCAGCCGGCCCCGGTTTGGCGCCCGCACTCGTGCCGGGGGGAGACGGGGCCCCCGGCGACTTCTTCCCTTGCCTTTGCCCTTTGAGGGCTTCGGGGCCTGGGGAGTCGCCGTCGGCGCCTTGTCAGCCGCCAGCGGCGGACGGAGCCGCTTCTCCGGCAGCAGGCGGTCCTCTATGCCTGCGAAGCAGGCACGAGTGAACGCCCTCTCCTCCATGACCACCTTGCGGAACAATTCCTCAAGGTTGGAGGAGGAGGGGGCGGGAACCGCCGCTGCCGGCGGGGCCGCTGCCGACGCGGCCGTTGCCGACGGGGCTGAGGCCGGCGGGGACGGGGCCGTAGCCTCGGCCAGCTTCTTATGAAGCTGGCTAACCTCAGCTTGCAGGCGATCGACCCTCGCCTGCAGCTGCCTCGTCTCGTCTGACGCAGTGCGCTGCGTCAGCTCCATTATTATGCCGTGCAAGCTGGTTGCACGGCATTTCAGCGCCTTCTGGAAGGTCCCCTTGAGGTTGGAGGACCTGGAGGCGACCTCGACGATCTCCTCCTTGTCCTCCACCGCCAAGCGGACCAACTCAGCCACTGACAGGCCGTCAAAACTGACGAGGGCCGAACCATAACCGGCCCTCGCCTTGGCTGCGCGCCTCTCCTTGGCGGCAACCATCTCCTCCAGTTCCAGCTCGGCCTCGGCCCGTCTGGCCAAGCCGAGCTGGCGCTGGGCGTCTGCCAAACCCACATCGTGGGTGCCAGCCTGAGAAGAAGTCGATGGCGAAGCATTCTTCGCCTTCGACTTCTTCTTGTTGGGCTTACCTTTGGCCGAGCCCGAGGAGCCCTCGGACCCGAGCCTCAGGTAGGCCCTCTTCAGGCTGCGCTCCGCAGCCACTCCACACACAGAGGACGAGTCCCCGACAACGGACCCCATGTCCGAGTCGGAGAACTCGTCCTCTCCGCAGAAGCCCGTCGCAGAAGGAGCGCGACTCGCCTCCGACGCCGACATTTCGTCGGGGTGGCCCTGAGAAGGGCCTTTGGGTTGGCCCTGAGAAGGGCCTTTTGGTTGGCCCTGAGAAGGGCCTTTTGGGACGAAACGCCCGGAAGCGTCTCGCATTGGTTTCGGCATCGCTACCAAAAACCAAATCCTCGATAAAAACAAATAAAACCTCAATAAAAAAAAACAAATAAAACCTCAATAAAACCTACCCACAATATAATAAAACCCACGATAAAAACAATAATAAAACCACAATGTACGCAATCGCCAAACCTAACCTAACCTTTTTTTTTTTTTTTTTTTTTTGTTGTCGCTGGGGAAAATGACAATTACGCATCCCCACCCGTCGGGGGGGACGGGCAGGGTATGTGGGACTCCCCGGGAGAGAGCCTCCCGGTATACCCACTAAAAACCCCAGCGGCGCTCCGGCATCGCCATAGTGGCGGGGGAGTGGGGGAGTGGCACAGCCTGGGCTTCCTCTCCCCCGCCGGCGAAACCCGCCTAAGAAGGCGGGCCCTCATTTGCCCCTCTTAAAGAGGGGCCGTGGCTCCCGCGTGGTGAGCGGTGCAGGGCGGGCGCGGGCACCCCCGTGCCTCACGCCCGCCGCTCACCTCAGGGCGGGAGAAAGCGGGCGAAATCCCGCCTTCTCCTGCCCCTACGCCGCCTGCGGAGCGCCGGAGCGAGGGGATCCTCCTCCCGCTCGCGCTCCGCGGCCTCCTTCTGCGACATCACGACCTCGCAGAAGGAGGCCATCGCCGCCCAGGCCCCCTCGCTCCCCACCATCGCTCTGACGACGGCGGGCAGCGAGAGGTCCACTCCCACCGCCGCGACAAGATCGCGGCGCGGCACGGCCCACGACGGGCACACCGCGAGGGTGTGGTCCGCCGTGTCCTCCGCCGCGCCGCAACCGTGGCACGACGGCGTCTCCTCTCGTCCTATCCGGTGCAGGTACCTGCCGAAGCAGCCGTGACCGGAGAGTACCTGCACCAGACGGAAGGAGAGGAACCCGTGACGCCTGTCGAGCCAGTCCCTTAGGACTGGCCCGATGGCGTCGAGGGTGCGACGGCCGAACACCGCGGAGGCGAGGTCGCGCGTCCAATGTTGGACGATGGCGTCCCTCGCCTCCCGGCGGACGGCCTCCCTCAACTCCGGGGCCGGACGCTCGCCAAGCGCCCTGCGCCCCGCCGTCCACTCGTACACTCTGGCGAGCACCCAGGCCTCGAGCTCCCAAGGCGGGGTGCTCGCCAGAGCGCATGCCGAAGCGAAGCCTACCGTGCGGTAGGCCCGCGCTGCCCGCTGGGCGATGGCCCTTTGGGGCGCCCGTAGGGCGGTGAGGTTCTCCCTCCTATTGAGGGAGTCCGCCCAAATGGGGGCCCCGTAAAGGGCCATGCTCCGCAGAATGCCGGCGTACAGACGCCGGCACCGCGTGCTCGGCCCTCCCATGTTCGGCATGAGCCATGAGAGGGCGTCCGCAGCCTTCAGCAGGCGCGTCGACAGCCCGCTGAAATGCGGGCCGAAGCGCAGCCTGCTGTAAACCTAACCTAACCTTTTTTTTTTTTTTTTTTTGATGTCGCTGGGGAAAATGTCAATTACGCATCCCCACCCGTCGGGGGACGGGCAGGGTATGTGGGACTCCCCGGGAGAGAGCCTCCCGGTATACCCACTAAAAACCCCAGCGCAACTCCGGCATCGCCATAGTGGCGGGGGAGTGGGAAACTAGCTCAGCCTCAGCTACCTCTCCCCCGCCGGCGAAACCCGCCTAAGAAGGCGGGCCCTCATTTGCCCCTCTTAAAGAGGGGCCGTGGCTCCCGCGTGGTGAGCGGTGCAGGGCGGGCGCGGGCACCCCCGTGCCTCACGCCCGCCGCTCACCTCAGGGCGGGAGAAAGCGGGCGAAATCCCGCCTTCTCCTGCCCCTACGCCGCCTACGGAGCGCCGGAGCGAGGGGATCCTCCTCTCGCTCCCGCTCCGCGGCCTCCTTCTGCGACATCACGACCTCGCAGAAGGAGGCCATCGCCGCCCAGGCCCCCTCGCTCCCCACCATCGCTCTGACGACGGCGGGCAGCGAGAGGTCCCCTCCTACCGCCGCGACAAGATCGCGGCGCGGCACGGCCCACGACGGGCACACCGCGAGGGTGTGGTCCGCCGTGTCCTCCGCCGCGCCGCAACCGTGGCACGACGGCGTCTCCTCTCGTCCTATCCGGTGCAGGTACCTGCCGAAGCAGCCGTGACCGGAGAGTACCTGCACCAGACGGAAGGAGAGGAACCCGTGACGCCTGTCGAGCCAGTCCCTCAGGACTGGCCCGATGGCGTCGAGGGTGCGACGGCCGAACACCGCGGAGGCGAGGTCGCGAGTCCAATGTTGGACGATGGCGTCCCTCGCCTCCCGGCGGACGGCCTCCCTCAACTCCGGGGCCGGACGCTCGCCCAGCGCCCTGCGCCCCGCCGTCCACTCGTACACTCTGGCGAGCACCCAGGCCTCGAGCTCCCAAGGCGGGGCGCTCGCCAGAGCGCATGCCGAAGCGAAGCCTACCGTGCGGTAGGCCCGCGCTACCCGCTGGGCGATGGCCCTTTGGGGCGCCCGAAGAGCGGTGACGTTCTCCCTCCTATGGAGGGAGTCCGCCCAAATGGGCGCCCCATACAGGGCCATGCTCCGCAGTATGCCGGCGTATAACCGCCGGCAACGACTGCTCGGCCCTCCCATGTTCGGCATGAGCCATGAGAGGGCGTCCGCGGCTTTCAGCAGGCGCGTCGACAGCCCGCTAAAATGCGGGCCGAAGCGCAGCCTGCTGTCCAGCATTAGGCCCAGATATTTCATCTGGGCCTCAATCCCGACCCTTACCCCCTCCACATAAATGTGGGCGTCGGGCGGGGGGCGCTGCCGGGGGCCGTGGAAGAACACGGCCTCCGTTTTGTGCAGCGCCACCCTCAAGCCCAGGCGGCGGATCCTCCCCGCCACCAAGGATCCGCCCGCCGAGGCCAAACTGGCCGCCTCCCTGTAACTGCTCCCGCGGGAAGTGAGGAGAGTGTCATCTGCGTAGCAGATGACACTCGTGCCTCGCAGGAGGGTTCCCCGCAGGAGCCAGTCATAACCGACGTTCCACAGAAGAGGCCCTAGAACGGACCCCTGTGGAACGCCGGTTCCCACATCGTATCTCCGGAGCTGGCCAGCCCCGTCTACGAGGAGGACAGCACGGTCCTCCAGGTAGCTGGCCAGGAGGCCCCTCAAGTAAAGGGGCACTCCGTGGAACCGGAGCGCCTCCAGGATGGTGGAGTGGGGGATGGAGTTGAAGGCGTTGGCAATGTCGAATGACACAGCCAACACTCCATCCCCCACTCCTACCGCCTCTGTCACCTGGCCCTTGAGGCGGGCCAGGGCGTCCACTGTCGAACGCCCAGCTCGAAAACCGAACTGGGCGTCCGACAGGTCCGGTCCCACGCTCCGAAGATGACACTTCAGGCGGCCGGCGATGATCCCCTCGAACATTTTACCGACCTCATCGAGCAAAACGATGGGCCGGTATGCCGAGGGGGAGTCCGCCGGCCGTCCCTCCTTGTGGAGGAGGCACAACTGGCCTTCCCGCCAAGGTTTCGGGAACCTCCCCGACGCGAAGCACGCGTCGAAGAGGTCCCGAAACCTTCCCTCCATCTCGGTGACCGCGATGGCCACCACCCTGGCGGGAACGCCGTCCGGGCCAGGAGCCGTCTTTTTGGCGCGGAGACGGAGAGTCGCCGCGCCAAATTCCTCCTCTGAAACCGGAGGAGGAGGAGCTTCCTCCTCCGGTCCTTCCCTTGGCGGGCCCATCGCTGGTGGGGTGAAGTGCGGATCCCTGCGCGGAAACAGGGACCGCACCACCCCATCCAGGAGCGCTGGTTCCAGGGTCTCGGCAACCGGGGGACCAATGCGACGCAGTTTGTTCCGCGCCGCCTTATATGGTCTCCCGAATGGGTCGTTGTCGAGACCCTCCAGCAGCTCAGCCCTCGCCGCGTCCTTGGCGGCGCCGATGGCCGACTTAAAGGATGCCCTCGCCCCCACGTATGTGGAGTAGAGGCGGTCCTCTTCGGCCTCGTCCCGTCGGCGCCGCCGACGCGATCGGGTGTAGGCCCGCCGTGCCGCCACGCAGGTGGCCCGCAGCTCCGCCAACTCCTCCGACCACCAGTACACGGCGCGTCGGGGAGGTGGACGTCTCGACCGAGGCATGCTGGCGTTGCATACCTCGGTCAATGACCCCCTCAGTCGGGCCGCCGCCGCGTCCACGTCCAGGAAGTCCCCGCCGGGACCTGGCCAAAGCCAGTCCTGGATGAACGCGGCCTCCCGTGCCGCCTCCCGATCCAGGTGGGTCAGAGCCCACCTTGGAAACGGGGAACGGCCCGACGATGAGGGGGTGCTGCGGCGCCCCCGTGGATTCTGGGGGGAGATCTCGAATCGCACGTAGCGGTGATCCGAGATCGTCTCCCCCAGTTCCACCCTCCAATTTCGAATGCGGGCGGCCAGTGCGGGCGTGGCAAAGGTGAGGTCCACAATGGACCCGCCCTGCCGCCGCACGCACGTCTGGACGCTCCCCCTATTCAAGAGGGAGAGACCAGACGAGGCCGCCCACAATTCGACCGCCTGACCGCGGGCGTCGGTGGCCGGGTTTCCCCAGACCACCGACTTGGCATTCAGGTCTCCGAGCACGGAGACCTGTCGTGGCGCCGTCCTCCCGATGACCGCCGTCAGGACCCCGAGGAAATCCTCGAAGTCCTGGAGAGGGCGGTTTGGGGAGAAGTAGACCCCCACAAGGGCCAACCCTCCCCACGCGGCGGCCACGTATCCCGGTCCCCTCTCTAAGAGCGAGAGGGGAGGGGAGTCCGAGGAAGACCGCGCCACGATTGCCACCGAGCCGTCACTATCTCCCAGCCAATTGCTGGGAGTATAGTACGGCTCGGCCACCACTGCCACATCCACCAACCACTCGGCCATTGACTGCACCAGCAGGTCCTGGGCAGCCCGGCAGTGGTTGGTGTTTGCCTGCAAGATGCGATGGTCGATACCCATTATTCGACCATCGCATCACCCTCGGCCACCGCCGCTGATGGGACATCAGCGGGAGTGGTGGCAGCAGCGGCAGGACGGCTTGTAGCCGCCTGCGGCTTGCCCTTCTTGGTGGGGGGTCGGCATGAGCTCCCCCCCATCACATGGTCCGCAGGGCGGCCACTGTCGGCGCATGCCGCGCAATGTGGCTTGGCGGCATCGCACGAGGCCGCCATATGCCCCTGCTTCCCGCAGCGGAAGCATGTGTCCGCCCTGTCCACGGTGGACGGACACATGGCTCGGGTGTGGCCGATGCCGAAGCACTTGAAGCAGCGCATCGGCGCTGCCTCAAGTACCCGGATCACGGCCCGGCTAAACCCTACCAAGAGCCGTCCTTGGCATTTTGCCCGGACGGCCAACACTGCGGCGACTGGGCACACCAGCCGGATAGTGCCCAGTCCACCGCGGCCGGGCCTAATAGCCCGAGCCTGCACCGCTGCGGGTTCGCAGCCGCCTGCCGAGGCGATGGCCGCCACCACCTCCTCCTTGGTGACCGAGTCGTCGAGACCGGTCACCTCGATGGCTGTGGCCTTCGTCGGTCTGGCGACCTTCGCCACATCGGCGAGGACCTCCCGCAGCTTGACTGCGAAGAGGTCCGCATTTTTGCCGCCGTCCTTCCCCGGAAACTCGAATAGTCGAGCTCCGGTTTGGGTCCGGCGGCAAGCGCCAATCCCCAACTCGGCGGGGTTGGCGACAGTACGAGCCCGTCTTAACACGGACTCGTACGTTACCCCCTTCTCCGCGGCCTCGGGCACGATGGTCACCGTGACCGCCGCGGATTTGGGGGCAACCAGCTTCGGCGCCTTTGGGGCCGCCGCTGCAGCTGCCGGGGCAGCGGCCGGGGCAGCCGCCGAGGCAGCCGGGGCCTGGGACGCCTTCTTGCCCTTTCCCTTTCCCTTCCTAACCACCTCTGACCACGACTGGTTGGCTGGGGTGGTGGAAGGGAGGAGGGCGTCTCCCTCCTGCACCTGGGGGGGTGCCACGTTGGCAACCGGCCCCGGTTTGGCGCCCGCACTCGTACTGGGGGTAGGCATAGCCCCCGGCGACTTTTTCCCCTTGCCTTTGCCCTTTGAGGGCTTTGGGGCCTGGGGGGCCGCTGTCGGCGCCTTGTCGGCCGCTAGCGGCGGACGGAGCCGCCTCTCCGGCAGCAGGCGGTCCTCTATGCCTGCGAAGCAGGCACGAGTGAACGCCCTCTCCTCCATGACCACTTTGCGGAACAATTCCTCAAGGTGGGAGGAGGAGGGGGCGGGAACCGCCGCCGCCGACGGGGCCGCTGCCGACGCGGCCGCTGCCGACGGGGCCGAGGCCGACGGGGACGGGGCCGTAGCCTCAGCCAGCTTCTTATGAAGCTGGCTAACCTCAGCTTGCAGGCGATCGACCCTCGCCTGCAGCTGCCGCGTCTCGTCTGAGGCAGAGCGTTGCGTCAGCTCAGACACAATGCCGTGCAAGCTGTTTGCACGGCATTTAAGGGCCTTCTGGAAGGTACCCTTCAAATTTGAGGACCTGGAGGCGACCTCAACGATCTCCTCCATGTCCTCCTTCGCCAGCCGAGCTAGCTCCGCTACGGAGAGGCCCTCGAAGGAGACGAGGGCCGAACCGTATCCGGCCCTTGCCTTGGCTGCGCGCCTCTCCTTGGCGGCAACCAACTCCTCCAGTTCCAGCTCGGCCTCGGCCCGTCTGGCCAAGCCGAGCTGGCGCTGGGCGTCTGCCAAACCCACGTCGTGGGTGCCAGCCTGAGAAGAAGTCGATGGCGAAGCATTCTTCGCCTTCGACTTCTTCTTGTTGGGCCTGCCCTTGGCCGAGCCCGAGGAGCCCTCGGACCCGAGCCTCAGGTAGGCCCTCTTCAGGCTGCGCTCCGCAGCCACTCCACACACAGAGGACGAGTCCCCGACAACGGACCCCATGTCCGAGTCGGAGAACTCGTCCTCTCCGCAGAAGCCCGTCGCAGAAGGTGCGCGACTCGCCTCCGACGCCGACATTTCGTCGGGGTGGGCCTGAGAAGGGCCTTTGGGTTGGCCCTGAGAAGGGCCTTTTGATACGAAACGCCCGGAGGCATTCCGCAATGGTTTCGGAGGCATAATGACAACCAGAAACCAAATCCACAATAACAATTAAAAACAACAATAAAACCAACCCACAATAGAATAAAACCCACGATAAAAACAATAATAAAAACCACAATGTACGCAATCGCCCTCAAGTAAAATAAAAATTCGCAGATCGCGTAGGTCACAGTGCCTGTTAGCCACCGGTCTGCCACTCCGTTACGGTGGTCAGACACGGCGTTGCCCGGGGTACACTGCGAGGAAGTCAGCACTGTGGGGCGTACCCCAACCTAACCTAACCTTTTTTTTTTTTTTTTTTTTTTGATGTCGCTGGGGAAAATGTCAATTACGCATCCCCACCCGTCGGGGGACGGGCAGGGTATGTGGGACTCCCCGGGAGAGAGCCTCCCGGTATACCCACTAAAAACCCCAGCGCAACTCCGGCATCGCCATAGTGGCGGGGGAGTGGGAAACTAGCTCAGCCTCAGCTACCTCTCCCCCGCCGGCGAAACCCGCCTAAGAAGGCGGGCCCTCATTTGCCCCTCTTAAAGAGGGGCCGTGGCTCCCGCGTGGTGAGCGGTGCAGGGCGGGCGCGGGCACCCCCGTGCCTCACGCCCGCCGCTCACCTCAGGGCGGGAGAAAGCGGGCGAAATCCCGCCTTCTCCTGCCCCTACGCCGCCTACGGAGCGCCGGAGCGAGGGGATCCTCCTCTCGCTCCCGCTCCGCGGCCTCCTTCTGCGACATCACGACCTCGCAGAAGGAGGCCATCGCCGCCCAGGCCCCCTCGCTCCCCACCATCGCTCTGACGACGGCGGGCAGCGAGAGGTCCCCTCCTACCGCCGCGACAAGATCGCGGCGCGGCACGGCCCACGACGGGCACACCGCGAGGGTGTGGTCCGCCGTGTCCTCCGCCGCGCCGCAACCGTGGCACGACGGCGTCTCCTCTCGTCCTATCCGGTGCAGGTACCTGCCGAAGCAGCCGTGACCGGAGAGTACCTGCACCAGACGGAAGGAGAGGAACCCGTGACGCCTGTCGAGCCAGTCCCTTAGGACTGGCCCGATGGCGTCGAGGGTGCGACGGCCGAACACCGCGGAGGCGAGGTCGCGCGTCCAATGTTGGACGATGGCGTCCCTCGCCTCCCGGCGGACGGCCTCCCTCAATTCCGGGGCCGGACGCTCGCCAAGCGCCCTGCGCCCCGCCGTCCACTCGTACACTCTGGCGAGCACCCAGGCCTCGAGCTCCCAAGGCGGGGTGCTCGCCAGAGCGCATGCCGAAGCGAAGCCTACCGTGCGGTAGGCCCGCGCTGCCCGCTGGGCGATGGCCCTTTGGGGCGCCCGAAGAGCGGTGACGTTCTCCCTCCTATGGAGGGAGTCCGCCCAAATGGGGGCCCCATATAGGGCCATGCTCCGCAGTATGCCGGCGTATAACCGCCGGCAACGACTGCTCGGCCCTCCCATGTTCGGCATGAGCCATGAGAGGGCGTCCGCGGCTTTCAGCAGGCGCGTCGACAGCCCGCTGAAGTGCGGGCCGAAGCGCCACCTGCTGTCCAGCAAGAGGCCCAGATACTTGATCTGGGCCTCAACCCCGACCTTAACCCCCTCCACATAAATGTGGGCGTCGGGTGGGAGGCGCTGCCGGGGGCCGTGAAAGAACACGGCCTCCGTTTTGTGCAGCGCCACCCTCAAGCCCAGGCGGCGGATCCTCCCCGCCACTAAGGATCCGCCCGCCGACGCCAAACTGGCCGCCTCCCGGAAGGTGCTCCCGCGGGAAGTGAGGAGAGTGTCATCCGCGTAGCAGATGACACTCGTGCCTCGTAGGAGGGTTCCCCGCAGGAGCCAGTCATAACCGACGTTCCACAGAAGAGGCCCTAGAACGGACCCCTGTGGAACGCCGGTTTCCACGCCATACCGCCGGACCTGGCCAGCCCCGTCCACGAGGAGGACGGCACGGTCCTCCAAGTAGCTGGCCAGGAGGCCCCGCAAGTACAGGGGCACACCGTGGAACCGGAGCGCCTCCAGGGTGGTGGAGTGGGGGATGGAGTTGAAGGCGTTGGCAATGTCGAATGACACAGCCAACACTCCATCCCCCACTCCTACCGCCTCTGTCACCTGGCCCTTGAGAAGGGCCAGGGCGTCCACTGTCGAACGCCCAGCTCGAAAACCGAACTGGGCGTCCGACAGGTCCGGTCCCACGTTCCGCAGATGGCGCTTCAGGCGGGCGGCGATAATCCCCTCGAACATCTTACCGGCCTCGTCAAGCAAGACGATGGGCCGGTAAGCCGAGGGGGAGTCCGCCGGCCGCCCTTCCTTCCGGAGGAGGCACAGTTGGCCTTCCCGCCAAGGTTTCGGGAACCTCCCCGACGCGAAGCACGCGTCGAAGAGGTCCCGAAACCTCCCCTCCATCTCGGTGGCCGCGATGGCCACCACCCTGGCGGGAACGCCGTCGGGGCCAGGAGCCGTCTTTTTGGCGCGGAGACGGAGCGTCGCCGCGCCAAATTCCTCCTCTGAAACCGGAGGAGGAGGAGCTTCCTCCTCCGGTCCTTCCCTTGGCGGGCCCATCACTGGTGGGGTGAAGTGCGGATCCCTGCGCGGAAACAGGGACCGCACCACCCCATCCAGGAGCGCTGGTTCCAGGGTCTCGGCAACCGGGGGACCAATGCGACGCAGTTTGTTCCGCGCCGCCTTATATGGTCTCCCGAATGGGTCGTTGTCGAGACCCTCCAGCAGCTCAGCCCTCGCCGCGTCCTTGGCGGCGCCGATGGCCGACTTGAAGGCCGCCCTCGCCTCCACGTAACTGGAGTAGAGGCGGTCCTCGTCAGCCAGATCCCGTCGGCGCCGCCGACGCGAGCGGGTGTAGGCCCGCCGTGCCGCCACGCAGGAGGCCCGCAGCTCCGCCAACTCCTCCGACCACCAGTACACGGCGCGTCGGGGAGGTGGACGTCTCGACCGAGGCATGCTGGCGTTGCACACCTCGGTCAATGACCCCCTCAGTCGGGCCGCCGCCGCGTCCACGTCCAGGACGTCCACGCCGGGACCTGGCCAAAGCCAGTCCTGGACGAACGCGGCCTCCCGTGCCGCCTCCCGATCCAGGTGGGTCAGAGCCCACCTTGGAAACGGGGAACGGCCCGACGATGAGGGGGGTGCTGCGGCGCCCCCGTGGATTCTGGGGGGAGATCTCGAATCGCACGTAGCGGTGATCCGAGATCGTCTCCCCCAGTTCCACCCTCCAATTTCGAATGCGGGCGGCCAGTGCGGGTGTGGCAAAGGTGAGGTCCACAATGGACCCGCCCTGCCGCCGCACGCACGTCTGGACGCTCCCCCTATTCAAGAGGGAGAGGCCAGACGTGGCCGCCCACAATTCGACCGCCCGCCCGCGGGCGTCGGTGGCCGGGTTTCCCCAGACCACCGACTTGGCATTCAGGTCTCCCATCACGGAGACCTGTCGTGGCGCCGTCCTCCCGATGACAACCTAACCTTTTTTTTTTTTTTTTTTTTTTTTTTTTTTTCTTCTGTTCTCGCTGGGGAAAATGTCAATTACGCATCCCCACCCGTCGGGGGACGGGCAGGGTATGTGGGACTCCCCGGGAGAGAGCCTCCCGGTATACCCACTAAAAACCCCAGCGCAACTCCGGCATCGCCATAGTGGCGGGGGAGTGGGAAACTAGCTCAGCCTCAGCTACCTCTCCCCCGCCGGCGAAACCCGCCTAAGAAGGCGGGCCCTCATTTGCCCCTCTTAAAGAGGGGCCGTGGCTCCCGCGTGGTGAGCGGTGCAGGGCGGGCGCGGGCACCCCCGTGCCTCACGCCCGCCGCTCACCTCAGGGCGGGAGAAAGCGGGCGAAATCCCGCCTTCTCCTGCCCCTACGCCGCCTACGGAGCGCCGGAGCGAGGGGATCCTCCTCTCGCTCCCGCTCCGCGGCCTCCTTCTGCGACATCACGACCTCGCAGAAGGAGGCCATCGCCGCCCAGGCCCCCTCGCTCCCCACCATCGCTCTGACGACGGCGGGCAGCGAGAGGTCCCCTCCTACCGCCGCGACAAGATCGCGGCGCGGCACGGCCCACGACGGACACACCGCGAGGGTGTGGTCCGCCGTGTCCTCCGCCGCGCCGCAACCGTGGCACGACGGCGTCTCCTCTCGTCCTATCCGGTGCAGGTACCTGCCGAAGCAGCCGTGACCGGAGAGTACCTGCACCAGACGGAAGGAGAGGAACCCGTGACGCCTGTCGAGCCAGTCCTTCAGGACTGGCCCGATGGCGTCGAGGGTGCGACGGCCGAACACCGCGGAGGCGAGGTCGCGCGTCCAATGTTGGACGATGGCGTCCCTCGCCTCCCGGCGGACGGCCTCCCTCAACTCCGGGGCCGGACGCTCGCCCAGCGCCCTGCGCCCCGCCGTCCACTCGTACACTCTGGCGAGCACCCAGGCCTCGAGCTCCCAAGGCGGGGTGCTCGCCAGAGCGCATGCCGAAGCGAAACCTACCGTGCGGTAGGCCCGCGCCACCCGCTGGGCGATGGCCCTTTGGGGCGCCCGAAGGGTGGTGAGGTTCTCCCTCCTGTGGAGGGAGTCCGCCCAAATTGGGGCCCCGTAAAGGGCCATGCTCCTCAGTATGCCGGCGTATAACCGCCGGCAACGACTGCTCGGCCCTCCCATGTTCGGCATGAGCCATGAGAGGGCGTCCGCGGCTTTCAGCAGGCGCGTCGACAGCCCGCTAAAGTGCGGGCCGAAGCGCAGCCTGCTGTCCAGCATGAGGCCCAGATACTTCATCTGGGCCTCAACCCCGACCCTCACCCCCTCCACATAAATGTGGGCGTCGGGTGGGGGGCGCCGCCGGGGGCCGTGAAAGAACACAGCCTCCGTTTTGTGCAGCGCCACCCTCAAGCCCAGGCGGCGGATCCTTCCCGCCACTAAGGATCCGCCCGCCGACGCCAAACTGGCCGCCTCCCGGAAGGTGCTCCCGCGGGAAGTGAGGAGAGAGTACCGAACGCCCGAGGAAGTGTCGAACGGCCAGCTCGAAAACCGAGCTGGGCGTCCGACAGGTCCGGTCCCACGTTCCGCAAATGGCGCTTCAGGCGGGCGGCGATAATCCCCTCGAACATCTTACCGGCCTCGTCAAGCAAGACGATGGGCCGGTAAGCCGAGGGGCAGTCCGCCGGCCGCCCTTCCTTCCGGAGGAGGCACAGTTGGCCTTCCCGCCAAGGTTTCGGGAACCTCCCCGACGCGAAGCACGCGTCGAAGAGGTCCCGAAACCTTCCCTCCATCTCGGTGACCGCGATGGCCACCACCCTGGCGGGAACGCCGTCGGGGCCAGGAGCCGTCTTTTTGGCGCGGAGACGGAGTGTCGCCGCGCCAAATTCCTCCTCTGAAACCGGAGGAGGAGGAGCTTCCTCCTCCGGTCCTTCCCTTGGCGGGCCCATCGCTGGTGGGACGAAGTGCGGATCCCTGCGCGGAAACAGGGACCGCACCACCCCATCCAGGAGCGCTGGTTCCAGGGTCTCGGCAACCGGGGGACCAATGCGACGCAGTTTGTTCCGCGCCGCCTTATATGGTCTCCCGAATGGGTCGTTGTCGAGACCCTCCAGCAGCTCAGCCCTCGCCGCGTCCTTGGCGGCGCCGATGGCCGACTTAAAGGCCGCCCTCGCCCCCACGTATGTGGAGTAGAGGCGGTCCTCTTCGGCCTCGTCCCGTCGGCGCCGCCGACGCGATCGGGTGTAGGCCCGCCGTGCCGCCACGCAGGTGGCCCGCAGCTCCGCCAACTCCTCCGACCACCAGTACACGGCGCGTCGGGGAGGTGGACGTCTCGACCGAGGCATGCTGGCGTTGCATACCTCGGTCAATGACCCCCTCAGTCGGGCCGCCGCCGCGTCCACGTCCAGGACGTCCCCGCCGGGACCTGGCCAAAGCCAGTCCTGGACGAACGCGGCCTCCCGTGCCGCCTCCCGATCCAGGTGGGTCAGAGCCCACCTTGGAAACGGGGAACGGCCCGACGATGAGGGGGTGCTCCGGCGCCCCCGTGGATTCTGGGGGGAGATCTCGAATCGCACGTAGCGGTGATCCGAGATCGTCTCCCCCAGTTCCACCCTCCAATTTCGAATGCGGGCGGCCAGTGCGGGCGTGGCAAAGGTGAGGTCCACAATGGACCCGCCCTGCCGCCGCACGCACGTCTGGACGCTCCCCCTATTCAAGAGGGAGAGACCAGACGAGGCCGCCCACAATTCGACCGCCTGACCGCGGGCGTCGGTGGCCGGGTTTCCCCAGACCACCGACTTGGCATTCAGGTCTCCGAGCACGGAGACCTGTCGTGGCGCCGTCCTCCCGATGACCGCCGTCAGGACCCCGAGGAAATCCTCGAAGTCCTGGAGAGGGCGGTTTGGGGAGAAGTAGACCCCCACAAGGGCCAACCCTCCCCACGCGGCGGCCACGTATCCCGGTCCCCTCTCTAAGAGCGAGAGGGGAGGGGAGTCCGAGGAAGACCGCGCCACGATTGCCACCGAGCCGTCACTATCTCCCAGCCAATTGCTGGGAGTATAGTACGGCTCGGCCACCACTGCCACATCCACCAACCACTCGGCCATTGACTGCACCAGCAGGTCCTGGGCAGCCCGGCAGTGGTTGGTGTTTGCCTGCAAGATGCGATGGTCGATACCCATTATTCGACCATGAGCTCCCCCCCAGCCCCATCCAACCTAACCTTTTTTTTTTTTTTTTTTTTTTTCCTGGGTGGAAATCCTCATAGGATGCCCGCCGCCCTGGGGTGGGCGACGGGGTATGTCAGACTTTTACTGACTAAAACCACCCCGGTGTGTCTTCTATCACGAGCGCACGTGGGGCCGCGGGAGTCTAAATTCTTCCACGGCCCCACCCTCGTGCTGGCCCGGTCTGTCCGGGCCTCCTCTCCTGCATGGGGTAGTGGGGTGTTAAACTACCCCGTGCATCACCTCAAAGGCGCGCGCCGACACTCGCGCGCGCCTTCACCTCGGGGTCCATCAATAGGGGGGCGGGGACTTCCCCATATCCCTCGCCCCTGGACCCATTCATGGGGGGCGGAAGAGGGCGTTATCCGCCCTTCTTCGGCGCCCGGTGCGTCTTCTGCGGCCCGGGAAGGGAGTTGATATCTCCCTTTCCCGTTCCGCAGCTTCCTTCTGCGACATCACGTCCTCGCAGAAGGACACCACCGCGTCCCACGACTCTGAGCTGCCGACCATCCTCCGCACTACTGCCGGCAGCATCAGGTCGCCTCCTACTTCATTTGTGAGGACACGGCGCTGCTCCTCCCAAGCTACACACTCGGAGAGCGTGTGCTGCGCCGTGTCCTCCCCGCATTGGACGCAGTGGTGGCACCGAGCGTCCGGCTCCCTGCCTAAGCGATGCAGGTACTTGCCGAAGCAGCCGTGCCCCGACAGCACCTGCGTCACCCTGAACGACAGGGAGCCGTGCCTTCTCCCGAGCCAGTCGTCGAGTACTGGCCGGATCGCCTCGACGGTAGCGAGGCCGGCGGTAGGGCGCATGAGCCTCTGCCGCCAGTCCACCACCAGGACCTGATGGAGCTCCTCTCGGCGCAGCTCGATCTGCCGCTGCACCGGACTGGAGCCCCGTGTCCGCTCTTCCTCGCGCCATCGGTACAATGACGCGAGTACTTTCGCCTCTAGGTCCCAGGGCGGGGATCCGGCCAGGACGCAAGCCGCCTCGTAGGATATCGTGCGATACCCGCGGACGACCCTGACGGCCATCGCCCTCTGCGGCTTGCGCAGAATGGCGAGTGTTCCGGCCGTCAGGTCCATCGCCCACACAGGGGCCCCATACAGGGCCATGGACCGCACGATTCCTACGTACAACCGCCTACAGGCGGCGCTCGGGCCCCCCATGTTGGGAAGCAACGTTGACAGCGCGCCTGCTGCACCCATCAGCTTGGGCGCCAGCCGCCGGAAGTGGGGTCCGAATTCCCACCGGCTGTCGAGCACCAATCCCAGGTACTTCATGGTGAACTCGACAGCTATCCGGGCCCCACTGACCACGATATGTGATCCCGGGGCCAGCGCACGCCGGGGGCCATGGAAAACCATGGCCTCCGACTTGTCAAGGGCCACCTCCAGGCCCAGGCGTCGGATGCGGTTCACCACCTGTGACACCGCAGCCGTGGCTATCAACGTCGCTTCCCTGTACGAGCTCCCCCGGGCAGTGACAAGCGTGTCGTCCGCATAACACGTCAAGTCGGCGCCCGAAGGGAGCTCGCCTCTCAGCACCCAGTCGTAGCCGATGTTCCACAGGAGCGGTCCCAAGACCGATCCCTGTGGAACACCGCACGACATTTGGTGCCGACCGGCACCGTCACGTCCCCGATAGATGACGCATCCAACCTAACCTAACCTAACCTTTTTTTTTTTTTTTTTTTTTTTTTTTTTTTTTTTTTTTTGTTGTCGCTGGGGAAAATGACAATTACGCATCCCCACCCGTCGGGGGACGGGCAGGGTATGTGGGACTCCCCGGGAGAGAGCCTCCCGGTATACCCACTAAAAACCCCAGCGGCGCTCCGGCATCGCCATAGTGGCGGGGGAGTGGGGGAGTGGCACAGCCTGGGCTTCCTCTCCCCCGCCGGCGAATCCCGCCTAATTAGGCGGACCCTCATTTGCCCCTCCTAGGAGGGGGACCGAAGCTCCCACATGGTGAGCTGTGCAAGGCGGACGCGGGCACCCCCGTGCCTCACGCCCGCCGCTCACCTCAGGGCGGGAGAAAGCGGGCGAAATCCCGCCTTCTCATGCCCCTACGCCGCCTGCGGAGCGCCGGAGCGAGGGGATCCTCCTCCCGCTCGCGCTCCGCGGCCTCCTTCTGCGACATCACGACCTCGCAGAAGGAGGCCATCGCCGCCCAGGCCCCCTCGCTCCCCACCATCGCTCTGACGACGGCGGGCAGCGAGAGGTCCCCTCCTACCGCTGCGACAAGATCGCGGCGCGGCACGGCCCACGACGGGCACACCGCGAGGGTGTGGTCCGCCGTGTCCTCCGCCGCGCCGCAACCGTGGCACGACGGCGTCTCCTCTCGTCCTATCCGGTGCAGGTACCTGCCGAAGCAGCCGTGACCGGAGAGTACCTGCACCAGACGGAAGGAGAGGAACCCGTGACGCCTGTCGAGCCAGTCCCTCAGGACTGGCCCGATGGCGTCGAGGGTGCGACGGCCGAACACCGCGGAGGCGAGGTCGCGCGTCCAATGTTGGACGATGGCGTCCCTCGCCTCCCGGCGGACGGCCTCCCTCAACTCCGGGGCCGGACGCTCGCCCAGCGCCCTGCGCCCCGCCGTCCACTCGTACACTCTGGCGAGCACCCAGGCCTCGAGCTCCCAAGGCGGGGTGCTCGCCAGAGCGCATGCCGAAGCGAAGCCTACCGTGCGGTAGGCCCGCGCTACCCGCTGGGCAATGGCCCTTTGGGGCGCCCGAAGAGCGGGGACGTTCTCCCTCCTATGGAGGGAGTCCGCCCAAATCGGGGCCCCATATAGGGCCATGCTCCGCAGTATGCCGGCGTATAACCGCCGGCAACGACTGCTCGGCCCTCCCATGTTCGGCATGAGCCATGAGAGGGCGTCCGCGGCTTTCAGCAGGCGCGTCGACAGCCCGCTAAAATGCGGGCCGAAGCGCAGCCTGCTGTCCAGCATGAGGCCCAGATACTTCATCTGGGCCTCAACCCCAACCCTTACCCCCGCCACATAAATGTGGGCGTCGGGTGGGGGGCGCTGCCGGGGGCCGTGAAAGAACACGGCCTCCGTTTTGTGCAGCGCCACCCTCAAGCCCAGGCGGCGGATCCTCCCCGCCACCAAGGATCCGCCCGCCGAGGCCAAACTGGCCGCCTCCCTGTAACTGCTCCCGCGGGAAGTGAGGAGAGTGTCATCTGCATAGCAGATGACACTCGTGCCTCGCAGGAGGGTTCCCCGCAGGAGCCAGTCATAACCGACGTTCCACAGAAGAGGCCCTAGAACGGACCCCTGTGGAACGCCGGTTCCCACAGCGTATCTCCGGAGCTGGCCAGCCCCGTCTACGAGGAGGACAGCACGGTCCTCCAGGTAGCTGGCCAGGAGGCCCCGCAAGTACTGGGGCACTCCGTGGAACCGGAGGGCCTCCAGGATGGTGGAGTGGGGGATGGAGTTGAAGGCGTTGGCAATGTCGAATGACACAGCCAACACTCCATCCCCCACTCCTACCGCCTCTGTCACCTGGCCCTTGAGACGGGCCAGGGCGTCCACTGTAGAACGCCCAGCTCGAAAACCGAACTGGGCGTCCGACAGGTCCGGTCCCACGCTCCGAAGATGACACTTCAGGCGGCCGGCGATGATCCCCTCGAACATCTTACCGGCCTCGTCAAGCAAGACGATGGGCCGGTAAGCCGAGGGGGAGTCCGCCGGCCGCCCCTCCTTCCGGAGGAGGCACAGTTGGCCTTCCCGCCAAGGTTTCGGGAACCTCCTCGACGCGAAGCACGCGTCGAAGAGGTCCCGAAACCTTCCCTCCATCTCGGTGGCCGCGATGGCCACCACCCTGGCGGGAACGCCGTCGGGGCCAGGAGCCGTCTTTTTGGCGCGGAGACGGAGCGTCGCCGCGCCAAATTCCTCCTCTGAAACCGGAGGAGGAGGAGCTTCCTCCTCCGGTAGAGCCGCTGGTCTTGGCGGGCCCATCGCTGGTGGGGTGAAGTGCGGATCCCTGCGCGGAAACAGGGACCGCACCACCCCATCCAGGAGCGCTGGTTCCAGGGTCTCGGCAACCGGGGGACCAATGCGACGCAGTTTGTTCCGCGCCGCCTTATATGGTCTCCCGAATGGGTCGTTGTCGAGACCCTCCAGCAACTCAGCCCTCGCCGCGTCCTTGGCTGCGCCGATGGCCGACTTAAAGGCCGCCCTCGCCCCCACGTATGTGGAGTAGAGGCGGTCCTCTTCGGCCTCGTCCCGTCGGCGCCGCCGACGCGATCGGGTGTAGGCCCGCCGTGCCGCCACGCAGGTGGCCCGCAGCTCCGCCAACTCCTCCGACCACCAGTACACGGCGCGTCGGGGAGGTGGACGTCTCGACCGAGGCATGCTGGCGTTGCACACCTCGGTCAATGACCCCCTCAGTCGGGCCGCCGCCGCGTCCACGTCCAGGACGTCCACGCCGGGACCTGGCCAAAGCCAGTCCTGGACGAACGCGGCCTCCCGTGCCGCCTCCCGATCCAGGTGGGTCAGAGCCCACCTTGGAAACGGGGAACGGCCCGACGATGAGGGGGTGCTGCGGCGCCCCCGTGGATTCTGGGGGGAGATCTCGAATCGCACGTAGCGGTGATCCGAGATCGTCTCCCCCAGTTCCACCCTCCAATTTCGAATGCGGGCGGCCAGTGCGGGCGTGGCAAAGGTGAGGTCCACAATGGACCCGCCCTGCCGCCGCACGCACGTCTGGACGCTCCCCCTATTCAAGAGGGAGAGACCAGACGTGGCCGCCCACAATTCGACCGCTCGACCGCGAGCGTCGGTGGCCGGGTTTCCCCAGACCACCGACTTCGCATTCAGGTCTCCCAATAAGGAGACCTGTCGTGGCGCCGTCCTCCCGATGACCGCCGTCAGGACCCCGAGGAAATCCTCAAAGTCCTGGAGAGGGCGGTTTGGGGAGAAGTAGACCCCCACAAGGGCCAACCCTCCCCACGCGGCGGCCACGTATCCCGGTCCCCTCTCTAAGAGCGAGAGGGGAGGGGAGTCCGAGGAAGACCGCGCCACGATTGCCACCGAGCCGTCACTATCTCCCAGCCAATTGCTGGGAGTATAGTACGGCTCGGCCACCACTGCCACATCCACCAACCACTCGGCCATCGACTGCACCAGTAAGTCCTGGGCAGCCCGGCAGTGGTTGGTGTTTGCCTGCAGGATGCGATGGTCGATACCCATTATTCGACCATCGCATCACCCTCGGCCACCGCCGCTGATGGGACATCAGCAGGAGTGGTGGCAGCAGCGGCAGGACGGCTTGTAGCCGCCTGCGGCTTGCCCTTCTTGGTGGGGGGTCGGCATGAGCTCCCCCCCATCACATGGTCCGCAGGGCGGCCACTGTCGGCGCATGCTGCGCAATGCGGCTTGGCGGCATCGCACGAGGCCGCCATATGACCCTGCTTCCCGCAGCGGAAGCATGTGTCCGCCCTGTCCACGGTGGACGGACACATGGCTCGGGTGTGGCCAATCCCCAGGCACTTGAAGCAGCGCATCGGCGCTGCCTCAAGCACCCGGATCACGGCCCGGCTAAAGCCCACAAGAAGCCGCCCCTGGCATTTAGCCTTGGCGGCCAACACTGCGGCGACTGGGCACACCAGCCGGATAGTGCCCAGTCCACCGCGGCCGGGCCTAATGTCCCGAGCCTGCACCGCTGCGGGTTCGCAGCCACCGGCATTTGCGACCGCCTCCACCACCTCCTCTTTGGTGACCGAGTCATCAAGACCGGTCACCTCAATGGAGGTGGTTTTGGTCGGCCTGGCGACCTTCGCCACGTCGGCAAGCACCTCCCTCAACTTGCCGGCGAACAGGTCGGCGTTTTTGCCGCCGTCCTTCCCCGGAAACTCAAATAGACGAGCTCCGGTTTGGGTCCGGCGGCAAGCGCCAATCCCCAACTCGGCGGGGTTGGCGACGGTACGAGCCCGTCTCAGGACGGACTCGTACGTTACCCCCTTCTCCGCGGCTTCGGGGACGATCGTCACCGTGACCGCCGCGGTTTTGGGGGCAACCAGCCTCGGAGCCTTTGCGGCTGTCGCGGCAGCTGCCGGGGCAGCCGCCGAGGCAGCCGCCGGGGCAGCCGTGGCCTTGGTCGCCTTTTTACCCTTCCCCTTTCCCTTCCTAACCACCTCTGACCACGACTGGTTGGCTGGGGTGGTGGAAGGGAGGAGGGCGTCTCCCTCCTGCACCTGGGGGGCGGGTGCCGCGATGGCAGCTGGCCCCGGTTTAGCGCCCGCACTCGTACCGGGGGGAGGCAGAGCCCCCGGCGACTTCTTCCCCTTGCCCTTGCCCTTTGAGGGCTTCGGGGCAAGGGGAGCCACTGTCGGCGTCTTGTCCGCCGCCAAAGGCGGACGAAGGCGCTTCTCGGGCAGGAGCCTATCCTCTATGCCCGCAAAGCAGGCCCGAGTGAACGCCCTCTCCTCCATGACCACCTTGCGGAACAATTCCTCAAGGTTGGAGGAGGAGGGGGCGGGAACCGCTGCCGACGGGGCCGCAGCAGACGGGGGCGGGGCCGTAGCCTCAGCCAGCTTCTTGTGAAGCTGGCTGACCTCCGCTTGCAGGCGATCCACCCTCGCCTGCAGCTGCCTTGCCTCCTCTGACGCAGTACGTTGCGTCAGCTCCACTATAATGCCATGCAAGCTGGTTGCACGGCATTTAAGGGCCTTCTGGAAGGTCCCCTTGAGGTTGGAGGACCTGGAGGCGACCTCGACGATCTCCTCCTTGTCCTCCTCCGCCAAGCGGACCAACTCGGCCACAGACAGGCCCTCGAAACTGACGAGGGCCGAACCATATCCGGCCCTCGCCTTGGTTGCGCGCGCCTGCCTTTCTTTGGCGGCAACCAACTCCTCCAGTTCCAGCTCGGCCTCGGCCCGTCTGGCCAGGCCGAGCTGGCGCTGGGCGTCTGCCAAACCCAAATCGTGGGTGCCAGCCTGAGAAGAAGTCGATGGCGAAGCATTCTTCGCCTTCGACTTCTTCTTGTTGGGCTTACCCTTGGCCGAGCCCGAGGAGCCCTCGGACCCGAGCCTCAGGTAGGCCCTCTTCAGGCTGCGCTCCGCAGCCACTCCACACACAGAGGACGAGTCCCCGACAACGGACCCCATGTCCGAGTCGGAGAATTCGTCCTCTCCGCAGAAGCCCGTCGCAGAAGGTGCGCGACTCGCCTCCGACGCCGACATTTCGTCGGGGTGGCCCTGAGAAGGGCCTTTGGGTTGGCCCTGAGAAGGGCCTTTTGGTTGGCCCTGAGAAGGGCCTTTTGCGACGAAACGCCCGGAAGCATCTCGCATTGGTTTCGGCATCGCTACCAAAAACCAAATCCACTATAAAAAACAAATAAAACCACAATAAAATACTATAAAAAACCACAATCGAATAAAAACCCTCAATAAAATAAAAACCACAACAAAATAATCCACTATATACGCAATCGCCCTCAGAAGAAAATAAAATCGCAAGATCGCGTAGGTCACAGTGCTTGTTAGCCACCGGTCTGCCACTCCGTTACGGTGGTCAGACACGGCGTTGCCCGGGGTACACTGCGAGGAAGTCAGCACTGTGGGGCGTACCCCAACCTAACCTAACCTAACCTAATGTCTGTAATAATAAGTACAACTAGGTACTAGGGACACAAAATGATTATCTACCTATTTTACAGTTTCATATCTATATGACGTTTTAAGAGAGATAAAAAAAAAAAGAGAAATAAAAGATGACAAAAGAAAAAAAAAAAAAAAAAAAAAAAAAAAAAAAAAAAAAAAAAAAAAAAAAAAAAAACCTAACCTGCAGAGCCCGGATCAATCGGTCGCGCTGCTGGCCGGAACATTCTTCGCCGATGATGACGTGTCTGTGGACTCTGAGGTCCACACCGTCATCAGAGGTCGGGCGAATCTGGTCAGCACGCGCCTACCGGGAGAGACCGACGACCCCCCGATCACCAGGGGGGGGAGTTGGTCCGGACTCTGCGTAGCTTCAACCCTAAGAAGGCACCGGGTCCGGATGGTTTTACGAGCGATATATGCTGCCGCGCAATTAACCAGGATATCCAGCTATTCTTGGCCATCCTGAACCGGTGTCTTGACCTGGCGTGCTTCCCGGCGCCGTGGAAGGAGGCATCTGTCGTGGTGCTAAGGAAGCCGGCGCGTCCAGACTATGCCCGCGCAAAGTCGTATCGCCCCATTGGACTACTTTCCATCATGGGCAAGATATTGGAGAAAGTCCTGTGTCGACGAATCCGTTGGCACTTCTTGCCCAAGTCCAATGCGCGGCAGTACGGCTTCGTACCGCAGCGGAGCACGGAGGACGCGCTGTACGACCTGATACAACACGTCAGAGGCATCCTCCACAAGAAGGAGATCGCCCTGATAGTCTCTCTTGACATCGAGGGGGCGTTCTACAACGCATGGTGGCCTGCTATAAAGTGCAGAATGATAGAGAAAGGTATTCCCGTTAATCTTAGGCGTCTTGTCGAGGATTACTTCTGGGACCGGAGCGTAGTCGTGCGCTACGCGGGGAAGACGATGCGGAAGCCCCAGACCAAGGGCTGTGTCCAAGGCTCCATCGGTGGGCCTCTCTTCTGGAACATGCTGCTGGACCCTCTACTGGACAACCTGGATTCGCTGGGCGCGTACGTGCAGGCGTTCGCGGATGATATCGTGTTGGTGTTCTCTGGGCACACGGCGCTCGGGATCCAGCGGGATGCCAATGCCGCTTTAGCCTGTGTGCACGAGTGGGGTGTCATAAATAAGCTGCGCTTCTCCGCCGAAAAAACTCAGGCGATGGTTGTCACGCGCAAGCTTAAATATGACACTCCGGTCGTGCAGATGGGTGGCGTTGACATCTCGATGGTGACCGAGATCAAGATCCTCGGAGTCATCGTCGACAGTAAGTTGACCTTCAACAAGCATATTTCATATGCTTGTTGCAAGGCAACTAACCGTTATAGGAAACTGTCGGCGATGGCTCGGGTGGATTGGGGCTTGTGTCCGGAGATCATCAGGACGATATACACCGCGGTGGTCGAACCCACCATCCTGTACGGCGCGAGCTCCTGGGCGAAAGCCGCAGAGAAGATCTCTGTGCAAAGAACCTTTGCTACCGTCCAAAGGGGCTTTGCACAGAAGATCGCCAAGTCACATCGTACGGTGTCGCTCAATGCATCACTCACGCTGTCGGGTCTCCTCCCGCTCGATCTTCGAGTGTTGGAGGTCGCCCGGCTGTTTGAGTGCAAACGGGGACGTCCGATAGATGAGCTGGAATCCCGCGAACTGGAGGAGCGTAGGGCCTTCACGGAGGCCCCTCACCCCGCCAGTGAGCCAGATGTTGATTATCAGTGTCTGGAGAATATGCTCCCCGAAACTGTGGCTCAGCTACAGCTCCCCGCTCATCTGATTTACACAGACGGTAGTAAATCGGATGAAGGGGTCGGGGCGGCATATTCTTACTGGCGGGATGGGTCCGAGATTCGGACCAAGCGAATGAGGTTGGAGCCGATGTGTACCGTCTTTCAGGCGGAGCTGCTCGCGATAGCCAGGGCTACGGACCTGGTTGTCCTGAGAGGCTTCGACTGCGCGGCGGTGTTCAGCGACTCTCGATCCTCGCTCGACTTGATCCGGAACCCGGAAACGCACCACCCCCTTGCTACCCATATTCGTAAGAATATCAGGGAGCAAGAGGGGAGTGGTAAAGTCCTCCGGTTCTTTTGGGTGAAAGCTCATGTCGGGATCCCCGGCAATGAGCGCGCCGACGAACTGGCTAGGCAGGCGGCGGCCCAGTCCAGGGTCGCCCCAGCGTGCAGCGTATGACAGGTGTCCAGTCTCTTACGTCAAGAGACGTTTGAGAGAGGGCACAGTAGCTGTCTGGAACGGAGGTACACCGGCGGGGCCACGGCTGGGGTCACGCGGATGTTCTTCCCCGACGTGGTGTGCGCGCGCAGGGTCCTGAAGTGCCTCGACAGGACGTCTATCTGGGCGCAGATTTTGACCGGTCACGGCGGCTTCGCCGCGTACCTGCACCGTTTTAAACTCAAAGATAGTCCAGCCTGTGTGTGTGACACACAGGCGACGGAAACCATTCAGCATCTTATATTTGAATGCCCGAGGCACAACCGCGACAGGTACGACCTGGAAATAAGCACTGGAAAAATTTTGACGGAGTCGTCCATAGCCGACCTTATGGCAGACAAGCACTCCAGGCCGTACCTGGAGCGGTTCTGCCTCAAAATAGCTAAGATTTGTATTGAAAGGAATAGGACGAGGGGCAGCGCAGCCCCGCGACCACCGTTGGCAGGAATTATGTAAGACTATGTGTAAAAATAAGCTTTTGTAAGTAAAATTAAGATTAATATAAGAAATGTATAAAATAATGACGTTTTAAGAGAGATAAAAAAAGAGAAATAAAAGATGACAAAAGAAAAAAAAATATTTTTTATATATGCATAAAATAATTGATATATGCATTTACGCCTAAGTTTATCATTTTCCACACTAGAACTCTGGACTGGTTCAGCTGTTACATTTGTTGGACTTACAGCCGTATTAACGTCTTGTTGTGATTGATTCTGATCTTTTCTTCATCAAATGACGGTGAAGTGTTCTCTATTTCATTGTCCATACAAGATTCAGTATCAATCTCAGTTACGACCTCAACAGCGCTACTCGTTTGAGAATGTCTATAATGCTGCTTTTTAAGTGGTAATATTTGATCGATGTGACGTTTCCACTCGTGTCCTTCGGACACGCGTACTTTATATGTGAGTGGATCCGTCCGTGCAATCACAGTATCTAGTGCCCATTTGTCAGCGCGAGCGAGGTAGTCCCACGCTGGCACCTGCTCGCCGGGCTCCACGTGTCGCTCAGCGCCGGGACACGCGCGCCCCGCTCGCTTTTCTGACAACTCCACTGCCCGCTCAGTGGAGGGTTTTATAACGTCTAACCGACCTCGTAATCTTCTACCAAACATAGCTGCTGCTGGTGCCACTCCGGTAGTGGCATGTTCACAATTGCGATATCGAAACCTTCTTCTTCACCTTCATGAGTATTGCCCTTTTCATTGCCCGTTTCACCAATTTGACAGCATTTTCAGCAGCCCTATTACCGGCTGGTCGATATGGACTTGTGATGGTGTGGTTTATTAGGTTTTTCTTTAAATAGTTAGTTAATTCAAATGAGCTAAATGGAGGCCCCCGAACCGTGCAAAAAGTTATTTACAGTAGATTTTGCATTAGTTCCTAACATTTTTTGAACTTCTTGAACATCCATTTACTGTGTGCATCTATCGTCACTAAATAATATTTACCTTGAAACATAGCAAAGTCAATATTTAAACGTTGCCACGGTCGTGTAGGAAAAGCCCACGCATGCAACTGTGCTCGCGCCGGCGCATCGCGCTGTTGCTGGCATGCACTGCATTCTCGGCACAATGTTTCAATTTCATTGTCCAATTGTGGCCAGTAAACATAGTTTCGAGCTAGATTTTTCATTTTGAATACCCCTAAGTGTCTCTTATATAATTCCTGTAGAATTTGTTGCCTAAGTACATTTGGAATGACCACTCTGTGATTGTATAATATGCACTGTCTGTCAATAGTAAGGCTGTCTTTTCGATAGAAATAAGGCTTTTCTTCACTTTGATTAACTATTGCTGGCCAACCATTCATAATATAATTATAGATATTTTTAAGAACCGCATCATCCTGTGTTTTAATTAAAACGTCTTTTGCTCTAATAGGAATCGATTGTTCTACGTAATTTATATAACGATACCGTATCCTGTTCGTTTTTTATATTACGGTCATACGGCAATGGCAAGCGTGATAATGCGTCCACGTTATAATTCTCTTTGGACTTTACAAATTCTATAGTGAAGTCATAGGCTGCTAACTTTTTTTTTTTTTTTTTTTTTTTTTTTTTTTTTTTTTTTTTTTTTTTTTTTATAATTATAAACTAGCGCTTGACCGCAATCCCGCCTGATGGTAAGCAGTGATGCGATCGTTCATGGTAAAGCGCGCTAGTTTATTAAGAGCCTATTCACTCAGAAAACTGAGCGAATAGGAAGGAAGACGGCAGTTGAGCGAGGTGATGCAATGTTAAACCCAACAACACGACCAACGATGCTGCGCCAAAGGGAGATTGATCTGAAGAACCTCCACGACCAAACTCCCGACACAATAACATTAGGCGCATCATACCCGGCACACATCGCAACACAACTGCTCAGACCCGTCCTCCGTACGGCTTCACCAGACATCATGCCGGAACACGACAAATCGCTTGGCGGCAAGACTTTGTCTGGTGGGTGGTAACTTCTGCCGGCGGCCGATGTTATGGCCTACCACTTTGTCGCATATCTTTGTAACCGGCTTGCTGCAGTTTGCGGCAAACCGAACTTTGAACCAAAAATGAATGTCAAGGGTTTATGGTCAGTTTTAATTATAAAAGCACGACCATAAAGATATTGGTGGTGTTTAATGACTCCACTAATTATTGCCAGCGCTTCTTTATCTAATTGACTATCCGCGCGTTCTGCCGAATTTAACGTACGCGATGCAAAGTATATCGGGTGTTCCTGGCCATTGGGGTATCTATGTGACAATACACTACCAATTCCATAAGAACTGCCATCCACTGCTAGCACTAGTGGAAGTTCCGGGTAGTAATGTTTTGTCTAATACTTTGTTACCTGCAATTGCCTTTTTAACCCTTTTAAAACTGTAGACACAATCACACGATGAAATCCACTCTGCGTTCTTTCGCAACAGCTTATGCAAGGGATATAGTATTGTACTTAAGTTGGAAATAAATTTTGCATAATAAATAGTTCACCATACCTAGAAAAGACTTAAGCTCCGTCACGTCAGTCGGCTTTGGTGCATCCACAATTGCTTTAATTTTGTTCTCCCTACCCTACCTGTAAACCCTACATAAGTAATATTATCTTGCATAAATACACATTTACCTCGTAAATTTTCCTCCAGCGTAGTTTTGAAATTACATGTACTGGCCAGGTGTTTTAGTGTTTGTAGATATTCACTGAGAGATTCGCCGGTGTTCTGACGTCTTTGTCTGAAAACATGGCGTTCAACAATTTCGGAGCGTTTTGGTTCAAGATGATCACCCACAATTTTTACTAGTTCTCGAAATGATTTCTCTTCTGGATGATTGCACATAGGTGCACATAAATCACACATTAAGTCATATGTTGCGGCTCCAACCAACGTCACCAACGTTGCAACTTGTAACTCTAGTTTTATTTCGTTTAAGGTTATGAATTGTACGAGTCAGCCATCGTACATGACACGCGCACATTACCTACATAGATCAGCACTATTCCGTCGCCTTGCACAAATTATAGTGTAAGGCGACAGTACACGATCAGCCTTCAAAGACTGTACTCATTTACACATTCATATATTGTTAGTTACGAGTTAGTTAAATAATCAATAAAGCATCATATTTGGCTATCTGTGACTATCATTCAAGTTAATAACCAAGGTGTGTGCGAACCATTCAGCAGCGCATACATGAATTGTTCCACGCGTATGTACGCCAACCACTTTTTACTTGATAGGTCAAATTTTATCGTTCAGTTGTTATAATTGCAAATTTCACGAATAGAATACTAAGTCGTTTGTACATTTGTGGGTGTTGGGAAAAAGTAGTATATAAGCTGTAATATTGTGTAAATAAATCAGATTAGAATTTATTCTTGTCTCCTTACCCCTCACAGTGGCCAAGACACCTTTAGCCATCTTTGATCAGTCCTGTGAGTCTGCTGGACTGGCAGTGAGCTTACCCTTCACCCTTACCTGGAAATCCTACCCACTATCCGTCTGTTACCATAAGTCTCTTGTAGCAGACATACCGCACTTATTTACATATTTATTTATTACAAACTATGTGGTAGGCCAGAGCTGTAGGGCATGTACTACCGCTATTAGGGGTGGTCGTACAGATGATAAGCAAACGGTTACTAACTGTCACGATTAAAAACCATCGGACCACTGTTGGGAGGATGCTAAAATAGAAACTTTTACAAAACCATTCGTTTAGAATATCTTGCAAGAGAAATAAGACAGACACGAAAAATAATTAAAATTTATCTTTAATGACTTAGTGCAACAACTTATATTACAAAACAATTAGATCGTCACACCAGGCGACGAACGCGGCGACGGGCGCTGAGCTGGGCACACGTAGTATGTCCGCGCTACTCAGGCACGGTACCAATGGCAGGCACAGCAGCTAGGCGGTCGCCGAGCCGGCGGGGGCGGAGCTGGGCACCTGCAGCACGCCTTGCCTGATCAGGCGCGGTACCAACGGCATGCACAGCAGCTAGGCGGTAGGCGCGTCGGTGGGGGCGGAGCTGGGCACCCGCAGCACGTCTTCCCTGCTCAGACGCGGTACCAACGGCAGGCACAGCAGCTAGGCGCTGGGCGTGCCTACGGGGACTGAGCTGAGCACCCGCAGCACGTCTTCCCTGCTCAGGCGCGGTACCAACGATAGGCACAGTAGCTAGGCGGTAGGCGCGCCGGCGGGGGCGGAACTGGGCACCCGCAGCACGTCTTCTCTGTTCAGGAGCGGCACCGACGGTAGGCGCAGCAGGCCGCACGTGTTGGTGGGCGCGCGTATACGCATGTAGCCCTCCTCGCCCCAGGCCCTACTCCAGGAGTTCTTGATGATGAAGTAAGTCTCCCCTTTGTGGAGCGTCCAGCCCACAGCCACCACGGCATGGGCGCTAGAGTTCTTCTTGCTGTAAATATGGAAGTATCAAAATTAGCTGAACAACTCTGGCAACACAATAGCAATGGTGATGGCTAGACATAAAATGGCATACTGACCAGCGGGCGTCGTGATAATAACCCCTACTGTAGGTTTCGAAACTGGGCACATGTATGTCGATGATCAAGACCGTGGGACCATACTTCTTGATCGCCACCTGCCACAGACAAAGACGGAAACGAGAGTTATTCACGCGCCCCATACATAGTAACACGTTAGGCGGTCTAAGGGATGGTAGTACCTTGAGCGCCAAAATGTTCTTTTGGGTGACGTTGTAGTACCCGCTGATGCGCGTCACGGTCGGCACGCTATCCGCTCGACACTGTTGCTCCTATACATACACAAGTACACGTGAAACAAATATTATAACTATAAAAAGTGCATATGAAAAGTTAATTTTGTTATATTTGGCAAGTTACTGTACTTGGGCTATGAAGACATAATCGTCGAGCGCGGGTAGTCCTCGATGTCTTATGTACCTGTAGGCGGCGCTTGGCCACGTCGGTTTACAGCCATGTCCACCATACCTGTAACACAACCGATGTAAGTAGGTACATGTCAGCCTCAGGTGCCGCGTGTCGTATGTGTGTGTGCGTGTGCATACTGACTCCTGTGAGCAGTCCACGAGCACCTGCTCGCTAAGCGCCACGAGGCGGTCGGTCGTTTTGAACAGCGCGCCTTCCACTGCGGCCACTGTCGCAAACGCCCAGCACGAACTGCACGTACCCTGAGCTGTGGGCAAGAATACGCGTCACTAGGGTGCTTCGGTCCTCATTAGTGTGAGAGAGCAGAGATGCGACACACTCACAGCGCACGGGGGTGACGCCGCCGAGCTTGCGCCAGTCAAACTCGCGCGGCAGGCGACCCCGCGTCGCGTTCAGCTCGGCGGCCGAATGCGGAAAGGAATCGCCGAACTCGGCGTTCTCCGAGGGCGCCACGCCCCCCATTACGCGCCGCTCCACCTTCAGCCGGTCCGACAGGAAGTTGTTCTGCATCTCGAATGATGCGCCCTGCCGGTTGCCCGACTCCACGTGTCGCGTGCTCTGTATGAAGACGTTCTTGCGAACCGCCTCTTCCACGTCATCGGCGTACGTACGACTGAATGTTTGTTTATACCTGTGTGAATGTTTTTTTTAAATAAAAAATAATATTAATAATGAAATCTATTATGTAATTATTAAAATTAAAATGAAGGTAAGTATTTAAAAATACAAGTTGGAATATAGCTTCTTCCTTTTGCGTTGTATGATACACTTGTCTAACAGAGGTATGTTCCTGTAGTAGATAACCTCCCTAACATTACTGTTTCCAAGTAGGTACACCAAGTGCAGCGACACTCACTCGTCTATGTCCGCGTCATATCGTGGGTCACGGCACAGCATGGTGAACTCGCGAAGTGGTTCCACGGTCTCCATCCGGTTGGTTCTTTCAACATGTTCACATGCGTCAGCTTAAATACAAGAAACTATGTGTATTACAACCATTCATGTAATGTTTTAATAACATATTTATGTCGATATCACCGAGGAAGCTCCCTAATCAGCGCAACCTGACGTACCGATGTCAAGATGAAAAATCATTGGAGAGTCGTGAGGGGCAGTCCGCACCTCGTCGAAATGATGTACGTAGCCGTCGCAGTCGGCGCCTAGCACCGAACTGTCCACGCGCACGGAGTACCTGTACAATACGCCAATGGTGAGCACTCATGTCAAGAGGAGTGTTATAAACTCATTTGTAAAAAAACGGGCACCTAAGCAATGAACTATTTCAAACGTTAATATTGCTTTGTTTGATAATTATAGGTAGTTTTATCCTTACAAATTGATAATTTAATAAGAAAATAATCCTTATCATCAGTATTTCATAAAATTTTGATACACTTTATGGGATTTAATGCTAAACCTCGCTAGTAGTGTATGTTCGCTAGTAGTGCATATTATGTTCATGAAGTTAAAATTAAAATAGTTTTTTTGTTTGTTTTTCTTTAATAAAGTAAATGCAGATACATGTTTAGTATCTAGTGTGACCCCCTCTAGCTAAAATCACAGCTTGAATTCTTCTGGGCATTCTAGCGAGTATATCCCGGATACTTTCTTTCGAAATACGTGCCCACTTCGCAGTAGTCATATTTTTCAGCTCTCTGATGGTCTGCGAAGCCGGTTGTACTGATCTCACATGCCGTTTTAGAACGACGTTCCACGACATCTCAATGAGATTGAAGACTTCGAGCTGGTCAAGCCAAACGACGAATGCTGACTTCTATCACATAAGTTTCAATATCGCGAGATCGGTGGGCGCGAACATTATCGTCCATAAAAATCGAGTCTTCAGTCAGTGAGCCGTTTTCTATGAAGACTAACTTTGTACAATCCATTGAATTTATTCCTGCCCAAAATATAACACGGTAGAGTTCCCACCATAAGGTGTGATTTCTTCGAAACATGTCTCTGCAAAGCCTTCTCCTTGTTTTCTTAGCCCTCGCCGACGTCGATCTTCACGGAACAGAGATATCCTGGCTTCATTAGAGAACAATACCCTATTACAATGTTCTTGAGTAAACGATTCACAATTTCTAGTGAACCTAGTGGCTGTGAACTCGGTGTACACGGAGTAATTTGTAGGTTACTTGTAGGTTGTTCTTAAGATTTGCGATTTCTCAATGCACAACTCACAAGAAAACGATCATCCCGTGGTTGGGTTCATGGTTTTCTTCCAGAACTAGGCCTTCTCTCGACGGAACCAGTCTCCTGATATCGCTGCCAGGTCCTTTGAACCGTCGACCGACTAACATTTAGGCTCCTAGCCACGAAGCATTGGCTGCAATCCTCTTCAAGCAGCGCGATAATTTTGGTAGCTTTACCGCTTTATCTACCATTTTTACCTCGAGAGAAATGGGGAAGCGATTGCTGTCTCCCTTGATGTCTCGAAGGCCTTCGACCGGGTATGGCACGCTGGCCTTTTGAGTAAGCTGCCAGCGTACGGCATTTCCCCTAGCCTGACTGAACGGTCCCTCCGAGTTGTTGTCGACGGATGCTCATCTGAGCCCATGTCGACTAATGCCGGTGTTCCTCAGGGGTCTGTTCTCTCCGCAACTCTGTTTCTGCTGCACATTAACGATCTGCTGATGCCCGGTATCTATGGGTATGCAGATGACAGCACAGTTGTGGAGAGATACCTGCCGGATGCTCGGGCTAGTAGGGAATCAATCCGGTCCGAAAGAGAGGCCATGGTAGAGCGAACGAGTGTTGCACTTCAGGCAGTCTCCGAATGGGGCAATGCCAATCTTGTAGCATTCAATGCCGCCAAAACGATCAATCAAAAAATCTTGTGAATAAGGTTGCCAACCAATTAACCAAACATTCTACTTTATTTTTGGTAATTCTACTTTTTACAAATAAAGTATGCAAAAATACTTTATTTGTAACCTTTACTGCGATGCGTAAAACAAAATACTCACTATTAGCCCAGTCATATTAGGGTTTCACCTCGGAATGAAAGATAATAAGCTGCAAATTGGTATGAACCTTTGTTTTGTCATTCTAAATGTTGTCTCAAAAGTCACAATCGTTATCGTGTCCGCGTCTCAAGATATTCAAGGTCAAAGGTCACAAAAATCGGTTTTTCGCGAATATCTGGCTTCCTATCGGTTAAATGAGATTTGCATTTATAATAAAAGTTGTAGGCTATAAAATTCCCTACAACTTTTGTCTAAACTTTTTTTTCATACGACCAACCGTTTTGAAGTTAGAGCGCGAAGAGTGCACATCGTACAGTCATATACGGCCTAATGCAAGGTCAAGCGTGAGTTATGGTTATCAGTACTTTATAAAGTCAATTATTTACTTTTTAGGGTTAGGGAAGGACTTAGAACCTCAAGAATGGGGCTGGATGCTTGAAAATGAAATCCTGGAGCCCATACGAACGTTATTACCTCCAGCACCAGCCGAACTACTAAACGTAATATTTTGCAATTGCAAAAATGGTTGTGGTTCCCGCTGTGGATGCAGAAAATCAGGGCTACAATGTTCTTTAGCTTGCGGCCAGTGCAACGGACAAGCTTGTCTCAACGCTTCACTGTATCCAAGTAATCCCGATGAAGAAAATACATATGATCCCGATATTCTGGAAGGTTTGGAGATGAACATGACAGATAATGAGGATGATGACAATGAATCGAACATTTTTGAGCGACAAGAAGAAGAAGACCACGAAGAAGAAGAATATAATTAGCTTCCATTTCCAATTTCATTACAATTAAAATCAACAAAGATACTTTTGATATTTGAACTCACATTTTGATAAATGTATATTATGCCGTATTTAATAATAAATAAAAATATGTGTAAAATATATACTCTTACTATCATTTTAACTTAAAATAAAACTAAAATATATAATCCAGAATTAATAATATTTTATACTTAAATAGTTAAATATGAATAATTATATATAAATAATCAAGTTACTTACTTTAATTAAATATAAATAATTAATAGTTAGTACATAAATAATGGGCACTGTTTAATAATTATAATTTCCAAGTAAATAATTGACTTTATAACGTACTGATAACCATAACTCACGCTTGACCTTGCATTAGGCCGTATATGACTGTACGATGTGCACTCTTCGCGCTCTAACTTCAAAACGGTTGGTCGTATGAAAAAAAAGTTTAGACAAAAGTTGTAGGGAATTTTATAGCCTACAACTTTTATTATAAATGCAAATCTCATTTAACCGATAGGAAGCCAGATATTCGCGAAAAACCGATTTTTGTGACCTTTGACCTTGAATATCTTGAGCCGCGGACACGATAACGATTGTGACTTTTGAGACAACATTTAGAATGACAAAACAAAGGTTCATACCAATTTGCAGCTTATTATCTTTCATTCCGAGGTTGACCCCTTTTTTTACCTAATTTGACTGGGCTATATGGGTACTTAACGATTTGTAATTGCTGAACGAAATGTTTAAAACGGATAATGGAAATAATTTGGAATGAACAAAATATTTCTTACCTACTCTCTGTTCCGATTTTAGCTTTCACTGAAAGAGTTTTTTTTTTTAATAAATCTAAAGTGGCGAGAAGACAGAAATAGAGTATCAATAAATTTAATCCAAAACGAGTTGGGTATTTATTTAAAGGAGAATGGCCAAAAAAACCCAGGCTCGGCACAAAAGTTTTATATTTCAGATTTTAGATCTGATTTAGTAAACAAAGCTTCTGATTAGCGTCTGATTTAGTGATCATAGCTAAATTCAGTGACTAACATATTTTATTTGTCTATAGTAGTTGCTTAGCTGGGGCTTGAGGCAAACAATATTTTTTTAGTAAACTTATCAATACCTAATTCACATTATTTATTATGATTATTGTATTCAGCAACGATCATAACTCAAAACAACTATACTAATTTTAATTTAAAATCTGATATATTAAATTTTTGCGTCAGGCTTGGTTTTTTTTTTTTTGTATGGGTCGTGGCCGTTCTCCTTTAAATGTTAATTGTCAAGCAAGCTTTGTAACCTTTAAAGATGACAAAAAATTGTTGGCATGTGCTAAAAGCACACAAAAATACGTTTTTAATGTAATAAAAACATAAAATTTAAAAAATACTTTTTTTTCTACCTAATACTTAATTTTTTTTCTATCAAAACCACTTTATACGTTTTTTTTGTGAAAATATTAAACAAAATGATCTGATAAAGTTGCCAGAACAAGGATTTTTAAAAAGGAAATTTAATTGAAATTGGTAATTTAAATGATCTCCTTCTAATTATTAAAAATTTATCGTATTTTTTCATAAAAATTTAAAATATTTATTTTTCAAATTGTTTACAGAGACATCTATGATAATATGGTTTTAGGTCAAGAACTCTAGATGGCGCTACTTTCTTTGCTACACGTTCGTTCAAGGGAACTGTCTCCCCCCTGATACTGGGTCTCCGGGACCGACTGGCGTGCATTCCGCAGGTCCCTACAGTGTAAAAACGATTGGAACCTTTTTTGTGTTGTATCTTATTAAGGATGAATGAAAATCAAAACCGCCTGTTTTATTTGCAAATGAGTGTAGTATAGTTCCTTGCGAGCGATAGTCACCAGTGCGGCGTGGTGGTGTAGTTGTCGGCGGATCGCGAGACCAGCAGCTCGTGGCGGAAGGTTAGTGCCTCCCCGCGCGCGGCCCCCAGCTCCCCGCTGTGACCCGACAACGTGTACAGCCAGCGCTCGGCGCGCTTGTCTCCGTGCACCGCGTAACCTGCACAGTGCACAGACACGCGTCAGCACGGTAGCACTTCGCCAGACGTTCATATATGTACATCCATGTAAATGTATGTAATTGCTTAAGTACCTATGGTAAAAAGTTATAGTATAAATTGTTGTTAGGTACGTAAGGTCAGAAGAAGTTTGAATTTTGAAGGTGTTAACTGCACTGTCGCGTTATTTTTCTTATGATAGATAATGTTATATTCAGTTAACATTGCGTTACATGAAGTCGCAACGATGTGTAGAGTATATTTGTGCACGAATGAATGTTTAACTACTTAGTTAATAGTCACCGGCGAAGTGGAAGGCCTGCAGGTCGGGCAGCGCCGGCAGCGCGCGCTCGGCGAGCGTCACGTGGCGCGGCGGCGATAGCACGCAGCGTCGCACGTCCCTCTCCGACGTGCGGTCAATACGGATCTGAAACATGACAACATGCTATACGACACGTATCCCGAGGAAGACGAAAGGACAATGGACCTGTGGCTGACGATGGTTGGTGGACCTATATATTGAAATTAATTCTCACAGGCGTAAGGTCGACTAAACGTTTGCTATGAAAAATGCCTAACAATATGAAAATATAGAAATGCTTACGTCTTTGTGACAAACCTTGTTTACAATCGTCTTAACACACAAGTTTCTTAAATCCTCAATTGAATGGATTAAATAAAGGAAATAACGTTAAAGGAATAATAATAATTAAGGGAATGTTTTACCATTATCTGTGAATTACTACTTATGAGGCTACAAAAAACTAAGCCAATCTCAGCAATAGAGAGAAGTGTTGGTGGTACCTGCGCGCTCTGCACGCGGCCGTCGCGCCGCACCATGCGGTAGGTGGAGGTGGCGCCGCCGTGGAAGTCCACGCGCGACGCGCCCGTGGCCGCGTCCCACCTGCACAATAGACACACGTCACACATGTCATAACCTAGTACGCTAACGTATTCTCAGATATCAGCACTGCGTGGTAAAAACTACTCTCATACTAAGAGAAAACCCATTATTAATGTTTTTACATGCTAGTCTATTTCTTACCCACCTGCGCGACAGAAAGGACAGGGTTATGCTCTTCATAAGCAGATCTACTGTACTATGTAGTTCTGTATATTAGTATTACCCCCTTTTTTGTTTAGGATTGATCACTCCCGCTCTGGACGGAAATAAGGGCGTGTCAGACTTTTACCGACCAAAACCCACCCATGTTTCTTCACTTCCTGTGGGCCAGGGCTACGGTTTTTTTTTAATCAACCCGCCATCCTGACCCAAGAGGCATAGGTCTTCGTGGATCCCGTCACGATGTGCTGACATTTCTTTGAGGCGCACGAGAAACACAACGCACCGTTGACTCATCCCTGGTCCTTACCTGGACCGCCTTACCGGGCGGTGAGCAGTTGGATCGAAGAACACGCCTCTGCATATGCTCTATCTAGATATTCAGAAGGCCTTCGACTGTGTCCCTCGCGGAGTGATCTGGTGGACACTGAGGTCCAAACGGGTACCAGAGGCCTATGTTGCCATAATTCGAGACATGTACGATTCCGTTGGTAGGACCGCTGTTGACGACACTAAACCCGGTACACGGTGTTAGGCCAACACGACAGACCCCATGTCTGTGCTCGTAGGCGGAGACATGGTTGTTGCACAGACCAGTTTAAATACTTGGGGTCTGTGCTCCACTCGTCCGGCGACATTGATTGCGACGTCAGGGCACGTATTTCCGCAGGTGGGCAAAATGGTGTGAGGTGGCAATGGTGTCATTTGTGTCCCCAAAATGCCGGTTAAGCTTAAGGGACAGATCTATAAGACCATCATTACAACTGTCCTTCTGTATGGCAGTGAGGCGTGGCCTGAGCTTGAGCGACGCAAGCAGGAACTGCATGTCACGGAGATGAATGTGCTGCGGTGGATGTGTGGAGTTACGCGAAAAGACAGCACCAGGGACTCCCGCATCCGTGGCAGTCTATGTGTCTGTGACATAGCACACACACGATGTGACGAGCACAGTCACGATGGACTGACATCTCTTTGAGGCTCATGTGAAACGACAGGCATCCTTATCGGCGTCAGTACTGCATCCCAATTTCTTATGAATTTAATTTAATTTTAATTTAATGACTTTCTTTACGAGATGATATTTACTAAATAATTGGGAACATTGCAAAACAAGAATTTAAATAGCCAATTTTAGTTCAAAATGTTTTAATGTTTTTTTTTTTTATTATTTTTATATTTTTCTTCGTCATTTCAGCCGAAAGACGTCCACTACTGGACATAGGCCCCCCAAGGTTCTCCACGACGACCGGTCCTGCGCCTCCCGCATCCAGTGCACTTATGTGTATTTTCAATAAGTCTTGGTACTATTTCTTTGAATAAAAAAAAAAGAAAAATCTTACATTTTTTTTTAAATACCTATTCGATAATATATTTTGTTGATTTTATTTTTTTTTATAAATTCATATATGGTGAATTTTATAAATTCATATATCCTGTTCGCCATTTTAATTTTTTATTGATTGCGTTTAGGATTAAGAGAAATCGATTGACGTATTGTTACGGGCTAGGGGTACTAAAACGCCGGTTAAGAGTTTCGAAATTTATTGGCAACGAAGGTACAGTCGATTGTAGGTAATGATAAGTACTTAGAATGTTGCTGACGTTGCACCGAAGTCTTCACTTACGTCCACGAAGTCCGTGTCGTAAACACACAATAACACTACAGATGTTACTTCACGTAGTACTCACAGTTCTCGTTACAGTTGTCGCAGTAGGTATTCTCAAAGATCACTTCTTAACTGTCGCTGTTTTCGTATCGGTAGTCGAATGCAGACTGACTCTGTGCTGGCGTCACGGCGCTATACAGTATGTTACGAAAACCCTGTCCGACCCGTGAAGGTGTTGTTAGGTATCGATAACTGATTCTAATAATGCATACAAAACCGGGCTTTACTTAAAAAAAAAATCCCCCTAAAAAAAATAAATATTATTTCGCAAAAGGAGGTAACTTATTAAATGTGCGTTGACCACCCTTCGCCTGCCGACCGCGGGGGGCGGGCGGCAGGACACGCGGCACGTGGCCGCATCGCTATTCGCTCATAATAATACCGGTGTTGTCACTTTTTAAAAATTACCAAATTTCGGGGAAATTGGAATTAATTCGTTGGAAAAAAAGATTATTTCAAAATTCATTTGTATTGGTACTATGATGAATACGTAAAATTTTATATTATATTTGGTCATGTGTTTACCTAACCTCTATTATCCTTATGGGTCGGACAGGGTTTTCGTAACATACTGTATATAGGCCAGCTGATCGAACATTCCAGAATCGTCTAGACGTAATAATAATAGCGCTTAACTTCGAGTACATTCAGTAGGTACTACCCATTCGCTTCGAGTTGGTCGTCGATGACCGTTACAAAATGACGTCACAGGCACATCAATTGGTACTGTCGGCAAAAAAAAAAACGGAACCGCTTCGCGTACCTTATTCAAACTTTCTAATTCTAAATGATGATCTTTTGTAGTTAAAAAAAATATTGAAATTATTCAACACTGAAAGTGATAGAGATACAAAATATAAACTTTGACCGTACACGACGTATGAGTTTATAAAATAAATTGACTTAAAGAAATCACAATAGAATATTTATTTATATTTACGGGTATGATGAATGCTGATCTTTTGCTTTTAAGTTCTAATATAATAAGATATTAAGTGCTAGCTGACCCGTACTGACTTCGTTGGGTTAGTAAATTATATAGCCTCTGTCACTCACAAATTAGATAATAAATTAATAGTGGATTTATGGGAATCTGTCACACATGGTTCATAAATACAAGTAATTTATCTAATTAAATTTATTTTGTATTTTTTTTTTACAAACTTTAGAAAGCCATATTTAATATATTTATTTAGTCATCAACACCTGACATCAGTTCTACCCCACTTATCTCAGCACTCTCCGAATAGTTTAATTCTGTATATTCTGAAGATTCATTGATAGATCCCACTGAAATAATCATTTCTCGTTCAATTAGTTCTTGCAGCCTATCCCGTTCCCAATATTCTTGACGTAACCGGTTCACATGATTTATTTCTTTCTTCCAGCCCTCTGCAGTGATACTTTTTATAGCGTTTTGTGTTAGTTTTTCTATTTCTTTTTCTGACTGAGTTACGTTTTCTCCGCAGCTCGATATTTTACTAAATTCCATATATACTCAATGGGATTTAAGTCACATTGGTAAGGCGGTAGGCGGAGAATTTCGTGACCGTAACTTTTGACGTTCATCGATTTCATATTGTTTATCAGGTTTTGATTTACATATTAAATAATATAGTTCTTTTTTTGTTTGGCGTGGGTCATAGCTTATTCCATTTTCTTGTAGTCAATTTTGCATTATTTCCTTTCGTGCTGCTGAAGTGGGTATTTTATTTATTTGTCTGCTATGATATGGTGCGTTATCAAGTATAAGAATACTATTTTTTGGTAAGTTGGGTAAAAGCTTTTCTTCTAGATATTTCTTAAAGTTGTTGGCGTCCATTTCATTATGGTAATCGCCTTGGCTACTTTTAAATTTGTACACTAGACCCGCACCGCTAACAAAACCATTTTCTCCACCCGCATGGACCACTATCCAACGTTGACCTGGATTAAATTTTTTCTTTTACACTAGCGTCTGTCGAATTTTGCCAATATTTTGACACAGTGTAGTGGCTATTTATTTATTTATTTAATCTTTCACACATGAAATGTACAGAGGCGGACTTAATGCCTTAGGCATTCTCTACCAGTCAGCCATAGGTGGTGAAAAGATAAGATGGTAGGTGCTTTCGTTTGCAAAAAAAAAAAAAAATTGTAAAGAAAGATAAAAAAAACCTCTTAATACTATTAAAAAAAAATACTATATATAAAATAAGCTAAATATACATACATACTATTACCAAAATATATACTTATAATATATACATACAAAACTAAAATTTGGGAGAAAGGTGTAGCAATAACTCTACCCTAATTGATGCGAAAATAACTCTGCAATTTCCGCTTAAATGCAAACCGACTGGCGGCCATCCTGATATCAAGAGGAAGCACATTCCACAGAAGAATGGATTGAATATGAATTGAAGAATGAAAAAAGTCCGACATATGTGAAGGACACAGTAAGAGGAGATTGTTAGAAGAACGCAGATTCTTAGTGTGAGAATAACATAAATATTGGAAGTGAGTCACAAGATAAGAAGGAGGAGTGGGTGATTTAAGAAGGGAGAAAAGCGTGGTCAATGCGCCCAAATTTCTTCTCTGACGAATGGCATCCATTTAAGTTCAGACCTGTAGCTCGACACATGGTCATATTTCTTTAGATTAAATATGAACCGGATCCCATTGTTGAGCAACCTATCAAGCTTATCCAGCAAAGCCGCATTCAGGTCAAAGTAGCATACGTCCCCATAGTCGATTATAGGGAAAATCAAAGTCTGCACAAGCATGGTTTTCGTTTTAACGGGCAAAAAGTTCCACAGACGATCAGGGAACGCAGGGTACCGTGGACCCTTTGACTAACTTAGGAGACCTGACGTTGCCAGCTAAGCGTCGAGTCAATGTACAAACCGAGATCTTTGTTTGACATTAGGGGTAATGGGTATGACGGTACCATTGAAGATTAGAGGAGGGAGAGAGCTAAGAGTTAACCTACTCATCATGCGTGAGCTTCCAATAAATGTATCCAAGTTTCATCCAAGTAAACGACCGGCCGTTTGTCAGCTCCTTTTTCATCATTTTCTCGCATTTTTTGTAAGTAACGAGCTCTCCACGCAGCTATTTCTGGTTTTTGAATTAAGAATTGCCTTACGGTTTTACATTTTTTAAATGAATAGCCAAGTTTTGTTGTTATAATTTTCCATAATGTATTTTTCTCACCAGGGAAGTTAAATTTTATATTTGAACAGCCGGAAGTACTTGGTGTTGCCTGGTCAGCCATTTTCTTTTTTGCTTCCACTTTAATACGCCTTAATATTCGTTCGGATACGCCAGTAGCTGCAGCGACACATTTAACAATATTGTCATAAGATTTCAAAAAATTCTGGTATTTTTTTTCATTTTCTAATAACTTCAACTCTATATCTGTTGGTTCACTCGTGTCCGCCTGTGACGAGTTTGTTGCCCTGGCAATGTTTTTCATCACAATAATGTCTTCAACACTATACGGCGTGATAGTAAGTCTCTTCTTTTTCTCTTCCTCAAAAAAGGTCATTAATTCGAGTAACAAATTACGTTCTGCACTATGCAAAATTGTCCCCTTTTTACTCATTGTAATAACAACGCGTTATGTGAGCTTTACACCGAAAAATTAAACAGTTCAAAACTTAACAAAAACAATCAAACTTAACAAAACGATAATAATAACAAACAACGAGAAGCGATATCAGCGACAGTGACAGACGTGCGTAAGTGATAGCGTTGCTAACGGTTCTAATTGGGTCTGTCCAGGGGAGCGGTGCGGTTAGTCGGGGCGGGTGGGAGCGGCCAACTCGAAGCGAACGGGTAATACCTACGGTAATTCCCGGAAACGCATTTCTAGAAATTTCGATGTCGTCACTTCGTTGACAAAATTGATGAAACCTGTACCATTCGATAGGCCACCTTAAGTCTAGCAATGCGTTTTTATATTGCACCTATACAATGTCTAGGTCTCGAGTTATAGGGCTTAAAAGTTGCGCACTGCATGTCACGCGATATTGAACCTTATGCCCTCGACATAAGGTGTATTCGTAACAGTGTGAATCAAAAAAATCAGCCCAGGCGTTTAGTATGTATAGTGCGTTAAAGAAACAAAAATAAATACATATGTACATACGAATGTAGACAACAGTCTATGTATATATGTATTTATTTTTACGACATCAGACATAAGTCTATATACGTCTGTATTTATTTTTACTATGTATAAAAAAAAAAAAGACGTGTGGCACTCGGGGACTGCCGCGGTAAAGCTATTGCATAGCATTTTGTATAAATTCATGCAATTATAATTATTTATTTATTTTATTTATGCAGTATTTCTTTTTCTTTGATATTAATTCAAGTTACACTTTTTGAGCGTGGTGACCGATAAGAAAACAATTTTTTCTTTTATTAAATAAATAAAAAGTTAATATTATTTAAAATATTTTTATTATTTTACAATACATGTGGGTTTTATTACCTTACAGTAGCTGTTGGTTATTCAGGAATATTTATCATTGAAACTATAGGTTTATAATAACTGAAATAAGAAACATAACAATAACACGTGTAACAAATTATAGGAATTCTTTAAAAAAATATTTCACAATAATGGCGGATATCGCCAATCACAGTTGAAAAAACGGTTGCGTGAGAACTTTTTACTCTATAAAATCACGCGCTTTTATTTAGTAAACAACACTATAAATAATTTAAAAGTCCAATGAAAAATTAGCGTGACATTCATCTTAGCTTTTCCGTTAAAAAAAAAAGCTATTTTATAAAAACACTACTAAATTAATTTGAATAAAAGTACTTAATAATTAATTATATGAAAAGTTTTTAAGGTAGCCATGACAACGTCGATGACGTCTATGACGTATCTCTATAGAAGACCTATTTCAGAGAGAAATTTAATCGCAAGTTTAGCACATCGCGACTATCAGTAACATGGCAAGTGTGTAGAACTGAGTTCGCGCCCTGCAATATGCATGCTCTTTTTGAAAATATATAAATTGTTTTCAAAATATGTTGTCGCACGCACACAAACATACCGTGCCGAAGACTGCCGAACTGAAACGACGTTAGACGATGTACGGCCTTCAAGCCATACCTCCGTGCCCGTCGGAGTGGGGAGCGTGAGGTTTTTTCGTTACGGAATTTCTGGATTCGGTCCCCGCGCTCAAGGCCCGCGATAGAAGCTATGCAATAGCTTAAAAATTGTATACAATTTCTATTTTTAATAATATAATGATGCTTGCGACCCGCCCCGGCGTCGCACGTAGACAAATCATATAGGTACCTAAACCTTCCTCAAGAAACGGTAGCCCTTCAAAAAAATAATGTCTACTGTGCCGCCCATCAGCCAGCGGCGGTGTTTCCGTCGGACTACAATTTGAGTGTCTTCAAGGCTAGAGTGAATAGGCTCTTAATAAACTAGTGCGCTTTACCATCAACGATTGCGTCACTGCTTACCATCAGGCGGGATTGCGGTCAAGCGCTAGTTTATAATTTATAAAAAAAGCACAATATCGTATAAAAATTTCCAGCTTACAGCAACAGGTTTTTTATTTTTTAGATTTTTTACACTTTTAAGATTATGGGGCTTGATGACGTGCAGGGCTGTTGCGCGCCAGGCGATGGTTATCGAACTTAGCATGCTATGATCCATCACTATAAAAATTTCTAGCCTTACAGACATAGGTAGCGTTAGTCGGAGGGTGCAGTAGCTCTAAGTGTATTACCGGGCGGCGAGCTGCCCACTGCTCACCGCCCGCAAGCACGCGCCACGGTGGTCGGGAGTTCGACATTGTCTCCCGACCAAGGGTTTATAAGCTTCATGACGTTTTTTGAGGCTGTGGTGTGTGTGTTGCAATTTAGATATTCTGTTACGTAGCTGTCAGCTGATTAATGAATGAATAACTGATGCCGAACTGTACATGTATAATTATACTATTTTGACAGAACATTGATACTGGAGATCAGATTGCGAACATTCTGTTCTAGAACGTTTCTGTGAATTACTGTGCTTTGAAAAAAAAAATCGCAGCAGTTTCAGTTGGTAGTTAATCCACTTTAGAAATAAATTATTCCTTGAATTTACATACCACATAGAGTATGGCTCGGTGTAGTCTGCGCGCGGCACGGTGAGGCGTGCGCGCAAGAACAGCGAGCTCTCGAAGCGCGGCGGGGGAGGTGGCACCACCCTCTCCAGCTCAGGCGTGCACTCCGCCACGCCGGCCTCTGAGCGGCGGCGTCGCATACATTTCATGCGCCGTCGCTCCAAGGTCGGAGTATCACCCATCGCGATCTCCGCCTGTGGCTGTTGCGGCGCCGGACAAACCAAGCCAGCCCCACTGAGCTCGTCAACGGTGTAGTCGTCCGTACTCACGACGCTGACGGGATCGATTACTATCGGGGGGAGCCTGGGGTCCTCCGGAACCTGTGCCCGGAATTGCTCTACCAGGAGTGTTGAGTTCTCTATGAAATAGAAAAGATATTTAGCAAATACGACGGGAATTAAATTAAAAACAAAATACTTTTAAAAACAAGCTATTTTTAAATACGCTAATAATAATGAATAAACTTTTATGTTGTGTGACAAGTTTTATATCACATTTTAGTTTAAAGTTAACAGTAAAATTTTTAGTGTGAAGGTTTTTTTTTTCTTTTTGTCGCATTAAACTAAAAGCTTGATTTTGAAAGGTAAGTTAAGAGTAAAAACACTTTTAACTATTTTTAGGGTTCCGTAGCCAAATGGCAAAAAAACGGAACCCTTATAGATTCGTCATGTCTGTCTTTCTGTCTGTATATGAGTTATACTGTTGAAACTTGGTAGGTAGGTGTATTCTGTGAACCGCATTAAGATTTTGATGCAAAAATAAAATAATAATAAATATTGGGGGCTCCCCATATTTAGAATTAAAACTCAATTTTTTTTTTCATCAAACACATACGTGTGGGATATCTATGGATAAGTCTTCAAAAATAATATCGAGGTTTCTAAAATATTTTTTTTCTAAACGGAAAAAAGTTGGTCCCCCTCTAACTTCTAAAATAAGAAAATGAAAAATCTAAAAAAAAAAACATTTGATTTACATTACTATAAAAACTACCAACGAAAAATATTTTGAACGAGATTTAAGTAAGTAGTTTTTTTTTAATACATCGTAAATCATAAATCGCTTAACGCGTAATCTTTCATACAAATAACTTAAATCCTTTAATTTCATAAATCAATGGTACGGAACCCTTTGTGCGTGAGTCCGACATGCACTTGGCCGGTTTTTTACTTAGTAGTTAACGCTGGAGTTTTCCAACTCCTGGACTGGTTGCATACGAATGCCATTTAAGCCTATCTCACTATATTATACAAGTCAAAGTTAATAAACTGATGCAAATCATTTCAAATACTTCTTCAAAAACCTCAGTAAACTAATATTCTAGGCGTATCGGAGTAATGGAGTTGATATTTAGTTTTTTTTTTTAAACTCGTGTTCATGTTCTCAGTAAGATCTTTCATTGGTATTAGTATGACGTCACACCGTTAACTGTCGTCCAAACTGAACGTGAACAAACTGATGTCTTCGTCAAAGATTATCTGAAGTGCAACACATTTTAATTTAATCAGTCACAATTATATTTCGGATTATTATGTTAGATAGTTTTTAGGTCATTTAGGTTAATGAATTGGGCTAAATGTATGTCTCATCATCATCATCATCATTAAATTATTTAATTTATTAACTAGCGGACGCCCGCGACGTCGTGCGCGTGGAGTTAGTTATTTGTATATTTTATTTTAACCCAAAAGAGACGATTTCTATATATGTATAATATACATTATTACACTTCTTCTATTATACTTAAATTTCAACTCTCTTACTTCAAAAACATAGGACTTCCACACAAAGGTACATATAATAAATAGTTTTCGAGAAATCACTACATATTGTAAAACAAACTCTCTTTCTCTTTCCCTATGTCTCTCTGTATGATTACATCTTTAAAACTTCTCAATGGATTATGATGCGGTTTTTTAAATAAATAGAGTGATTAAAGAGGAAGGTTTATATGTATAATAACATCCAATAAGTTGTGGAGAAATACTATTATTTTTGAGGTTTCTAATGTGATGTCGTAAATAATTACATTTTTCTGCGTTTGCAGTGAAAAGCAGGCTGATCCCTACGAGATTTTCCAAAATAATGTACTAAATATTGTACACATTGAAAAGGTCTATTAAAAAGTCCGCGATGTGTCTATATGTCTATCTCTTATGGATATCCCACAATAACATTTTCTTGTCATTTACTTTTTACGATAGATACTGGCTAATTTTTGAAGCGATTTTAACCACAACAGCATTATCCAAAATATTTTATCCAATTGAATAGATCTATATCGCCCTTTACAGTATATGATTTAAATGAATAATTTAGAAGATATTACAGATTAAAAAATTGCGGGGCGTCGCGTCGGGGCAAAAGCGGCGGGACCGGAGCGGGTCGCTGGTATTATATATTCTATTACCTTTATGGTTTAATGACCTATCCAACGCAAAAAAAAATAATAATAAAATGGGACCAGTGGTTCTTGAGAATAGCGCGTTCAAATAAACTCTTCAGCAACTCATATTAGTAGCACAGATTCAATTTCGATTTCAAGTGATTTCCACGCATTCTTGAGAGTTTTGGCAGACAGACGGACAAAAAATGATCCTATAAAGAGTCTTTGTTGTTATGTTTTCCGTCTGTCTAAATTTCCGTCTGTCCTTTTGAGGTACGGAACCCTAAAAACAATATGTTAATTATTGAATAGGTATCGCAGTTTCATTATTTGTGTACTTCATAAATGCCCTGAAATTTGACAAGAATGCAAAACCGCACCTTATATTTGTATAATTATCTCCTTTGTTAACCTCAAATAAATACATACGTATAGGGACAGTCATGTGAGTGAGGCGTGAGGCGTGACTATTGCAAACGGCAGTACGAGATGAGGCAGATGACTTACCAACAGGCGGGAAATTGGGAGCTTCCCTAGCAAACCGCACATTAGCCGCGGGCCGCGCGGGCCGTGCTTCGGGTGGCGCCGGACGGCGGGTGGCACTGGGCTGCAGCGCTGGTAGTGGGCTATGCGACGGTATTGCGTTGCTTGTAGGATGTTGACTGAACATTGGAATCTCGCCGTGCGGTGGTGTTTTATAGCCGGTGTTGAACACGGGGCCAAAGGGTCCGTTGTAGCTGGGCAGGGTGGGCGGGGCGAGGTTGCTCAGTGGTTCCACATTGTCGGTCTGCGTCGCAGTCAGCGTGCTCTCTGCGACAGTGACAAAGAGTGAGCGTAGTGTGGGTGCGACCATGTGACGCATGTGCGCCGTAAGTACTCACGGGCAGGGTGGGCGCGCGCTGCGGGTGCCGGCACGGGCACGGGTACAGGCACGGGCACAGGCACCACTAGCAATGACACGGACGGCCGTCCGCTGTTATCACCTTCTGTATTTAAAAAAATGGAGCCGTCACGGGACGCCTGGTAGATGTGAAACATCGACGTTATTTCGTAAAAGTAGTATGCAGAAAAGAACAGATTGTGGTAGGAACTAAAAATGTCAATAAAATAAAATAAAAAATATAACGATTTTTTTTCTAGATAACGATGATTTTTTATTAAATAAACATTCATTTTCATTGAATACAAAAATTTACATATTTATTTTAAATCGAAACTACTCAATTAGTTTAATCAGTGACTTCGGTAATAGTTACATTCGATGTTGCCTCTGAGAACGGTATTACTGTGACAATTGGTCGATGGTAACTGAAGTACGATACGAAAGTATTGGACATAACATTATTAAGATATCTAATAAATACAGCATCTATTGTTAAGAATCTTAGCTAGTTATTTCAATATACTACTAAAGATCGTAAATTATAAATATAAATAATGAATGTTTCACTATAAACTCCATTATGATTAGAAAAATTAATTAATTTTTTAAAGTTTAAATTAATAACAAATAAGAAAAAGATTCGTGCGCTGCACGCCATCAGCTGATTTTAAAATAAAGTTCTGTCAGTCTTAATAAATTTATTCTCTAAGCAATTGTTTTAATGCATTAATTTCAATAAGAATGAAATTAAAATTAATAATTAATTTAAAAACATGATATGCAATGAAATTTATGTGAATTTTAATCTACCTAGAGAGTAGATTTTACATTTACTGGCGCTCAATACACACCAAATATACGCGTGCTAAATGCACAGATAAATGCATACTTTAATTATAAAAATATAATTAACTTACTGATGACTTGATAATGTGTCATAGTGTGATTTTGCTTTCTTTGCAGGAGGCTGATCACTTCCACTCTCTAAATTATCACGGTCAGACATTTTATTATCAGAACAGAAAAATGATTTATTTACCAGAAAAACACAGGTTATGAGTACTGTAATAAACAGAGTATACACTATAGGTATCCGAGTCCGAGCTCAGTGGAGCGAAAGAGATGGCTTAACGCCGGATCGAGTGAGAGAGAAACGCACAGTCGATTCCGAGCTCAGTGGAGCGAAAGAGATGGCTTAACGCCGGATCGAGTGAGAGAGAAACGCACAGTCGATGCGTCGCCACGCCAGAAATCGGTCTCACGTGCGCCTATAGATGTTTCACATCAAAAAGAAAACATAATTTTTTGCTCACAATTACGAATAGGAATTAAAATTTCTTCCCGTCCCTGGTACGACTATCTTTTAGATCTTGTTGGCTCTATATTTTGCTTCTTCCGCAGAGTCGCCGTCGGTGGTATCAGGGTGGTATCAGTTTTCAGTTTATACAGAGGTCACGTTGACTGACTGAAAAGCCTTTTGACGAAGCCGAGAGTAATCATTTGTTTCTACTGGCCCATACCTGGAAACCTTTTGGTTACGAAGATATTGACTGCTGTATTTAAGCAATTGATTGCTGCGCTGCAAGTCGCGGGTTCAATTCTCGCACGGAACAAATATTTGTATGTCATACAAGTACTTGTTCGGGGTCTGGCGGTTTGTATATGTGAGATCAAATGTTTGTAAACATATCCACGATACAGGGAGCAGTGTGGAGCAACGGTTTAAAAATATTGAAGGTCAAAATTCCAGTTTCACACTGAGGTTTTCAAGAAGACGAAGTTTTAGTTACCTCCAGATACACACCTTGAGGACTATGTAACTTATGACTATGTATAAATAAATAGCATAAACAAGGGCGGGCGCGAGGCGTGAGGTTGGTGCAGTAGAAAACGGCACGTTAAGCCGAGCGTACGTGCATCACGATTATTATGAAATAGTATTTTTGACTATACTTGTACACTAACAGTCTTATTCATAAAACTTTAACCATTTGCTAAGCAACTGATTAGCAAAATTCTTATTCATAAAAGCTGTTTAACGCTAAGAGGATGCTAAGCAATTGATTAGTAGCTGTCAAAATTAAACATCACCGGACCGCTGTTAAGAGGATGGTTAGAGGCAACAATATGGCGGATTTTATTTGAATCAGCTGATTGATATAATATGATCATTATGCTTCGAAGTTATTTTGTTTATAATATCGAATAGTGCGGAAATATGGATGTTGAAAACCTTTTTGAATTTCCAAAGCGACGTAGTAAAGTTATAGGTATTAGCTTTGAAACTTTTTTGACTTACAAGCTTTACTCGATACTAGGCTATAACATCGGCTGCCGGCAGAAGTTACCACCCACCAGACAAAATCTTGCCGCCAAGCGATTCCTCGTGTTCCGGCATGATGTCTGGTGAAGCCGTACGGAGGACGGGTCTGAGCAGTTGTGTTGCAAAATGTGCCGGGTACGATGCGCCAAATGTTGTTGTGTCGGGAGTTTGGTATTGGAGGGTCTCCAGATCAATCTCCCTCTTGCGCAGCATCGTTGGTCGTGTTGTTGGGTTTAACATTGCATCACCTCGCTCAATTGCCGTCTTTCTTTTTATTCACTCAGTTTTTTTAAGTGAATAGGGTCTTAATAAACTAGCGCGCTTTACCATCAACGATTGCATCACTGCTTGCCATGAGGCGGGATTGCGGTCAGGCACTGGTTTATAAAAGCAGTACTTAATAAAAAAGACAGTGATTTTAGATGCTGCCCTATGTTTCCTTGTGTTATCTTATGTCATATCTAAGGCACAGGACTAAAAAAAGTCATTTTGGGGCAGCAAGACACAAATAATAAAACATTTTTTTAGAAATATTTTATTTTGATACGCAATAAAACTGTTTACATTTTTGTTATAAAAATAATTCATTGTTTTCTTCCATAAGCATGAGAGCCATTTTTGACTCACGCGACCCTCATTCCTCATCTTTTTCACTCAGCATGGTCTTCTCCTTCGCCGTCATTGCGAGGTAGAATAATATTGCCGCTAGGTGCTAATAGTGGCTTCGTATACAGCAATAAAACGTGTGCCTGTAAACAAGTATAATAATACTGTAAAAAGCAGTACAAAAGCAGTAGGAAGTAATGTAATATATACACAAGAACCCACTTAAATTTCTTAAATATCAAATGGATGTTTACAAGCATAAAGAGCAGGAAAATACACAGTTACTATCGGCTACTGCTTTAACATTAATTTCGTCAGTTTAAGATTAGTAATTACATATAAATACAGAGATAAATACCTTTTTCTGTTTACTATAATATTATTGGAGTTTATTACTTTCACTACTATCATCACAAATACAATTATTTAATTGTAATAAATCATTTTATTTATATTCAAAATATCCGATCAAATTTCTGACATTTTTCTGCCAAACACGACAGATAAAAAATCGCAGTTTTGACAAGTTTTTTCTAAAAATTCCAATTTTTAGTCAACTATTTTGATTATAATCTGTGCCGAACGCATAGTTTCACCTCTACTTCGTATCGCTACTAATCATCTGCTAACTAGCTTTTATGAATAAAGAAAAGTTAAGCATTGATTTAGAGCTAACTAAATGGTTAGCTAAATAGTTGCTAATGAGTGATTAACGAGTTTTTTATGAATAACACAGTAAATTGTTACCCTTGTGACAAGTGGACGTCACGACTGGTGACAACTGGTGACGTCACGACTGGTGACAACTGGTGACGAGTTGAGACAAAAAAATAATGAAGAAAAAATGGTTGCCTGTAAAGTCGGTTTTACGGGCGAAGATTTTACGTGACAACGTCTTTTTCTCGGTAGAATATTTATTGATATCAATATAATTAAATTGCACAATAGGAACAAGGAATTGAATGAAAATAAGAATTGCACAAATTTTAACTATAGAAATATATTTTGTTTACTAAAACATCGGTGACTCATCGTAACGTTACCGAGCGTTACACTTTTTCATAAGTGACTCCCAGCCGCAACCTAATTTAAGACGTTGTCACGTCAAAAACGTATACAACGTTATTTTTTGTATATTCGTCTAAAGATAGTCTTTACAGTGGACCATTGTGCGTGGGCCATGGGGGCCGTTGGTGGTAATTCCACCCAGCCTACCTCCCCCTCCTGGCTTGTTAAGAACATTTGTGTAAGATCTTGGTGCCCTGGGGTTTTCACTTCTAATCAGGGCGACGCGACGCCTGTACACTCGAAGAGCTCACGCGCAACGGTCTAATCAGCCTCCATGCACACTCTACACAGAGGGCTGTCCGTTATGCCTATTGTGTTGAAATGCGAGCAGTGCCCGTGATGGTCCCCATCATGCATCACGTGTCAATTTCTGTTCAGGCGTAATAGTCTTTTGGTTAGCCTATCATCCAGAGATGGCATAGCTTCCTATAGGACTGCGTGCAGCCCGGTGGCGAGGACAAATCTTTGATTGTGTGTACGTAGTTGATTGAATGGGATGGACATGAAAGGCATCCGCTGACCGATGTGCTGGATGCCCTTCTAGTAAGCTCGTCAGCTGCATCATTGCTAAGTGAACCGCTTCGTCCCATTATCCATTTTTTTTTTTGTTTTTAATCTTTGTCCCAGAAATTACTCCTGTATCATGGGTGCGCTTACAGACATTTAAAATATTTGTTCCGTGCGAGATCGAACCCACGACACGCAGTGCAGCAGCGGTTCGTTCAGCCACTGCACCAACCGTGTCGTCATTCATCATAATATATGTAGTGTCACTGTGTTTCCCTCATTAGTACCTCCGTACTAGGGATACCAATTTAGAGATACCAATTTTTCTAACCACCTCACACCACGGATTTGTTGCCAAAGTGAACAGGAAATGTTTTATAAGGGATAGTTGTTTGCCTGCTTGCGGCTGATAAATAATTAGTAAGAGATCAACGGCTGGTAATTAGTAAGAGATCAACGGCTGATAATTAGTAACAGGTCAACAGCTGATAATTAGTAAGAGATCAACGGCTGATAATTAGTAAGAGATCAACGGCTGATAATTAGTAAGAGATCAACGGCTGTTAATTAGTAAGGAATCAACGGCTGGTAATTAGTAAGAGATCAACGGCTGGTAATTATTAAGAGATCAACGGCTGATAATAATTAGTAAGAGATCAATGGCTGGTAATTAGTAAGAGATCACCGGCTGGTAATTAGTAAGAGATCAACGGCTGGTAATTAGTAAGTGATCAACGGCTGATAATTAGTTAGCGATCAAAGGCTGGTAATTAGTAAGAGATCAACGGCTGGTAATTAGTAAGAGATCAACGGCGGGTAATTAGTAAGAGATCAACGGCTGATAATTAGTAAGACATCAACGGCTAGTAATTAGTAAGAGATCAACGGCTGATAATTAGTAAGAGAACAACGGCTAGTAATTAGTAAGATATCAACGGTTGGTAATTAAAACAAATGATACCCCTTTCATAAGATTTTCGGATTTCTGACGACCCTTAACAACTATCAAACATCTATGAATAACAGCTGGAACCAATGTCAGCTGGGAACAACGGCTTGACGAGCCGTTTTTTTTACTAATAATTAATCAATTTTTACTATTTATCTTTAATTTCCAAGCGTAAGGTTCCACCTGGGTTGTGTATGGGGACATACACAATATCAGGATGGTCGAGTGTAAGGTTCTGATTGTTTAATATGAAATTTTTAGATAAAATTTTGTTAATTGGCCGTTTCCGCTCTGAAGTCAGTCATTGGCCGGTTTTTGACAACAAAACGAATGCTTGTATCTGATTGGTTCAGCTTAGAATGGCGCGAGTCATAGCTGACTTCACGGTAATTATCAACTGGGGGTAGAATAAGGCAGGCAAAAGGAAAACGGGGGTCACTTGGTCGACGGCGAGTTCTCTTACTTTGTTAAAAAGTAATCTATGTAATATAATTGGATGGTTATTGGATAATATGTGATTTTATAAACTGATGATTGTTGGGTTAATAAAATATAGCGGAGTGTTGGATATTGTTGAAGTTTCCTTCGAAGTGAGTCCTATCCTTCTGAGGTATTCTTTACGTGTGGTCGCGGTACTCACGCAGCGGCACTTGAACGGGGGTCGGCGGCAGGTACCCGGCGCCGCCCGCACCTCGCACGTACTCTGCAACCATACAGTGAATATTATACATGACTACTAAATTATCACTCCTAACATTATGAAAGTCATAGATCATTTGAGTAATTAATTACAAAACAACGTTGACCAAAGGACAATTTTCGAAAGGGTCTTGTTCGTCACGATCATGACCTTGTTGTGAGTAACATCTACCACAGTGAGTACTAAGTAATTCGCAGAAGTGGTGTAGTGTGACGCGAGCACGAGGAAGTGGTCGGCACACTCGAGCTGCACCACGGCCACCCACTGCGCGTGTCAGCACTTGATTGATTGTACCTAGTTGATTGTTCAAAGAGGAAGTAAATAAAATCTAATCACGATTATGTTACATTTCTATGAGGTAGATACCTACCAGTTATATGCAAATTGGTCCTTAAATTGATATAGTACTTCTACATGACAACGATAATATATAATCTCTGATGCCAGCAAAATCCAATGTAATTTATGCTAAAGCTCCAAACCAGCAAAATTGATAAATCCTTCTGATACTTAACAATTACAGGAAAATCGACACGAATGCGAAGGGCGGGAATTATTGAGGTTTTAGTGGAGTTAAGTTACTAACCGGCCATGAGGTTCCGCCAATAGTCGCCGGCGCTGGCGAGCGACCGAGGTGCGCGCCGCCGCGACGTGCCCGACGTGACCGCGTGCATCGCGCCTGCAACACACACAACCCACAGAACATTTAAGCACTGAGTACAATAACTTAAAGGGTAAACTTCGCAGAGGTACTCATCATAGCACTTGACAAACTCTAGATGGTGGTCAATTTAATTTAATCATTTTTAGGGTTTCCTACCCAAAGGGCAAAAAAGAAACCATACTGAATACTTATAGTTAGACTCCACTGTCTGTATATCTGTCACCAAGCTGTTTCTCATGAACCATGATATCAAGACAGTTAAAATTTTCATAGATGATGTATTTATCTTGCCGGTTTACCAACAAATACTAGAATAAAATAAATACATTTTATCAATAGAGGCAACAAATAGACGCTGGATAGAATATTTAGTTGTTTGGTCACATTAAAAAAGATCGCTAAATCTAATACAGTATGTTAAGAAAACCCTGTCCGACCCGTGAAGGCGTTGTTAGGTATCGATAACTGATTCTACTAATGCATACAAAACCGGGCTAAACTTAAAAAAAAAATCCCCCTAAAAAAATAAATATTATTTCGCAAAAAGAGGTAACTTAATAAATGCGCGATAACCACCCTTCGCCTGCCGTCCGCGGGGGGCGGGCGGCAGGGCATGCGGCACGTGGTCGCATCGCTATTCGCTCATAAGAATACCGGTGTTGTCACTTTTTAAAAATTACCAAATTTCGGGGAAATTGGAATTAATTCGCGGGAAAAAAAGATTATTTCAAAATTCATTTGTATTGGTACTATGATGAATACGTAAAATTTTATATTATATTTGGTCATGTGTTTACTTAACCTTTATTATCCTTATGGGTCGGACAGGGTTTTCGTAACATACTGTATAAATAAACTGCACACGTTATTTTTATGATACGAAACTTTTTGAAAGTTCGACTCGCATTTGGGCGGTTTTTATGGCATTGATTATACACTCTCACAAACTAGAAAATTTCATGTGTTTTTATAAAAATCATCTAATTGTACAACATTTGAAAAAGGTGAGCACCACGTACCTGTCGCCGGAAATTGGCTTATTTAGCCTGTTGGCGACAAGGCCTCTCTATTATTGCCGAGACGCCTTTTAGAAATTGAAAGTTTTCGTTAACTTATCTTGATGACTGCAAGGATTGAAATAATAGCAGTGTAATCAATTTAATTTAGTGTAAACAGAAATGTTAATGATGCTGTCTATACAGCAGACCACGGACCAAATATTGTACTAGAAACAGTAAGTATGAAGGCGCCAAAATGTATAACGAATTGCTAAAAATATTAAGGAAATACAATTTTTCCACTGTTTAAAAAGAATTTAAAATTCCACTTTATCAAAACTTTTCAATTATCTTAGAATTAATGACACGGAATAATAACATACAGTGGAACCTCGATAAGTCAAACCTCGCTAACATAATGACCTCTATAACTGCAAAAATAATATGCTCCCTTCCCACCAGAGCCCAAAACCGCTTACTTGGATCATAAGTTTTTGATCATTGTCCTGGAAACATCGCTTGAAATGAGTTCAAACAGAAAACTAACAACAAGCAGTGAAATATGGATTGAGAAGGAATGAAGTTGCTCAGTTTGGTATAAATGAGAGTACATTATCAATCATCGTTACAAAAGCTGAAATCTTGAAGAAACAATAATCAGGAGAAAGTCTTCAATGTAGAAGACGAAAAATTGCAGAATTCCCTAATTTAGAACAATGTTATTAATGTAAAAATAGGAGCAAGGGTACATACCTACATATGAACATACCTACCTCTATATTAACATATCCCTAACATAGACCCTCGATAACTTAAAAACTTAAAATATTGTGTTTCCCTTGGACTTTTAAGTTATCGAGGTTCTACTGCAGTTATTAACAACTAGTTGCACTCCGTGGTTATGTTTTGATCCCTTGGGCATATCGGGATAAAAAGTGTCGGATGCCTCATTCTTGATTATAAGCTAATAGGCTACTTGACTAATTTTGAAAAACGATTTCAAAGGTGCGTCATGGTCTAATTTAGCTGAAATTTAAATATTTCAGTAAAATACAAACTATAACATATTTTATTTTATATTTTTATAAACTATTTGACATTTCTCAAACAAAAAGCGTCAAACTGTCATGGCGAGTCGTGTGACGTCAAACGTTGTAAAACAAAGGGCTGTTTGGTTGAGTGAATAACAAGTTTTTACGGATTTATTCAATAAAATGGATCACAAATTCTATAAATACTGTAAAGTGCCTCAGTGTGAAAGTACAACAATCAAAACACCTAAAAACTATTTGTACGTGCACCTCGAAAGGATGAAATTCGTAAAAAGTGGCTATAACTGGCAAGACGAGACGTTAATGTAGCTTCGGATTAAAGAATAACTAATATGTTGTACTGTGCAGAGATTTGTATTAGTTCGTAGTAGTAGTAGCAAATTCCTGCTATTCGCTTTTAGAAAACATGCTTCCATTGTAGCAAACATTTTTCTAGTATAAACTTTTCGAAATAACGTTAAATTAAGTTTGATTTATAGCACAAAAACAAAACACATTAAAGTATTATGACTGCGTTAAGAGGGGACTCTAGTGGCATTTTCTCTAAACACACGTATTCCGCTGTTGTTTTCGTGAGTAACGCTTTTAGAGCAATTATATTTTACGTATAGTTTTACACCTTGATTATACGTGCCCATATCATTCGATTTTTTCCAAAACTTAATTAATAAAAGAAATATGATAGATGTTCAGACTACTATTAGACAAATGTGATAAGTTTTTGACAAAAAAAGAAAATAATAGAAACATAAGTATACTTATTAACTCTAAATTTTGATATGAAAATTATTGAGATTTGTCGTGTTTTGATAAAGAAAACAGCGGAATACGAAACTTACATACATTAAATCGTCAGGCAAGTAACTATGATTCATACACAGGTTGAAGAACAAAGCAAGTACTCTTGGCAGATGTACACAAGCGTACCTCAGATGCTCAATGCTGAGCCCATCATGTCCTGGAGAATTACCTCGAACCATCTTCTTAATAACTGCAGCCACATTCTTGGCAGAGAATCTAATGGCAACTTCCCCAGGACATGCTCCAGCATCCAACACCCGCGACGCCGATCCGAGCGGTGTCTCGACCTTGAAATGTCGCTGGAAGGCACAGGCAATGTCCCGAGGCTCAAATGCATCACCAATACTCACAGGAAGGCAAAAAAATAATAATATCGATGGCCCCACAGAATATACGTGCAAGAGCACTTACACAATTTTTTTCTTACTTTTCCGTTTCATTTACCTATGCGGCACCTTCTAATTTTTTTTTATATTTTTATTTACTTAAAATATACTTATTATATCATTTAATTTGTTTATTGCAGGGAAATATCATGGAATTATATCACAAGTATAAAAGTATATGCTATTGTTAAACGCGTTTTGGGTCCCCGAGTTCATACGAATAAACGTGTTAAAACAAGCAAACTTGTGCACTTCTTCGAGTTTGTATAATAGCAGCTTACACGTTTACTCATGTTAATAAAGCATACAATGTTTATTCTTAACGTGTCAATGAAAGTTTTAATATGTATTTTATTTATAACTAGTTGTTCCTCTTCAGTTTACAGCGCACGGAAGTAAGTTGATGTAAAATAAGCGCCTGTTAAAATAATGGGAGCAATATGTACATCCGCGTCCGCTCCCATTTTCGCAACATTTTTTGTTACTGCTCTGCTCCTGTTGGTATAGCGGGATGTTGTCTATATCCTTTCTCAGGCTCTAGACTATCTGTGTATAAAATTTCATTACCATCGGTTCAGTAGTTTTGGCGTGAAAGCCAGACAGACAGAGATACTTTCGCATTTATAATATTAGTATGGATTAAAGTATTGCATTGCCTCCTACGATATTTAATCGTATTGTTTATTTTACACAAATAACCGTATAATGAAAGTTTACTTTGATCTAGTCATAGAAATTTACAAGAATAAAAAAATAAAATGGTTTTTCTTATATTGTCGGATATCGGTTTAAACTAAAATATATCTACATATATATCTAATGTAATAATACTGATAGTATATTATTTTATCTTTAATTTAATATAATTTATTGAACTCTATATACTACCAAACAACAGTTATTCAAGGTTTATCGTTTTTATTTTTTCCTGAAGAGTTGTCGTTTTTGACTTACACGTTTATTCAATATAGATATATCAAGTATAGATAATGGGAACTATTTTAATTAACTAAATTAGAAAAAAAAAACAATTTAGATTTTAATTACAAATTGGAAATATCATAGTACCCCTATTATATAATATAATTATATATAAACAGAACCCGAATTGTTGTTCTGGGATACGGCCCTTGTTCTCGACGTAGGCTCTGAAACAACATTTAGACGGTTTGGCTTTAGGCTTACCGGGCTTGGGAATGCCCATGACGGTAGTTTCTTTCCAGGTTTGTGGGAAAATGTTTTTGTCCATTAGGTAAACCATTCAAAATAGTGGCCAATAGGATGATCATATGGGCTGGGAGGAGACGGAGCACTTTGTTGATGAAGCCGTCTGAGTCGAGTGCTTTCCTGGGTTGGAGACCTTTGATGATATCATGCACTTCATCCCATGGCATGTTTGAACAAACACTCGATATGATTAAACTAAAATATTATCTTGTATCCTTTTCTTAATGAAATAGAACGAAAAAGATACACTTAACTTAAAATTAGTTTAGTTTGTAAACAAGATAATCCGCGCCATTATATTTACATTTCTATATGATATTTGTTCTAACGCATCACTACTAGATGGTGCTGTCAGTTTCATTCGTAACTAAGTCAAATCTTTACGAGTGAGAGTTTTATAAAATTATTCTGACATTAAGCACAGTAACTCTTGAAAAGTTTTGTGGGCGTTCTTATTAAAATGTAATTCATTCATAAAAAATATTAATTATTCTTCAATTTGTTAACTATTCGATAATCATAGTACCTATTATGCAAGTGCGATGTAACGCATCGGTTTGCGGAATCAATACAATTAATGAAGCGCATCGGTGATATTTGCTGAGACACGTATAGATGAGTTTTATGCTATTATAAGAAAACATACCGCATCCCTCATATGACGGGTACATAACAGCGGTTACAGTCTCTAAAGGAGAGGAATGATTGCCTGATATGCAAGCAGTGGATAAATACGACAGAGCTTCCTTTAAAATTGGACCCAGAATGTTTGTGTGTAAGACACCGTGTGTGCGCGTGTGACACTATTTCTGACGCAGTTTTTTTTTCCGTGATGTTTCTTATTTTTTATTTAAATGATTATTTTCTAACATAGTATTAAGATTTTTGTTACTGTCACCATGTATGAACTTGTAATAAGTGTGCAATAAATAGATTTATTATAAGAGAATTATGGTGATTGTTTAAATGGCTAACAGACATTGGGAGCTGTGCACAATGTTATTATTTACATACATAATATATGTATATTTAAGTACTATTTTTAAGTTCGCGCCTTGACAAAGTCTAAGAGAGTGATCATTTGTTGGACACTATGATTATGTGTTTATAGATTTAGAAAATAATTAATGTTAATCCTTACGTATGTATTTTGATCAAATGAAAGTAGGATATAATTTCGTTATTATAGTGTTAGCTTGTTAATTTTAATTGTTTTGTCTTTGTTCATAAATGTGATTATATAAGTAATAGCTATACGCATACGCATTACTACTTTATTTTATTATTTAGTTCAATAACTGTACGGATGGGCACCATATTTTTATTTAAAACATTTGGATAATTGATGTGTTTTAGATAAGAATATTATTGTCGTTTAGCTAGCTCACGTTTACAAAATTACCAAATACAGTGAGGAATTCTTAAAAACGTTAAAGACAGTTGTCTATGAAAGTTTTCCTGAAGCTACACCGCTCTGTAGATCCGGCAAATTCTATATTATTACTAGCTGACCGGCAAACGTTGTTTTGCCATATAAATAATAGATTAAATTACTAAAATGGCTATTAAAAAATAAGGGTTGATCGTAGAAGGGTGAAAATTGGGGATTGTATGTATTTTTGTATGTTGTATCATAAAAAAATAGAAATTAAAAATTTTGTCTAAAAAATAAAAAAAAAATTTAGGGGTGGACTACCCCTAACATTTAGGGGGATGAAAAATAGATGTTGGCCGATTCTCATAGATACCGGTTAAGCACAAAAAATTTCATCAAAATCGGTCGAGCCGTTTCGGAGGAGTTTAAAGCCGAACACCGTGACACGAGAATTTTATATATTAGATTATATACCGAACTCCCTTAAAAGATCGGGTCTGACCTTTATGGGCCTTTGTACAAGGGTAGTTGAGCAATCCTTACACAAATATAAACAGCATTATTGGTCTATTAAAAAAAAATCAAACTTATTTGCCATAGTTTTTATTGAATGTAATATGTCAGAGTATAAAAACCACTACTTCTTTATATAATGTAAAGCGTAACATAGACAATAAGAAGTCGGTTGTTTGGTGGAGCTTATAATTAATAAAGTTATGATGTCTACCTAATGACCAAATTCGAGATTTTTATATGAACATAAAATAATTTTACGGTTGACTTAAAAATTTCGCCTATGACAAGATGTAAGTGATTATTTGCAATATTACAATATTACAACAGTATTTTGTTTAAATTTATTTTTGGTAAGAATATTACAATATTACAACAATATTTTGTTTAAATTTATTTTTGATAAGAATATTACAATATTACAACAGTATTTTGTTTACATTTATTTTTGATAAGAATATTACAAGAGTATTTTGTTTAAATTTATTTTTGGTAAGAATATTGTGCTATGTACTGCCAAGTCACTGAACACCATCGGAAGTCCGAGTTGAAGCCGTAATATTGTTTGAAGCAAAACATTAAAATGTTGTATCTCATTCTATGGTCGAGTGAATGTTGTTACTATCGTGTAGAAGGAACTCACTGACACCGCAGAGCAGTAGCGCCACAGTCCAAGCTCGCATGTTGCGTACTGGTACACTGGTACACTCTGTCACAACACTACACAACACTACACACTACAGTCGAAGGTCCAGCGTGCGTGCGCGTCGCAGCCTCCTCGCCGCACTAGTGTCGCACCGGTCGCACGGTCAGAGCTCACTGGCAGGCGGAAGCTGCGAAGCATCTTTATCCCCCCTCTCCGCTCACCTTTAGTCTAATCACTGCTAAACTTTCCATTATCACTGGATAGCAGTGTTATCAATTTATTGCCTCAGTTTTATTGATTGTCACGGTTGGCCAGACGTGTACAACAGCTGCCGTAGACGAAGTAAGCTATTTGTTGGAATTATCACGTTAAGTATATGTAAGAAACAGACTATCTAAATTATGGACGATTGATTTAATAAAGTGGAACCTTCAATCAACTTACAAACCGTCGGATCATCGGATGTCGCACAATACTGTTCCTAGATCATGTGTTGGATCTCTCGGTCGACCAGTTTTAGGCATTAATATACAGGTCAATAAACAATTTTCTTCAATCAATGAAGAACTCAAGGCATAGATTTATTATTTCGCATGCTAACGAATGCGTGATGCGTACGTATACGATCAGATATTCAGGTAATGAATCTTATTAGACATGAATTGTAAGCAGTGATTAGATTTGTTTGCATTCATTGATCAAGTATTATATAGATGAGGGATGTGATTAATATAAAACTTGTGCGTGTGAACAGCAGTAACGCAGGGCGTGGGGTGCGATCCACTCCATCTCCACTGAGACGGAACACACTATGTACTACGTACATACGTACAAGATAATCTAGTGTTAGCAGCGCGACGCGGCGCAGTTCGCCAAGCCGTACTAGTGACACACTCAACTATACAACAGTTGCGTTTTGCGCGCACAATGTTTTTATCTACATATATTTGTGTGCTATTTTAAAGTTCTAACTTTAAAATAGCACTCAAATATATGTAATAATCAAATAAATCATGATCTAAGAAAGTGATGATTAGCTGGAAACTATGACTATAGTACCTATTAATAAATTTAGAAAATAATTTATGTTAATCCTTTATCAATATATATACTATTTTGAAATATTTATTTGATCAAAATAGTAAAATTTTGTTCAAATAAATATAGGATAAAATTTCATCATACAACAGTTGCGTTTTGTGTTGCCATGACATTATAACGGGTCGAGCTTTAGGCGCGAGCGCGACGGCGGCGGTTGTAGGCGCTTAGCAAGGCGCCTGCCACGCCACTCTTCTTACGTAACAATGATCTTTATAATTGCCTCTTGAACTTGAGCCCATTACTGGCGTCTTATGTAATTGTAAAACACCACAATTTGACAGCAAATGTTACAACATTGTATTGTATGTGACACAAACAAATCCACATTCTTCTTCTTTTAACACCAGTATTATCAGAACCATCGTAGTATTCATATAATTTCGTATCCTAGACAAGGCCTTATGTAATTCGCCTCACTATTTCCCACAACCTGTTTCGATTTCTGGTATTTAGCTAAATAAAATGTAAAATTACGAAGTCCATAGTAGACTCTTTGTACCGACTTGCTGCACAGAGAGGTGAGTGTGGAGGCGTGGAGTATGTGTGTACGGCGGACACCGCTGCGGTGATTTCTTATTCGCTTCACATTACTTTAGGTTAAGTGTGCACAAAAGATATCAACGCGCAACACTTCAACATTATCAAATTATGCGAAACATCCATGAAATAAAACTGAGCTTTTTTAAATGAACGATGAATTAATAACAAAACTCAAGTGTCGGATATTAGCTCAACGGAGCCCATGATGACTAGTGCCGGTAAGCCACACTGGTCTCCTCTCTCTGCAACTCTCTTCCTTCTGCATATCAACGGTCTGCTGATGCCTGGAATCTATAGGTATACATATGGCAGCGCGTGTAGAGAAATACCTGCCGAGAGCTCAGGCTAATAAGGAATTAATTACTTTTCAGACTGATGGGATAAATCAATCTTGTGGGATGAACAACGCCATCAAAATACAAGCATGTTTGTTTAACATGAAAAGGAGTCAGTTTACCTCGACTTCTGTTTTTGAGAGTGTCACCTTGGAGTGCTTCGACCGCCTTCACTTATTTCTCAAACCCTAAACCTTGAGCCTTTACTTGTGGTGGCCTAGTGGTTAAAACACCAGCCTCTCAAGTATGAGTGCGCGGGTTCGATTCCAGGTCAGGCAAGTACCAATGTAACTTTTCTAAAGTTATATGTACTTTTTAAGTATGTCTTGGACACCAATGACTGAAGGTGAAGGAAAATATCTTGAGGAAACCTGGACTTTAAGTCTGAAATCGCCAACCCGCATTGAGCAAGCGTGGTGATTACGCTCAATCCTTCTCTGTATGAGAGGAGACCTGTGCCCAGCAGTGGGACGATAAACAGGTTGATGATGAAACCTTGAGAAATTCATTGAAAGCTTTTAATGTTATTCAAAGCATAGATCCGTCGGGTAACTGCGTAACACAATATCAGCAGCAATGGGTTTAATTTTGACAGTTCAACAACATTCATTGGGTTATTTACGTTGTTGAGCATAAATATTTTCGAACACATGGAGCGATGTATGGGCAATTTGATTCGAAATGATTGTAACTAATAGTAATGGCGCATTACACAATTAGGGTGCCGGTCGTCTATGGAGTACTGCAGCCACATACGGGCGGCTGCTGCAAAATACCATCTAGCAGCTTAGGATTCAGTAGAGTGGTGATTGATTTTCTTTTTTTCTAATTGGTGATCTAGATTTAATTATGGCCAATATTCAAAGCGCGGAGCACAGGCATAGAGTAGCCAGCACTTCGGTATTCTGTAGGTTGCATGTTGGAGAGTGTGCGAGGGAATTCCATGACTTAAATCTTCCATTACCGTTCCGTCATCGGACAAACCATCGTCGTACGGCGAGAGTATCCACCCTTCCGTTGTTGACACCGCCGCGCTACGGATCCGGACAAGCGTTATGCGTCCTCGCTTATACCGATACTTTTGACAAGTTCGATAAAATAACGCACGTTTTACAAATCTCGTATAATTTACATGATTATCGAGTTACTAACAATTCCTATTGCAATATTGGCTAACTATTTATTAGCAATTCTTATTGCAGCATATTTCAATACAAACACTAAAATAACATGCATAGGTATTAACTTGCAATTTCGAAAAACCATTAAAAAGTCGACATTAATTTTACGTGATAGCTCTGCAAAAAAATAAACATCGATGAAATCCAAGTATTAAGCACCTTTTTTGGAATTCAGACAATTATACTTCTTCAAATATAAGAAGTGCAATATCACGTTTCATACTTTTCATGACGAAACAACTTTGTATATGCGTAACTCAAAAATTGGCATTTATTTCTTTCGTAAAACCACGTAATTTTAAAATTATTTTTATTTTATCACAAACTAGAACTACACAATTCTTAATTACTTAATTTATATTAAACATTTTCGAACAAAGCAATATAACCAATGTAGACAATAAATCTTATCTTTTCTCGACGTCGTGTCAAAGTCACGTAGTAAGGTACTATACCGTAGTGGTGTGACTTTTCAAATTCACTTGTATACCAATAAAAGTTAAAAATTACCGAATAATCGAACTTACTAATAACGATCGTTTTCAATGAAAGCGTCCTTTATTTGAAACCCGGCTTCTGGGTCCGAAGAACCTCTGACCGTGCCGCAGTAAATTTACTTAAGAAATAGGTGGTAAGATAGGAGCACTAAATGAAACAATAAATGGATACAATCACAAGTATATTTTTTAAGTACCCTGTGTCATAAGTAACAAACCATATGACAAAAAAAACTCCCAACTTAACTAGTTAATTCCCTGACTCACTCCGTCTCTGTACCGAAGTGTGGCAGGGAATCAACATGAGACATTTAGCAAGCTCAGGGTCGCTTGTAGAAGGATTGGTGAGGTGAGACAAAAGTGATTAAGTATAGCCTATTAAGACGCAACCTGTTCTAAACTCACTCTCTCTCACTAGATATATCCAACAATAATCATACAGGCAGACTAACGTTTCTGATTAGCCTTCCTGACTAACGCTTCTGATCTACGGCACAAAGTCCCTTGGCGTCACTAACTGACGGGCATCAGTTAACACACGTGGAACACGGCCTGCGGGAATAGGTAATTTCAGGAACAACCGCAACACAGAAATGCTGACAGTTTATACCTGTCTTCTCATTGTCGAAAGAGAATTGGGTGTGTCGTACCACCAGGGTCCAACACACTTTCACTCCACAAGCCTGATCCGGTCGGAATCAAGGCCACCTGAGGCAAGCCAGGATGCGACGCCTCCACACGGGTTCCTGACCCTAGGCCCGCCAAAAAGAGCCAAATCTAGAACAACATTGACTTAAATCAGTATTCGGAACTAGAATATCACGAGGAGAAATATTCTGGACACAGAAATAAATACTCACAGACATTTTAGCCAAATCACTCGTCGTCCAACCACATAGGGTCCATGGCGCAATCACGCCAACCACGCGTGCCAGCACCGCGAGCAAACCAAGAATCTTTATTTAACAAGGTAATCATTTATTTAAACTCCGTTATTTAATTATTGATCGAGTTATTGCGAGACGTCACCTATCGGATCGATGGCTCAACTCTAGTGTAGTGTATATGTAAAGATTCCCCGTACCTATCCTCGCGGGACACTCAAATATATTTTTTATACCCCACCTGTAAAATCTAATTTGGGACGACAAGCACCTCTCCGCAGAATAATTGATGAGTATAATTCCCTAATCACGGTAATACCCGATCTTGATGTGTTCCACGATACGTTGCGTATATTTAGAAACAAAATAATAATGCACCTTAATTTTAATTGTTAATCATTGTTTGTTACAATTTTTTGTTTTATATCTTGACTTATTGTTACTTGGTATTGTATTGACATTTCTTCTTTTTTTTTATATGACATATTATTTATTACACATTCTTATTAATATTTCAACAATTGTTACTGTCTTATTTGTTAAATTTTAAAGTGTATTTTTATTAGGTATTATTTTATTTTGTCTCTATTGTATTATATCTTCGAGCCGATGAACTGTCAATGCTATGTACGCCATTATTGTCGCATGCATCAGGCCATAAATTGAATATTTTTAATTATTTTCAATGTTTAATGTTTGTGATGTGGCAGTACTTTTTAAATAAATAAATAAAATAGAATAGTGTCGTTTCCACCTAGATACGAGAGATGTCGCCTGCTGTCACATTTTGCTACGTGACATATAATTTCATTATATTTATGCTGATATTTACATATAGTAATTATAATTTTAATAAGTTTTTGTAAGCAAAATCACTCGTGTTCAAGTCTTGACAATTTTTTTTTTTTTATTTGGCAATACTGTCAAGTATAGTACTTTTTCGTTCGTGTGTTTTATATTAATTTGTGACTTGGCTATTACTTTTCTGGACTAATTCTTCTGTATACGTTTACCTTGGCAATATTGATACCGGGCTCAGAACTAAGCAAGTGATTAAAATGTCGAAAAGAGGTCGTACTTTGAACACCCAGGCTCGTGAGTTGGTGGTGAAGCTCCACGAATATTGTGAGCGTGAATCTCAAAATGACGGGCCTCTATTGACATATTGAAAATCACACAGTGATTAATTTAAATGACGACGATGATCATTCCTGCATGAACGCGCCCCAGTACAGCACGTACATTTACCGCGATCAGTCACGGCTTACACAAATCTCCGACCACACTCCACAACAAAACTAAGGAACTTACCTCGTACACCGTGTGTTCCGTCGTGGGATGAAATACCGGAGAGCCGGCGCGCGCGCCGACTTACAACGCTGTCCGATGGCTTCCAACACACTAATTGTCCAATACCAGTAGACATTAAAGTTCCTCCATGAGGACAACCAAAGCTCACCGACATAAAACCGTTATTTAACAGCGTCAATCCACGCCCGACAAACAATCAGCAATGAAACCACGTTTCAGATTCAAATTCAACTCAATTTAAAGGCGGCACTGTTACGGTTTATAATCTAAGTAAATACTTCAAACACACGGGCAACAAAACGCGAGAACTGTCCAAACCGCGGCCCGGGACTATACTTCCCGATAATCAATCGTCAAAACGCACCCCGCGTGCGCGATGATTTTCTCAAGACTTCTCGAAACGTTCTGCCTCCCAGCGCGCCACCGACCACACCCCAGATTATAATACATTACGCTCGCCCGTACCGGTCGCGCCATCTATCAAACAATCTTCGAACAACAATCGGAACCGACCGATAAACGAGCGTAAACACTGCAGTAGCAGTAGTAGTAGCTATTAGTAAACAATTTATTATTCAATACATTTATTTACCCTCAAAACACTTATATATCGAACAGAGAACGAAACATTTTAATATATTGTCAACTCTAACTGAAAAATAATAATGGATATAAAGAAAAATTTATAATATTGAACATTGTATGTAATACAATGTTGCTTAAGTTAGGATGAAACTAAAGATTTTGAGAATTTCTTTCATATAAAATTCAGACGTTTACAGTCATAAAATAAATAAATCTGTAACTTTAATCGATTAAAAATTACAAAGAAATGAAATCAATATCTCGTATAAATCGGATATTGTAGTAATCAATTTTTTTGACCCAATCCCTATTTTTCAGTAAGTTAGTAGTGTCAGATTGCACTTCTTATATTTGAAGAACTGTAATAAAGTTGTGGCATTTGTCAATACCATTTTGCGTATTTTAACTACTTTTTAAATCAACTGCATAACACATGCATTATAATACTGTTACGAATGCACCTTATGTCGAGGGCATAAGGTTCAATATCGCGTGACATGCTGTGCGTTTATTTTTAAGCCCTGTAACTCGAGACCTAGACATTGTCTAGGTGTAATATAAAACGCATTCCTAGACTTAAGGTGGCCTATCGAATGGTACAGGTTTCATCAATTTTGTCAACTAAGTGACGACATCGAAATTTCTAGAAGCCCGCTTCCGGGAATTACCGTAGGTACCTAGTGAATGTACTCGAAGTTATGCGCTATTATTATTACGTCTAGACGATTCTGGAATGTTCGATCAGCTGGCCTATATATAGCGCCGTGACGCCGGCGCCGAGTCAGTCTGCATTCGACTACCGAGACGAAAACAGCGACAATTAAGAAGCGATCTTTGAGAATACCTACTGCGACAACTGTAACGAGAACATTGAGTACTACGTGAAGAAACATCTGTAGTGTTATTGTGTGTTTACAACACGGACTTCGTGGACGTAAGTGAAGACTTCGGTGCAACGTCAGCAACATTCTACTTGTCATTGCCTACAATCGACTGTACCTTCGTTGCCAATAAACTTCGTAACCCTTATCCGGTATTTTAGTACCCCTAGCCCGTAACAATTGGTGTCAGAAGCGCCGCATGGACCAGCAAGAAGCTCGTATTGAGGATCATGATGCGCGTATCGAGAAACTAGATAGTACCATCATGGAATTTGGGAAAGAAATAGAGAGAGTACAAAAAGGAGGTATTAAAGGTGTGATACCTATACCTAGTGCTTTGCCGACGTTCCAAGTACCTCATTTTGACGGTACAACGTCATGGGTTGCCTTCCGCCTTCAATTTGAAAAGGTCACAAAAGGCAACAATTGGAACGACGATCAAGCGGTAACCGCTCTTACGCTTGCTCTGCGCGGAGATGCGGTACAAGTCCTGGAAAATATTTCCGGCGATTGCAATACCCTAGCCTGTTTGTTGGAAGCGTTGGAGTCTAGATATGGGGAGAAACACCTTGAACATGTCTACAGGGCTCAACTCCGCGACCGCACACAGAAGAGCAGTGAGGGTTTGCAACAATGGGCAACGGAAATAGAACGTATTGTTCGGAGGGCGTATGCATCAACACCGGGATTAATTGATGCTACTACGGTGCAAGCTTTTACTGATGGAATCCGAGATGCGGAAGTCAGGGCTGCAGTTCGGCTGGGTCACCATCAGACTTTGAAGGCAGCCTTGACACACGCTCTGGAGGTGGAAGCAGTACGTCAAGATAGCCGACAACACCACCGCATTCGTGAGGTAACCCCAATAATAAAAACTCGGCAAGGACCAACCTGCTATGAGTGCGGCGAAAAAGGGCATATTCGAATCAATTGTCCCAGGAAGTCTAAAGGAAGAAGTACTTCTGGGACACAGGTGGAAGCCGAGGATTTAAACTAGGAACAGCCAGGGCTATGGGGCGAGTACTGGCTGGTCGTCACGAAGCCCCTATCATAACAGTATCACAAGTGGGTGACGGAAACAGTCTCATTATAGAAGGTGAACTGAATGGTAAATCCTGCAGTTTCACATTGGATACTGGTGCATCAAGAACTATTGCACGACCAGAGCTATTTCCTCGCACCATAGTATGGAAAAGAGGATCTTCACAATGCCGGTTACAAACTGCCACCGGCCAACCAGTACTCGTCCTTGGGGAAACAAATGTGACCTTGAAAATGGGTGATAAGACATTTACGCATCCTGTTTTAGTAGCGAATATTACAGATGATTGCATTATAGGACTGGACTTTTTGAAGAAACAACAATGCGTCCTTAATGTAGCAAAAGGAGTATTGAGTTTTCCAGAACAAGAAGTATTTCTTCAAGGTGCAAAACAAGGGTCAGTATACTGTTTAAGAAAAACTGTTTTACCACCAAGATCAGAAACTTTAGTAGATATTAGATTTTCACCAAAAGGATGCCGCAAACGTTGCATTATAATAGAGGATTCTGGAGATCACCCAGACTGGATAACGGCAAGGACACTGATGATGATTTCCGATAAACCAAAAATACGCATTATCAACGTTAGTAACAAAGAAATAATTCTCGAAAAGAACCACATGGTGGGTGTGTGCGATAATGTAGCATCTTTGAGAAAAACAGAGGTGCACGAAAAGGAACTTGATAAGAAGTGGCAGGAACATGTATCGACACTACTCGAAAGTTGTAAGGGCAATTTAAACAAGTTTGAAAGTCACAAAGTTAAGCAACCGTTACATAACTTCCATGACATCTTCGCGAAGACCGACGGTGACGTGGGAAGGACCGGGCTAGTTAAACACCATATAGATACGGGTGATACACAGCCGATAAGACAGAGACCACGTCGTATTCCCTTTGCAAGAGAACAGGAAGTCACGGAAATGTTAGAGATATGGAGAGAAACCGGATTATAGAAGCATCCACCAGCCCTTGGTCATCTCCAGTTGTACTAGTCAAGAAAAAGGATGGCAGTACAAGGTTTTGCGTTGACTACAGGATGTTGAATGATGCCACGAAAAAGGACAGTTATCCTCTGCCACGTATAGATGACACTTTGGATTTGCTAAGTGGCATGAAATGGTTCTCCACAGTTGACCTCAAAAGTGGATACTGGCAGGTAGAAATCTGTCAGCAGGATAAAGAAAAGACCGCTTTCTCCACTGGTCCTGGGAACGGTCCCTGGCAATTCAATGTCATGCCTTTTGGACTGTGCAATGCTCCAGCTACATTCGAGCGCCTAATGGAGCGCATTTTGGTGGGGTTGCTTGGTGATGCATGCCTGGTCTATTTGGATGACATCATCATTATGGGACGAAACTTCGAAGAGCACCTACGCAATTTGGAGAAAGTGTTCTAAAAACTGCGTGAAGCGAATTTAAAACTCAGTCCTAGTAAGTGTACACTATTCCAGAAAGAGGTTGGATACTTAGGACACATTATTTCGGCGCGAGGAATTCGAACAGATCCTGAAAAAATAAAAGCCGCGTCGAAGTGGCCTACCCCTCGTAACAAAACTGAGGTACGCTCTTTCTTGGGTCTGTGTGCATATTACCGTCGGTTTGTGAAGAACTTCTCAGAGTTAGCGAAACCGTTGCATCGTTTAACAGAGGAAAAGTGTCAATTTGAATGGAATCCTGACTGCGAACAGGCATTTGCGCTACTCAAAACTCACTTGTGTGGGACTCCTGTATTAGGTTACCCTAGTCGGGAAGGCCGATTTCTGGTGGACACGGATGCCAGCAATGTTGGCATTGGAGGAGTTCTCTCTCAAACACAAGGAGCTCGGCAGGTCGTTATTGCCTATTTCAGCAAATGTCTTTCCAAGCCAGAAAGAAATTACTGTGTTACCCGTCGAGAACTTCTAGCCGTTGTTAAGACCTTACAACACTTCAAGAAATATTTGATTGGGAGACAGTTTACACTTCGCACCGATCACGCTGCCTCACAGTGGTTGCTTCAGTTCAAAGACCCAGAAGGACAAGTAGCAAGGTGGAACTGAACATCGAAAAGGCAAGTCACACAATAATGCTGATGCTTTATCTAGACGGCCCTGCGAAGACTCTTGCCGACATTGTGCCAAACAGGAAAAGAAAGAGAACGTAAGGATTATCCAGGTGAACGCTTTGGATGAAGACTGGGATAATCGATCATTGGAAGAGGCACAAAAGGAAGATAGTGACTTGAAGACAGTAATCGAATGGAAGAAACGTGGCCAGAGGCCCGCTTGGAGTGAAATATCAGCGCTTAGTCCAACAGCAAAAAGTTACTGGGCTCAATGGGACAGCCTGATAATTGATAATGGAGTTTTGAAGAGGAAATGGGAATCACCCAGTGGACAGGAGGTCACCTTACAGATAGTTGTCTCCTGCGATAAAGTCGCATCAGTGCTAAAGCAGGTGCACGACGGAGTATCCGGAGGACATCTAGGAGTGAAGAAAACCTTGGAGAAGGTGAGAAAAAGATTTTATTGGGTGCATTGTCGCGAAGACGTAGAGGACTGGTGTAGGAAATGTGTAGCCTGCTCCTCAGTAAAGGGACCGCAAACGAGAGCCAGAGGTCCGCTGACAGTGTACAATGTTGGTGCACCATGGGAAAGAGTTGCTGTCGATATGGCTGGGCCATTCCCTATTACTGAAGAAGGGAATAGGTATATCATCGTCATGCAAGACTATTTCAGCAAATGGCCAGAAGCTTTTGCAGTACCCAACCAAGAAGCTCATACCGTTGCCAAAAAGCTAGTTCACGAGGTGTTCTGTCGATTTGGCGTCCCCTTGGAGTTGCACTCTGACCAGGGTAGAAACTTCGAGTCTTCACTGTTCCGAGAGGTTTGCCAACTACTTGGGATACATAAGACTCGTACAACACCATATCACCCTCAGTCAGATGGAATGGTCGAAAGATTCAACCAGACGCTAGAGAATCATTTGGCCAAAGTAGTGGAAGAACACCAGAGGGATTGAGACCAATACATTCCACTCTTCTTAATGTCATACCGCTCTGCAACACATGATAGCACAAATTGTACACCGGCGAAAGTCAACTTTATTATTATAGAAGACATTAATAGTGCTACTGTTTCCCTACTACTGATTAAAACCAACGTTATTATGGAGCGGCGACGTCATTTAAGCAGGGAAGAAATGCTCAGAGCCGTGGGAATGATAGAAGCTGGTTCCCGGCAACGTACTGTGGCTTTAGCTCTGAATACAAGTCAGAGTATTATCAGTCGACTTTGGACACGTTACCGAAGCACTGGTACCGTGGCTGAGCGCCATGGAGGACAGTATCGCTGCACCCCACGGAGACAAGACCGATACATTCAAATCTTAACTCGAAGAGCTCCAACAATAACCGCCATGATGTTGGCCGTGAGGCTTCATTACTCTTCAGGGAACTTAATTAGCGACCAAACAGTCAGAAACCGCTTGCATGAAGTGAACCTTCATTCCCGAAGATCGCTACGGGTACCACCTATAGCAATGCACAATCGTAGGATTCGATATCAATGGGCTCTTGAACACAGAAATTGGGCAGAAGAACAATGGCGTTTCGTGTGCTTTTCTGATGAGTCTCGTTTTGGTATGAGACCGGATACAAGACGTATACGACACTGGAGAACCCCTGGACGCCAACAGCGATTAAAATCCTGCCAGGAAGTCCATCCTTATAGTGGTGGAACCATCATGGTATGGGCGGGTATTTGGATCAGCGGAAGAACTGAGTTGATTTGGATCAGAGGCAACCTCAACGCTCAAATTTATGCCGAGACGATTGTATCAGACGTCATCGTTCCTCTACAAGTGCAAATCGGTCCCTTATTTCAGTTAATGCATGATAATGCACGACCGCACACCGCAAGAGTTGTAAGACAGACTCTCGCCGCAGCTAACATCAATGTCCTGCCCTGGCCTGCTCAGTCGCCAGACTTGAACCCGATTGAGCATGCATGGGATATGCTACAGAGAAGAGCTCTGCCGAATATGGAGGGTATCCAGTCGCAAGAAGACCTTTTTTTGTTGTTGCAACGAACATGGGCGGCCATTCCACAGCGTGATTTGGATGAACTCATTTTGAGTAGATGCCAAACCGATGTTCTTGTGTTGTTAGTGTTCGCGGTAGAACCACGGATTATTAATTGTTTAAGTTACCCAATAAAATTTTAGAGAAAACTGTTATTTCAGTCTTTTTTTCGAACTTTTGTGTTAGTGGTTCAAATGTCAAATATCCCTTTATTAGGAAAATGACAAATTTCTTTATTAATGCAAAGGTGACTTGGTTTATCGTTACTGTGACAAACGAAAACACTTTATTTGATGAATCCTTAAAGAAAAATTTAATTAATATCAATCAGGAGAAAAGTTATTGCAAAAATATATGTTGATCCCTAGACACTTTTGATGTGTGTATGTGTATCAAAAATTTAACTTATTAGGAAATTAACTTACATGTGTGTCATATTTCATTGAAATCGGTTAAATGTTATCTGCAAATCATATATATCTAAACATAAATAAACTCTATACATTAGTAAGAAGTAGTATTATTACTTGTATGAAAATCATATATCTAGAAAAGGTTGTTAACATCTTCCCTTTAGATCTAAACAAGTCGTTGCCTAGCAATCGTTTGTTTACCTTCATTCTTTATCGAATTTGGCATAAGTATAGTATTTAGATTTACCGGAACAATTTGCCTGCTGCGGTCTTTTTTCAGATTATAATGTAATTTCTTGAAGGCTAGAGTGAATAGGTTCATAATAAACTATTTAACGATCACATCACTGCTTACCAAACAGGCGGGATCGCGGTATATAACACTAGTATATATCTACGGACTACAGCTCACTGGCTTCCATCCCTGGAATATGTATAGTACAACATTAAACATAACATAAAAAAATTAAACGGCACTAAATCAAAAAAAGTACTTCAAAAAGTAGCGAAAGTTGCATTTAGTACCGCAGCTTTTGTCTAACAATGTCAACGACCCTCTTGTTGTAATGGAACTGCCTGCCCAACAAGTACTAACTATGAGTGAAAGTAGTAAAGTACTGCAGCGAGACAGACGGACGGGGTAAGTCAGATTTCCAACGACTGTGAAACCTGGAAGGGCCTTGATTAGCAAACAAAGGTTGACCTTCTCACAAGTATGACCGCTCAATCGATCTGCGCGGTTCCGATTGTACAAACTGTCGTGGACATTATTAACTATTGACGAGGTGTATGCTCGTGAGTGTTCGCCGCGGCACGCAAGGTCAGGGGCGCTGCGCCGCGTCGCCAACGTGGCCGCGGGAACTCGCAACCTAAGTACGGGCACACCTGTTACCTCTCATGAATGCATTAACGATGATTGGTATTCTGGAAGAACCCTAACTTAGACAACATACGATTCCATTGAATTTTCAAAATAAATCTAAATTATAGAAGAAAACAAACGAGAAAGTCCAATTTGATAAGACTATCAAATTGAACGTTCTCGTTTTTTTCTTTTATATTGAAGGTTTTTACAGGACCTAAAAATTATCAACTTTCCTGATCAATTTTCTAAACTATTGTCATCTGGGTAAGACTCCACATCAGTGGACTTACTGCTTACTACATCCAGGATCCTCTCACTCCTTCTACGCATTTTGCTTTGAAATTGTTGTCTTACATCATTTTTGTTTTATGATAATTCAATTTGTTAGGTTTAAAGAACTTTATTTCTCAAAAAGAACATAATACAGTTCACTTATATGAGAGTTAACATTTAATGCACAAATTATTTCGTCTAGTGACGCAGCATGCAGATACACAATAGGTAAAACGATAAGGAAGCAAAAACAAAAGTGTGGGTAGTTACATAGTACATTTACAAACAAGTTAATACGGCTGGCCAATTAGAAACCGAGGTACCCTCTTATTTATTGATTATTTACTTTTGAGCAAATTATTGTGTAGATGTGCTTATGTATGCAGCAAACTATAGTCTCAGAGACCGGTGATTGTTTATGTGTTTCATTTTATAATTTTGGCTATAATGTGTATGTTAGTTTTATGTTGTAATTATTACTTAGGTATACTTATTATTAAATATATTTAAATAAGTACATGTTTTTTATGCTTAATTTTCTTGATTTACAAGTAGTAATCGTATTTAATACTTCTTTTTCTACTTTAATACGTATTTTCTACTTCTTCTTTAATAATCGTATTTGTTTCTTTAATAATCGAAATATTGACCATTAGCAAAGATGCAGTTTTATAATTTTAGTGGAAGTTTGTTAACTAACTTTGTTTGGCTCTGTTATAAAAATCCTGGAGATGGAAATAGATGACCACTTCAGACACGATGTTCACCGCCACATTAGGTTTGAAATATTTCACAATTTAATTAACTTACTTTAAAGCTGCGTTAGAAGATAGATCACCGATATATTTCAGGTGTAGGTTGTTTTCGGGTATATATATATATATATAACGCTGCTATCGATACTAATAAACAAAGACAATCAGGCAGTTACTTAGTAAATTTTCAATATTATTTGAAATACACATTTATTGTAAGTTCAAGGTTAAACTACGGTTTACTTTGTCGACAGATCACGCTCTAAAGCTCGTCAGTCAATAAAATTGTATGCCAGTGTGATACTATCATTGTAACTTGGTAATTAATGACATGTGACCAAGGAGTGAGGAGCGCGCGTGTGTGGTCGATGGGACCGTCGCCGTTGGCAGTCTGGGCCGGAGTGCGTCAACATCGCGGTACTTGTGGTGCACTTGCAGCAATCGGCGCAGGTGCTTGTATTATAATACCTCAAATAGGCCAAACTTCCGAGCAATGACAGGGTAGCTGTCACCTTTATCTAACATTGTCAATATCGTATGTTTACTTGGCGGCACCATGATGTTACCAAGCGCACTAATGTGAGACTATACGTATTACACCAAAAGCGATAAACAAAACACTGAGGGACGGCGCGGCTCGCACCTACCCTCGTCAACCTCCTCCCCGAATCCCATTGCCCGGCCGGATTACAGCGATCACCGAAAAACCGGGAGTCCGGATTACCAAGGCCCTACTGTATATCAAAATTTTCATTCTTTGTGCATTTTAGCTATATTATATGGATTATTGCTGTTAGTGTGTTTCTGACTATATGTGCGCTAGAATTGTGGTTGTTTTTCGGTTATATTGTGTTTGTTGTGACTTCTGTTTTGTTTTTGTGCTGTTACCAGGTGTCAGATATGTTGTGTATCTATTTTTAGTTAATTTATCCCTTTTTATTTTATTATTTATAACCTCAAACACGTTTATCCAGGAATATAGATACAACTAAACCTCATGATGATGATATACCTACAACACCGCTATCCGGCTCCTCCCCTTCTCACCTAAGTCAGTCCCTAACCTTTACTTCCCAGACTAATACCCGAAAACGTTCCAGTAATGATGAGTATAGAATAGAATAGAATAGAATAGAATACTCTTTATTATGTACACCATATAGATTACAGAACATAAATAAAAATATTTACAAAGGGTGACACAATGGGCGGTCTTATCGCTAAGAGCGATCTTTTACAGACAACCTTTGGATGGAATTCTAAGAGGTAGGATAAAGAAATAGTGTAGGTAGTCTACAGTGTACTATTTACATAGATTATACAATAAATATATACGTTAAGTGTATCATATTAGTTTAAATAAATTTATACAACTAATTAATAAATATCATACAAGAGCACATTAAATATAATAATATGTTTAAAGAGAGAGGAAGTGCTTTTTTATCATAGTTTTAAAAGTAAACAGTGTTTGAGCACGCCTTACTGACACGGGCAAGTCATTCCATAGCCGAACTGCTTGTACAGTAAAGGATTTATCATAGAAACTAGTGGAATGCATCGGCATGTCTAATATCAGGTTTTCCGATGACCTCAGATATCTATTATGTGTGTCATGAAGGAACTTGAAACGTTCTTTAAGATAAGAGGGGGTTTTAGGATTAAACAAAATGTTGTAGAGCTGAAATAGTATATGAGAATTCCGGCGAAGACGTATGGGAAGCCACTTAAGCTTTGTACGAAATTCAGATATGTGATCATATTTGCGCAGGCCAAATATAAATCTTATGCAAAAGTTTTGAAGTCGCTCAAGTTTATCTAGTTGTGCCTCAGTAAGATCTGGATAACTGACATCTGCGTAGTCAAGGATGGGAAGTAGAAGTGATTGTGCAAGCGCAGTTTTAGTGGCAGTAGGAAGAAAGTTCCGTAACCGTCTCAGAGACTTACCAGATGCAAAAATTTTGCGACTGACATCCTGTAGCTGTGGATCCCAGGAAAGATGCTTGTCGATCCAAACCCCAAGGTTCTTAACCTTCTCACTGAACGGAATAACAGTACCATTAAACTGAACTTGGGGAAGTTGCGACCAGTCTATCCTGGGGAACATCCTAGAACTGCCAATAACAATGACCTGAGTCTTCGATGGGTTAACATGCAACCCATGCGCCTCACTCCACTCACAGATTGAGAACAAATCCTTGTTAATAATTTGAATGGCGCCAGCTAGATCTGAGTGGCCAGCTTGTTTATAAATCTGCAAATCATCTGCATAAAGGTGGTAGGAGGAAAGAAGGTTTTTGGTGATGGAGTTGATAAATATTGCGAAAAGTAAAGGAGATAAAACGCCGCCCTGAGGTACACCGGCAGAAGTATAGCACCACGAAGAGCAAGACTCTTCTATGCATATACGTTGCCGACGGCCATACAGGTAACTACGAAACCAGTCAATCGCCGTTGGAGATATGTTAAGCGAGCGAAGCATGCCAAGTAGGATATCGAAATCGACATTGTTGAATGCATTACTAAAATCCAGTAAGCAAAGAACCGTCAGATTTCCCTGCTCCATACCCAAACGTATGTCATCAGTGACATTAACTAAGGCTGTAGTGGTACTGTGACCAGGACGAAAACCAGATTGGAAAGGATTCAGTAGACTATTCTTACAAAGAAAAGTACTAAGCTGATGATGAACAAGGCGTTCTAGGACCTTGGAGAGGAAAGGCAAGATGGATATGGGACGGTATTCAGAAAACGAAGTTGGATTGGATTTTTTGGGTAACGGAATGACTTTGGCATCTTTCCACATCGATGGAAAGGCACCATAGGATACAGAGTAGTTAAGGATGTGGCACAGGATAGGAAGGATCTCGTCGAGGACAGGGAGTATCATTTTTCGACTTACACAATCACTACCGATTGCGTTGGACGTGATAGAAAGTATGCTCTTCTTAACATCACAATCAGTGAATTGACTAAAAATAAATGGGTCATGATCCGGTGTTGGAAGGTTCGAAAGATTGTTAATTGTATTCGCCTTTATGATCCCATTACAGTGGGACGAAGAGGAGAAGTGTTGATTCAGTAGATCAATATTTAAGTCTTTGGGAAGCGATTCTTGGCGAGATTTTCCAACACCCATGGATTTGAGAAATTTCCAAACTTTTGCTGGATCTCCGTTTTCAACGGAAGTGTGGATGTAACGGCGTTGTGCATCTCTACATACCTTATTGCAGCGATTGCGTGCATCAACAAGGATCTCCCAGTTCGAAGGCGAGGGCCGGCACTTATATTTAGTTTTAGTCACAGCCTTTCTGTGCATGATAGCCCTAATATCATCTGTAAGCCATGGCGCCGGAAGATGTTTGATTTTCACTGCACGAATTGGAGCGTGAATATCATACAGCTGCACCAAATGATCAGTAAGTAGCCTGATTTTATCATCCACCGATTCAGCATCAAATAAAGAAGCCCAGTCAATGTTGGCAGCGTCTCTTCGGAGATCATCAGTATTCATACCACCAAAATTGCGCTGCAGGAGAACTTTAGGTTTTGCCTTAGGTGGGCGAATTTTATAGGATAGGAATAATAGATGATGGTAAGAAAACATGTCAGCTGGGCATTGACCATGCTTGCTGACGTGTTGCGGAGAAGAAACAATGAGAAGATCTAAAAGTGACGGATTACAGTTAGGAAAATGATGTGTAGCACTCAAAGGTAGAATTGAAAGATTTGAAGACTGGACTATTGATCGAAGAGAAGAAGAGCGGAAGTCGTTTTTTAATAAGCAAGTATTGAAATCCCCCATAATGACTGTATGACTGTAAGAGGGTGTTAGGTTTTCTAGGATCTTTTCAAAGGAAGACATGAAACTTATGCGTGACGAAGGGCAATAATAAACACCCAATAGAACTCTTACATGGTGTAGGGTTACTTCCAAAAAGAGATGCTCGCCACCATGTTGCGGTGGAGGCTGTGTGGACATATCAACAATTGAAAAAGGAATATGTGAACGAAGGTATATGGCAACACCACCACCACCGCCACTCCCGCGATCATTTCTTATCAGTTGATAACCCGGCAAGGAATAGGAAGAAGAAGGTAGGCAAGGCTTTAGCCAAGATTCTGAGACAAGGATAGCGTGGATGTTCTTACAGTCAAGGTTAACTAGCATGTCAGAATAATGTGCCGGAATACTCTGGGCATTTATATGGACTACATTGAAATTCTTAGATACATCGGAAAACTGAGACTCAAGGGTGTCAGCAAGGGACTGAAAGCTAACAGAGCTGTTATTACTACAGACCGACAAAAAGCCTTCGGTGTCGCTATCGTCATTGTTATATGACATCAGCACTTTAAAAAAACAATAACAAACGTAATAAAAATAAATAAATATTTAAAATAAAAGTAATAATATAAAAAGAACAATAATTTAAATCCACCCGCCAGTTGAGTGTTTACAAATTAAACATTAAACAACACTTAAATAATTTCATCATCTGGGTAACAGTGAGATATCACATAGGTAAAAATTATAATATATTTAATTTTGTATAATGAAGAGAGGTAACAAAAATATGTACAAATATAATAAATAAAATTAATATATAACAAAATATGTCCTTGGCACACTGTCTTCATCTGGCACGCACACCGCCACTCCATCCCTAAAGTTTCTGAACGAAAACTTCAAAAAATAGAATGACACATGACGCGAGTTAATGAATTGACAGCTGACAGGACGAAATAAAATGAGTAACAATATATACCTATGAATACGTAATACAAATAGAAACAAATATTTATATGTACATAATATAATATGTATGTGGAAAGAATAAGGATATAAAATTTTTAAAGGTTACAAGTTATTAATGAAACCTGCTACCCAGATGATACTCGCCAAAAGAACGAGAAATAAAGAGCGCACCGGCTTACTTCTTCTTCGCGGCAGCACGCCGGGCTTTCTTCGGTGCTGGTGATGGAGACAGCGACGGGGACAGTGTTGAGGCGCCAGGGGACATGGCTTTTTCACTCACCTGCTTGATGTTGTTGAGATCATCCATGCTATTTACTCGTTGCCGGGAGCCGTCAGAGCGAAGAACATATATTTGTCCCTGCTTAGTCCAGCAATTCGTTTCACCAAGTTTTTCACGCGCTGACATAAAGAGCTGATGCCGCGATCTCGTCAAAAACTCTGAAACAGTTATCCCAGTACCCTTCAACTTTGCTTTAGCAAACCAGATGCTGTCTCTGACGCCGACGTCCTGGAGCTTGACGAGAATGGGCCTGGGTTTGCTAGCACCCGCTTGTCTACCCAACCGGTGGCACCGCCTGATGTCAGCAACAGCAAAATTATTCAACTTCAGGTGACATCGCACAACCTCAGCGACGACTTGCGTGGGTTCTTCCTTGGCCTGCTCAGTGATTCCATGCAACAAGATCATCTTGCGACGCCCACGCATCTCCAAGTTGTCGAGTCCCTGAGCCAAAACTTCCAACTGCCGCTGAAGACAGACCAATGCCTCAAGAATAAATTTCTTAAATGCAGTGAAGTCCGCAACCAAACCGTCACTTGTGCAGCTTGCAGTTCCCGAAGGGTTGCTTTGCAATTCTGCTTCAAAGGCTGTCATCCTGTTTTGGAACAGCAACTTCATGTTCGAAATTGAGGCTTGCATTGCTTCCATTGTGAAATTTTAAAATTGTGTGTTGTTTATAAAAGTTGTGTATGTAATTTAGGAGATAACACTAGACTGGTAGGTACCTTAGTTTAGCATGTATAAGTGTACATTTAAATATGAAAATAGTATATATTTATAAATGAAATAAATTTTTAAAAATTGAGCAAAAATTTTTAACACTTGTACGTACAACTACCCCCGAGTATGTTTCTAATCGCCTAAAACAAATACAAAACAACCTAAATACCCAACCTAGATATCCCATATAGGCCGAGCTAGATACTCGGTCACTGATAAAGGACCTTTCATTGTACACGTTTCCCGTCTGGAAACGCAAACTAACTCTGGATCTACTTTACATCTGGTAACATTTGGTCGCTTTTTAGCAAATTTAAATTTAAGCAACATTGTTGCCGTCAAGCGTGTTGGCCGAAACCGCGTATCCGTGGAATTTGAATCGCCTCAGGACGCCAACTACTTTTTGTCTAATAATGTTTTTGGCTCAAATCACTACGAAGCAACTATTCCATCTTTTAACATAACCTGCATGGGCGTTGTCAGTGGTATCCCTACAGACTTTTCGGAGGATGAAGTCCTGGCGTATTTAAAAGTACCAGCTGGCTGTGGAAGTATAATAAAGTTAGGAGGATACATCGAAGAGCCCGTAAAGACGGTTTAATAGAATAAAGGCCCACAGAAACTTGCGTCATCACATTTGATGGCCAAGTTCTACCTAATCGCATTTTCTGCTTCTACACATCTCTTACTGTAGAGCAATATATATACCCTACTATCCAATGCCGCAAGTGTTGCCGATTTGGGCACGTAGAATCCCTGTGTCGCTCCAAACCCTGCTGCAGCAAGTGTGGCAATGATCACCCCGGTGTTGGATGAAGCATTGCTGAGAGTGAAGCCTTCTGCATGTTGTGCTCTGAGGGTCACTTTGGTACTAGCAAGAGCTGTCCGGAGTGCAGCAGGCAGAGGACTATTAAAACCATTATAGCTGGGAAAGTGATTTCGTATGCTGAAGCAAGTAAAACAGTCCCTAATTCTATTCGTAGTTATGCGTATATTGCAAAGTCACAAACCTAGTCATACCGCAAAACTGTGTTTCTTAAGCCAAAGACCCAAGCTTCTCTTTCCCGCTCCTATAATAAATCTGTACATCAGCAGTTTACTAGCACTCCTTTATCTTCTCAGCCTAATGGCTGTGCTCTTAATACTCAACCTACACAATACACAATCTCCTGAAAACTTGTCCTCAATAATTGAACTTCTCAGTAAACCTCTTTTAACTTTAATGTCTTATTCTAATAAAACTCAATTACCGCCCAATGTTGCTTCATCACTCATCAACTTTCTTCAAACTTACAACAATGCCTCAACTAGTGTTTCTTCAATGGAACGTGAGGAGCGTGCTGCATAAGAAGCACGAGCTCACATTCCTTTTCAACAAATTCAAACCCTTAGCTTGTTTTTTTTTTTTTTTTTTTTAAAGTTTTGCCCGCTGTTCCTTCTTGCGTGGCAAGAATTCTTTTTTGCTCTTTTGTTTATAATGCCAATTCCTTTTTTTCCGCGTTAATTCTTTTGTGGCATTGGCCATGTCATTTTTTTCTTTTCCTTTTGGGTCTCTTTTTTCCCACGTCATATCTTTTGTCATATTTTCTTTTCTTTCATCGTTACTTATATTTATCACATTTACATTTTTATCTTATCTACTTAATTTACTTACACTATTATTATTCCTGCCAACGGCTCGCTGGCTGTGCTGCTACCTTGTGCGGTTTCTGTCAATGCAAATTTTAGCCACCTTGAGGCAAAACCGCTCCAGGTACGGCCTGGAGTGCTTGTCAGCCATTAGGTCGGCTATGGTTGTTTCATTTAATACTTTGCCTGTACTTATTTCCAGGTCGTACCTGTCGCGGTTGTGCCTCGGGCATTCAAATATTAGATGCTGAATTGTTTCACTGGCCTGTGTGTCACACACACAGGCTGGACTATCTTTAAGCTTAAAACGGTGCAGGTACGCGGCGAAGCCGCCGTGACCAGTCAAAATTTGCGCCCAGATAGACGTCCTGTCGAGGCACTTCAGGACCTTGCGCGCGCGCACCACATCGGACCCTTAGCTTGTTCTCTCCGAGTCTTAGTTTCCGTTTACCTTCCTACAAAATTCTCAGATGCGACCGATCTGATGGCTAAGGCGGGTCGGCTCTCTGCATGAACAATCGTGTTCCCCTTGTGGCTGTATCATTGCCTTTTGTAGGGGATGATATTAGCATTGTGGCCGGCAGGGTAAAGGGTATAACCCTTCTCTCAGTCTATATTGCTCATTCTCACCAAAGTTTCCTCTCAATCCTGAAGCGTACCCTGGAATACATAGAAGGCCCTGTACTTGTTATGGACGACTTCAACTGCCATCACTTCAGGTGGGGTTCTGAACGTTGCGACTCTTTTGGGGAAGGTTTAGTGGAAATCTTAGATGACCTTAACTTAAACAATGGTTGCCCAACTCGTAGGTCTCTGCCCGGACAACGTAAGAGTTGTGTTGACCTTACATTTTGTTCACTGGATATCGCAGCGTCGTGTCACTGGGAGTGTACTAGTTTGTCACATGGAAGTGACCACTATCCAATTTTAATATCCCTACCAGATAAAACATATTTGGAAAAATCGAGCCGTCCACTCTTCAGGTATAATCTGTCTAACCCTGATTGGACGGAGTGTTTCTCACTATTGGAGGACAAAATTAACTCACCTCCAAATTTAGTTTCTCAGGATTTTAAATCTCTTAGTCCTTTACAAGGGTCATACTCTTATAAAAACCTAATTTCTGCTATAACAGCCACTGCTGACTCCTGCTTTCCCCTTAAAAACTCTGCTCGTGGAAAAATTCCTTCTCCGCCATGGTGGGACCAGGAATATATAAAAGCCATAAAGGAAAGCAACGATGCTGAAAGGGCCTACAATGGGACGATGACTAGCGATAACCTAATGACGTACAACAGGATCCTCGCTAAATCTAAAAGATTGCTGCGAGGGAAGAAACGCGCCGGCTGGGTTAACTTTTGTGGTTCTTTATCCCCATCCACTTCTTTATCGGTTGGTCTTGGTCGGTTGTATGGAAGAGGATTAACCAGTTTAGATCCAGGTGTTCTCCTACAATTTCCTCTTCCATCTCTCGTGAAACTGCTGAGCGGTTTTTTGACAAACTGGCTCCTCCGTATGTACCAGCGAAAAAGACTTCAATCAGCTCTTCTCTCATTTCTTCTGATGATCCTCTAGATGTGCCATTTTCTATGCTGGAGCTTAACTTAGTTTTAAACCATGCTCGGACGCTTGGAGCCACCACTGCGTCCAATGCGGGGAAGACACGGCGCAGCACACGCTCTCCGAGTGTGTAGCTTGGGAGGAGCAGCGCCGTATCCTCACAAATGAAGTAGGAGGTGACCTGACGCTGCTGGCAGTAGTGCGGAGGATGGTCGGCAGCTCAGAGTCGTGGGACGCGGTGGTGTCCTTCTGCGAGGACGTGATGTCGCAGAAGGAAGCTGCGGAACGGGAGAGGGAGATATCAACTCCCTTTCCGGGCCGCAGAAGACGCACCGGGCGCCGAGGAAGGGCGGATAACGCCCTCTTTCGCCCCCCATGAATGGGTCCAGGGGCGAGGGATATGGGGAAGTTCCCGCCCCCCCTATTGATGGACCCCGAGGCGGAGGCGCGGGCGAGTGTCGGCGCGCGCCTTTGAGGCGATGCACGGGGTAGTTTAACACCCCACTACCCCGTGCAGGAGATGAGGCCCGGACAGACCGGGCCAGCACGAGGGTGTGGGGCCGTGGAAGAATTTAGACTCCCGCGGCCCCACGCGCGCTCGTGATAGAAGGCACACCGGGGTGGTTTTAGTCAGTAAGTCTGACATACCCCGTCGCCCACCCCAGGGCGGCGGGCATCCAATGAGGATTTCCACCCCGGGGAAAAAAAAAGTTTTAAACCATGCCCACGACTCTGCCCCCGGTATAGACGGGATTGTCTATTCCTTTTTGATATATGCGGATCGTGGAACAAAAAGCTTTTTAAATATTTTAAAGAAGAATGCCAACTTTCGGCCTACACAACTTTTAAAATTAAACTCACGTTTTCACTAAGCTCTTACTCCCAACAATTTAAATATAAACTACAAACTTAAAAAAAACATATTTAGTACTTTACGGAAATGTGTCCAATAAAAACTCATTTTAATAGGTAATTAATTTAAGTTCTTGAATTCAAGATTTGAATACCAAAAATGTTGGCAATCTTGTTACTGTAATCGATAACTCTAAATAAATAAAATCCTGATATTGTAATCGATAATTGTATTGTAAAAATATTTTTTTATTGTTTAGACAGTTTTAAATAAAAAAAATACTCTTTACTTATATTTACCGCCTCAATATTCTTTTTTCTTATTTATATTTTCTTAATTAATACGTTCGTCCTATTTTACAGTTAATAGTTTCATAGATTATTATAAAAAAACCAAATTAAAAAAATCGATTTTCCATCTGCGATCGATAACATAATCGTCTTGTAATAGAAACCCTGCACGCGTGTCTAAACTGACATTGACACATCTTGTATTGTTGTCGGAGTATACTGTTCGGTTGTTTGTTTTGAACCCCTCTGTGTTTGCGTTAAGTTACAGACTTATTGTGTTATATTCATACCACCAGACATTTTGTTACAATATCCCATCAACTACGTTGTGTTAATTGTGGTATAAAATATGTGTTCCGAACTTCCGAATGCAACGTGACTTAGTTGAATCTGACGATACTTAATTGTTCATTGTAACGGGAATGGATTTCACTATCTGAGATAAAGTACGATTCATATTAACAGAATGTACACTATTTTAGCTTATCTAAATGTTAAATTGTAACATAACTGTATTTTGTTTGTTTTAGATTCCAAATAACAGTGTTGTGTGCCATTACTGTTGGTTATTAGTTATTAACTGAACAAATAAGTAATCCAACAAGCAGCAATGCCCCAAATGAATATATTGTGCATAGAAAACTTTATATTGGTTGCGGTCATTCATTGTGTGGTCTCGTTCAGAAAGAGAATACGCTATCAGATGCGTGATATAGCAACAGATCGCATCACTACAGGTAAGCAATATCCTTCAATGATTTTATGTGTTGCTGCTGGTTGATGTTTTATTCTGATTGCAATAAGATATTTTTGTTTTTGTTACAGCTTAGATCAACAGATAAGATCTGTCACCCATGTTGGCAAAGAAGTTACCGTTCTGTTCAACGGAACTTAAACACCCCATATCACCAAGTATTTATCAACCTTCTACAGCCTCTGTTGTATCAACGCCAGCACACTACACTAGGGCTGTTAATATCTGCAGATGGGTGATTGAAGTTGTGAACGGGATTTTTAAGCAACAGTTTAAAATATTCCGACACGAGTTCAACAACAGAGCTTCATCACATGTCATGATTGACTTTTCTATAGCTGCTGCCCTAATTAATAGATTTCGACCACCGCTCACAGACAGGTTTGATGCTGCCCAGATATTAGAAAACATCCAACAAAAAATGTTCCAAACTAATACATTTAGTGAGTTCATCATCCATAATAATTATAATAGAACCTTCTTCTATTCAACACAGTTCTCAAATATAAATGTTAATAACAGCAATGTCACTGAGTTTCACCAGCTAGATTTTCACGATTTGAATTTGATAGCTTGTGGTACCTACCAACTCCGTCAGGCTCGATCTTATTATGTTGAGCACATTCGTTTTAATTGCCGATTAAGATAGAAGTGTGCAGGGAGTTATCAATCAATAATCTAAGAGAACAACTGTCTCTCTCTCAAAGCTCTTGGCTTTTAAGAGCGAAAAAATAAAGTCGCCATATAAGAAGAAAATAATATTTTGTGTACGTTTTGATTGATAATAATTTAAATGGGAGAGATGCAATAAGTCAATATTATTGCAATTGTAAGGTAGGCAAACGAACTGTGGGATGCTGTTCCCACATTATGACCATTTTATGGTATTTAGGGTGGGCTCGACACCAAAACAATATTGAACCCCCTGCACAGTTTCTTGATAAATTGTTAATCGAATTTGATAATGAAATTGATGATGATGATAATGAATAATTATGGTAAAAAAGAATAAAACTATTCATCAGTTTATTTGTTCTTTAATTTTCTCTGCGTAGAAATGCATAACCTCCAATTTAAAATGTCCGAATAACTTCTTTCTTAAAAGTTCAATTTAAAAATGGAAATCACAAACATACTTTTGACATTTAACCACACAAAAAAAACGTAAGAATATTCACTGCACACAACAAATTCATATTGAGCCAAAGTTACTATGGAGACTTGGCATTGTCCTTTTTGTTTCATTAATGTCTGGGTGCCCGATCAGTGGAAAACTCAAATCATTATTCCTATCTTGAAACCAGGCAAACCCGCTGATGACCCAAATAGCTTCAGACCAATCGCTCTGGCATGAGTCCCATCTTCATAATGTATAGTTTTGTTTTTTGTTTTTGTTATGTTTACTTCTATTACGATTTTAAACAGCCGCACGTTCAGATTCATTGTATTAAAATGTCTAAAACACATATCCCATGCTGTCAGTATATCTTTGTTGTTTTAATGACGGAAATTGATTTCTTATTTTTGTTTTGCTCTTGTGTTGTTATCACGCGTACGTAATTGATACTGCCATAGGTTATATTATAGTGCATGTATCAGTAACTTGTCAATTGTATTTGTTATTTAGGATTTGCTCATTAGTTATAACTGTTAATACTCATAACCAAGTACTCGTATGTAACTTAACTTTTTACTGCTACCCACTACGAACTGAATCCAAGTTTTGAAATATACCTGAATTTAATAATAATTACTTTACTTTCCCCTATTGTTTACTCCATTTTTACTTTATTAATTGCAATGCTCGGTAATAATAATATATCATTATTCTATCAAAACTGTAGAGGAATCCGTACTAAATTGCACACACTGTACACCAACATTCTTTCTTTGTCGTTTGACGTGATCATATTGTCTGAGACATGGCTTACATCTAATATATTGGACAAAGAATTCATTGATGACCGCTACTTGGTTTTTAGAGACGATCGTAACCGAATTACCACAAACAATGGCGAGGGTGGAGGCGTTCTGATAGCCGTGCTACGCGAGCTCCGACCTGTACGGATATTTACGTGCCCCACTCCCACTGGCATCGAGCACGTTATGATCCAAGTGCCCGCGTCGCGCTCCAACACTCACCACGTCATAAGCTCTGACTATATACCGCCACGCACTCTGGACGACGTTTACGTGTCACATCTGTCCACATTAGAAAGTCTTCTTACGGCTCCCTATATTGAGTCATTTTATATGGCCGGTGACTACAATCTGCCTGAAATTGACCGGTCAGGCAGTGCTAGTCACATGAGTCCTCAGACACATAACAATGTGGGTCGATTGTTGTTGAATTTAATAGCTGTCACGAATGCCACTCAATATAACACATTTAAAACAGTTTGGGTCGTGTTTTGGACTTATTTATCAGCAACGCTGAATGTCAGACACAGTTCGACATTGTACTGCTGCAGCCCGATAGCCACCATCCTCCAATTTCTGTTTTAACCTCCCTAGAGACTCATTTCACACCCATGAGGCGTCATTCTAAAATAAAATACAATTTCTTTAAAGCTAATTACCAAGACATTAATGTAGAACTAAATAAGTTGTGCTGGGACAAATTGTTTTTTAATATCTCCAGTGAACAGGCCGTAGACACTTTTTATGACTATATATATGGAATCCTCAGACTATTTGTTCCATTGTTACGTCACAAATCAACTGCCTTTCCCGTTTGGTTTAGCGCTTCTCTAATAAAAACTTTTAAAAACAAAGAACGCGCCTGGATAAGATGGAATAAACTGCGTAATATATCCGATTATGAAAAGTTCTCTATTCAGCGTAAATGTTTCAAGCTACTCTGTGAACAGAACATGGAAACTGTTGAAGAAAGCATATCCATTAATGTTAAGCACTTCTGGACGTATATCTCCAATCGAAAGAAAGGTTCTGGGATCCCAGATTATATGCAGTACAAAAATGTATCATCTAACTGCCCTGCTGAAATATGTTCACTGTTTTCCAGTTTTTTCAATTCTGTATACGAGCCCACAACTTTTGACTCTACCACCTGGACACCTCCAGAGACTTTTTACGAGAATTCTGTATGCGTAACGGATATTTACCTTGAGAAGAGTGTCATACTTGACGCACTAACCTCATTGGACTTAGCCAAGGGCGCTGGCCCAGATGGCCTACCACCATCTTTCTTTAAAAACACTGCTCACACCATCTGTGTCCCGTTACACATTATATTTAACAAGAGTCTCAGGGATGGAATTATCCCCCGTGTCTGGAAGATGGCTTTCATTACGCCTATTCACAAAAGCGGTGATAAAGAAACGTTGAGAATTATCGACCCATATCCATCTTGTCCACCTTGTCTAAGCTTTTTGAGAGTTTGGCCACTTATTTCCACAATTAAATCACCTTATTTTACCAGAGCAACATGGCTTCGTTAAATCCAAATCCACTACCACAAATTTCATCATTTTTACACAATTTTTGTTTGAAAATATGGATATGCGCACGCAGGTTGATGCTGTGTGCACTGATTTTCGGAAGGCTTTTGACAGGGTGGACTATAAATTGCTTCTAGATAAAATCGCGTTCAATGGCATAAGAGGCAATTTACTTAGGTGGTTTGCCTCATATATTATATCTTTTTGAGTCTAATTGTGTGGTCGTTGAATCAGGTGTGCTCCAGGGTTCGGTCTTAGGCCCATTGCTTTTTGTCCTATCCATAAATGATATAAAATCCTGCATAGTCAACTCTCAATTTTTAATGTATGCCGATGACATTAAAATCTATAAGGCTTGTGCCAATACTCAGGATTGTTTACTACTTGAAGAGGACTTATGCAGGCTTTCACAATACTGTCTAGTCAACAAACGTCATCTTAGTCTTCCAAAATGTCATTTCATTCCTTTTACTAAAAACAAAAATACTATTGACTTCCCGTACACCTTGAATGGCACTCAATTGAAAAAAACCGATCGCATGCATGATCTTGGCGTACTGCTTGATTGCAAATTACATTTGGATACCCATATTGATAACATAATTAACAAGGCCTTCCAGATGTATGGTTTTGCAATGCGGTCTTGTAATGACTTTAAAAAGCCTTCGGTCTTGTAATGACTTAAATCACTAGTCCGTTCACAGTTGGAATACGCGGTACCCGTCTGGTGCCCGTATTATGATAAATATAAGATAGCAATAGAAATGGTTCAGAACAAATATTTGTATGACCTACAAGTAGTTGTTCTGAGTCTGGTTGTTTGTGTATGTGAGTTAAATAAAAATCATGCAACTTAATGCAATAACTTTACTAAGTATTTCGATTTCTAAATCTTAAGTGTGATGAATGACCTAATGCCCAGAGTTTATTTCATGAACTGTTTGGAGTAGGTGAATAATAAATGAATGTACGATGTAGTATTATTGTTGTGGGGGCAGTAAGCGATGAGGGTGTCATCGGTCACGCGACAGTCGGCAGCCGGCCATCGATTGTCGCGGCGGGACACAAGGCCGCTCACGGGCCTCACAACACACACGCCAATCATTATTCGTTCAACATTATCCATCGAACGTGCCGCCAGTGACAAGGCATATGTATGTCCACTAATCAGTTTTACGGACTATTAAAACTTTAAATAAATGTGTATTTCTGGAAATGTTTAAGTGATGATCATATGTAATTGAAACGCGTGAAGGTTCAACGCTATTCAACGCGATAGTCAAAAAATCTGGCTAGAAACCTGTAAATCAGGACAGTTATGGAAGACATCGAGGAACCGACGCTGATTCAGACACTACGCGCGCACCGTACTGAGGTTACTTGCGCAGACGCGAGCAGCGCGCAGCTGGTAACTGGCAGCGGTGACCGAACGTTGCGGCTGTGGCGCTGGTGCAGCGGCTCCGGCTGGGACGAAGTGGCCCGCGCCGAGCACGCGCATCGTTACGGCGTCACGGCGGTGCGCTGGGCGAGGTCCGGCGTGCTGCTGGCGTCGGGCGGCGTGGACGGTGCCGCGCGCGTGTGGGCCGGCCGGAGCCTAGCATCGCGCCGCCTTCTGGCGGCGCCGGGTGCCAACGCCGTACGAGCACTGTGCTGGGCGGCGCGTGCGCGTCTGCTGAGCGGTCACGACGATGGCGTGCTATGCGTGTGGCACGTGCCGCACGCGCAACTGATCGCGCGTCTGCACGCACACGAGGGCGCGCTGCATGCGGTCACAGCGCCCGCGTGCGGTGCGATGCTGCTCACCGCGTGCACGCATGGCGTGCTCAAGGTTTTTGATCTTGCAGGTAATATTTATTCAGTGTTAACGACTTCTATGTGGAGATACTTGTTTTTATTGGTATTTCCATCCTTCCGTTGTTGACATCAAAATAATCCGAACGAAGCGTTTCGCCTCGTCTTTTCGCTTCAATTAAATTTCAATTCATTTACTGCGATTTTTGGTAAGTATGTACATTTTACAATGTGATCTTAATATCTAATAAATCAGTTTCTTAAAAAATCTACCATAAAGGCATACACTCTTTAACAGTATTTAAAATCATTAAAAGGATTATCAATATATTAAAATTATGAATAATTTAATGAATTTGGAATATAATGCTATGTAATTTTTTTATAAATATAAATGTTAAATAACTTACAATGTCAAAATTAAATAGATGTTAAATAACATACATAACACAATTTCAGAATTAAATAGGTGGCAATGTCAAGTTAATTATATTAAAGAAATAGTATAATGTCAAAAATAAATGAGTATCAATGCCAAATAACTTACAATTTATCATTAAGGAATTCCTGAATTGTATAATAGCATTTCTCCAATATGATTCTTTCCAATGAGATCTCCAAATTGATGTCTTAATTTGTTTTTAAATTGAATAATATATAGGTCCTTAATCCCATTTCGTAATTAATTTATTAAATATTTTTGGGGGCCACATAAAGTATGCTTTTGTACATCAAGGCGGTCTTTGAAGGTCGTCCGCATAGTTCATGTCTGTGTTTTTCTCTAATCATTTTATAGCGATATTCAGATAGATGCTTTTCTAAATAGATGCATGTTCTTTTTAACAAATATAGCAGTCTCAAATATGTACAAACAAGGCAAAGTCATTATTTTTAACTAAAGAAAATAAGGCTTACAGCTATCGGTTATTTTTATACCAGTAATATCCCTAATGTGTCTTTTTTGTGATTTGAAGACCATATCCTTGTTGCAGTAGTTACCCCAAAATATGACTCTAGCGCAGTAGTGAATCGACATATCCATAGTATGCAGTTACTGCCGCAGTTTGATTGACTACTTTCTTTAGTTTAAAGAAAGCAAAAGTAAACTTACTAATTTTTTCAATTAATATTGAAGTCTGTTGTTTCCAATTGAGTTGATTGTCAATAGTCCGTGTACAGTAGTTTTAGTTGTTATGCTATATGTTTCTCGGTTGTAGGCCATAACGTCGGCCGCCGCCAAAAGTTACCACCCACCAGACAAAGTCTTGCCGCGAAGCGATTTGTCGTGTCCCGGCATGATGTCTGGTGAAACCTTACCGAGGATGGGTCTGAGCAGTTGTGTTGTGATGTGTGCCGGGTACGATGCGCCAAATGTTTTTGTGTTGGGAGTTTGGTCGTGGAGGGTCTTCATATCAATCTGGCTTTGGCGCAGCATCGTTGGTCGTGTTGTTGGATTTAACATTGCATCACCTCGGTCAACTGCAGTCTTCCTTCCTATTCGCTCAGTTTTTCTGAGTGAATAGGCTCTTAATAAACTAGCGCGCTTTACCATCAACGATCGCATCATTGCTTACCTTCAGGCGGGATTGCGGTGGTCTCTCTTTCGGACCGGATTGATTCCCTACTAGCCCGAGCATCCGGCAGGTATCTTTCCACAACTGTGCTGTCATCTGCATACCCATAGATACCGGGCATCAGCAGATCGTTAATATGCAGCAGGAACAGAGTTGCAGAGAGAACAGACCCCTGAGGAACACCGGCATTGGTCGACATGGGCTCAGATGAGCATCCGTTGACAACAACTCGGAGGGACCGTTCAGTCAGGAAGTCTTTTACCCAGCCAGTCAGGCCAGCGGAAATGCCGTACGCTGGAAGCTTACTCAAAAGGCCAGCGTGCCATACCCGGTCGAAGGCCTTCAAGACATCAAGGGAGACGGCAATCGCTTCCCCATTTTTCTCGAGGGCCTCGCCCCACAAGTGAGTGGCATACAATAGTAGGTCCCCAGTTGACCGATTGCGTCGAAAACCGAACTGTCGGTCACTGAGGAGATCGTTACCTTCCAGGTAAGCCAAGAGGCGCGAGTTCAATACACGCTTCATAATCTTGCAGAGTATGGAGGTTATTGAAATCGGCCGATAGTTGGTAGGATCGGCACGACTACCCTTTTTGGGCACGGGCTGCACGTTGGCAAGCTTCCAGGACTTGGGCATTATACCAGTCCTAAATGAGAGGCGATACAGGCGCGTTAATACAGGAGACAACTCGGGCGCACAAGCCTTAAGAACAATCGCTGGTATACCATCTGGACCACTAGCTTTATTCACGTCCAGACGACACAATACTCTCAGAACCTCCTTGTTTCTAATGCGAACCTCCAGCATTGAAGTTCCGCAATGAGGTAAATTAGGTGGAGTAGCACTGCCAGTGTCAAGACGCGAACTACGGGCAAGGAGAGATGCAAAGAGACCTGCTTTCTTTCTCGCCGTATGAGCCAGTGCTCCTCCACACACTGCCTCCGCTGGTTAGGCCAACCAGCGGAAGCAGTGTGGGCCGACAGAAGTTCGCCTCGACCGATTTGGCTAGGGACCAGAAAGATCTGCTACCGGAAGGGTGCGCAGAGAGCTTGTTACCAATGTTAGTAATGCGGTCGAAGCGAGCCTTCTTAAGCGCCTTTTTGTAGGACTTGGCAGCACGGTTAAAGGCTCTCTTTTTTGAGCTTAGATCCAGAGCTCCGCGGTCACGAGCTTCAACCCAGGTGAGGAATGCCGTGTGCTTACGCTGTTCAGCTTGAACACAGTCGGCGTTAAACCATGGGCGAGCCGAGCCACCGACGGGCACGTCACTGAAGGGGATAAAATACTCCATAGCTTGACGCACCACGCCGGTTATAGCGTCCGCACAACTCGATGGATTGCTAGAAGAGAAGCAGGTCTGCTGCCAAGGATAAGACGCAAAGAAGTGGCGCATCTCATCCCAATCTGCTGACTTGTAACGCCATATTCGCCGCTCACCACGCGAGTCGCAATCAGGTGGGGAGAAGGACGTCACAGACTTCACCAGACAGTGGTCTGAAGTTCCTAACGGTGAGGAAACTGTAACAACACATCTGTTCGGATCAGTGGTCAACAGAAGGTCCAGACAATTGGCGGTATGACCAGCCACATCAGGCACCCTAGTCGCTTCTTCCACCAGCTGGGAAAGGCCCATTGATAGCGCAAAGTTTCGCGCTTCTCTCCCAGCGTGGTCGGTCCTCTGGTTTGGGAAAAGCCAGTCTTGGTGGCAGGCATTAAAGTCCCCCAGAGCGACGAACTGTGCGTCAGGGTGCCGAAGCAGTGCATTGTCAGCAGCCACACTGAGGTGGTCAAATAGTCGAGTTATCTCCTGGTCACCGCTGTGCGATCGGTAGACACAGGTGTAGACAATTTTGTCCACACCAGTGTCAACCAACACCCATAAGGACGATAGATGAGAGTCTTCGAGGTGACGGAGACGCCGGCAACAGATGTCATTGCGGACATACACACAGACCCCGGCACGCTGCTGGAAATGATGCTCCAAAGAGTATCCTGGGTAGTTGAGGTATGCCGCATCAGACGGACATCTGATCTGGGTCTCCGTCAAGAAAAGTAGGTGGGGCTTTTCAGTCTCAAGGTGGTGATGGACTGCATCGATATTGGAGTGCAGACCTCGAATGTTTGGGAGGTGCACTTTAAATGAGAGGACGTGCGCCCGCTGTGCACACCTACTTTTCTTTTTAAAACTTTTCATTTTAATATACTGAGTGAATAGGAAGAAAGACGGCAGTTGAGCGAGGTGATGCAATGATAAACCCAACAACACTACCAACGATGCTGCGCCAGTGGGAGATTGATCTGGAGACTGCGGGGACGCCCGAATCCCCCCAGGGATCGCCATCGGGTCCTCTCGTCCGGTCGCCAACCGGCACGATGGGGCCACCCTGGGATTTTTCGCAGTTGGCGGGGCAGCCTTTCGTGCTGGCACACTACTTGGGCCCCCAACTACCTGCGGTCGGCCAGCGGAGCACCGTGCTTCGGATCCCGCTACCCTCCAGGACCAAACTCCCGACACAACATCAATTGTCGCATCGAGCCCGGCACACATCGCAACACACTGCTCAGACCCGTCCTCCGAACGGCTTCACCAGACATCATGCCGGAACACGATGAATCGCTTGGCGGCATGACTTTGTCTGGTGGGTGGTAACTACGCCGGCGGCCGATGTTGTGGCCTACCACCGTTTGATTTACAAATTCCACTTATTTCGTGTGTTGTGTTCTCTTTTTTATATAGGAATTTATGAGTGATAAGACATTACCCCTTATCTCATACGCGTTTAACTTGCTCAGCAGTATATCATGGTAGACCAAGTCAAATTTTTGTCATATCCATGTATACACTAAGAAAGTCATATATTGCCACATTGATTTGAATGGTCTTTCCTAAAACCTTTTTGTTCCTTTACAAGTATATTATGTCTATCGAGGTATGCTTCTATAGATCTATACAACCATTTTTCGAATACCTTGGATATTACCGGAATAAGAGCTATTAGCCATTAAATCAGCACTTTTTGAACGTCAATATTACATAAGACAGTCCCCCAAAACGCCCACCCATCGACACTTCCTAGTGCTTTCGCTGAGATTAAGAAGTGGCGGAAGAAACTCCCCAGCAGCACAGCTGTCTGTTCATTTAAAAAACACATGACTTCATACTACGTGTAGTGATGAACACGTTACAATATAACAACAATGAAATTATTAACCATATGCCAGCTACCACGCCAAAATATCAGCAAAGTAAAACAATATATATATATATATATATTTAAATGAAAATGTAATTAACTACAAACTTATTACTTCAATAAAAGCCCCAGGCATAAAGGGCGCGATAGCTTACATATTTATGTATTGAAAAAAAAAGTCAATTATATGAACTCATATAACGTGTCAGTAAGCTAATTCCGGAGAAAGAACACAAACATTGTCCTGAGTTAATCAGAGCGACCAGCTATTCTTATCATTTAAATAATCATTCACGGAATAATATGCCTTTGAACAAAGCTTGGATTTGATTTGCGCTTTAAATGCATTTAAGGCAAGTCTAGCAAAGCAGAGGGTATCTTGTTATAAAAAGCTATACCAAGCCCAACAAAAGAGTTATGGACCTTTTGAAGTCGGTGAAAAGGGGCTCGCAGTTTGTCCTTATTTCTGGTGTTAATAATATGAATATCATAGTTTTTGGTGTACACGTGAATATTTTGTCTAACATATAAGATGTTGGCTAAGATGAATTGCGAAGCAACCGTGAGAATACCAATATCTTTATAGAAATTTCTCAGAGAAAATCTGACACCGAGCTAGTAAATTGCTCGGACAGCTCGTTTTTGGAGTACAAATATATTTTGTATGTCAGCGGCTTTGCCCCACAGTAGAATACCGTAGGACATAACGCTGTGGAAATAACTAAAATAAATTAAACGAGCTGTATTAACGTCAGTATATTGTCTTACTTTCTTGACGGCGTAGGCGGCCGAACTGAGCCTTCCTGCTAGGGTTGATATGTGTGGTCCCCACTGAAGTTTGGCATCTACTGTTATTCCCAGAAAACCTGCCGAGCCCGCAATTTCAAGCACCTCTTTGTCTAAAACGATGTTAGGTCCTAGATTTCTAACGTTAGGCAAGGCGAACTTTACACATTTCGTTTTCTTGGTATTAAGAACTAGGTTACTTGACGGAAACCAATCCGTAACTGTTGAGAGTGCACCGTTTGCTTCATCAAAATCATGTCTATTCCTGTCTACTTTAATAATTAGAGAGGTATCATCTGCAAACAGCCCAACGTCACAGATGCCCTTTAAATAGAATGGTAAATCATTAATGTATACTAAAAACAAGAATAGACCCAGTATTGAGCCTTGCGGTATACCTAGTTGAACTGATAGTCCGGAAGATTTCACACCGTTGATATCTATACACTGTAATCTATTATGTAAATAAGAACCTATCACATTGTGAGCCTCATTTTCGATACCGTAATGGCGGAGTTTACGCAAAAGTATGTTATGGTGCACATAAATCAAAGGCTTTGGAGAAATCACAAAAAAATCCAATAGCATTTTGCGACCTCTCCCATGCGTTAAATATGTGTTTCAGTAGAGCAACACCCGCATCCATAGTCGAACGACCCTTTGTGAAACCATATTGTTCACTATGTAGGAGATTATTCGAATTAAAATGTTTTAGCAACTGCTTAAGTATTAATTTTTCAATTATTTTGCTGAATGCAGATAAGATAGAAATGGGTCTGAAGTTACCAACATCGGTTTTATTACCGGATTTAAATAATGGTATAACTTTACTTTTCTTCATTAAATCAGGAAAAATCCCTAGGTCATTACATTTATTAAAATTAACAGCTAGATAGGGGGCTACGATATCTATTATATTACTTAATACTTTAATGGAAATTATCCCAGTAATCACCGGTGTTTTTAGACTTAAGTGTTTTAAAAATATTAACCACATCACGCGGCGATACGTGTTCAAAGTGAAACAGACGGCTACACTTGGATACACTATTATGCAAAAGATTCTCAGCTTTAGATGGGGATGAATTTAAGGAGCGAGTTGTAGCTATTGGTATGTTAGCAAAAACTCATTTGTTGTCGAACTTGATCTCAAGTTGCTTATCCTGTTTAAGGTAATAGGTACCCGTGAGCGTCCAAAAACGCTCACCTTTGGGAATTTATTCCTCAAGAATGCCTTGATCAAAAATTTTGAAAAAAAACATGTTATGATCATAGATTCAAGCACAATATATTTATTGTTTATTATTTTCTATACGGCCTATATTTACGTCAAAAAAAAAAAAAAAACATTTCTACACGACGTTTTTAACCTTTAAATCGATATTTCTCTTAAAGCGCTTAGACTTTTTCAAATATTCTTACTCGCAGTAACGTGTACCTATAAGAACTATAGAATCATAGTTTTATTTTAAAATTAATGAAATATTTAATAAGAAAAGTAATAAAAATGAGTTTCCGCACGAGTTTCCGCCTTACAAGATTCAGAGGGGCTCTTAGCGGGACGCGCGCGCGGGTGGCCGGCAGTCGCGCGCCAGCGCTCGTGAGAGGAGACTGTGTCACTTTTTGCTCCGCGCACCCTTGGAGACCGACTTCGAGTGCAACGAAGTATTTTTAGTGATTTTGTGTATGATTATTGATTTTTTGCATTTATTGCTGCGCTTGGACGCTTTACGTGATTTTATATGACGTTTTATTTCGATATTCTGATCAGTGTAAATAGTTTTGTTACTGCGGGTGTATAAACTAGATGTGCCGTTGACTGTACCTATATTTTTGCCTGTAGTATCCACTTAGTTTTCCCGTTTCGTTTAGTTTACTTATAACACGATTATTCTAACTTGGCGCATGAAGCTGTCAAAAAAATCACCCGCGCGCGTAACTGGTCAGAGTGTCGATTTCAGGGCGGGTTGTTGGAGTTGGAGTATACGCTTCAGCTATACGCTCCTTCGATGAAACGTAAAGAAAAAGAATAAAAACATTTTGAACAAAATATTTTTTGAGACTTTTTAAATTTTCGAACAAAAAAAAAAATTGCATTGTGTAGAGGGCGTCAAAAGGGTAACTTTTTATTCGGGTCATTTTAAAAAACCACCCTCCTTCGAGGTACAGGACTTTCTCTCAGATTCGAAATTACCCCAATTATTTTTGGCGGAATGAATAGGGGATGGTCTTTTTTTATGAGACTAAACCCGCCACACTTTTCCCATCCACTGCAACTCCTGAAAGCCGGAATCAACAGTGGAGACCGCCAGAAAAACGCCGAGCAATGAAGCTCGACGAGTCCCGGAGAAACGATTCAACTCTCTTGGGCCCCGCAACGAAATAAATCAGAAAGGAATAGCGGAGGAGTAAGAAAAAAGATATTTTTTCCACTTCGCTCCATAATAAGCAAGAGACAGAACAGTACTAGGCCAATCAGCACAAATGGACATTATTGCAACTGGGAGAAGCCCAGATTGCCAAGCACCACGGAATAAAATTTGATTAAGTTAATGGGTCCTAAGTAGGTATTAGCTGTTACAATTGATTCCAATAATATGTATGGCAAAAGCGCCTGAACGCACGGAACTTGGTTCTAGTTTCTACAAGGTCCATATAATAAACGACTCCGGATGTAACTTGTACACTATCCAACATAATATTGCGTTCATTCTGCCAAAGAACACACTCCCACAAGATGTGATGTGCGGACTGTTCAAATTCACAGTTCGATGTAGAACACTGACACAAAGGCGAAGGAACAAGTTTAAAAGAATACAGTTTACTTTTAAAGTTGCCACGACCTGTGAGAAATTGGGCAACGCAGCGGTCAACCTCCAGCCATGTCTTAGCCAGCCGATCGCCAACGGATGGAAAGAATAGATGGAGGTGATGGCCCTTGATGGAATTATCCCACCTACTTTGCCATTCGGATAAGAGGTCCTCCCAGACTTCATTCTGAGGTTTAAATAATCTAGAAATTTTATTAAAGTCGCTTTGTGTAACAAAATTAGTATCCATGGCCTCCCCCCTCGCGGAATAGTACATTGAAGCACGTCGTTGTACCTCAAGATCGACTGGAAGTACACCTGCCAGTACCGGTAAGGCTTCAGTACTGACCGTTCTATACGCCTTGCATAAAAATATCAATGCCAAACGTTGGCTTTGAAGCAGTTTACGTCGTGCCGCCCCTATGCTGGCCCTATCGGTCCAAACAGGTGCACCGTAGCACATACATCCTAAATAGGTAGCTCCATATATAGTTTTTAAAGTTAGGAATAATAGACCCCAAGTTGCTTTGGATATTCTAGTTAGGGCATAAAGTTCCTTTTAGCTTTTTCGCCAACTATTTTTATATGTTCAATAAATGAAAAATTCCTTTCTAAGATCATACCAAGGTAGCATACGGATTGCTGATTTTTAATGGGAACGTTGTTAAATTTAATAGTAGGCAATGATTTAAGATTACCTTGTAGTAGAAGTTGATAGGTTTTATGCGGCGCAAACGCCAGGCGGTTACGATCGCACCACTGAGATATTAAATTTAAGCAAGTATTGGCCAAGTTCACAAGTCCAGCTCGGGTACTTGACTGAATAAGCAGTAGGCCATCGTCCGCGTAACCAGTAAGTGAACAGCCGCAAGGAAGCGGGATCGCGAGGAAGTTATCAAAACCCAAATTCCATAAATAAGGACCGACAACTGAACTCTGAGGACATTCCATGGTTAGTGTGATGAAGGGGGTATGTGAGGGGATGGTCTAAGAAAGAACTTTGTACCCTAGCACTTTTTCGAGATAAAACTGACCACGACGACTCCATGGCGTGGGGGGTCGGAACCCCCATACCCTATTCATTCCGCCAATAAAAATTGACCCTTATCGTGGCAAGATTCTTTGATCGAAGAAAAGCAAAAAAAATATATATATATATATATATATAGTAGCTTTTTTTGGGCTATAAAAAACGTATAAAAAATAAGGAAAAAAATCTTCATATGAAAATTAAAAAAAAAAAAACAAGACGTAGGTTTATTGTTCTATACATTGCTACACATACAGTGAATATTGCAATTTTAGTGATGTATATTATGCTATACATTGCTATGTTTAGGGAAAAATTAAAATCAAAATTGTTTATTTCAAATTAACCATCCGTTGGTGCTTTTGAATAGTCAATGTCGGTCAGTCCAAGAAAAGTGAACCTAAATTGCACGTTTCAAAGCGTAGATCTCTATGGAGAAGAACGTGCCAGAAACTCCATGGAAAGTTTGAATGTTACTGGTAGTTTTGAACATTTACTAAAATATCATTGTAAATAACATGATTTTAAACAAAAATAAACGTCTTAGTGGAAGAAAATTGGTTTAATAAAATAAATCTTTGTTAAACAATTTTTTTTACAAATATATGTAACATAATAATTCAGATATCCTATTGCTTGCGGTGGTACTCCAAAAAACGGTTTCTATTCTTCACATAACAAAGATGAACCTTCCATTTGTGTACATCGTACTTGCCTGGCCAGCTTTGCAGTACTTGCACCTCTGATATCCAGTTATTTGTGGCCAATGATCATATTTTTCTTCCCTTTGTACGGTATAACCATTTCGTCGATACTAAAAGCATTCTATTCTGCTACGGATAAACACTGTGTTGGAATACGATCAATTATAGGATGTAGTTTCTAATACCTATCTGATGTATCGGCTTCAGAATTGTTGGTAAAATGTAAAAATCAACTGATTTTATCAAATCTCTTTAGGAGCATTACATATGCTAATGCTTTGCATAACGAAAATACTTTTACCAGTAATCTTTGTAGGATGGCATAACTACATTACCCGTGATGACATTTATTGCCAAAAAATCTAGTCTTTCTTCCCTTGAAACTGTTCTGGATCTTCCTGTTCTATGTACGCTGTATAAATTTGTGTGAGTGGTGATAATATCTACTAAGCCTTCAGTGAAAAATCTATAAAAATAATCTAAACATGACCAATCAGAAGGTACATTTTCCAAAAATGTAGTTATGCTATTTCAGCCTTGTGTTGAAATTGTGCTTTTTGCCAACTAATAGATACGTTAAATCTTCTGTTACATTGTCTTTTTATTTTTCGTGCAACGATGGCAGAAGCTTTGGGTTTCATTTTTTGAGCGCGCAACAAAGTTGTTCCGACAGGCGTGGGTGCAAGTGGTTGATTTGAAGGCAAAGATGAAATTTATGGTAGAGCGTCATAATTACTTTCTGATATATTAGGAAATACATAAGTAAGAATAGGTGTAAGAGGCACTTCGGTTGTGTTCGGGGTTGGATTAAGATAGAGATGTAGGACGATTTGAGAGATTAAAGCCAGTTTAAGATTAATAAATTCACTGTATTATCAGTTTCCACAAACGTAAGATTAAGATTAATTTATACTAGGATGAATGGTGGTCGATATGGGATTATGAGTGACGCGCACGGTATGTCTCCGAATTACGTACTAAACTATTGCGGTGTAAGTGCAATAATATAAATGGTCGATACATACCGAGCGTGTGGCGCAATAATGATGACCCAGGTAAACTTATTGTACGTTGATTGACCCGTACATGCTACCGGGGGCAATAATAGAGGTAAGTAGGATAAAAATGGAGATGAGATTTACAAGATGATGCACAATATTCAACTTATCAACTATATGATAGGGCTAAGGATTAACAGTGAGTAATTAACAATATTTTGAACAGTTATAAGTAGTTACTAGAGCTAAGATCGGGAAGGGAAAATACGCGGAAAACAGGGGAAGAGGCCTTATCTTCTGTTTGTAAACACTCGCTAGATTTAATAAGATTTTTGGGATCACTTTTCACGGGTTGACTAAATTGACCTTTTTCCCTACGATCACAACACTCACTCACTGCACGTTTCACTTTCACTACAGATTGCCTTTTTTCCCTAACTGCACTACAATCACTTATAACACACTCATTTCCGGGATGTGAAGAGAAGCGTGTTGACCGCCTGCAACGCCGCCAACAGTATACCGCCGCCGTTATCAGGATTCCCAAGATTAGAGCATACAAGACGCTATATAGATGTACGTCGTGATAGGATAGTTTATCACTCCAAGGTTCAGTTTGTTTTATATAAGATAGGTTCAGGGATCTTTTCAGGATTGTATTGAGATAACCAATCCGGTCCGTGCCACCAAAGTGAATGATTTGCTAAATGAGATGCAGTCAGACTACGGCTAGCGCAATCTGCGGGATTTTCTTGGGATTTAACATATCGCCACCTATTTTTTGGGATAATTTCGCAAATCATTTTTACTCGATTGGCAACAAAGGGTTTCCATTTTTCTGGTTCACCATTTATCCATCCTAGTACTGCCATGGAATCTACCCAGCCATAAGCGTGGATTTTGAGATCAGATAGGGATGAGATTATTTTGGCCATAAGTTTTGATAATAAAAGAGCTCCATTAAGTTCCAAACGAGGTATAGATTGAGATTTTTTCAGAGGTACGACTTTAGATTTTCCAGCAATAAGGGTCACGTATGTCCTGTCCTATCTTTCAATTTTACAATAAACAACACAAGCGTAGGCCTTTGTGCTGGCATCGCAAAATCCATGAAGCTCAACTATGTCATTCTCCATGGTTTGTATCCATCGAGGTATTTTAAATTAGGATATGTGAGGTAAGTCGGTCTTTATTTTATTCCATTCCAGAGCAATATTATGAGGAATCGGTTGATCCCAACCCAATTCCGTTTTCCATGCCTCTTGAAATAGGATTTTGAGTTTGATTGTGACTGGTGACACCCAGCCCAAGGGGTCAAAGATTTTTGAGATTTGAGTTAAGAATTGTCGTTTTGTTGGGAAGTCTTCTGTGTGTGTTATTTCTAATGGATGAAAGATAAAATAGTCTTCTTTTGGGTTCCAGCGAAGACCTAAAGCCTTTGTGGATTCTGGCTGTTTAAAATTAAATTCTTCATCTTGAGGATTAATATGGTCGTCTAATAGTTCCGGCAAGTTCGAACGCCATTTTCTAAGATTGAGACCGCCTGTCTCAAGAAGGTTTATCATCTGTACTTTGAGACATTTAGCAGCAGTCGCGGTATAAGCTCCGTGCATGAGATCATCCATGTAAAAAGAGGTTTCTAAGACATCAGGAGCACTACTATCGGAATAATGTGGCCTTTCATCGATGGCAAGTTGTTTCAGTGTCATCATGGCCAGGAAGGGTGCGGCCTTTGTACCGTAAGTGACAGTCGCTAGCTGATATTCTTGCAACGGTTGGGATTGATGATTTCTCCAAATAATTTTCTGGAACTTTTGATGATCAGGATGTAGCCAAATGTTACGGAACATCTTTTCAATATAGGCAGTAAATGCGTACTTAAATTTTCTCCATTTCAGGATGAGACTTAAAAGATCCTGTTGTAGGTTCGGCCCCCTGCACATAAGGTCGTTGAGGCTGTGACCTGTTGAAGTTTTTGCAGAGGCATTAAAAACAACTCGTAATTTTGTAGTTAATGACTCAGCTCGTAGTACGCCGTGATGCGAAAGGTAACAATCCGGGCTCATGTTGACATGTGTCGCGACGGGGATCATATGTCCGAGCTCTAAATACTCGGACATAAACAACTTATAATCACGTGCCAGGTCGGGTTGCTTAATTAATTTCTTACAATTTGATAAAATTGCGCAATGGATTTATTTTTAGATTCACCCAACTTTACTTCAAAATTTTCTTTAAAAGGTATTTTCACGACGTAACTGCCGTCTTTGCGCCTTGAGGTTGAGGATTGAAAGAAGTCAATGCAATCTTGATCTTTTTGAGATATTGATAAGGGTTCGCAAATATCCTCCATTTCCCAGAACTGTTGGATATCGGTGAGATTATTTAGGATGACATTGCACTGAAATGTTTTGCAATTACCGCTTAAGATCCATCCCAACTGTGTCTGTTGGGCAACGGGTAACATTCCCTCAGAGCGGCAGACACCATCCAATAGGATTTGGGAATAAACGTTAGCGCCGAACAGGATACCAACTGGCCTACTTTTGTAAAATTCAGGATCGGCTAAGGCTATTTGGTTAAGGATTGGCCAGTTGGGTTTAGTGAAGGTATGATTAAGCAAATTTTTGACTAGTCTTTTCATTATAAATACGTCAGCTTCGAAAGTGAAGTCATTAATTAACGACATGCACTTAATAGAGGTCCTGCCCTTGCAACTATTTTCATTGTTTCCAATTCCAGAGATAAGCCCCGTACATCTTTGCCGACGCAGGCTTAGAAGCTGTGCAGCTCGTTCAGTGATGATTGAGGTCTGAGATCCCTGATCTATAAGAGCTCTCATTCTTCCGTAAGATCCGTCAGCAGCTTGAACTTTGATAATTGCTGTCGCGAGAAGTATTTCTGTAGGATCGTTTTGCATAGATACTAAGGTATTCATATCTTGCTGAGGTGAAGATTTCGCAATAGTGGCCCCGCTTGGCCCCGATCGCGACGCCTCCGATGTAGCATTTCTTGACGTGAAACATTCATGCAGAATTGTATTGTGATCTTTATTGCACTCTTTACACTTTATTTCTGAAAGGCATTTTCTACCATCGTGATAGTGCAAACAGTTGATGCAAAGGTTCAAATTGGCAATTGCGTTTTTACGAGCCGATGGGTGCATTTTTGCTAGCTTTTGGCAATTCTGTATGCGATGATTGCTTGCATTGCCAATACTACAGGTTATACGTCTTTCGTTATTTTTCCGATTGGACTTTGACGGTTGCGACATGACCTGGTTTATCGAATAGGTATGATTTGAGGTGTTGTAATTTTGTTTGGAGCCAGAATTAAATACTTTACAATGAGATTGTTGGTTATTAAAATAACCTTTAGATGATAAAGATACGTTCTGGGATTGAGAAGATGACTTTTGAAAAAACGTATTCGTAAACTTGTTCTCTAAAAACCGAAGAAATTCTTCCAATACTGGCAACTCCTTTGGAGATTTCAACGAATCTATATAGTCATCGTTAGTTTCAGAGTCTAATTTCTCAGCTAGGATACATACGAGGTAGGGATCCCAAGTAGATACATCAATCCCGAGATTTTTTATAGCGTTCACGCTTTCGTACGTCGTATCGTGAATCCGCTTAAGATGATTCGCTGATTTTTGCTGAGATGTCGGGATATTTGGGAGGTTTTTGAGATGAGATACAAAAATACGACGCTTATTGTCATAACGATGCGTGAGTATATTCCAACAGACGGGGTACTTGTCTGAACATATTAATTTTTCCGGCTCGCCCTTTATCTTACTTTTCAGGAACTGCATTTTTTGAGCATTCGATAACGAGGTATTATTGTGCACAGTTTCTGTGAAAAGATCTTTGAAAGAGATCCAGGATGTGTAGCTTCCTTCAAATGTAGCTATTTCCATTTTTGGGGTCGATTTCTCAATGTGAGCCACCGACCATATCTTTCGGTTAATATCCCTTTTCAGGGCTTTATAATGTTTCTCGTAGTCAGAGAATCGCTCGTCGTACTGAGTTTGAGGTCTATCTGTGGAGGACTTATAATTCTGAATGGCTGTTTTAATATTGCTGTATTTCACTTTCATTTGCTCATACTGATCGGTAGTGAAATACGCACGAGATCGATCACCAAAGGATAACAAATTCATATGATTGTTATGAAACTCCCTAAAATATTGCTCTAGGCTTTCCAATCGTCGTATAGGTAGTCGGGGTTCTTCCGCTCTGCTCCATCTTTTTTAAAGTTGGAGTAAAGTCTATCTATGCCTTCAATGATTTGCTGTTGAGTAGCTAAAATGTCTTCCATTGTAGCCCTAGTAAAAGTAAGAAGAAAGATACCTTACATGTAGAATTTCTTCGGGGTCGAACAGGTTTGCACGATGAGATGAGTGGTGATGGGTGCCCTGCTAAACACTAGGGTCGAATAAAATCTTGAGATGAGATAAAGTGGCGCCTTCCTAAGCACCAGGGTTAACCAGGATCACAAGATGAGATGAAGTAGCGCCCTCCTAGGCACCGGAATTGACCAGGTTCACGAGATAAGATGAAGTGGCGCCCTCCTAGGCACCGGGCTTGACCAGGATCACGAGATAAGATGAAGTGGCGCCCTCCTAGGCACCGGGATTAACCAGGATCACGAGATAAGATATAGTGGCGCCCTCTTAGGCACCGGGATTGACTAAGATCACGAGATGAGATAAAATGGTACAACGAAACCGGTAAAACGCACACACAAAGCACAAAGTCTTGCACACGGGTTTCGTCCGGCTTAAGGCTCGAAGGACCAATTTTCGGGGTTGGATTAAGATAGAGATGTAGGACGATTTGAGAGATTAAAGCCAGTTTAAGATTAATACATTCACTGTATTATCAGTTTCCACAAACGTAAGATTAAGATTAATTTATACTAGGATGAATGGTGGTCGATATGGGATTATGAGTGACGCGCACGGTATGTCTCCGAATTACGTACTAAACTATTGCGGTGTAAGTGCAATAATATAAATGGTCGATACATACCGAGCGTGTGGCGCAATAATGATGACCCAGGTAAACTTATTGTACGGTGATTGACCCATACAGGTTGTATCGGCATAAATATCATCTGCATGCGTTCCTATTTCATGATCAGTTTGTGGGAGGTTTAACTCTCGAGACTGGAATTTATCGATGGTGCTGGAAAACTTTCTGCTGATCCAACGATTCCAACTTCATCACCGCTACTAGCTCCGTCTTGTGTCAGAGTCTGCATCCTTTTCAGGCACCAAGGCTTAAATGCGCCTAGCTCATAGCAGTCTAAAGCCAAGGCAAAAGAAACATGCAAAAAACCATCACCATAGCAAAACCAAACCACATTGTAATATAGCTAGGCAGATAATGTATGTAACGTTATTTGTCCATTACCTTTATTAGGTAGTCATGCAGTAATAATAATATTATATAGTATTTATTGTGGGAATCAAACCCACAACTTTGTGTGTCACTTTCTACAACCACTATTTCAACGAGGCAGTCAAACATCAATACACCTGTCCATTAAATTGTAATAAATTTTATTACAATTTATTATAAATAAAATAAAATAAATTGTATTAAAATTTATTACAATTTATTTTATATAATTTACATGGTCTAGTATATAAGACAACACACATGAAATTAAAATTTTATACTATAAATATAACGGACTAATAATAACTGTTTGTATTACCGTATCATGTTCCGTAGCCTGTGTTATTTCGCGTATCGTGGTAGCGGGTAACTCTTCGTTTAAAAACTTAAGCGCGTAAAAATGATCCACGTTATTGTAGGACTGTTCCGACGTACACGAGTCCTCTAAAGGCGCGCGTGAAAAATAATAGCTACTAGGTTATTTTCACCTGATACATATTGTACTACGTAATTATAAGCCGACAATGTTATAGCGTAACCGGTATGCCTGTCTTATTATTAAATATCGAGACCAAAGGCCTATGGCCTGTGTTCAAAATGAAAGGCTCACTACGTCCGTACAAGTATTGGTGGAACTTTTTTACTCCGAATATGATAGCTGTCGCTTCCTTTTGTATCTGGCTATAGTTCCGCTCGCTGGACGTGAGTGACCGAGACGCATACGCAAGGGGTCGCTCGTGTGCGTCGTCCTCTCCGCGTTGTGACAGTACGGCACCCAGCCCGGCTGGGCCCGCGTCCACTGTCAACACGAGCTGGGCGTCCGGTTCAAAATGCGCTAATACACGCTCTGATGCCAATTCACGGCGCACTACCTCCATCGCTTGTCGCTGCATATTTCCCCACTCCCAGGGGGCGTCGCTTCGTAACAACTCGTGCAGAGGACTTAACAATGACAAAGCGTTTGGAATAAAATTCCTATAGTAATTAACGACCCCAAGGAATCTCTCAACTTCGGTTATGTTTGTTGGCTCGGGAGCGCTCAGTATAGCCTTAACTTTGTCTGGACTAGTCCTCAGCCCGGCTTTGCTGATCACGTACCCTAAATAAAGTACGCTTTTTTAAAAAAATTCACACTTCTCTTTTTGAAGACGCAACCCGGCATCGTTTAATCTACCCAAGACTTCCGTTAATCTTTTAACATGCGTACTTCTATCGGGTCCCGTAACACAAATGTCATCGAGCCAGACGCTGACTCCGTCTATCCCGGCTAAAAGTGTCTCCATGGATTTTTGAAAAATCGCAGGTGCGTTAGCTAGGCCGTAAACCAAACGGGTATATTTAAACAAGCCCTTATGCTGAGATGCATAATCCGCCGTTAATTCCTGTGAGGGCTCATCTAAAATAAATTGATTATAGGCATTTTTTTTATCGATTTTACTGTATAGTTGCCCCCCTCCAATCTTAGCAAAAACCTCTTCAATTCTCGGTAGAGGGTACTTTTCAATGACGAGGTCTTTGTTAAGAGTAACCGAAAAATCTCACGCAATTCTCACTTTTCCGTTCTCTTTTTAATATAATTAACTATCGGAGTGGCATATTGAGCATGATCATATAGACTTTAAAATACCTAAACTTACTAATCGTTGTAATTCTTGTTCTACCTTTAGTTTCAGCGCGAATGGAACAGTACGGGGCTTAAAAAATTTTGGAGTGTGGTTTTCCTTTAATTGTAGGCTAACTTTAAATTTATTAAATGAACCCAACTCATCTCGCCACAGATCTGGAAATTTCTCCGCTAATTCTCGTGTATTACAATCGCTATTAACAATACTATTGGAACAATCTAATGATTTAATATAAATATAAATATATACGGACAAATCACACAGATTGAGCTAGCCCCAAAGTAAGTTCGAGACTTGTGTTATGGGATACTAACTCAACGATACTATATTTTATAATAGATACATATATAGATACACATCCAAGACCCAAGCCAATCAGAAAATGATCCGTTTTCCATCATGACCTGGCCGGGGATCGAACCCGGGGCCTCCACGTCGCAGTCAGGCGTGTTGACCGCTGCGCCACGGAGACCGACAAATATTGGTAGTTATAATTAAATTGAAGGCGAACATAAAATCTCTGCCTAATAATGGCGGAACTCCATTTTTGACAATGAAAATTTTGATATTTTTGTGTATGTTATTATAGTTTGCTTTGATAATTATAAATCCCCGTGGTGAAATTTTATGTCCGTTATAAAGACACATCTTTACATTACAGTTTTGTAACTGATAACCCGAGAACAATTTTTTATACAAATATTCCGATATAACGCTACTGCCAGATCCTGAGTCTAGTTCCATTTGAACTAATTGATCGCCCAATATGACGTCAATTACGAAAGGCTTGTCAGACACATAGGTACCTTATGTTAAAATTCTGGAACACTTCACAACGCTCGTTATTTGGCTGTTTGTCACTGCACTCTTCCTTAGAGTCAATATGATAAACACGCGATGTTTTTTTGTTATCGCACATTCTTTTTAAATGGCCCTTTACACCACACTTTTGACACTTGTAGCCTTTAAAATGACACTTGGTATCACTGTGATTCGTCATGCCGCAAATTGTGCAGCGCTCCTCAAGGCGGCTATTAGCCGCGTCCGCACCGCCGCCGCTGCCCACGTGCGCCCTGCCGCCGCCGCCGGCGACCGCGCCGCGGCCGCGGCTGGTTTCGCCTTGGAATCTCGCGCGGTATACTGGTTCCTCCGTAATGGACACGGCTTCGGCTAACACGGTTTTCGCCTCTTTAGCACATGCTGCCTGTTCTGCCAATTCAATAGCTCGTGATAACGTGAGTGTCGACGGGCTCTGCTCGAACAGTTTGTCACGTTCTGGACCTGCACTCAGGCCAAGGACAAAACGATCTCTTAGATTCATTTCAAGAGCGGTGCCGAAGTCGCAATACGTTGCCAAACCTCTTAATCGCGCCGCCCATTCTCCTATGGATTCGCCTGGTTGCCTGCTCGCACTATGGAAGTTCGCCTTGTCGACGAAGGTACACCTTTTTGGCTTTGAAGTGGCCATCGAGTAATCCAACTAATTCCGTATAACTCAGGGCTTCCAATTCTTTTGGAAACGCGAGGTTAAGCACTAACCGGTACGTTTCTTCAGTTAGGTGGCACAATAAAATTCCACTAAATTTTGTATCTTCTACGTTATTGATTTTTAAAAACTGTGTTAATTTTCCTTTCTAGATTTTCCAGTCGCTGCTTTTATGGTCAAAAATATGCAACTGGCCCAAAAACGCGGACATTTTTATAAAAGTGGGTTTGCATCCCATCCTCGTCGCCAATGATGTGTAGGTGCGTAAGAAATAAAAAACGACAGTACTCCGGGGAACGTTGGTTTATTACTGGCCCACCGTTACCGCGCCGCCGCGCTCACGGCTGCGTCCGCGATCAACGTAGGTACCTACGTATATGTCAGTAATACCATTCAATAAACAAAATCTTGTGAACTCAGCGGATGTAAACGCAGTGCCGTTATCGCTAATAATCGTGTGTGGTAATCCGTACTTAGACATGAAATCATAAAGTTTTTCAATAACGGTCTCCGATGTGGTAGATGTGCTCACATCATATATTTCTAACCATTTCGTGTGCGCATCTACCACTAGTAAAACATCTGTTTATTCTGGGGCCCCAGGAAGTCTACGTGTATTCTGTGGAATGGCGCATCCGGAAACTTCCAGGGTGTTAACGGCGCTCGGGGCGGTGAGGGCCGTAGCTGTTTTCATAATTATGTCACACGAGTTTATAATTTTTTCTAGCGCTGAATCAATCCCTGGGAACCAAACCCGTGACCTAGCCTCTGATTTGGTTTTTACGATGCCTAAATGTGAGCTATGTACCTAATTCTAATAAAACCTTTGGCCGCAACTCTTCTGGAAGAACAACTTTATGTCCCCTCATTAAACACCCGTCTTCATTTGACAATTCTGTCTTACACAAATGATAAGGTTTTAACTGTAAGTCTGCTACCTTCTTAGGCCACCCCTTTTCAACATAATTTATAACTAACTAGCGGCGGACGCGGCGGCGTGTGCGTCGATGTTGTCTCCCTCGCTCTCGGTGCGATCCTGTCCTGACTTACATTGTAAACTCGCCCGTGACAGATAATCCGCGCTGTTATCAGCGCTCCGTATATACTCGATTGTGTAATTGTATGCACTTAGAAACATTGCATATCTCTGCAATCTATTAGCAGACACTTCGGATATCCCTTTATGTTTCCCAAAAATAGTAATCAACGGCTTGTGATCCGTGCGTAATATGAATGGGTCTGACCTACCGTATAGATACTGATGGTACCCGGCGTATTCCAAATATTATTGCTTTTGCCTCTTTTTGTATTTGTGAGTAGTTCTTCTCGGCCGCATTCAACGTTCTAGAAGCGAATGCTACCTGGCGCTCTGACCCGTCTTTATCTATTTGGGATAAAATAGCACCCAAGCCACACGGCGATGCATCGACGGTTAAAACTATTTTAGCGTCTGAATTAAAATGAGTTAACACTTGATCAGATGTTAAATGTATTTTTATTTCTTCGTACGCCCGTTGGTGTGACGTAGACCAGACCCACTTAACTCCCTTTTTTAATAGGTCGTACAAAGGACTGAGGATACTGGATGCTCCAGCTACGAAATTCCTGTAATAGTTTACCAGGCCTAGACATGATCGCAATGTATTTATTTCGGTAGGAATAGGCGCTTCAGCTATTGCTTTCACCTTTGCTGGATACTTCCGTAACCCATCTTTGTTTATTATGTAACCTAAATTTTTAATTTAGTTTTTGAAGAAGTCGCATTTTTCTTTCTGTACAGTTAACCCTGCATCTTGAAGTCTTTGCAGTACCATATTCAATTTGTTTAGGTGCCCCTCCGGGGTCCGGTACGTCACTAAAATATCGTCAAGCAGACATAGGACCCCGTCTAGTCCCGAAAGTACCATTTCCATAGCACGCTGGAATATGGACGGCGCGCTGGACAGACCGAAAACTAATCGAGTATAATTAAATAATCCTCGATGTGTATTGATACATGTGATCGGTTGTGAATCCTCGTCTAACAAGAATTGATTATAAGCTGTAGTTAAATCAATTTTTGAGAACTGCTGACCCCCGTACAATTTTGAAAATAGTTCGTGTACCTTGGGTAAGGAGTTTTGTTCTATTATCAACTGTTTGTTAATAGTAACTGAGTAGTCGGCACACAGTCTAACCGAACCGTTATGCTTAAGCACAGGAACTATAGGTGACGAGTGAGTGTGTTACGGGTTCCAAAACTCCTAGATCTACTAAGAGTGTTATCTCCTCGCTAACCTTGTCACGCAGCGCGAACGCGATCGGTCGCGCTTTACAGAATATAGGTTTGACGTTATCCTAATTTTAATTTAACACTATATTTGTTAAATTTACCCAACTTGTACGAAAATAGTTCTGGAAAACGTGATTCCAATTGGTCAATCATACCCTGTAAAAGATCTACTCTTTATCTCCCAAATTAAACGAAGATTATGATAATATTAGCGGATTTATTTTATAACAAGTGATCGTTTCCGCAGTCAAATGGCCAATGCTTCTATTTTACCTCGATTTGAATACATCGAATAATGTCATACAGTGTTGTCATCCTAAACTTTGATTCGATACAATCAAATAATCGACTATAATTTTAATAATAATTACTATTTCAATTTGCTTCTTAAATAATATTACAATTGCATTGTGTTCATTGTTACATACTAGATAGGATATTATCAAAAATACCCACATCTTAGCTAATTAAGCTTATACCTGCTTACTCGTTATGAAGTTACAAGGCGTCAACTTAAGTTTAAATCTTGAAATGAAATCCCTGCCTAATAACGGAGGTCCGCCATCGCGAATGACGTATACGTCCAATGGGTGAATGTGTCGCATGTACGTCACCGGTAGGTTTACATAGCCTACACATTTCATAATATTGCCGGTATAGTTAAAAAAACTTTTATTGGAATCTAACAGCGGAATATTACTATACAATTTTTTATAGGTACCCTCGGATATAACGGTCACCGCCGATCCACTATCTATTTGAAATTGTATGCCCTTCCAGTACATTGAAACTGTTTCTGTCATAGGGTCTCCACCGACTGAGCGTATGTTGAACAATGACTTACCATCGTCATCCCCGCTCACATCACCTATCGACACGTAATTAACCTTGTTACACATTTTACGCAAATGACCTTTGGTGTTGCACTTATTGCATTTATAATTTGCAAATCGACACTGCGATGACTCATGATTATTACGACCGCACACTGTACACTTCATTTTACCGGCACCGGCACTAATGGTTTTAGCACTCTTTACTTCCTTGGTGATCTTGAACACTGGTGTCTACTGTGCAAGGACAGCCGAGGTGGTAGCGGGGCCCGCTCGCGTGCACCGCACACTCTCCGCCAGCTCCACCGCCTTGGCCAAGCTCAGCTTGTCGATGTCTTGCGCGAACAACTTTTCTCGTTCATTTCCTGCTGCCATTCCCATCACGAACCGATCTCTTAATGCTTCCTCGACATTACTTAACTTACAATGTGCCGTAAGTCCTCGCAGTCTTAACGTCCATTGCGTGTATGTCTCGTCCTGCTGCTGTACTGCCGCCTAAAAATTGTATCTCTCGCTGAAGCCGCATATCTTCGGAATGAAATGCTCATCCAATAGCTACACTGCTGAGCAAAATCGCTCGTCTCTTGGCTCCAGCTGCCAATTTTTCGGAACAATTTCATTTGCAATAAACCATTGTGTGATTCGGCCCTTGTACGACTTCCATTCCTGTACGTTGTGGTCGAATGTAGACAAAATGCCGATACTGTTCATTTTGCCGTCACTAATTTGAGATGTGGCTGAATATAAATCCTCGTCGCCACTGTTAAGTACTTGGTGCGGGTGACAAGTGAAACACTCTACAACTATGGACGCACTGTTTAATTTGTGTTAAACACCTCGCGTGGGCGCAGCCACGCACATATGGAAAGGGTCTTGCTACCCACATATACAACAATAAACACTACTTCATGTTCTTTCAACCAGTGTTCAGTCAAACATAATACCTGAACATCATAATATTCTAAAAATAAACTTAACTCTAGTCATTTGTAGCTCTTTGCCGGACAGACCCTGCATATTTTGATGTACAACATTCAACATAGGCAGTTGACCCATTGTCGCACCTAATAGTTTAAACTACAAGGTGCGTCAAACAATCATTAGTATTACTACTAACAGTAATCGAAGGAACACTACAAGTACCAGTGTCACTCCGAATACTATAAGCCAAAAGGCCCGCAATCTGTCTCCTACTACTAGTTGACAAATACATACCATAATATGTCAACTTATAATCAGATATAAATTGATTACAGTCAATAATGAAATAGTGTCACTGTGATGACAAGTCCTATTATAAATCAACATATTTAAATTATAAATATGCCTGTTTTGCTCCCTGGATAAATAACGGGAATAAGGCAACGCAGAAAAAATAAATTTACAATCATTGAGTGCGATGAGTAATCTATTCTATTGTTAGTAGTCAGATATGTCGAAGCAGTGGAAAGTTTTTCTGATTGGCTTATGAAGTAGTCGTTGAACATGCTTGTTATGTCTTTGGGTGTACTGTATTTGAGTCCGTCATTAATTATTTATTTTATGTACTCTGGTGGAGAGTTCCTTCTATTTTCATTTATTATTTTCCAAATCATCATCGATTTATTATTTGCTGTTCTTATTTTATAGTTATTTTTTGAAAACAACTGGAAAACATAAATTATAAAACAATTGAAAAGATCGAAAAAAATATAATATGCTACTTTAGGGTCTTTACTGAGATAGACACCAGAGAAACGAATTGGTTTCAAACAGTCTTTGAATTTCATTAAGTTTTCACTACTATAATCACGCACTTTTATATTCCAAGTTTTAATTAAATATGTCGTTTTCACCGGAAGCTTTAAAGTTTGTGCTGTATGATCCGACAAATGTAGATCAAGGACATTATGGATACATCTTCGTGAAATATTATGTGCAAAATTGTCTATGCATGAATTGCTTTGCAATCTAGTTGGTTGACCAATTTCCAAAGATAGATTGTACTTCAATAGGAAACTAGTAAACTCGAGAGATACTTTATCTTGTTTTAAAATATTAATATTGAAATCGCCACATAAAATTCTTGACATTCTTGTTCGAGTTGTAACAGTATTTGATAAAATAATATTTAATTTTGAGTAGAACCGCCGGATGGAAGGAGGTAATTGCTTTAAAATCAAAATGCTTACTGCAGAAAAAGGACGCCACAATATTTACACACAATCAGCTGGGAAGTAGCGTGAACATGGAACCTGATATAGAAATACCAACTATAAATTCAACAATCAACAATATCTTTGAACTTGGCTGGAAAAATGCGAAATTAAACATTACGGAACTGGAAATGCCATCTACAGTAGAAATGAGTAGAATAGATCAGCAATTGCAATTCCAGAAAAATAGAGAAATATTACCGAGGGCGTCTGACTTGTCAAGTCACGACATCTATCTATATTCGGTCACTTCTCTCTTGTTGGTAGGAATCGCTGTACTTGCCCTCTATATCATAATAAAACAATGGCGCAAAACAAAGAAAGGCGTCCAAACAAGAGAAATACCTAGAGAAAGAGAGAACTTCGGTGGGGACATCGAGTTACAAGAAATACATGATTCGACCCATGCGGAGCCCGTTTACGGTGAAGCCAGACAGCAGAAGAAAATATTTCACTTTGAGGACTTAAACTGAGATTGTATTTCTATATCTACACTGTAACACATTCACTATTTCTGTACTATTTACATTTAATTCTTTATTTTACACTTTTCGTACGTAATAACTAATAACTATTCTTAGTTTGTAATGTATGCTCATCCCATTTTCCCTCGGGAGCATGTACGGTTCCGTACAGGCATTATTTGCTAATGTCGCGACCTACTTTGCGATTTATATTATTTATAATAATATTGATACTTATTACTTAGTTAGTTGACTGTAGGCGCCCCAGTAAAGCACGTACATCTACCGCGCATTTGTCACGGCTTATTCAACAAACAAGGTCGGCATACACCACAAGTAAAATTAATCTCCGACCATACACTAGGAAACCTACGGGACTTACCTGGGACTCAGTGTGCTTCGTTGAGAGTGAAGTCCCAGCGAGGTCGACGCGCGCGCCGACCTTACAATGACGTCCGAAGTCTTCAGTTCACTGACCGTCCCATACCAGTCTGCACACCAAGTTCCCTTAACAGGCACCAAAGCTCACCAACGTAAGAAGTTATTTAACAGTGTCGAACACGCCCGACAAAGATCGCCAATGAAACCACGTTTCCGATTCAAATTCAACTCAATTTACCGACGCACTGTTACGTTTTATAGTTCAAGTAAATACTTCAACACCCGGGCAACAATCGCGACAAACCATACAATACGCGCCGGTGGTATTTTCCCGAAATTCACTCGCCCGAAACACGCCACGCGTGCGAGAGATTATTCTTCAAGATTTCAAGCAACGGCCCGCGTACGCCGCGGGGTCCTAACACGTTCTGTGCCATGATGGCGGCCACGCGTCGCCATAGACAATACTAAATGCGCTAGCCCGTTCCGACCGGGCATCTATCACTCGACTAACTAACAATCGGACCCGATCGATAAAACTAGCGCGAACATCCCCCTGCCCCGGACAGTAACAAACGGTCCGACAATCAATCTAAGGGCAGTCGAGAGAGTGTGGCGATCGCGCGCTTCAAGACAGAGTCCCCCACCAGGACCTCGGCAAACCTGGGAACACCATCCGACCCCGGATACAATTTAACAATCCGTCCACGACGCCATCGGAGGGGTGGCAGGTTTGGGTCCTTTAACAAAACGAGGTCTCCGACCCTTGGTGGGTTCGTCTTGTCTGACCACTTAACGCGCTGTTGTAAAATGTGCAAATACTCCAGATGCCAACGGCGCCAAAAGCTCTGCGTGAGCTGTTGAAGCAATTCGAATCGCGAGAGCCGTCCGGAGTTAATGTCCAAATAAGGATATTCAGGCAGGGCGTTAAGTGGTCTACCTATCAAGAAATGGCCCGGCGTGAGGGCCTCCAAATCATTCGCGTCGGATGACAAAGGGCATAACGGACGCGAGTTGAGGACCACCTCAACCTTACAAAATACGGTCGCGAGCTCCTCAAAAGTTAGGATACTATCTCCAATAACGCGATGAAGGTGAGTTTTGGCGGCCTTTACAGTAGCTTCAAATATACCTCCCCAGTGGGGGCAGGACGGCGGTGAATACTGCCATCGTACCCCTCTGCGGGAGAGTGTGGATCCGATCTCAACATTATGTTTATCTAAAAATTCACAAACTTCCTTCAAATAACGATCGGTACCCTTAAAGTTGGTCCCACAGTCGGATCGAATTAAGGACGGCAGTCCGCGACGCGAAACAAATCTGCCTAGAGCAGCGACGAACGCCTCTGTTGTGAGAGCACTAACCACCTCGAGGTGGACCGCTTTAGTAGCTAAACACACAAAAACGCACAAGTAAGCCTTCTCGGTCTTAGCGTTACGGAGACGCGAAGCTTTTACAATGAATGGTCCCGCAAAATCCGTACCAACTCCAGCAAAGGGCATCGATTCGGTGACTCGATCGGCAGGCAAATCCCCCATTTGGGGCTGCACGATGTCCGCCTTCAAGCGGTAGCACGGGAGACAACGAAAGATAACATATCGGATCACTCTCCGCGCAGACAAAATCCAAAATTCCCGTTGGAGGATCGCAGTAAGAGCGTTGCATCCGGCATGTGCATTTTTCACATGGCGGTCTGCGATCAACAACTTCACCAAGGGGCCGTTCTTGGGGAGCAACAATGGATGACGAGCCCCATAGGGGAGCTTAGCATTTCTAAGCCGACCTCCGACACGCATCAAACCCTGATCATCCAAGAAGGGATTCAAGCGCCCTAAGGGTCCCTTCAGATTGGATGTGCGTTGGCGGAGGGTTTTCAACTCCGAGGCAAATTCACTCTCTTGAACTATCCGCACCCAATACAACAGAGCGTCATTGCGCTCTTGCGGTGAGAGGACCGGAGACTCAAATTTGCCACGAGGGCTACGACAGTTGTGGATGAAACGCCGTATCCAGGCGGTGACGCCAAGCAATTTATCCAAAGAGATGTAGCGCTCAAGCAAAAACTCCGGATCTGGAGCCGCTACAGTCTCGGTGGCGTGAACCTGCACCCCTGGCGTAGATGCCCCGGCCACTGCGGAGGTATGGGGCCAAGAACCCTCCAGCTGTAACAACCATGGTGGACCCCACCACAGCTGGTGATTCACAAGTTCGGGCGCCTCGCAGCCGCGGGAAGCGCAGTCTGCGGGGTTCAATTCGCCAGGCACGTGGCGCCAAATCAACGGGGCTTTCGATGTCTGAATTTGAGACACCCGGTTGGTTGGCCACGAATACCTCGAGGGTATGGACTGAACTTTTCAGCCAACAAAGGACGACTTGGCTGTCAGACCATGCAAAGATCGACCTAAAATCGACACTAGCTCCCAAGGTGTAGACGACGTGATTAAGCAATCGGGCTAATAGAGTGGCGCCAGACAACTTCAACTTCGGTATGGTCCATCGGGTCCAAAGTGGGGCAACCTTACTCTTAGCCGTAACCAGATGAACAGCGACAACACCTCGTGCGTCCACCGTTCGGATGTACACGGCTGCCGCGAATCCGCTTTCGGACGCGTCACAAAAGCCGTGTAGGCTAGCGGAAAACCGTCCCTCAGGCAATATGTGCCTAGGGATACAAACACGGTTGACTTCCGGGAGGGATGAGACAAACCGCACCCAGTCTCGGAGCAAGCCGCCGGAGAGGGGCTCATCCCAGGTCACTTCCGCTGCCCATAGTTCCTGTAGGAAACACTTCATCGCGAACACTACAGGACTAAGCCAACCATTCGGATCAAAGGTGCGAGCTACAGTGGACAGCACTGTGCGTTTGGTCCAGACCTTTGGGCTCGGAAGCTCCAATCTGTATTTAAACAAATCTTGGACTGGTTTGTACTGTACTCCCAAAACAGACAGCATGTCTGGAGTATCAGGGTTTTCAAAGAGATGAGGCTCCTGCTGGTGGTCCTTGGGTACATCTGCCAAGAGTTCGGGCGAGTTGGACACCCATTTCCTCAACTCGTAGCCACCAGCTCCTAGGAGAGCGATCAGCTCATCTCGCAAGACCAGGGCCTCTCGTACACTCGAGGCGCCTGTACAAACGTCATCAACGTACAGATCCTCCTTAATGAGGACAGACGCGCGGGGGTAGCGCAGTCGTTCGCGCTCTGCGAGCTCCCACAACGAACGGATTGCCACAAAAGGACTCGAACGCAGTCCATAGGTGTTGGTGTTCAGCTCGTAGACCAGCATTGGATCCCTGGGATCCTCTCGCCAAAGCACAAGCTGGTATCTCCTGTGTTCCGGGTGAATCACAGTCTGCCGGAACATCATGCGAATGTCGGTCACAAAAACGACAGCATGTCGACGGAAGTTGGTCAAAACGTCACTCACATCGTGATGCAACTTCGGTCCGGCGTGTAAACACTGGTTCAACGATACTCCGGTTGACGTGGGGGCTGAGCCATCAAAGACCACGCGTATCTTCCCGTTGGAGGTCTTCAAAACCGCGTGGTGGGGGAAAATAATGTTCTTCATTTCGCCACTCCAGCTGCGAAAGCGACATGTGCCCCAGTTCCTTATACTCCCGCATGAAGTCCATGTACTTCTGCTTTAATGCGGGGTCCCTCGCCATTCGGCGCTCCATAGACAACAACCTTTTTTCGGCCAGTGGCCGGGAGCTGCCTAAGAGGGGGCGAACTGACAAAAAGGGCAAGCGAGTGATCAAGTGACCCGAGCGGAGGCGACCAGTATTGTTCTGATAGAACATTTCGCACTCCTCGTCCAACGGGTCCACTCGTTTTGCGGTCGGAGGCTCCTCCACCTCCCAAAAGCGTTGGAGGATGTCTGACAAGGCAGAACCAACAGCGAGGTCGCTGTCTGCCGAAGGGGGGTCTGGGCCGTCCCTAAAGGATCCCATCACTACATGACCCAAAGAGGTGGACATGGCTATAAAACCGGCTGCCTGCAAAACTCGTTTACTTCCACGCAGCAAACGACCTAAAACATTCACACCGATCAATAAATGGATCGGGCCAGGTCGGTGGAAGTGAGGATCAGCCAGAGCCAATCCAGCCGACAATTTAACGGCGGCGTGTGGGGCTCGCACTTGCGGAAGCGGCCCGACCACCGTTTCAAAAACAATCGCCGAAGTATCGATTTTCGGCGTTGAGGAGGAGTGGGGTGAGAAGGAGAACGAAACCCGACCGATCGGATCCGAAATCCGCAGGTCTCCAAGGCCCCGTACCGATTCTTTATGCGGCACAATATTTAAGCCCAACTGTCGGACGAGCCGAGTAGAAATTATGCAACCCTGGGCCCCTGAATCCAAGAGGGCACGCACTGTGACAAAATCACCTTTGGGGCCCCAAACACGCACGGAGGCTGTTGGCAACAGCACAAACTCCGGTGGGGGGGTTGCGCCCGACATTGGCATTAATGAAAATCCGAGGGGGGTGATTGCCCCCCTGGACCCCGGTTGAACTGAGTCGACAAGATCGGAGGGGATCGCCGACAGTAGGCGAGGGGGTCCCACTCCGCAATGTAGGGACTCCTTCCAACTCTACTCCGAGGTGTGGGGCAATAGCCGTGGGCCGCATACGGAGGAGCATAACGCCCCAGTCGAGGGTATTCCATCAAGGGGGGGGAGCAGCGTACCGCCCGCCTCCCCGAGCCCCCGACGGCCACCGCTACATCCTGCGGGGGGCCCCCGCCCGTGGGGCCCCCGCCCTTGGGGTGCCCGCCCGTGTGCGGGGGACTTGGGCCCCTTTCGGACCCACCACCATTACGGTTCAAGCACAGGAGAGCGTGATGTCTCCCGCCGCAATGTGGACAAACCTTAGCCTGGCGGCACACTGACTGGAGGTGGTCCCCCAGACACATGTAACACCAGGCGCGTTGCTTGGCGAGGGCTCTTCGACCTGCAGTCCGGAGGCCCCCGAACTTCTCGCAAGCACGCACATCATGTCCGTCCCCCCGGCAATACCGGCACCGTTTACCTGGTGCGGGGGGGGAGTCCTTTCGGACAGCCGAGTATTGTTTGGTCGGGCGGCGGGGTTGTCCCCTCGCCGCCACCGGACGACCTGTGCTCATTCCCGGTGTGGGGTCGGTCAGCTGGTCCAGTACTCTGCACTCGTCCTCCAAAAAACGAAGCAAATCCGAGAAGGGGGGGAGGTACGAGGCGCTATTGCCCCCGTACCTTTGCTCAAATCGACCCTTTACGTCTGCGGGCAATTTCGTTAGGACGATGTGCAGAAGCAGAAAGGACCACTGGTCGACCGGCAAATCCAGCCGGCGCAACGAGTGGATAGCGGTCAAGAGCGGGTTGATCAAATCCTTCCGCAAGGAGGAAACCCGCGTTGACTTCGGTAAGGCCAAAATGGCGGCCACATGGGTGTCCGCTAGCAAGCGGACATTTTGGTAGCGGTCCAGCAACAACTGCCGCGCAATCTGGTAGTTAGCATCGCTGACTATCAGGTGCTGGACCACTGCACTGGCTTCTCCGCGGAGGGCGGAGCGCAAATAAGCCAGTTTCTGGCTGGGGGACAAATCTTCCCTGGAGTCCACCAAGCTGTCAAACAGGTTGATGAAGCCCATTCAAGCCGTGAGGTCCCCGTCAAAGTGGGGAATCTCCAATGTAGGCAATCTCCCTAATAAAGCCGGCGGGGTCGGTTTAACCTCCCCGCTCCAAGTCGGCTTTCCCCTACGGGCAGCCAGGAGCCCTTCTGCTGACTCCGTAATTTGGTCAGCCAATTCGTACGCCTGGTTGACATCCCTTTTGAAGGTCTCCACTATGGCTTCATCCGCTGGAGGGTGTTCCAAAACGTAGGCATGGAAGTCGACAGCGTGTCGCTCCAACCCTTCCATGCGCGCAGGCAACCCTTCATAACGGGTCAACAAAGCCTGTACCCGATCCGGCCGAACAATCAAGGCGGCCGCGCCCGCGAGCCAACGCAATGCGGCTTGGACCTCGGCCTTTGCCGTAGCAAGCGGATTGGGGGCCATTCCAAACAAAAGCCTTTAATTCAAATTAACAAATTAAATTCAATTAAAGAACGCGCGGAAAGCAACAAAAACAAGCGTAAATAACTCAATAAATTCGGCGAGACCGTGTGGGGACCAAAGCTAAGGGCAACCGTTACAAACAAATTATTAACAATGTATAAATAAAAAATATTACAAGGTATACATACAAAATATCTTAAATAAACTTATTACCAAAACAAAATTATTACTACCAATTACACAATAAGTCAACAAACAAACAGAATAAAATTATTACTGTGACTTATGTAATAAATCGAACAATAAACAGAACAAAATTACGACTGTGAATTACGAGCTAAATCAACAAAATTACGACTATGAATTACGAGCTAAATCAAAACATTCAAACACGAACTATCTGGTTCGTACAATACACGAGTTGACCAAAACAATAACAAAACATTAGTCATAAAAATAACTCGTAATTATTTATCCGTAGCTCAATATTCAACAACAAAGCAAACTATTTGGTTCGTACAAATGCACAAGATAATCGAGTGAACAATAACAAACATTACTCGTAAACATAGCTGGCTGTATGGCGTATCAGGCCTTAGCCTACTCCGTTCCTCTGAACGGAAAGAAATGAACCAAAAAATAAAACAATCTACCTACAATTGTTTTCACATTTCTTACTTTGCAAAATTATAGGATCCACACAATGTATGAAGGTGGTCAGAGATATAATTTTACGAGTACCGACAACAACAAATAAAAAATCAAATTTTTGCAAATTAGCCTCTGAAGGCTACCAAAATACTGGAATGATACTCTAATTACTCAAATTAGTAATTAGAAACCACGCTCTCTGCTACCAAACGATGTAGGCGCGCCCCAGTACAGCGCGCCCATCTAGCAGCGCGTTTAGCGCGGCTTATTCAACAAACAAGGTCGGCATACACCACAAGTAAAATTAATCTCCGACCATACACTAGGAAACCTACGGGACTTACCTGGGACTCAGTGTGCTTCGTTGAGAGTGAAGTCCCGGCGAGGTCGACGCGCGCGCCGACCTTACAATGACGTCCGAAGTCTTCAGTTCACTGACCGTCCCATACCAGTCTGCACACCAAGTTCCCTTAACAGGCACCATAGCTCACCAACGTAAGAATTTATTTAACAGTGTCGAACACGCCCGACAAAGATCGCCAATGAAACCACGTTTCCGATTCAAATTCAACTCAATTTACCGACGCACTGTTACGTTTTATAGTTCAAGTAAATACTTCAACACCCGGGCAACAATCGCGACAAACCATACAATACGCGCCGGTGGTATTTTCCCGAAATTCACTCGCCCGAAACACGCCACGCGTGCGAGAGATTATTCTTCAAGATTTCAAGCAACGGCCCGCGTACGCCGCGGGGTCCTAACACGTTCTGTGCCATGATGGCGGCCACGCGTCGCCATAGACAATACTAAATGCGCTAGCCCGTTCCGACCGGGCATCTATCACTCGACTAACTAACAATCGGACCCGATCGATAAAACTAGCGCGAACATTGACCAATAGCTACCGTAGCGCTAGCTATAACCGCGGATTAGCATCCAAAACTACTTTCGTGTACTTTTACGAATAAAGTTAATAATTGTGAAGTCTGTGGTTTTCGTCAACTCATCTTTAACTATCTCTGAACCATACAACTTCTAAATTGTTTGACTTTAGTACTCTGTATATACAAATAATTATTATGTTATATTGTACAAGTTCAATCGCGCAAACTTTGATAACGCCTTCTACAGACATTTTACCGATATTTGTAAGTTCCATCGGGGAACTGTAACAATTTTCCAGCTGCGGTGTTTCCGTCGAACTAAAATTGAAGTGTCTTCAAGCCTAGAGTGAATAGGCTCTTAATAAACTAGCGTGCTTTACCATCAACGATTGCATCACTGCTTACCATTAGGCGGGATTGCGGTCAAGCAAAGATTCATAATTTATAAATAAATATGATGTCTGACAGAGGTGTGCCGGAGTGGGAGTAGCGCGTGTCCGGCACCAGTGGCACTCGCGTGGATGGACAACGTGCACGACCTGGGCACACTGTGTGTGGACGTCACGGAGGATGGCAAGCTGTGTGCCACCGGCGGACAGGACTCGCTGATCCGGGTGTGGCACACGCGAGTGGAAGATGGCTGGCCGTGTGGACTGCTGGCAAGTGGGCACCGCGTACGCGGGCACTCGGCGGCGGTGTCGGCGCTGCGCTGGGCTGGCTGGGGCGAGCGCGCGCTTCTGGCGTCGGCGTCGCTGGACCGCACGGCGCGCCTGTGGCGGCCCGACGGGCTCCACCTGCGTTGCTTGCGCGTCGTGCACGCGCACTCGCGGTACCTTACCTGCGTGGCGCTCGCTCACGATATGCGATACATGGTTACCGGTCAGTAACTTATGTAAGTTGAAAGCCCCGGTACTGTCTGTTACTGACTCATCTTAATGAAGTTTTTGTTGAATTACAGGTTCGAATGATAGATCAGTCCGGATGTGGTCGTTGGGCTCTCTCACGCTTGACGACCGGCTGGACACTCCGTGCGAAGCGCTCGCTCACTTTGGTCTCGGCGATCTTACAGTCAGTAATTGTAATTCCTTTTTTACGGTTCCGTACCTAAAAGGTAAAACGGAACAGTATTCATGAGACTTCGCTGTCCGTCTGTCACTAGGCTGTATTTCATGAAACGTAATAGCTAGCGAGTTGAAAGTTTCAGAGATTTTGTATTTCTCCCGCTGCCGCTTTAACAACAAATACTAAAAATAATAAATATTTAATGGGGGCTCCCATACAACTAACGTGATTTTTTGTGCCGTTTCCGGATGATTGTTGTCGGTCTCCGTGGCGCAGCGGTCAACACGCCTGCCTGCGACGTGGAGGCCCCGGGTTCGATCCCCGGCCAGGTCATGATGGAAAACGATCTTTTCCTGATTGGCCTGGGTCTTGGATGTTTATCTATATATGTATCTATTATAAATATGGTATCGTTGAGTTAGTATCCCATAACACAAGTCTCGAACTTACTTCGGGGCTAGCTCAATCTGTGTGATTTGTCCGTATTTATTTATTAATAAAGGAAATAGATAGACTCTTGAAATGTTCACAAAATATTTGGTTATGTATTAAAATTAAAAAGAAATGATCTAATTAAAATAAAATAAATATTTAAGGGGGGCTCCCATACAGCAAACGTGATCTTTTGCCGTTTTAAAGATAATGGTACGGAACCATTCGTGCGCGAGTCCGACTCTCACTTGGCCAGTTTTTTTGTGTTATTTTGCACATTTTCTATTATATATAATGATGATAATTTATTTAATTTTAATTAAGCCATTAGGATCAATTTTAATTACGCCATAAGACGTAGCCAGAGCAGTCCGTCCGTTACCGAATTGGAAATCACCGGGAGAAGGGCTGCATAACTTTTGATTAAAATGGCTAAGTAGTTCACACACTTGTTTGGTATCTCAATTCCAGTCCCCTTTAGAGTCTGGTTCGCTACCCCAGTTCTTAACAACTGGAATTACCCACCTGCTCCATAAATCAAGTAGCACCACGGAACCCAAAAATTATAGCCCGATCACTTTTTTACCGACGGTCTATAAAGGTCTTACATCAATTTTGTAATAAACAAACATCTTGACAGCAACTCTATAATGTTTGTCTCTCAAAATGAATATAGGAACGGGTCCCGCGGTACTAAGGAACTGCTCCTCATAGACAAGGCCATCAGGCAACAGGTTCGTCGATCCCGCAAGGATCTGTGAACTTACTGGATTGATATAAGAAGGCCTACGATTCGGTGCCACATACATGGCTTATGAGGGTGCTGGAGTTGTACAAGATAAATGCAACTCTACGCACTTTCATTAGGTCGTGTATGAGGCAATGGAAGACAGTCCTTCGCTATCCAGGGAGTCGACAGATCCAGGGGAATGATGAACCTGTGTGGATTAAGCGGGGAATATTCCAGGGCGACAGTCTGACTCCACCTCGGTTCTGCTGAGCTCTGAATCCTCTAAGCACACTGCTGGAGGATTCAAGTCTTCGTTATCGATTGAAGAGAGGCGATGAGGTCAGATCTCACCTCATCTACATGGATGGTTTGAAAGTCTTTGCCCCCAACAAATTGTATCTGATGAAGCTACTGAAAGTAACTGTAACTTTTTGTAGTGCCATCAGGATCGAATTCGGAGTGGGCAAATGTGCAGTCATGCATGTAAAGCAGGGGGAGATTAGGGAATCAGAGGGAATTACACTCTGGGATTCCATACACCTTAGATGCCTCTCTTCATTCGAAAGCTATGTCGGAAGCGTTAGGTATCAACGATGCTGACGTGAAGCAATCGTTGAAAGAGCGCTTCTTTGGTTGGTCGAAGAAGGTATTAAATAGTCATCTTTCGGGAAGAAATAAGGTGCGTTCCTTCAATGGGTGGGTCATGCCGGTTTCGATGTACTCTTTTGATATACTTAAATGGACTCAGACTGAAGTTGACGCCCTAGATAGAAGGGTACTCTGCTGACAGCAAACCGGATGCATCACCTACGATCATCGGCGCTGAGACTGTATGTCCCGCGGAAGTGCGGGGGCTGACCGCAAGATGGTATAGCAAAGCAAGGATTTTCACGGGCGATTTTATCGGGCTCTTTATGAGCCCGGTGTTGACTAAGAAATATGTGGAAGCTAAGAAGCTTTCATATCTTGGATACGATTTGGTGACCTTTACGAGGAAACTGAAGGTTTCGTCTGTGCAATTATGCAAGAAGTTATCTTGACGAATACCTACGGAAGATATATTTATTATGTAAAGCTGAGAAAGAGAAACAAATATCTCGAATTGGTTAACTCTAATTGTTGACATGTTGAATGTGAATTCGGCTGTTATTGCCAATTGGTTATCATTGCCGGCATCTAACAAACGGCAAACATCTATTGAGGCCCCCGTTAGGCTGTTGGATCAAAGGAGTGATTCAAAAGGCAGTACTCATCGATACAACCGGCATCGTGAGTAGGTTTCTATCTTTGAAGCCCAAACCACCGGTAGCTTGGACCCTGCTCTCGACATCGGTTAATCACAATTTTTTTATATTTTTAAGTGTATTTGCATGTATTTTTTAAATCGAAATATTTAAAAATGTTACTTAATATTATTGTTTAGGATTAAAAGACTAGCTTCGGCGACCAGAATTTATATACTCCACGTCACTATTAAAATCAAAACGTCAATGTCTTTGACGGATGATTCAACAAAATCTCGATACGGGCGAGAGTGTTTTTTGAGTAAGAATATATTATTTAGGGAATAATTCTACATATAAGTGATTAAAATTCAGTGCATAGGGCGCTTGGTTGGTACCTAGTTTTAACCTGAGGATTCTCAAAACTAGATTGGCAGTTTTGAAAATAGACAACGCACGCGCGGCGTTTTGGAATTCACAATCAAGTATCTATTAATATATTATAGTACACGACAATACAACACAGAACTCACCACATAACACGTAATACATTGCCAGCAGCTGGAACGAGCAACAACGGGTAAGTCCTCAGAATTGGGCGGCTGTTGACACATTTTGTAAGGGGTAGATTTGTGACGCATTGGGGCATTGCAAAGCTCATATCGGTAGCTCAGAGCGGGGTTTACATTTATGGTAGCAAGAGCGTCGGTCCCTGGGCTACGTACTAAACAATTAATGTAGATAAATTTATCAATCAATGCGATATCGAAATATTGCAGTTAGACCAATTGAGGCCCACACTGCCTCCGTTGGTTAGGCCTGATGGAATACTGACTCATACGGCGAGGAGAAAGCAGGTCTCTTTGCATCTCTTTTTGTTCATAATTCGCGTCTTGATACTGGCAGTGTTACTCCACCTAATTTACCTCATTGCGGAACTTCAATGCCTGAGGTTCGCATTAGAAACAAGGAGGTTCTGAGAGTACTGTGTCGTCTGGACGTGAATAAGGCTAGTGGTCCGTATGGTATACCAGCGATTGTTCTTAAGGCATGTGCGCCCGAGTTATCTCCTGTATTGACGCGCTTGTATCGCCTTTTATTTAGGACTGGTATAGTGCCCAAGTCCTGGAAGCTTGCCTTGCCAACCTGCAGTCCGTACCCAAAAGGGGTAGTCGTGCCGATCCTATCAACTATCGGCCGAATTCGATCACCTCCATACTTTGCAAAATTATAGAGCGTGTGTTGGATTCGTATCTCTTGGCATACCTGGAAGGTAAAGATCTCCTCAGCGACCGACAGTACGGGTTTAGCCGCAATCGGTCAACTGGGGATCTACTAGTGTATGCCACTCACTTGGGGGGCGAGGCCCTCGTTAGAAACGGGGAAGCGATTGCTGTCTCCCTTGGTGTCTCGAAGGCCTTCTTTTTTTTTTAATTTTTATAAACTAGCGCTTGCCCTAAGTCAAGAAAAGCTACAACAAAAATACAACCTTACCTACCTTACCTTTTGAGTAAGCTTCCAGCATATGGCATTTCCCCTAGGCTGACTGGCTGGGTAAAAGACTTCCTCACTGAATGATCCCTCCGAGTTGTTGTCGACGGATGCTCATCTCAGCCCATGTCGACTAATGCCGGTGTTCCTCAGGGGTCTGTTCTCTCTGCAACTCTGTTCCTGCTGCATATTAACAATCTGCTGATGTCCGGTGTCTATGGGTATGCAGATGACAGCACAGTTGTAGAGAGATACCTGCCGGTCCGAAAGAGAAGCTATGGTGAGCGAACGAGTGTTGCACTACAGGCAGTCTCCGAATGGGGCAATGTCAATCTTGTAGCATTCAATACCGCCAAAAACTGGCGTGTCTTTTCACCACCAAAAGGAGCCCGTTCACCTTGGCTCCTACTTTTCAGAATGTATATCCTTGAAGTGTACCGACCGCCTTCAGCTTTTGGGAGTTGAGATTTCCTCGAACCTTAACTTTGGGCGGTTCGTTGAGTCCAAGGCCAAGGTGGCTGCTAGGACACTTGGCGTTATCGCAAAAGTCCGGCAGTACTTCACACCAGGGCAGCGCCATATTTAGCAATGAGGACAACAAAACATTTAGCAAGAGATGACGCTCAGAAATATCCTCTCGCAGCCAAAATTTTGGAAAATGACTTATTTGTTGACGACCTATCAAGCGGAGCTCATACAATAGAGCAAGTTAAAAAAATACGAGCAGAAGTAATTAGCATGAAGAATGGAGCAGGATTTAATTTAAGAAAACGGTCGAGTAACACGCCGGAGCTATTAAGCCATTTGACAGAAAACCAATTAAATCCATCGGTATTGGATTTCAAGAATGCTGACTCCACTGAAACACTAGGACTTAGATGGAGTCCGTTTACTGACACATAAAACAATTACATACCAAAACAAAATTGACCTTGCAATCGACACATATACAAAACATACTATGTTATCTGACATATCAAAGATTTTTGACCCACTCGGTTGGTTATCGCCTATTACATTAAAAGCAAAGCTCATATTTCAACGCGTGTGGTCCATCGATGTAAACTGGAATGATACAGTGCCTCAGGAAATCCAGGAAGAGTGGAAGTTACTGAAGGATAACTTGGATAATATCAACCGGTTTGAGATATCGAGATGGATTGGTACATCAGGAACTGACAACGAAATACATGGATTTTGTGATGCTTCAGAAAAGGCATACGCATGTGTCATCTACGCCAAAACCCAAAATGAGTTTCAAGAGATTTCCATCCAAATTGCAGCAGCTAAGACAAAATTAGCGCCTGCCAAGAAAAAGCTGACATTACCACGTTTAGAACTTTGTGGAACCCTATTATTGACAAAACTTGTCGCAAAAATGTTACAAACTTTTGCAATAAATAAAATTCATGCACAGACTTGTGCTTGCACAGATTCGGTGGTGGTACTTGGATGGTTGCATGGGAATCCATCACGTTGGAATGTGTTCGTGGCATATCGTACACAACAAATTACACAAGTTATTCCCGCAGTACAGTGGAGACATGAATGACAAGAGACAATGCAGCAGACTGCGTGACTAGAGGCCTAACCCCGTCTCAGTTGAGAGAGCACTCGTTGTGGTGGAAGGGACCTACGTGGCTAAAGGATGACATTAAAGAAAATACTCTGAACATAGCAGACCCAGATATTGAAATAAAGAGAGATCATAAAGTAATGACTGTTCAATTAAAATATCAACTTACTGAAAACATATTAGACATATTAGAGAGCTATATTTAGCTCAATTACTCATGCGGAACGCGTCTTTACCTGGGTATTGCGATTCATAACAAACACTCGATATCGTGTGACTAAAAAGGCAAGGTGTGAGTCACAAACAATTAACGATAATAATTACCTGACATCGTTTGAAATAGAAAATGCATACAGTATATTTATACGGATGACACAACTTAAAGAATATCATGATGACATTGCCGGTAGTAGTCTACTAAAATTAAATCCGTTCTTGGATAAAGAAGGCATTTTTGCAATGAAAAGACCGATTATCAAACTGTCTCCTCTTCCCGTACATGAAGAGGAGTCGATATGTAAATCTGACAATATTCAAGAATCTGGCAAAAGAAAACCTGCCAAGAAAATCAAGCGGAATTTTCTCGTGACCACTCTTCTATCGGGGCTATCTCAATCTGTGTAATTTGTCCGTATATATTTATTTATTTATTTTATTTATTACTGATGACGTTTGTGACTACTTGTCTTCAATAAACAGTACACGTAACCTCCTTTAACAATTTGAACTCCCTGTACTTTGACAAAATCGCTGACATAAGTATTGTACTGGACCAATGGAAAATGGTGGTTTTCTATAATATGACATCCTATTGGCAGGGTATTGTTGACATAGAGTATTTTCTCCGGCAAATAATCAAACATGGTTTGTTTATTTGCCATATGCTCGGGTCTATTGTGTCACAACTGTACCATCACTTGGAAGAAATAACACATCGTAACAATTTATTGACGAACATACAATCATCAAGAAAGAAAAGAGGTCTGATTGATGGAATTGGATACGTTGCGAATAATTTATTTGGAGTCTTGGACGAACGATTTGCCAAAAAGTATGAAAAGGACATCAAACTTATACAAATCAGAGAGGATCACATAGTTTCGTTATTCAAAAATCAAACGTCAATAATGGAAGCAGAAAATAACATCATAAAAAGAAATGAAGCTATAATGAATAGAAACTTTATCGCTATCAAAGAACATATGAAACGTATCACATTTGACATGAACCAAGTTCAAAACGAGATTCAAACCACGTTACAAAAAACTTACGTATTGACAGCACTCATGTCGGCTGATATTGTAATCACTTACAGGATGACTTAATTGATACTGTAACTGACATTTACCATGGCAGAATAAATTCACATTTGTTGTCTCCGGATCAAATTCAACAACAACTCAATATAATCTCCAGTCAAATACACGGCGAACTCAAAATACCAGGAAATAAAGTCAAAGATTTATATGGACTAATGCAAATCAAAGCTAGGGTGACAATCAAACTGTTGATAATGGAAATCAGGATTCCTCTCTTGAACCATGATAAATTTGAACTTGGCAGCATCATCACTATTCCACTGCAGAAAGGAGCCAATACGGTGTATACTCAAACGGAATCAAAATACATCGCAGTCAATGTTAACAAGGATACAGTTATACCCATGACAGAACAAGACGTACAATCGTGCGCCATGCATGCTGCCAATGAACTTATCTGTCCATTAAATCATCCCATTTACGCATTAAAAATATGACTGCCAGCCATACGGCAGAGTTTCATGAGATCATGTAGCAGATTTCCAATTTGAAGAAACAACAATTGAGAGAAAGCACACTAGATGATACTCCGCATTATCACACAATTTACGGCATATAGTTTCTCGTATCTCTGACTGTTTTTACTGCGATAGGAGAATAATATGAATATCAGTTTGACCAGAGATCAGCCGATCTCATCTCCAGTGCAAAAGGACAAGCCAAACAGAAATGAGGCGTTCGTACTAGTGATACGTAAAACGAATAGTGTGATAAGTGTGAATAAAGCTACATCGCCAACTATGAACAGAACAGTTAGCTTCAGTGCGATAATGACAACTAATAATAGTGATAGCAGCACCAGCTGTAATCAATGCACCTTCCTAACATAAACATATTTAATTTATGACATTTGTACGTAAATCTTGCCAGTTAAATATGATCGTACAAAATTAATTTGCTTCCCTTTTGTGTTGGTAGTATGTACGGACAAACGTATATTAGTTTCATATACATAATTAATTTGGATGACATAGCATAGCATCGATCATGTACCACTTACATTTAATATTTCCTTATTTCATGTAAACTGCGTACGATCAGTGAATTAAAGACACTCGCTAGTAAAGGTCGTTTTATCTTGACAACATCCACCACTTCCTACTAGCTGATATCATTTCATCTCATCATTGATATTCGTGTATCGTGGTCACACAACCTACTGCAGTTTGGTAGTCTTGGTACTGTCGCGCAGAAAAGGGTAAAATAAAAATATAGTAATTCGGTAGATATCATGTTTATTTTAAATAAGATTAAGTCTAATACAATGTCTCAAGGCTCTAAGTCTAGTCTAGGCATCTAAGTTTAGTCTAGTCTAGACATTAAGTAAGTCTTCAAACTAATTAATCGACTTTTGGTTTCTTGTACATTTGTTAATATTTAGCAAAATATATGATAATTATAATATCTTTGTGCAATAAAATAAAACTGTGTAAGTAACTATTTAAATAAAATCTCAGTAATAACTGAATTTTAAATTAATTTACATCCAGTGTACAAACAAACAACCAAATATCAATACCGCTATATCAAAAATAACAATTAATTGTTAATACTTTGTTTGACTACAGTCAAAGCGATCTACAAAATAATGCAATATCACAATAACTTTGTGTAAAAGAAATATAAAAATTAAAATCAGTCTTTATCAACTATGTAAAATCAAAATTTTTACGAACAACAAATACACATGCAAAATCACAATGTCCCAGTAACTCAAAAATCAGCCTTGACTGACTATCATATAAATCAACATTAAATATAAAATATGCAAAAAAAAATAGAATATATCATCATCATCATCATCTCAACGTATAATTCCGGGTGCAACCACGGCTTTCGCGTTGGAACCCAGGGTTCGCTTTCCTACACTTCCTTCCGATCTTTGGCATCTCGTGGTGTGAGATTATTGGCACGCATGTCATCTGGTACAACTTCAAGCCAGCACTTCTTTGGTCTACCTCGCTTGTTTCTCATCATCAGCATTCATGAGCAGCCAAGGAGGTTGTTCATATGAGTTCTTGATGCTGTCTGACACGACGTCCAATATCACGCTGTACTGAAACGGACTAAGGACGAATCCCTGGTGAACTCTGACGGTGATGGGGAAGGGTTTAGTATCGCCAACACACACACGATAGCGGTCCTAACCACGGAATCGGAATTGAGGTTCATGTTTCGAATTATGTCAACATAGGCTTCTGGTACCCCTTTGGACTTCAGTGCCCACCAGAGTACCGTCCGAGGGACACAGTCGAAGGCCTTCTGCATATCTAGAAAGAGTATATGCAGAGGCGTGTTCTTCGATCTGTATCTTTTCATGGTGATCTTTAGGGCGAAGATAGGGTCCATGATTCCGTACCCTGGACAGAATACATATTGACACGTCGAGACAGCACACTCCTGCCAGATTCGGGAGTCTAAAATCCCCTCAAAGATCTTCATGGTGTGGGACATGACCTTTATACCGCGGTAATTACCACAATTCTGTACCGAGCTCTTGCCTATGAAGACTGGAGTAATAATACTCAGCCTCCATTGATTCGGGATTTTGCCGTTCAGGAACACGTGGTTCAGGAAGTTCGTTAACATAATCTGTTATGATTTATCAAATTAATTCCGTTATTAAACTGTTCACAAGTGTACTATGTTAATCTTTTCTTATGTAAAATATAGCTGATTTTATCTCAGGGGACCAATAGGCACCTGAATAGGTACTGAATCTTATATTGTATATTAGAGGGGACGAATAATAGGGGGTATGACCTTAAAAATAATATTTTTTATTAAAATAATAATTGGTCCCCTACCAGGAGACCAGTGGCCACCTATATAGAGGCCAAATCCATAACTTTTATGCTGGGGGACGAATTTTAGGTGACGAATGGGCTCTGACCCGAAAAACCGACAGGTGGTCTGTTTGTACTCTTAAAGTTAACTAAGTGACGATGTTGCGAAAATGACAATTACGCATCCCCGTCCTTCGGGGGACGGGAGGGGTATGTGGGACTCTCCGGGAAAGAGCCTCCAGGTATACCTCCGGCTCCTCCTCGCTCCCCAACATCGCTCTGACGACGGCGGACAGCGACAGGTCCCGCCCTACCGTCCGGCAGTCCGGCCCACGATGGGCACACCGCGAGGATGTGTTCCGCCGTGTCCTCTGCCGCGCCGCAACGATGGCACGACGGTATCTCCTCTTATCCTATCCGGTGCAGGTACCTGCCGAAGCAGCCGTGACCGGAGATTACCTGCACCAGACGGAAGGAGAGGAACCCGTGACGCCCGTCGAGCCAGTCCTTCAGGACCGGCCCGATGGCGTCGAGGGTACGGCGCCCGAACACCGCGGAGGAGAGGTCCCGCGTTCAATGTTGGACGATGGCGTCCCTCGCCTCCCGCCGGACGGCCTCCCTCACTTCTGGGGCCGAACGCTCGCCCAGCGCCCTGCGCCCCGCCGTCCACTCGTACACTCTGGCGAGCACCCACGCCTCGAGCTCCCAAGGCGGGGTGCTCGCCAGAGCACATGCCGAAGCGAAGTCTACTGTGCGGTAGGCCCGCGCTGCCCGCTGGACGACGGCCATTTGGGGCCCCCAAGAGCGATGAAGTTCTCCCGGGATCCTATGGAGGAAGTCCGCCCAAATGGGGGCCCCATATAGGGCCATACTTCGCAGTATGCCGGCACCGTGTGCTCGAACCTCCCATGTTCGGCAAGAGCCATGAGCACTGAAATGCGGGCCGAAGCGCCATCTGCTGTCCAACATGAGGCCCACATTTTCGTGGAGGGCGTCAGGTGCGTGGCGCTGCCGGAGGCTGTGAACCCTCAAGCCCAGGCGGCGGATCCTTCCCGCCACTAAGGATCCACCCGCCGACACCAAACTGGCCGCCTCCCTGAAGGTGGTTCCGCGGGAAGTGAGGTGGCTATGCCTCGAAGAAGGGTTCCCCGCAGGAGCCAGTCATAACAGACGCGACGTTCCATAAAAGAGGCCCTTGAACGGATCCCTGTGGAACGCCGGTTCCGACAGCGTATCGCCGGACCTGGCCAGACCCGTCTACGAGGAGGACAGCACGGTCCTCTAAGTAGCTGGCCAGGAGGCCCCGCAAGTACAGTGAGGGTACGCTCGAATCTGAGTATACGTATTTCTTTTTGCTCGGTAATAATAATATTTTTTGTGGTAATAAGTAAAGTTTGGACCTTGGAAACTTATATATACGTTGACTGTGACTATAACTTTAATTGTTTTAAAAATACGATTATTACAAACAGTGATCTTCAAATAATTTAAAGAAAACAAGTTATAAAATATAGTATTAGGTCATTGTAAGTGATTGTGTATTTGATCCAACAACAATATTATCACACCGTCCTTAATTTTGAAATTTCCGCCCGTCTAACATAGGGTACCTACAAAAAATTTAACGTTTGTACTCGAAGCGCACTTAGCGACAGCAGTTAAGGTGATACTCAACAATAGTGGCCAAAAGGTGTGGCTTCAGATCCGACCCACGACGTACTCTTTTTGTGATTTTTAAATTTGTTTGCTATTAAAAAATTCAGAATGCCGAAATGCGGAGCTTGCGGAAAGTTTTTGGCGGTGAATGATGGCATAAAATGCTTGAAATGTCCGGGATTTTATCATCGAGTCTGTGTCAACCTTGCTCCCACGGCAAGCTGGATGTGCCTTGATGTAAAGCGAAGGTGCCCCGGGTAGACAACTCCCAAACCCCTGTGAGGGGAACAGGGGAGTCAAGTTTACCCACTAGTCCGGCAGCAGTTGACCTCACTGATAAACCTGAAGTAATCACAGATCCAATAAAAATAAACACAACGGATTCTCAGGAAATAAGCCTGGTGATGGAAATTTGTGGTCTCCGCAGTGAGGTAAACGCTTTGCGAGATGAAATTCGTCAGTTTCGAGATGAGTTCTCAAGACTTGATGATAAGTGTAAGTGCTATAACCGCGTGGATGTCCTGGAATGTCGTATCAGGGAACTCGAAGAGAGTAAAGAGGTGACGAGTTCCCCACGTTTAATTAAACTGGAGGAAACTATTGAGGGACTTCAGCAGCAGTTGAATGAGCGTGAACAAGAGTCGCTGCTAAACGATGTTCAACTCTCTGGTGTTACGGAGTCTAGTGGTGAGAACCCGGCAAAGTTGATAAACACCCTTGCTCTCAAACTGGCGACACGATGTCACACGCGAATGTCAAGATTGACCCATGATTTTGTGTTTTATTTAGCCTGTTTTTGTTTAATTGTAGCGTGTCGCAAAATACATGCTTTTTGTTTTTGGCTATTTTTTATTTGAATTGTGAAATGCTTTATATATGTTTCCGTCACGTTTATACAGTTGACATCTCTAGCTATTGCTGCTTGAGATGCCAACAGTTTGGTGTACCTTTAATCAGCGCTGCCTACAGTGTCGGACCATTTTTAACTATTTTTTTAGTTCCACATAAAATCACTCACTTACACTACACTCTTTAATTGCTACTATAATCATGTTTACATGCATCTTTAATTAATCTGTGCGGTTTTCTATTCAGTATATTCTCTAATATGTTTATTTATTGTTAGTACATTATCTATCCATTAATGTCTACTGCATTCCTTAAGGTTGGTTTTTGGAACCATGGTACGAAACATGATGAGTTTACAGCAGCTTTATTAGGTTTAGGTGTCGATATTATGGCCATTAATGAGACGTGGCTGCGGACAGGCGAAGAAGGACGCGCATCCTCCATACCTGGATACAGGCTGCGACATATACCGCGTGCTTTGTCTGTTAAGAAGGGACGTGGTGGAGGTGTTGTTTTTAAGCACGGTATTCATGTTCGAAGCCACTCGTACTCTGCTAGCCCATCGCACACCACGGTCGAGCAGATGTGGGTAACCATTAGTGTTCGCGGAATTAAACTACCATTAGGTACTGTCTACCGTCTGCCCTGGCAGGATGTTGATCTGTTCTTTGACGCTGTATCTGGTTCTTTAAATTCCCTAACGCAATGCGAGCACACGATACTTATGGGTGATTTCAATATAAACATGCTCAATAGCGCGGACTCAAAGACGGACAAGTTGTTCTCATTTTTGAGCTGCTTGGGTCTGAAACAATTGGTACAGTCACCCACGCATTTTACCGTGCACGGAAATTCTCTGATAGATATCATCTCTACAAATGTCAAGCTACGCTCTTTATCAGTTGATTATATATCGGATCTGGGTGCACACGCGATAATTTCCGGCGAATTTAGTTTTAAATGCCTGAAAATCCTGTCACGAACCATAACTTATCGACAAGTAAAAGACATTATTAGGGATTGTTTCGGTCAGGATCTCGAGTTACTTAACTGGAAAGCGTTAACTGAGCTACAAGATGTTAATACTATGGTCAATGTATTTAATTCGAACTTGCTTGCGCTGTTCGATATCCATGCCCCTCTAAAAACTAGTGTTGTGAAGGAGTATTGTTACCCTTGGATTACTGGAAATGTTAAATTAATGATGCATTTGAGGAACAGAGCACATACGGAGCCATTAAAAGATAAAACATCAGATTCGAAAAAGCAATATTATAAAGAATTGAAGTCGCTTGATTCAAAGTCTTTATTTTACGAAAAGTCAGCGTACTATAAACATAAAATCAACAGTCACATAAATGACCCCAGGGCGCTCTGGAAATACCTTAAGCCTACCCTACTTCCAGCTTAAAATAAGGAATTACCTCTGCATTTTAACGATCCTGATAAGATTTGTGACCACTTTCTGAATGTGGCCGGTGCGAATACCGTGAGTAATTCATTACTTGCATTTTTTAAATCTACACGAAATAACATAGTTCCTCGTTTAGTTTAAGTCCAACAACGCCCGACTAAATCGCGAACATACTGAATACTATTAAATCTAATGCTGAAGGTTGCGATGGCCACACAATAAATATGGTTCTGTTGACACTACCTGCGACTTTGGACGCCGTGACTGCCTTAATAAATACATCTGTTACATCCTCATCTTTCCCTGAGTTATGGAAAAATTGCCAAAGTTCACCCATTGCCAAAGACGCTAAATGCTTTGGTAATGAAGGACCTTAGACCCATTAGTATACTGCCGGTACTTTCTAAGGTATTAGAAAAATAGTTTGTGCTCAATTGGTTGAATTTTTAGAGACTAATGAAATCCTCCCCGATGTTCAATCGGGATTTAGAAAGGGCCGCAATACAGCCACGGCTGTGTTGGATGTGACGGACAATATCTTGTCGGCTCAAGATAGTGGGTTGTGCTATTTTGGTGCTGCTTGACTTTTCGCGCGCATTTGACTGTATTAACGTTCTTCTAGTCAAATATGGCTTTTTATGGATTTAACGAAAGCACAATAAAATGGTTTGATAGCTATCTTGACAACCGTACGCAATTCGCACCGCCACGTGCCTGGCGAATTGAACCCCGCAGACTGCGCTTCCCGCGGCTGCGAGGCGCCAAAACTTGTGAATCACCAGCTGTGGTGGGGTCCACCATGGTTGTTACAGCCGGAGGGTTCTTGGCCCCATACCCCCGCAGTGGTCAGAGCATCTACGCCAGGGGTGCATGTTCACGCCACCGAGACCGTAGCGGCTCCAGATCCGGAGTTTTTGCTTGAGCGCTACAGCTCTTTGGATAAATTGCTCGGCGTCACCGCCTGGATACGGCGTTTCATCCACAACTGTCGTAACCCTCGTGGAAAATTTGAGTCTCCGGTCCTCTCACCGCAAGAGCGCAATGACGCTCTGCTATATTGGGTGCGGATAGTTCAAGAGAGTGAATTTGCATCGGAGTTGAAAACCCTCCGCCAACGCACATCCAATCTGAAGAGACCCTTAGGGCGCTTGAATCCTTTCGTGGATGATCATGGTTTGATGCGTGTCGGAGGTCGGCTTAGAAATGCTAAGCTCCCCTATGGGGCTCGTCATCTATTGATGCTCCCCAAGAACGGCCCCTTAGTGAAGTTGTTGATCACGGACCGCCATGTGAAAAATGCACATGCCGGATGTAACGCTCTTACTGCGATCCTCCAACGTGAATTTTGGATTTTGTCTGCGCGGAGAGTGATCCGATATGTTATCTTTCGTTGTCTCCCGTGCTACCGCTTGAAGGCGGACATCGTGCAGCCCCAAATGGGGGATTTGCCTGCCGATCGAGTCACCGAATCGATGCCCTTTGCTGGAGTTGGTACGGATTTTGCGGGACCATTTACTGTAAAAGCTTCGCGTCTCCGTAACGCTAAGACCGAGAAGGCTTACTTGTGCGTTTTTGTGTATTTAGCTACTAAAGCGGTTCACCTCGAGGTGGTTAGTGCGCTCACGACAGAGGCGTTCGTCGCTGCTCTTGGCAGATTAGTTTCGCGTCGCGGACTGCCGTCCTTAACTCGATCCGACTGTGGGACCAACTTTAAGGGTACCGATTGTTATTTGAAGGATGTTTGTGAATTTTTAGATAACCATAATGTTGAGATCGGATCCACACTCTCCCGCAGAGGGGTACGATGGCAGTACTCACCGCCGTCCTGCCCCCACTGGGGAGGTATATTTGAAGCAACTGTAAAGGCCGCCAAAACTCACCTTCGTCGCGTTATTGGAGATACTATCCTAACTTTTGAGGAGCTCGCGACCGTATTTTGTAAGGTTGAGGCGGTCCTCAACTCGCGTCCGTTATGCCCTTTGTCATCCGACGCGAATGATTTGGAGGCCCTCACGCCGGGCCATTTCTTGACAGGGAGACCACTTAACGCCCTGCCTGAGTATCCTTATTTGGACATTAACTCCGGACGGCTCTCGAACTTCTTTGAATTGCTTCAACAGCTTACGCAGAGTTTTTGGCGCCGTTGGCATCTGGAGTATTTGCACATTTTACAACAGCGCGTTAAGTGGTCAGACAAGACGAACCCACCAAGAGTCGGAGACCTCGTTTTGTTAAAGGACCCAAATCTGCCACCCCTCCGATGGCGTCGTGGACGCATTGTTAAATTGTATCCAGGGTCAGATGGTGTTCCCAGGTTTGCCGAGGTCCTGGTGGGGGACTCTGTCTTGAAGCGCGCGATCGCCACACTCTCTCGCCTGCCCTTAGATTGAATTGTCGGACCGTTTGTTACTGTCCGGGGCGGGGGGATGTTTGCGCTCGTTCATCGGTCGAGTCCGATTGTTAGTTAGTCGAGTTTGATAGATGGCGCGACCGGTACGGACGAGCGGTATATTATACTCTGTGGGTGATCGGTGACGCGCAACCAGAACGTTTTGACAGAACGTTTAGACAGACCGTTTCTAGAAGTCTTGGAAAATTCATCGCGCGCGTGGGGCGTTGTTTTGACGATTGATTTTCGGGAAATTAGTCCCGGGCCGCGGTTTTGGACAGTTTTTCGCGTTTGTTGCCCGTGTGTTTGAAGTATTTACTTGAATTATAAACCGTAACAGTGCCGTCTGTAAATTGAGCTGAATTTGAATCTGAAACGTGGTTTCATTGCTGATCGTTTGTCGGGCGTGGATTGACGCTGCTAAATAACGGTTTCCTATGCTGGTGAGCTTTGGTGTCCTCCTGGAGGAACTTTAATGTGTCGACTGGTATTGGACAATCAGTGTTTTGGAAGCCATCCGGACGGCGTTATAAGTCGGCGCGCGCGCGCTGACCCTCCGGTGGTACGACGTAACACACTGTGTCCTAAGGTAAGTACCTTAGTTTTGTTGTGGAGTGGTCGGAGATTGATTTCACTTGTGGTATAAGCCGTGACTGATGCGCGGTGAATGTGCGTGCTGTACTGGGGCGCGTACATTCACCGTACCCCGTTCACTTCTTGTCTTAAACACAAAGTATTTCCTAAAATACACACCCTCTGGCCAAATATTATCATTATCAAATAAATCCACTTTATGTTTAGGAATTGAAAACTTATAAGAATCATATTCCTTGGACTGTTTCGTTTCGATCTTCTCCGGAGACACGACAACTTGTAATTTAGTTTTTATGTAACTCGCAATATCCTCAGCTCTCACAGCTTTCGACACATTATATAGCATAAATGGAATCTTTAAATCTGCGGCTTTAAAGTTGGTTGTCATGTCAACTGCTGTTCCTTTTCTTCCTGCAAAGCGAGATTGTTTCTTGCGTGATTGTACCACCGTCCAACCTTCATTATTATCGGGCACAGGTGTAGGTTGCCGTTCATTATTACTTATTTGACCAGTTATCGGTGCAAACACTACATTATGTGTCTTTATTTGCTGTCCCCGTGCTACCGTAGGCATTGTATGCGCGAGTGAAAGAGACAGCTGGGAACTCCCACTATGCGCCAAAGCTGCACCAGACGGAACGGCCGTATCACTGTCGCTCGTATAAATCACATGTTTATTTTGAGAAACAATACAGCTGTTTTCTCCCTCCATCGATGATTTTGATATATTCGTACACAGCGCTTCACTATCTACCGCAATATTATATGAATGGCGGGTAGAAGCTCCTCGTCTCCCGCAGTTCACATTACGTTCAGAGTTGTATTCCAATGACTCATTATTGACTGATTTGACTTCCTCAAGTTGTTTCTTGGTTGCACAGTCATTCTTGATCTGCTTGATCTCCGATTGCAATACAATAATATCCTTTAACAGTCTTGTTACATCGATGTGATCGAAAGTCAGTGGGGGTAGTTTTTGCAGGTCTTTCACCACAAAAATAGGAACAATTTCTGGGTCTGTGCTCTTAAACAGAGAAATGATGTCCTCCAGATCACGACACACCTTCTTGTCTTTTCTACGTGATATTTTTTTAGTTGTTGTATTCACTGACTCGAAAAGTAACGACTTTGCAGAGTTTACGTCAACGGCCGTAAACGCAGAACTACATACTTTAACAATACTTTCTTCATCCATAATTTGTATTTTGTTTTGTATGAATGCCAGTACTTCACTGATTACAATATTACACGAAATACACTTTACTAGCGCCATAATTTTATCTCTACTAAGGCCAATGACCTCACACTTCCGCACGACAGCGGCAGCAGCTGTTCGAGCATGACAGCAATTCGTGATAGTATTATCTTTGAAAATATCTTGTATATGTTTGACATTAAGCTTATTGGTCTGTAGTTGTTCATGTCTCCTTTATCTCCCTTTTTGTGTATCAATACTATAGTTGACTTTGTCCACTCGTTAGGGATGTTTTCAGTTAAAATGATGTCATTGAATAGTTCTGTAAGTCTAGGAGCAATTACCGGTGATGTATATTGTAATACCTCATTAGATATTTGATCTGGACCCGGTGCTTTGTCTAGTTTCTGTGTTTTGATTGCTCTTATAGTTTCGTCCTGTAGTATTATCGGTACTGGTTCTAATTCTGTCATTATTTGTTTTTGGTTTTCTGCTCGTGATATTGTTTGTTTTTGATGTAATATTCTATAGTAATTTATTTAATAACTTTAAAGCTTTTTTGTTCCCCCCAGTTTTTGCAATGTAAGTTTTCTGCCTTCTTATTTTTCTGTCTTTTCTTTTGTTCATTTATCTTTTTGCTTAATTCAGATATTTTTTTACGTATTTGTTTGTTTTTTTCTTGGTGTATAAGTTCTTTCCTCTCGTTAATCAATTGTTTAATTTCTAAGGATATTACATTTTCAGTTTGTTTTTTTGTTGTTCTAATTTCCGTTTTGAGTATATTTAATAAGTTGTCGTAACGTTCCTGAATTGATTTATTATTTATTTGTGGGGTCCTGTTTATTGCAACATTTATATTATTAATGCATCAATGTTTCCGGTGATTGCATGGGCTGTTTTGTATTTATTATTTTGAAAATCTGTTCTACTTCGTACATGTTTTCCTGATAATAATGTTCGTATCATTCTGTGGTCTGTATTAAAATTAAGCTGATTTACAATACACACGTCATTAAACACCTTCCGGTTGTTTGTGAGGATGAAATCGATTTTATTCATGTACTTTCCATTGGGAGAGGTCCATGTCCATTTCCTTGATCTTTTCTTCTTATAAAAACTATTTAGTATGCTTAGTTTGTTTTCTAGTGCAAAGGCAACTAATCTTTTTCCGTTTTTGCTTCTATGTCCATGTCCGTATTTCCCAATTGTATATTCTTCTCCTTCTTTGCAAACTCTTATTTGACCATTAAAATCTCCCATCACAATAATGTTTTTATATGAACCCTGTATGGCTATTTGTAGATCTTCATAGAATCTGTCAGTTTTTGTTGTCTTCTTTATTATCTGAATCTGTAGGTGAATATGCCTGAATTATGGTCCATATTTCTTCTCTACCTTTACACGTGGGTAATTTGATGTTAAGGACTGCTATTCTTTCATTTATTCCTTTAATTTCTTCTATTTTGTTTGCAAGATTATTTTTAATTAAGAAGCCGACACCATACAGGCCCGGTGTTTCCTTCACCAAATCGCCTCATTTCGCTTATTCCGATTAAGTCCCATTTGATGTTGTCTATTGCCAGTTCTAATTCCATTAGTTTTTCAGGTGTTCGTAGTGATCGCGTGTTTAAGGTCGCTATGTATATGTCCGACATTGTTCTATTTGTTTTGTTTGTTTCTTCATTTTTTTCCTTTAGAGGGTCGTGGTCGTTTTCCCCCACGAGGACCAGATATATATATATATATATATATATATATATATATATATATAATATATATATATATATATATATATATATATATATATATATATATATCATTTAAGCCGGAGAACTATGAACAAGCGCTAAATGATCTTAATACGAATCTTGAAAATATAGTGCAATGGTCCAATGCCAACACGCTTACTTTGACCCTACGAAAACTAAATATATGCTTTTTGGAACCGAAAACCAGTTAGGTAAAATTAAACCCTTTTTTTTTTTTTTTTTTTTGCCGGGGTGGAAATCCTCATAGGATGCCCGCCGCCCTGGGGTGGGCGACGGGGTATGTCAGACTTTTACTGACTAAAACCACCCCGGTGTGTCTTCTATCACGAGCGCGCGTGGGGCCGCGGGAGTCTAAATTCTTCCACGGCCCCACCCTCGTGCTGGCCCGGTATGTCCGGGCCTCCTCTCCTGCACGGGGTAGTGGGGTGTTAAACTACCCCGTGCATCACCTCAAAGGCGCGCGCCGACACTCGCGCGCGCCTCCGCCTCGGGGTCCATTAATAGGGGGGCGGGGACTTCCCCATGTCCCTCGCCCCTGGACCCATTCATGGGGGGCGGAAGAGGGCGTTATCCGCCCTTCTTCGGCGCCCGGTGCGTCTTCTGCGGCCCGGGAAGGGAGTTGATATCTCCCTCTCCCGTTCCGCAGCTTCCTTCTGCGACATCACGTCCTCGCAGAAGGACACCACCGCGTCCCACGACTCTGAGCTGCCGACCATCCTCCGCACTACTGCCGGCAGCGTCAGGTCGCCTCCTACTTCATTTGTGAGGACACGGCGCTGCTCCTCCCAAGCTATACACTCGGAGAGCGTGTGCTGCGCCGTGTCCTCCCCGCATTGGACGCAGTGGTGGCACCGAGCGTCCGGCTCCCTGCCTAAGCGACGCAGGTACTTGCCGAAGCAACCGTGCCCCGACAGTACCTGCGTCACCCTGAACGACAGGGAGCCGTGAATCCTCCCGAGCCAGTCGTCGAGTACTGGCCGGATCGCCTCGACGGTAGCAAGGCCGGCGGTAGGGCGCATAAGCCTCTGCCGCCAGTCCGCCACCAGGACCTGGCGGAGCTCCTCTCGGCGCAGCTCTATCTGCCGCTGCACCGGACTGGAGCCCCGTGTCCGCTCTTCCTCGCGCCATCGGTACAATGACGCGAGTACTTTCGCCTCTAGGTCCCAGGGCGGGGATCCGGCCAGGACGCAAGCCGCCTCGTAGGATATCGTGCGATACCCGCGGACGACCCTGACGGCCATCGCCCTCTGCGGCTTGCGCAGAATGGCGAGTGTTCCGGCCGTCAGGTCCATCGCCCACACAGGGGCCCCATATAGGGCCATGGACCGCACGATTCCTACGTATAACCGCCTACAGGCGGCGCTCGGGCCCCCCATGTTGGGAAGCAACGTTGATAGCGCGCCTGCTGCACCCATCAGCTTGGGCGCCAGCCGCCGGAAGTGGGGCCCGAATTCCCACCGGCTGTCGAGCACCAATCCCAGGTACTTCATGGTGAACTCGACAGCTATCCGGGCCCCACTGACCACGATATGTGATCCCGGCGCCGGCGCACGCCGGGGGCCATGGAAGACCATGGCCTCCGACTTGTCAAGGGCCACCTCTAGGCCCAGGCGCCGGATGCGGTTCACCACCTGTGACACCGCAGCCGTGGCTATCAACGTCGCTTCCCTGTACGAGCTCCCCCGGGCAGTGACAAGTGTGTCGTCCGCATAACACGTCAAGTCTGCGCCCGACGGGAGCTCGCCTCTCAGCACCCAGTCGTAGCCGATGTTCCACAGGAGCGGTCCCAAGACCGATCCCTGTGGAACACCGCACGACATTTGGTGCCGACCGGCACCGTCACGTCCCCGATAGATGACGCATCTGTCCTCTAGATAAGCCCCTACTATGCGGCGGAGGTAGGGAGGCACCCGATGGTATTTCAGGGCCTCCCTAATACAGCTCCAGGGTAGGGTGTTGAAGGCGTTGGAAATGTCTAAAGACACCGCCAACACCACCCCACCCCGGGACACCGTATCCTCCGTCAGGGCTCTCACGCGCATGATGGCGTCTATGGTGGAGCGCCCCCGACGAAAACCGAACTGTTTCTCGTCCAGGGTCGGCCCCTCTCCGCACAAGTGGCCGACGAGGCGATCTGCGATTATGCGCTCAAAAAGTTTGCCCGCCTCGTCGAGCAGCACTATGGGCCGATACGCGGACGGCGAGTCCGCGGGGCGCCCCTCCTTCCTGAGCAGGACCAGCTTCCCCTCCTTCCACACATTGGGAAACTGACCCTGCTCGAAGCATGCCGTGAAGAGCCCCCTCAGCTGGGGCTCTAGCTCCTTCAGAGCAAGGACGAGAGCTCGGCCAGGAACTCCGTCGGGTCCGGGCGCTTTATTCTTGGCCCGGAGCCGCGACACGGCCGCTCCCGTCTCTGCTTGCGTCACCACGGGGACATCGGTGCCCTCTTCTTCTGGAGAGTCTGTGACTGAGGGTGAAACCATCGCCGGGGGAACATGTCCCGCCCGCTCAGGGAAGAGGGTGGATACCACCGCCTCCAGCAGCTGGGGGTGCATACTTTGCACCAGTGGGGGCGCCCAGGGACGCAACTTGCCCCGTACACAACGGTAGGGGCGCCCCCACGGGTCCCGATCTAGGGACCCCAGCAGCTCTTCCCTGGCCCGCGACTTGGAGTCGCCGATGGCCAGCCACAGAGTCTCCTGGGCCGCGCGGTACACCCCATACCGCGCGGCGTCCTCGACGGGATCCCGTCGACGTCGTCTCCGGTAGCGCGTGTACTGGCGGCGAGCCGCGACGCACTCGACGCGCAACCGCGCAATGTCGTCGTTCCACCAGTACACGTTGCGCCTTGCGGACTGTTGGCGGACGCGGGGCATGGACGCGTCGCAGATCTGCGTCATCGCCCCGCGAAACCGCAGCGCCTCCGCTTCGACGTCGACGGGCCCGTCCGTTGCCGACTCCCAAATCCAGGACTGGACTATGGCAGCTTCCTCGAGTAGTTCCCTGTCGAGGCGCTTAAGCGCCCAGCGTGGGCCGTCGTTAATCGGGGCTCTTGGATGGCGGCCGCTCGCGGTCTGGGCGGAGACGTCGAACCGGATATACCGATGGTCCGACAGCGTCTCCACCTCCACGGCGACACGCCAGTCATGAACACGGCTGGCGACAGAGGGGCTAGCGAAAGTAACGTCTACTATCGACCCGCCCCGCTGCCGCAAGCACGTGTATACCGAACCCCGATTCAGGACGACCAAGCCGGTCGTCACCACCCACTCCGCTAGCACCTCACCCCGAGGGTCAGTGACTGGAGATCCCCACGCCGATGACTTGGCGTTGAGATCCCCGAGCACCAGAACGGGACGAGGGTGATAGCGGCCTACGACGGTGCCCAACTCGACAAGGAACCCCTCGAAGTCGGCGAGACTCTTGTTGGGGGAGAAATACGCCCCCACGATGACGATGCCGCCCGTGACCGCAGCAACCCAGCCGCGGCCCCGAGACGGGTCGATCAGAGTCCCGCCAATAATGGCCACCGAGCCGTCAATGCACCCCAGCCAGTCGTCACGGGCAGGGATGAAATACGGCTCGGCGACCACAGCCACTTGGATCGACCACTGCGCCATGCTCTGGAACAAAAGATCCTGAGCTCTGGCGCAGTGATTGATGTTGCCCTGGAGGAAACGGAGTTGTGCCATTATTGACACTCCATTCCCTCGGCAACAGTCCTGGGCCGGGAGTCGACCGCGGAGCTGTTAGCCTGCGGGGGAGGCGAGATTTCCCCGGCAGGCTTAGAGCTCCTCTTCTTCTTCGTTGTGGCCTTCTTGCTGGCAGGCACGCCACAGGCCCCTCCGCCCACTCTGTGTCCCGCTGGCTTCCCTGCAGCCGAACATAGGCTGCAGTTGAGCGCCGCGGAACACTGGGCCGCCTTGTGGCCGGGCTGACCGCAGCGATAGCAAAGATCGCTACGGTCGACCTCGGCGGTGCACTTGGCCCGGACGTGCCCCTTCTCCAGGCACCGGAAGCACCGCAAAGCCCGGGGCTGCAGGAGTTTAACTCTCGCTGCAACCCAGCCTACCAGCACTCTGCCACTTGCGGCGATTTTATTCGCCGACGCCACAGGGCACCGAACCCAGACCGCGCCGAGTCCGGTGGCGTCGGTGCGAATATCGCCGGCCCGCACCTTGTCCGGCGGACACTCTCCGCTTCGGGCAACGGCCGCCACCACCTCCTCAGAAGTCACGGACTCGTCCAGGCCGGCAATCCGCACCTCTGCGGTTTTAACCGGCCTGGATATCCGGACGTCCTCGGGGTTGAGGACCTCCCGCAACTTGGCGGCCAGAGCGTCCGCCTTCTCGGCATTGCCGCTCGCAGCACCAGCTACCTCAAACAGCTGCGCACCCGTGGCAGCATGTCTTATGGTGACGGACTGGAGGCCAAGATCTGACAACTTGATCTTGGCCTTGGCCTCGGTAAGGACCGTGCCGTACGTCACGCCGCGCTCCGCAGCGCCACGCTGAAGCGTGAGCGTCACCGCCTCGGAACGCGGGGCGCGCACAGCCGGTCCTTTGCGACGGCTTTTGCGACCGCCTTTGCCAGTCCGCCGCGCAGCCTCCAGAGCCGTCTTTGCGGTTTTACCGGAGGCGCGCGCTGGTGCTGCTGAGGCCGCCTTGGCGGCCTTAGCGGCTTTGCGGGCCTTCTTACGACCCACGACTGTCGCCCAGGTCTCACCCTTAGACCCGGCAGTCGTGGGCTGCTCGCCCTCTGGAGCTCGCTGAGGCGCAGTTCCCGGCGTCCCCTCAGCCCTACGTCGTTTGTCGGCCGCTAGGGGCGAGCGGAGGTTTTCCTCAGGGACGCGTCGGGAATGCGCCTCAAGTTGGGCTTTGACCATGCTCCCGCACTGGAGCATGCACATACGGACGATGCGCTCGAGGCACGAATCGCTCAGCTCATCATCCGCAAGTGCCGGTCTCGGTGCGGGAGCCGGGGCCACTTCGGAAGCGGCATCGGTGAGCGTATGTCGCTGCTGCTGCTCGCTCAGCGCAGCGACTTGTCGCCGGAGGTCCTCCAGATCATCACGGAGGCGGCTGTTCTCCTCCTGCAACTTCACGACCTCATCTGAGGCCGTCGTTTTGAGGAGGGTGCCAACCGCCTCCCTGATGTCCGCGGCAGCCTCCTTGAGACCGCGGATGAAGGTGCTCTTGAGGTTGCCAGATTTTGTGGCAACCTTAAGGACCAGGTCCACCCCGTCCAAGGCCAGCTGACTAAGGGCCACCGCCGACGGTTGCCCCCCTTCCGCCGATAGAGCAGCGCGTCGCTCTCGAGCGCGTCGGGCCATTTCAGACACTTCGTCGGCCGCGACGGCTTTGCGCTACTCCCTCCTGGCAGCGTTGAGCTCCGTCTTCGAGCTCCCTAGCGAGGCGCAACTCTCGCCACCAGGGTCCTCCGAAGTGACCCCCATGTCACTTTCTGCTTCGCTGGCCGCCGGAGTACGCACGAACCTACCCTGTCCGTTCCTCCGCAGCCGCGAAGCAGTCACCCCTCTCAAATTCTGCCGACCTCTCCTCGCAGTCGGCACCTTCGGGGCCGGCAGGCCTTCTTCTTCAGAGGTCAGCTCTGCCGATCCACCTTCCTTCTGATCAGGGTCGCGTGGACGCTTCCTAACGGATGACGGTACACGCGGCCCTCTGTCCACATCCACTCTGCCATCATCGCTGCCAGTAATATTAACGACAGCAGGGGCCTGGTCGCCTACCCCTGCGCGTTCTTCGGAAGCCAATTTTACATTCGTAGGCCCGGACACCTGCGAACGCCGGGCGTCAGCCGGATCGCAAGACAAAACATCATCATTATCCGACATATTCATTTACGATAATGGGTGGTACGCACATCGCTTCCCCAAGGCGATGCGGCCGCTCTTTTTGGGAGGCTATTAATCCTCCTGAGGCCAGCGGATGCCTCCGGTGCAGGTTATACCGCCCGCTGCTCGGTATCTAGGAACTAACTTACTACTACTTATATTTTTTAGTTTTTAGATTTTTTAATTTTGTATTTGATTTTTTAAATTTTATATATTTTGTCTTTGATTTCCTTTTTTTTTTCTCTTATTTAAACCTAAACCTAACCTATATCTAACCTAACCTACCCACCACCCGGCACCGTGGCTCCAAACCTCCAATGGCCACAGGTGCCCGTAGACCGCAGGTTGAGGAGAAACCCACGGTCTTCTCCAACTCGGTCACGCGACGTGACCCCTAGACCGCGGACTGTCAAAACGGCCCGCGGTCTACACCACCTCGCTCCCTATTCGTGCGCTCTGCTGCAGAGCTGCAGAGCGCAGTTAGGGAGCCCTCGGGAGCGACTCCTCCGCTCCGGCAGAAATTCGCCGCGGACAGCAATCTCCTCCTGCACAATAGTCACGAAGAGATTGCTGCCCTCGCCCAGGGTGCACCGGCCCAGCGTCTGCTCGTCCTCGGGTCTCAAAACCAGAGGACCAGCAGGCACTGAGCACTCGGGGAGGTTTTCTGCCACGCACCCCAGGTAAAATTAAACCCTGTGCCAGCTGTATGACCGTCATGGGAGCCTATCGAGTGTGTGAAGCGCGAAATTTAGGTGTCATCATGGACACGGAACTTCGTTTTTACAAACACGTGTCTGAGTCAATCCGTAACTGCTTTTATAGACATAGGGCGGGTTGTTTCAAACGGTTGGCTATCGTAACATAAGTACGTCAAAAAGTTACGTTAACGGATGATGTTTAACGTTCGTTAAATAACAAGTGTTGTTTCAAAACATAAAATACTAGCTTAGGAAAACAACATTACTAGATTAGGAAAACAACATTCACGTTCACGTCACATTTTATTTGGGCGAATGTCATTGTGCTGTATTTTATCTAATCTTCATGGTATTATTGTTTATTGTTTTGGGAAATAACTTCGTGTCATTTTTATTAATTGCCGCTAAGCGATTTGTCGTGTTCCGGCATGATGTCTGGGGAAGCCGCACGGAGGACGGGTCTGAGCAGTTGTGTTGCGATGTGTGCCGGGTACGATGCGCCTGTAGCGCGTAGGTCGTGTTACGTAATTAAAACTCAGATAAATCGAACGTTGTGTATTGCTCGTAAAAGGGTAAAACGTTATGACGTGTACAATAGCGCGATATAAGTTATTTATACACAAGAGTGTGAACAGGAATGGACTGTAATGTAATGTTGTTAATAATGGAATGGAATATCCTGGAGCTTTTCTTACAAGCTATGCACTCACTAAAATACGAACTATCTCTAAACAACTAACAATAGTGGGGTAACCAATAGAAAATCAGCTTGCTGTCCTGCGGATGTCCATGCGGTGTCGAGCGCGTTCTTGATGTTGATTCGTTGATCGAGGCAGGCCGCAGCTTGTGATTGGTTGTTGTGGAAAGCGCGCCAACTCACTCTTCACGTGTAAGATAACTCGCTATTGTTCTCACGGCATCGACGATGGTCTACAGGTGTCTTCCGGGGTGAGATTTATGGGAACCCTCGCTGTGGGGGACGCACTGCAGCAAGTAACTAACCTGCCCACTGAAAACAAGTACGAAACCCTGAAGGGCAGACTCATCAGCGTCTACGAGGAATCCGAGAGACGGAAGCTGCAGAAGCTGATGGATGAGATGGAACTCGGAGATCAAAAACCCTCACAGCTGTTACGAAAAATGCGGGAACTAGCGGGACAGAAAATACCCGACGGTACACTGCGCATCACGTGGACCCGGCTACTTCCACCCTACTACTCATATACTGGCGCAAACGGACCTGCGGATACTGGCGCAAACGTCTCCGTGATACCGAGGACAAAAGGCAGGAAAACAAAACAAACCGATTTCTGTTTGTACGCGGCAAACAACACGATCATTCCAACGTACGGAGAGAAAACCCTACAACTTGATCTCAACCTACGACGGCCGTACACCTGGAAATTCATCGTCGCTGCAGTCAGCAAACCTATCATCGGTGCAGACTTTCTGAAACGTCATCAATTTCTTGTCGACATAGCCGGCCGACGTCTCGTCGACAAAGTTACCAATCGGACCGTCAGGGCATCAGTCGTTCATTCCGCGGAACCTACAGTTCGAAGTACCGACATGGAACAGCCGTATCACCAGCTCCTCAGTAAGTTTCCCGATATCCTGCGACCATCATGCACGAAGGATACACCCAAACACCGGGTAGAACACCACATCGAAACGACTGGCCCACCAGTGTACACCAAGTGCAGGCCTCTTCCTCCACATCGCTACCTGCCCGTGAAGAAAGAATTCGAGCTCATGATGCAGCAAGGAATTTGCCGACCAAGCAAAAGCCCTTGGTCCAGTCCGCTACATGTCGTTCTTAAGAAAAACGGCGACTTACGCATCTGTGGTGACTATAGAAGACTCAATGACGTCACCAAACCCGATCGCTATCCAGTCTCACGCCTCAAAGTTTTTACCTACCTGCTTCACGGCAAGAAAATCTTCAGCACTCTCGATTTAAACCGAGCCTATTCGCAATTACCTATCTTCGAACCCGATATCGAGAAGACAGCGATCACTACACCATTCGGTTTGTTCGAATTTCCACGAATGTGCCCAGGTCTCAAGAATGCCGGACAGACATTCCAACGATTCATACACGAAGTACTCAACGAAATAGACTACGCGTTCCCATTCATCGACGATGTTATCGTTGCATCTGACTGATGCTCTGACGGTCCGATTGGTAACTTTGTCGACGAGACGTCGGCCGGCTACTGTAGCGACCCTTCCCAGGGAGTAAGAGAACATGTGTAACATCTGCTACACGCCTAATGTTGTTGTGTTGGGCTTTTGATCGTGGAAGGTCTTCAGATCAATCTCCCTTTGGCGCAGCATCGTTGGTCGTGTTGTTGGGTTTAACATTGCATCACCTCCCTCGCTCAACTGCCGTCTTCCTTCCTATTCGCTCAGTTTTTCTGAGTGAATAGGCTCTTAATAAACTAGCGCGCTTTACCATCAACGATCGCATCACTGCTTACCATCAGGCGAAATTGCGGTCAAGCGCTAGTTTATAATTATTAAAACAAAAGTCCGCTTGTACTAGAAAACCGTGTACCTATAGAAAAGCTATTACTTTGGCGAAAAATGGATACATTTTATTTTTTATCTTTATTTTATTTATTTGAGACAACAAAATACTCTGAAAAAAATATAAATATATTTTTTTTCAGAGAACGGTCTACTAACTTCACAAAAAGTGAGAAAGATCGCTTTCAATCTTCAATTTTATAAAGATGTGTTGTTCTGTAAAAAAGCAGACAAGACAACAACAGTGGCGACGTTACTATTTGGAGTTATTAAGTCTCACTCCCCTTCTTACTTGTATGATAAGCTATCATGGACAAGCAGGCACAGAATTGGTGAAGGGAGAAAATGTTCTCAGCAACTTCCATCCCACAGCACAAGTCGGCGGCTTTTAGAGGCAGTTTTTGGTATGCAGCGCTAAATGCTGGAACAATATCCCTCCTCCCATAAAGTATTGTAAAAGTTCCTCGACTTTCAAATTGAAATTAAAAGAATATCTTTTATGTCAACAAAAAGAGTTCGAAGATTTCCAAGCAGACGTATCTGCCAAACAAGCCATTTTATTTTATTTTCTATGGTTGGTGGGAGGGGGTATTTTCTGTTTTCCGGATTTATTTATTTAATTTTAATGTTTTTAGGTATTTATTTAGGTATTCATATTTACCCAACGTATTTGTTTATAAAAATATTGTAAACTGAATACTTATCTTTTATTTGATTAATAACAATATATTTAACATTATACACACACACATTTATGCATGTCACAACATTTTTATGTGATTCTGTTTAAGTTTTTCTATCGTTTGGATTACTATTATTATATTATATCATTTACATTATTGCGGACTGTGTTTTTGTAATTCTAGCGTATGACACTTGTGGGTTGCAGCTGAAAATCAGCGTCAGATGGTACACTTAATATTGTTATCTGGCATTATGCTGAGCTGAGGCCCTTTTGGCATTACAAGCCAAGCTTTATAGTTTTAAATTTATGTATCTTGCTGTAATGTCAATAAATGCATTTTTCTTTCTTTTCTTTCTCTCTTTACAGGGGCATTCCGTGGAACCGGAGCGCTTCCAGGATGGTGGAGTAGGGGATGGAATTGAAGGAGTTGGCAATGTCGAATGACACAGCCAACACTCCATCCCCAACTCCCACCGCCTCTGTCACCTGGCCCTTTAGACGGGCCAGGAAGTCCACTGTCGAAGGACTGTCCCACGCTCCGCTGATTCCGCTTGAGACTGCCGGCGATGGTCCCCTCGAACATCTTGCCGACCTTGTCAAGCAAGACGATGGGCCGGTAAGCCGAGTGGGAGTCCGCCGGCCGCCCTTCCTTCCTGAGGAGGCACAGTTGGCCTTCCCGCCAATCACACGTACCCCTGCCGCACTCTTCCAAGCTCCGTAATAGCAAAATAGGATCTAACTTGTTCGGATACACGTAGACTAAAGTAGTTCTTATTACCCCGTAGCTTTGATTCCCCCGTGTTCCCCTAACTATTGTAGATTATTTCCAGGGCATCGGACCAGTTGACGAAGAGGTAGTAGATCAGCATAGCGTGACGGCGCAACACTGCTGGACAATGCTGGACAATCGCGACGTGGACGCGGAACATACGGGCTTGCGGCGTCTGTGGGCCGACGTGGTGCATGCAGGCGCTATTAACTATATCGCTACGCACAAGGACCTGGTGGCCACCGCGTCCAGGTATGAGGAATGCCACATTACGAGGACGCGACGTATGCGCCGGGGGTCACGTTGTTACTGTTGACAGCGACGGGGTGGCACGTGTCTACCGCTGGAGCGCGGAGGCTGGCGTGCTCTACGAGATGCACGCGCTGGCCGCGCACCACTACCCCGTCATGGCGGCGGACTTCACCGCGGCTGGCCGAGCGTTGCTCACTGCGGGGCTTGACGGACGCGCCTGCATCTGGGACGTATCGGTATGTGCAAAGCCCCAAAACATTGTATAAAGGGGCCATATTATCCGATAAAAGAATAGAATTTGAAAATTATATCGATGCCGAATTTTATGAGGTGAAGAAAAGTTTATTAGGTTTCTTGCAAGTGTGACTGTGTGGTATGGTGTTGAGGTGGTGCAAGCGTGCTATTGTTGCAGTCGGGTGTGCAGTTGCGTTCTCTGTGCGTACCGGTGTGCAGTGACGAGAGCACGGAGGGCGAGGCAGGGGGCGGCGGGGTACGGGCGGCGCGCGCTTCGGCCGGCTGCCCGGCCATGTTGCTGCTGGCGACGGACGACGGGTTCGCGCCTCTGTGGAGCCTTGACGACAACGACCCTAAGCCGCTGCAGTAAGTACATTTTCTATCCAGTCTTTTATTTATCTTACAACATTGATATAAATGTACATTTATAGAGGGACAAGCCAATCATCACTTTTATAAAAAATCGTAAGCACTTCAGACCTGATATATGACAAGCAAACTCTTTAAAGTGGTTTCTCCTAAGTGGTTTCAAGACGGCATGGTTGGCGCAGTAATTAGGCGATTGACTGCTGCGCTGTGTGTTGCGGGTTCGATTCCCGCACAGGCCAAATGTTTGTATGACCTACAAGTAGTTGTTCCGGGTTCGGTTGTTTGTGTATGTGGATTTTAAATGTAATCGCACCCCATATCTCATACTTACTAGGAATTTCTCATGTGATTTTTTAAATTATTAGCATGTGGTAAAGTTCCTTAAAAAAGAGACAGCGTCTTGCACTGATTGAAAACACGGTTTATCAGAAGAATATAGGACTATCCTTACCCCTATCACTTGCTTTGGCCTTTGTAATTTAAGTATTTAGCTGACTATTATTTAATTAATCAAATATCTAGTAAATACGTCACTTAATTTTTTTTTTTAAATTAATTTATAAACCAGCGCTTGATCGCAATCCCGCCTGATGGTAAGCAGTGACGCAATCGTTGATGGTAAAGCGCACTAGTTTATTAAGAGCCTATTCACTCTAGCCTTGAAGACACTCAAATTGTAGTCCGACGGAAACACCGCCGCCGGCAGATTGTTCCAGTCCCTCGATGTACGCGGTATAAAGGAGGAGGCGAAACGCTTCGTCCGGATCGTAGAGGTGTTAACAACATAAGGGTGGAAACTCGCCGTACGACGGGTCGTCCGATGGTGGAACGGAGATGGGGAAATTAAATCGTGCAATTCCCTCGCACACTCCCCAAAATGTATCCTATAGAACACCGAAAGGCTGGCTACTCTACGCCTGTGCTCTAGGCCTCTCCACTGAATCCAAAGTGACCAGGTGACACTTAGCAGCACCAGCCCAAATGTGGCTGCAGTACTCCACACACGAACGGACCTGTGCTTTATACAACATTAGAAGCTGCCCTGGTGTGAAGTACTCCCGGACCTTTGCCAAGTTTTCTGGCAGCCACCTTGGCCTTGGACTCAATGAACCGCCCAAAGTTTAGGTTCGAGGAAATCTCAACACCCAAAAGCTGAAGGCGGTCGGTACACTCCAAGGATACATTTCGAAAAGTAGGAGCCAAGGTGAACGGGCTCCTTTTGGCGGTGAAAAGACACGCCTGCGTTTTGGCGGCATTGAATGCTACAAGATTGGCATTGCCCCATTCGGAAACTGCCTGAAGTGCAACACTCGTTCGCTCTACCATGGCCTCTCTTTCGGACCGGATTGATTCCCTACTAGCCGGAGCATCCGGCAGGTATCTCTCCACAACTGTGCTGTCATCTGCATACACATAGATACGGGGCATCAGCAGATCGTTAATATGCAGCAGAAACAGAGTTGCAGAGAGGACAGACCCCTGAGGAACACCGGCATTAGTCGACATGGGCTTAGATGAGCATCCGTCGACAACAACTCGGAGGGACCGTTCAGTCAGGAAGTCTTTTACCCAGCCAGTCAGGGTTGGCTGTGGAAGGATGGGATTCAGGCGTTTCGGATCGCTATGTGTCTCCTTGGGGCTTGGGTGCCCCGTGTGTTGCTACCCGTCACAGTCGACAGTTTCGGGCAACCTTGTTATTTTTATGCGTGGTAGAAAATCTTCATGGATGTCCATCAATCAGATCTACTCCGGGGCTCAAGGGAACAAACGCTACTTTCGACTGGTGTCGGCCCGCCGCTGCGGATTTCCTCGGGTCAGGGAGGGAGCGAAGTGTTGACTAACATTTGGTAAACCAAAGGGTCGCCGCCCCCGTCTATTAGTTAAGGACATTCCCGCCTCAATGAAAGACAAAATTTTTTTGCAAGCTATATACCGCCAAATCATTAAAAATGAGTTGCCAATAAAAGAAGACGATTTCATTAAATCCACAAAAATAGTCCGTAGGCGTTCTACCGATACCGGTCGGAAATGGATAGGCATAGAAATTGAACCTGAGGTACGTAAACATCTTGTGACTACCAAGGATAAATTATTTATTGACTGGGCCACTTGCCGTTTTGTTGATGATATTGAGGTAGTTCGTTGCGCGTATTGTCAACAATTTGGTCATGTTAAAAAGCATTGCGCTAATAAATCACCAATCTGCGCTGTCTGTTCCGAGGCTCACGAAACCAATGTTTGCCCGCATAAGGGCGATTCAAATTTTACCCCGATTTTATCGATGCGGATCTGATCAGTGCGGGACCTATAAATTAAAACTCGAACAACTTATCCTATATACTAATTACTAATTAAGATGGATAGTCTAAACATAGGGCAATTAAACCTTCACAACGATAAGGCGGCGACATCAGAGTTAGATAAATTAATTATTGACTACAACTTAGACCTTGTACTCATTCAAGAACAATATCAAAACTCACGTTTACGTCACAGGGTAGCGCAGCTAGATTGCAAGGCACGAGCCGGAATTTATGTTGCGCGGTCTTCTAACTTTACGGTAACGTCTTTACGTGATCTCATGACGCCACACTGTGCGGTTGCTGAAGTCTCATCAGCTTCTTTTAAAGTATTCGTTGTAAGCTGTTACTTTCAATATTCAGATCCTGTTACTCCTCATATACATAATCTCCGTCATGTCTTGCGGTCACTCGCGGACTGCAAAGTTATCGTTGGCGCGGATGTCAACGCGTCATCGTCTCTGTAGTATGGCAAGGTTCGGGCCACCGATACCGAACGACGCTGCGCTGCTGAGAATTTCATTGCTGAGATGAACCTATCGATTCATAATACCCCTGATGCACCACCTTCTTTTTGCAGCCAAATGGGCGAATCTTGTATTGACGTCACACTTTCAAGTGCGGACGTACGTTTGGATAGGTGGCGTGTCCTACCGGACGCGTCTTGTAGTGATCATCGCCTGATCGTGTACGAATTTGTTCCTGGTTATATTCAGGGTCCGTCTCATATTCCCGGTAATTTCAAATATAGATGTAAAGGCGCGAACTGGGAGTTTTTCGGCTCGTTTTTTGCATGTCACGCCAAAGAATTCACTCGGGACGGGCTGTCAGCCGAAGAAAGTGCTGACATTATGTCAGAAACCTTTACTTACTGTGCTGACATCGCCATTGGTCGCGGATCTATGACCAATATTCGTAGATGTGACTGGTGGAGTGATTATTTAGTTGAACAGCGTAAAAGATATCGCAGAGCGCGTAGACAGTTAAACAAACTCAAGAGCCGAAAGATTACTGGAGATCTTCTTACGTTCGCTTTTAGGAGTTCGGTCGGGGCATCGGTCGCGAGCGGACGTGTGTCGCTGCGCTGAGTGTACTTTTTTGTGATTGGCTACCGGTCTCCAAAGTCATTTCCTTGTTACTCTTTAAATAATATCCATTTAATTACCATCCCACTGGGCGGTCCTAGACAGGGATAGAAACTTTTTGTGAATTTAGAAATAAATAATCTCGAAAAACAATTACCGGATTTGCTGAGATTCGAACCGCCTCCATCCAGTCGGTTTGTGCCGATCGCAGATCGCGCCCTCAACCACTCGACCACGCTACGAGTGACGCATCGTGTTAAATACACAGCTGCTAAAAGTGAATGCTTCTACGCTACGACGTCACCGCTACGAGTCAGCCGCGCGGGGGACTCTTGCTACGAGCAACTACGTGCCTACGCGCGCATCGGCTACGCCGCGTCGTCTACACACACAGCTGTGTGAATCATCATCGCGCACCTTGTTTACATTATTTTGGTGATAGAAAAGTTGCAAGTAAGTTGCAGAATATTATTAGAGGAAATATATCCAAAAGCTTGTGACTAATATGTCGGTCAAGCGAACACCCCCTAAAACACCAACCACATCTAATATAGAACTAACCAAATCGGAATCAGATATAAATTCACTTCATTTTGGCGACGCAGCCTTTGTAAACATAAATCGGGTCAAGCGCCCGCGCCATACTCAATCACCTGGAGGAGAAGAGCACGATCTGAAGCATGAAATAGTGGGGTTGTTGAACGGCTGGAAAATAGAACTCGATGCCAAATTCAATGCCATGTGTGACAAACAAAATTCGCTTATCGCTAAACTCTCCACCGAAATTTCGGAGCTAAAAACACAAGTCTCTTCTCGTCACCGCAGCTGCTATCCTGTAAGTGAAATCATTATACGAGGGTGGATTGAAAAGTACTCAGCCTAACCAAGAAAATAAACACATACTAAATCAGTTATATTTTTATTTTTCTACATAATCACCATCAAGTTCAATACACTTTTGCCACCTCCCCTTCCAAGCATTTAGACCGTTGAAAAAAAAATGATTCTTCCTTAGAGTCAAAATATGCGTCTACAGCTGCTTTGACCTCGTCGTTTGTCGAAAATCTTTGACCTCCCCAAGTGCTTTTTTAGGTTAGGGAACAGAAAGAAGTCTGATGGTGCCAGATCAGGTGAATACGGCGGATGCGGTAACAGTTCAAAGCCACAGTTGTGAATTTCAGCCATTGACTGTACTGACGTGTGAACACGGGCGTTATCTTGATGAAACAGGACTTTTCTTCTGAGCATTCCTCGACGTTTTTCTTTTATTTCCTCTCGTAAACGACGTAGTAAGGTGCAGTAGTAATCAGAGTTTATAGTCTGACCCCTTTCAAGATAATCAATCATAATCATACCTTTCGAGTCCCAGAATACTGAAGCCATCACCTTATTTGCCGACAAAATCGACTTAGCCTTTTTAGGGGGTGGTGAACCAGGTCTTCTCCACTGTTTCGATTGTTGTTTTGTTTCCGGTGTACAGTAATGAACCCATGTTTCGTCCATAGTAACAAAACGATTAAAAAAATCATCTGCATCGACTTCAAATAACTCCAAACAGTCGCGTGAAATAGTCAATCGTGTCCTTTTTTGTTCGACTGAAAGCAGTCTCGGAACCCACCTCGCAGACACTTTGTGGAAACCCAACTCGTTGACAATGATGTTCTGAGTTCGTTCATAAGAGATGCCTATAATCTCGGCTATCTCTCTAATTTTTAATCTGCGGTCTCCCATTATTAAATCAAGTACTTTTTTAATATTTTCGTCAGTAGTTGACGTCGAAGGCCTTCCAGAGCGGGGTTCATCTTTCACACTCTCTCTACCACGCTTAAATTCTGCTATCCATTTTTTGACGGATGAATATGACAGAGCACAATCGCCTAATGTACTGACCATGTCATCATGGATGGCTTTTGATGATAGCCCCTTCTTATGGAGGTACTTAATGACGGCACGCTGCTCGATTTGCTCCATTCGCGGAAATTATGTCCGATTACTTTGTTAATAAATTTATAAAATCACAACTAATTATCGCACACGTTTCAAACTTCACACAATGAACTAGTCTGAATTGAACTAAATAATGTGGGTAGATTGGATTTTTAGAATTGAATGGATCTGTGTTAGGCCGAATACTTTTCAATCCACCTTCGTAATCACTCGAAATCCAGTGCAGTGCAGTGTGTTCAAAATCATAAATAAAATATAATCCAGTGCAAAGTTACAGTGAGACTTAGTGATAATATTCGTAGTCTAAACATCCGAGCTTCTACGAAACGGAGCGCTTATCAGCTCGACTCGATGACGCCTGCTAGCATTCTTAGCATACTTTGTAACCGTTGTACCTTATTATTTTGTATTCTATTTTATTAGCTTTGTTTCGTTTTATATTCTGGCCTATATGCCAAACGAAAAACCTGAATCAAGGACAGAGCTCGTTACTCTGTCAGAAAAAATGGAAACAAGTATTCTTTTCATGTTTATTAAACCCTTTGACGGGTCTCGAGAGAAACTTCAATCATTTCTCAATAACTGCGAGAATGCAAACAAACTTGCTTCAGCAACTCAAAAACCTATTTTATTAAATTATATTCTAAGCCGATTTGAAGGAAAAGCCGAGTCAGCAGCATCCATAAAGGATTTTAACGACTAGGAACAGGTGAAGTCCTTTTTACAATCCCAATTTGGGGAAACGAAACATTACGCACATCTATTATCCGAATTACAGGAACTCCAACAGCAGCCAGATGAATCTATAAGTCAATATTCTCTCAAAATTGAGTCTTGCCTAGCCAAATTAATTACCGAAATTACATTTTCCAATAAAAAGAGAACCGAATTAGTCGGTAAAATATCGGCTGTGGAGGAACTAGCCCTCCACTCATTTTTAATGGGGCTTTCACCCAAAATTTGTAATTTAATTCGCATGAAAAATCCTTCTACCTTGAATGAAGCCATTAACTTTGCTATCTCGGAGGAGAAAATACAGGCCCTACTATCAAAGAGAAGGAATTTAAATCGTCCTCCGCAAAAACTGAATACTACTCAAAATCGATCTAAACCCAATACAACTCATAATTCAGGTAAACCCCAGTCTTCTCCACCTATATGCCGATGTTGTAAGTTTGAGGGTCACACCATTGAAAATTGCAAAAAACGATACAAATTCAATCAAAATGAGGATTCTACTCCACGACAAAGTAATACCCAAAACCATGTCAACCGTATCGATTACGACAACGAACCTCAAAGTTCTGTAACCGACGAAAATCATTTAAACGAGTAGTGGGCTCACGACGGTGTCAAGTGGGGCCCAGCCCTCAAATTCTATATCCGCCTTCGCGCTTAAAAGACACCCTTTCCAAATCCTCTGTATCCGCTGAACCCAAGAAGTCAGCTTGTTCTAAATCCTCTGTATCCGCTGCACCTAAACAGTCAGCTTATTCTAAATCCTCTGTATCCGCTGTACCCAAGAAGTCAGCTTGTTCTAAATCCTCTGTATCCGCTGTACTCAAGGAGACAGCCTGTTCTAAATCCTCTGTATCCGCTGTACCCAATGAGTCAGCCTATTCTAAATCCTCTTCTGTATCTGAAGTACCAAATTCTTCTAAATTTACTGAGTCTACTCTGAATCCAATTGCGGGTTGTTCAATTCCTGAAATACAAAAAAGTATTATTTATGAAATTACTTCTAATTCTACGAAAAGATACGTACCTCATGTTACCCTTAAAATTCCGTTAAATAACCGTAGTTTAAATTTCTTAGTCGATACCGGATCCGCTGTGAGCTTGATAAAAAGAAATTCAATAAAATCAATGCCCGTGATTCAAAACCTCATCATTCAACTGAAAGGTATTCACAACAATAACGAAAGCATAGCCACCTTAGGTCATTTCCAATTGCAATTATTTCCAAATTCTGACATTGCTTATCGTTTCCACATAGTTGAAAACATCGATTTAAATTATGACGGCATAATTGGAACTGACCTCCTGAATGATTTAGACGGAATTATTGACTATAATACCGACACATTACAAATTAGTAATATCATAACAAAATTAGAATACTGCCAACCCGTATATAAAATCGCACCCCGTACTGAAACTATTATAGAATGTACTGTTAATAATTCTGAGCATCGACAAGGACTTGTACTTGATCAACATATATCCGAATCCTTGTTAATATCAAACTGCATCGTTACAGTTAAGGATAATAACCGAATAAATATATCTGTTGTCAACACCTCTGAAAAACAAGTCACAATCAACTCTGATCTAAAATTAGAAATATAACCCCTCGAGGTGAACTCTTTCCAAATCCAACCAAACTCTGATTCTCCTAAATCTTCCACAATCACAAAAGAAAAAGTCCTAAACATATTACGGGCTAATCATCTCAACGACGAAGAAAAGCCGTACTTATTCGATATCTGTTCTCAATACTCTGACATTTTCCATTTACCCGACGATAAATTGTCAACCACCGATCTCTTAAAACACGAAATAAATACGTCCCTCTCAGAACCTATCAATGTCAAATCGTACAGATTTCTCGAGGTTCACAAAAAAGAAGTTGAAACGCAAATCTCTAAAATGTTGTCCCAGGACATCATTCAACCCTCTGTTTCCTCTTGGTCATTTCCAGTTTGGGTCGTCCCTAAGAAAATAGATTCTTCTGGCCAGAAAAAATGGCGCATTGTCATTGATTACAGGAAACTCAATGACATCACAATCGGCGAAAGCTATCCTATCCCTCAAATCAATGAAACACTAGACCAATTAGGGCAAAGTAAATACTTTTTCACCCTCGATTTATGCTCAGGTTTTCACTAAATATGTGTTTCTAGCAACGACATTCCTAAAACCGCGTTCACTGTTCCTCAAGGGTATTTTGAATTCAAACGCATGCCGTTTGGACTAAAAAATGCACCCGCTACTTTTCAACGGCTTATGAATACCGCTCTCGCCGAACTTCAAGGCATTCTTTGTTATATCTATCTTGATGACGTAGTAATATATTCACACGATCTCTCATCACATTGCGATAAATTGTTAAAAGTTTTCGATAGACTACGCAAATATAACTTAAACTACAACCCGACAAGTGCGAATTCTTTCGCAAAGAAGTCTGTTACCTTGGTCACATCATAAGTGACAAGAGAGTAAGCCCAAATCCTGAAAAGGTCAAGGCCGTGTCTCAATTTCCAATTCCTAAATGTCCCAAGGACGTTAAATCATTCCTAGGTCTAGTATCTTATTATCGCCGTTTCATCCCTGATTTTTCTAAAACCGCTAAGCCTCTCACTACATTACTAAAAATGGATGTCCCTTTCTCTTGGTTGAATGAGCAACAAGTAGCTTTCGAAGAACTAAAAGGAAAACTAATTTCCGCTCCTATACTTATATATCCTAATTTTTCTGAGCCCTTTGTGCTTACCTGCGATGCATCAAATTATGCAATATTACCCATTCTATCCCAAGGCGAAATTGGAGAGGATCGCCCAATCGCGTACTCATAAAGAACGTTGAATAAAGCAGAGACAAATTACTCCACCACCGAAAAGGAGTGTCTAGCCATAGTATTTGGTACCAAAATGTTTAGACCATATCTATATGGACATAAATTCACTATAGTAACAGATCATAGACCATTAAAATGGTTATCCAACTGCAAAGATCCGGGATCCCGACTAATTAGATGGCGCTTAAAACTAGAGGAGTTTGACTACAATATCGAGTACACAAATGTAAAATCAATAGCAACGCTGATGCGTTGTCTCGATTCCTCGTAAATCCTGTTCAAAATAAAGATGATAATTCTTTTCCTTCTACGTCTAGGCGGAATGACGAAAATCAATCGCCTAATTTTAGTCCTATAACTCTAGAAGATCTCTATAATATACAATTACCTTCTATACCTCTGGATTCTGACGAAGTTCCGTCGGTAGACTTGTTAGACAATGACGATTCCTTCACAGACTTTTTTGGTCCTGAAAATAGGAGATGACTTACCTGAAAATCCAAATCTTCCAAATCCTACGGTTGATAATAATGCTGAGGAGCATCCATCACTAACTTCTAGTTCCGATGAAAACTATTCCAAATTCTTGAAAACAATGTCCGGGAAACAATTTAATAGTAATACCAAAATTATAGAACATAATGAAAATATTTTCAAAAGTAATTGTAAACATACAGTTCTACCTACTTCTATTGACCTTTATACGGCTAACCCTTATATAGAGGAAATTTTAAGTGAAATTGAAAATTCCTCAGATCTTCTAGGTAAAGAAAGGACGTTGTTTACTTGCACAACAATACAAATCTAAAACATTCTATTTCCTATTTACAAAAGTCTACCATTTCGATAGTTGCTCTTACGAAGACATCTATAAAAGTCTAATAAACCTAAAACATCAAATACTCTCGACATCAAGGGAGGAAATCATAGATTTAGCTATTAATAATTTCCGTAATCCTTTCGATAAACATGACTGGCTAAAAATATATAATATGTTCTCCTATATCTTCAATAACTCGAATGTGTCTATTGACATCTATCATAATTCTCTAATATTTCCAACTCCATCTGAAATAAAGAAAATCCTTAAGGAAAATCACGATATCCCTATCGCTGGACATCTAGGTACGGCGCGTATGCTAAATAGAATAAAATAAAGATATCATTGGACAAACATGCGATCAGACATCGAATTATATATAAAAATTGTTCGCAATGTCAATCGAATAAAGCCCTAAGGCAAACTAACCGTTCACCTATGCAGATAACTACTACTTCCATGAAACCCTTTAAGCGGCTTAGCATGGATCTCGTAGGCCCACTTCCGGAGGCGGGCCTAACAAGACTTAAGTTCATCTTAACTATGCAAGATGACCTTACTAAATTTGCAAATGCTACTTCAGAGGACACATGCGAGTGCCTCGTCCATTTCATTTCCTTATTTGGAATTCCAAAAATGATCCTTACAGATCAAGGGACCAATTTTTTTGTAATTTTAATGCAGATATGTTCAAGAAAACCTGCGAATTCTTAAAGATTAAGCAAATCTGGTCATCCCCTTATCATCCCCAAACTCAAGGTGCGCTTGAACGCAGCCATTCTACACTCAAAGAATATCTTAAGTCTTATGTCAATGAAAACCATACAGACTGGCATAGATACGTAAATACTGCAAAGCTTGCCAACAATACATCTGTCCATGCTTCTACAAATTTTACTCCATACGAACTACTCTCCGGCCATAAAGCTTTCATCTCCGATTCTGTTTACGAATTACATTCCCAAACGACTTATCTCGAATACATTAAATTCCTACACCATCGATTAAAACTCTCAAGGGAAAAAGCCCTTCAAAATATTCAAAAATCAAAAGAAAAGTCGAAGGAATATTATGATAACTACTCTCGTCCCGTACAGTACAAAGTAGGGGATTACGTATACCTAAAGAATCACGTAAGATTGCGAAAAGCCTTATCACCCGTATGGAAAGGTCCATATAAAGTGGTTAAAATTGATGGCCGCAACACTTTAACTCTATTAATTAATAGACGGTATGTCACCCATCACTACGATGAGGTAAAACTAGCTCCTAGGTCTTATACATAAATCTTTATTTTAAATAGTACTTAGTGTAAGCATAGTAATTAATAATATTACACTAATATTAATTCTATTTCCTTGCAGTAATCCCTCAACGGGTCAAGAATTCGTCAAACCCCTGACGAATAGTTCTGGGATTTACTTTGATCCCATAGGATCCCTAAGTTTAGTCGATAGTTATCTTAGTGTAGTAATTCCTTTAGAAATCTCATTTATTGACCCACATATTACTAATTTACATCATATACTTGATTCATCATATATTGAATTCAAAATCACTATGCGACAAAAGCAAAGCTCTTGATTATGTAGAATGCAATAATCTTTTCCTACCTCTAGTAACTCGTTTTCAAGACATTAAACGCGATAACGAGGCAATCTCTTATCTCATGTCTCATCATGTAAAAAGATCCGCACTTCTAGGTGTTATTGGAACCTTATCCAAAAAACTATTTGGAACTATGGATGGAGAAGATGCCATCCGCTATAATAATGCCATTCAGGAAATTCAAGCTGATACCAGCAAAATAGCATCAATGCTTAGAGAAAATATTCTCGTTACTACTTCTACCCTTAAATCTTATAACAACACATTAAAAGCCATAGAATCCAATGAACATGAATTAAACGTCGTCTTCGACGCTTTATATGAAGACATTAAAAACCTAACTTATATTTCTAAAGAATTAGGAATACGATCCCGTATTTTAAAATTAACATCTATGATAGAAAATAGCCTTCTAGCTTTATCATTCAAGGTCGAGGATATAGTTAACTCAGTCATGTTTGGTAGATCAAACATTCTATATCCATCTATTCTTTCACCGATAGAACTTTATACTCAATTAGTGAATAACTACAGATTCATCTCGAACTCTAGACAGTTACCTGTTCTCCTAAGTCTAGAAAATGTACATATTATTCTAAATATATCTATTATCTACTATATCTAGTTACTATAGCAAGGACCAAATAGTGTTTGTCCTTGAAATACCTTTGATTAAACCTCAACATTTCCCGTTGTATCGTAACTTACCTTTTCCAGTGCCTTACGAGGTTGACAACCCTATATCTTATTCAACTATTATTCCATCCTCTAAATATGTTGGAATAACTAAAGACAAATCAATATATTGTAAACTTGACGAATTAAAAAATTGTAAAATCGTAAACAGTGATCATTATCTCTGTGACACGAGTATATCCTATTCTGTCGCCGCAACTCCTTGCTGTGAAACAGAAATAATTAGTAAAGTACTAACCTCGATTCCAGAAATATGTAAAACAAAATTTTTTCATGGTCAAGTTAGTATCTGGCAGCCTCTTCTAAATAACAAATGGTTATATGTAATGTCGGAAAAATCTAAATTAAGTGTTGAATATAATGTGAACCAATTAACTGAATTAGATATAAGTGGTAGTGGTAGTGTTATTATATTTACCTAAGGGTTGAATAGCATATTGTAAAGATACACAATTAGTTTCTCGAGACAATTTTAATGTCTTAATAAAACCTGTTAAGACAAATTTAAACATAATTAATGATTCATGCTGTAATAGATTAAGTTTTAATAATATTATACCTAGTTTACCTCCTATTACCTTGAAAAATGTAAACTTAGACTCTGTCGCTTATAATCCTGAAATGTTAAAAAACTTAGAAAAAATCATTGAAAAATCAGAAAAGCCTCATATTGTCCAATATGGTCATTACTATTCCGCTATAACTATTGTAACTTTAATTTTAATAACTCTGTATCTTCTGTACAAAATCTGTAAAACTGATACGTTTAGGAAACTATATCGTTTTAATAGAAACCAATTGACGAAGAAATTAATATTCCCCAAATTATACCAGCTCCCGCTCTTCGAATTGGGTAATCCTAATATATTCTAATCTTCCCGTAAACTTCACCTTAAAACGTGTAGTTCACTCTAAATCGGGGGGCTGTTACGATTGCCAAATGCACCCTAAATTGCATAAATAACCATAATACTAAAAGATTAGCAATAAAGCTCTCTACGTCACAATAGTGTTTAATCAGCACTTTCGTCACAAGTACAACTCTAGTTTATCAATTAGTCAGTCTGCGTTCAATCTTTATCGCGAGCACATCTCTTAGACGTATCAGTTCATCCTGTCTGTATCTGACTGCTAAATATAGTGTTTTAATTAAAAACGTTTTTTTTAAAACCTCTCCGACGTTTTCCCGTCTAACAGTACCATCTAATGACGAATTTATAAATATTGTTAGAAAAATATCGGTCAACAAATCATCAGGTGAAGATAAAATATCTAATAGGATGATTAAAGAAGCGTGTAAAACAGCGGGTGATGCCATCTTAAATGTATACAACCGATGCATTGCTGAAGGCGTTTTTCCTCGTAAATGGCGACGCGGTTTCATACGAATAATACCAAAGTGTGGTGACAAACCACCGGATGATCCGAAGTCATATCGTCCTATCACACTTCTATCATCTTTGGGGAAACTTCTTGGGCGCCTCGTCGTTTCACGTTTACTACCGGTACCGAACGGTCCAAAATTCCATAGTAATCAATATGGCTTCACCATAGGTAAATCTACAGTCGACGCGGCGCTTTCTGTCAGAAGAACCGTTAACCAATTTGAAAACAAGTACGTAATTGGGATCTTCCTGGATATTTCTGGGGCTTTTGATAACGCCTGGTGGCCTATGCTGTTGTTAAAATTAAAAACCCGCGGTTGCTATAGAAACATATATAATCTCGTTTACTCGTACTTTATAAACGGTTCCGCGGTACTTAAGCTCGGTCATTTTTCTAGTACTAAAACACTAATCATGGGATGTCCTCAGGGTTCAGTTGTCGGTCCTTATTTATGGAATTTGGGTTTTGATGACTTCCTCGCGATCCCGCTTCCTTGCGGCTGTTCACTTACTGGTTACGCGGAAGCTAAAAGGAACTTTTATGCCCTAACTAGAATATCCAAAGCAACTTGAGGTCTATCATTCCTAACTTTAAAAACTATATATGGAGCTACCTACTTAGGATGTATGTGCTACCGTGCACCTGTTTGGGCCGATAGGGCCAGCATAGGTGCGGCACGACGTAAACTGCTTCAAAGCCAACGTTTGGCATTGATATTTTTATGCAAGGAGTATAGAACGGTCAGTACTAAAGCCTTACCAGTATTGACAGGTGTACTTCCAGTCGATCTTGAGGTACAACGACGTGCTTCAATGTACTACTCCGCTAGGGGGGAGGCCATGGACACTAATTTTGTTACACAACGCGACTTTAATGAAATTTCTGGATTATTTAAACCTCAGACTGAAGTCTCGGAGGACCTCTTATCCGAATGGCAAAGTAGGTGGGATAATTCCATCAAGGACCTCCATCTATTCTTTCCATCCGTTGGCGATCGGCTGGCTAAGACATGGCTGGTGGTTGACCACTGCGTTGCCCAATTTGTCACAGGTCATGGCAACTTTAAAAGTAAACTGTATTCTTTTAATCTTGTTCCTTCGCCTTTGTGTCAGTGTTCGACATCGAACTGTGAATTTGAACAGTCCGCACATCACATCTTGTGGGAGTGTGTTCTTTGGCAGAATGAACGCAATATTATGTTAGATAGTGTACAAGTTACATCCGGAGTCGTTTATTATACGGACCTTGTAGAAACTAGAACCAATTTCCATGCGTTCAGACGCTTTTGCCATACCTATTATTGGAATCAATTGTAACAGCTAATACCTACTTAGGACCCATTAACTTAATCAAATTTTATTCCGTGGTGCTTGGCAATCTAGGCTTCTCCCAGTTGCAATAATGTCCCATTGTGCCGATTGGCCTAGTTCTGTTCTGTCTCCTGCTTGTTACGGAGGGAAGCGGAAAAAATATCTTTTTTCTTACTCCTCCGCTATTCTTTTCTGATTAATTTCGTTGCAGGGCCCAAGACAGTTGAATCGTTTCTCCGGGACTCGTCGAGCTTCATTGCTCGGCGTTTTTATGTCAGACTCCACTGTTGATTCTGGCTTTCAGGAGTTGCAGTGGGTGGGAAAAGTGTGGCGGGTTTTATCCCAAAAAAAAAATAACGTTTGGTAACATCTAAGAATGGCGCGCACGGAAACGTCCCCGAGTCTGTTGCCACTGGATCCATTTAGGGGGGCTGGAAAAAGGCATCATTCGTCCTCCGCTTATGCCCGGTGCGACTGCTGCGGGTGGATGAATGAGATCTTCCAGATGACTGTTACTGTAAAAGTACTTTCGTTTCATGTCGATAAATTACTAATAACAATATTATAACACAAGTACCTATTAGTAAACAGAAAGCAGTAGGTCTTATGAAATACTCTATTAGTATAGTATTATAAGCAATGTAAAGCATTTTAACGGTCAATATCATCGACATTCAGACAGAAACTGTAATTAAAACTTTGGCTGGCATGTTATTGAGTTTTGTGAAATATTGAATCCATGATTCTGCAATACTAAATCGATACCATAACAGTTACGATGGTATCGATATCGATCCGTCAATATTTTGAACACTTACATATCCCTACTCAAAGAATACCGCCACCTGTGTACCTATTATTTTTATGAAATAAAAATCATTTTACTTGGAATTATTATCAGTTTAGAGTAAACATTGCTTCCGTATAGACGTTTGGTGTATTGTGTGATCAATTCGTTTTTTAACGTAGGTAATTTAAAATGCTGATGTGTCTGGATGTGAGTGAAGCTCGTAGAGACTATGAAATCCGTTTTGTACCCCGGTCCTGTGTGATTGTGCGTTATAATGTTTATACAATCGCGACTACGTAACGCGCAGGGTTATTGAAGCTCATGATGTGGTCGCTAGTGTAGGGAAACCACGCATCCACGTTCCGGATATTGAAAATCAGGTGCTCGAATTATTCAACGAGGACCTGTGACACGAGAGCTAGGCACTAACCATATGCAAGTGTGGAAGGCCATGTATGAGGTCAAGTGAGTTCATGACCTATGCACCGCTACGGTTAAGCGCGTGACCGCGTGACCTGCCTCATCGCCCGCGCCGCCCAGTGTTGCCATGTAAGTTACCTGATTTTGTGAAATAATATTTTTTTTTTTAGGGGGTATTTTTTTTTAGGTTTAGCCAGGTTTTGTATGCATTAGTAGAATCAGTTATCGATACCTAACAATACAAAAAAAAATACCCCCTTAAAAATAAATAACTTAAATAAAATAAATAGGTAATTTCATGGCAACACAGGCACAGGTCATGACCTCAGTTGACCTCATGCATGCAGGTATTGGTAGTCTAACCACGTTTATTGACTCTCGAAAAAACAATGATACCTACTTAGGCAGCTCGTGAAAAGAACTTTTTTAAGTAGGAAGGTCGTCTGACCCTACGAATGTATCATTTCATCCGATGAGCACAATGACTGTGGCGGAGATGTTGTTCCATATTTCGTTCACTAAGAATGATACAGGCCTGGCACCGTCGCACGAGATTAGCACGGTGTTTCACAAAATTAGTCCACCCCTACCAATCCATTGCTCGTCAAATTGGTAGTGGAGGTACTCACGTACAGGTCGGCAAAAATATGGTGGGGCACCGTCATACTGGAACCACACCACCACCACCACATCCGAATCGTCCAACACCTGATCACAATACAACACAGCTAATTGCAGTTACTACCTTCCATCAGCATGTTAGATTACGTTAGAAAACGATATGATCACACAATAAACGATACGTCTACACGGACGCAATGTCTACGCGAAACTAATAAATTTAAAATAAAAATGATTTTTATTTCATAAAAATAGGTACTCTAGCTGTACGGCGGTACCCTTTGACTAGAGGTGTGAAAGTATTCAAAATATTGATTGATTTACTCGTAACGATTTTTGGTATCGATTTAGTATTGCACAATCACACGCATCGATTCAACATCGCAGGGCATTCTTTAGATTATAGAACTTTCACATAACTAAATGCTTTACATTGTTTATAATATTTTCCTAAAATCGTGTTTCATAAGACCTTTCTAGTTTCTATTTACTAATATCTGTGATGTAATAATGTTATTAGTAATTAATCGATAATCGAAAAAAGTACTTTTACTATTAGGTGTTTTTACAACAAATCATTCGACCAGGTACTTGATTTCGATTAATGGCGATAAAAACAAAACGTTATTACGCAAAAAAAAGCCTAATAACATTATTATAACACAAGTGTTAGACTTGTGTTATAATAATAATATCCAGGAAGATCCCAATCGAATCGGAGAAGCTTCGCGAGCAGTTAGTCGAAACCCTTGTTCTTTCCAAACTAAACTACGCTGATACGGTTTACGGCCCACGCTTGCTATCACGTACTAACAGGCTTATACAGAGAGTCCAAAATGCATGCGCTCGTTTCTGCTATTCAGTTCCCCCTGAAAGTCATGTCACCCCCTTTGTTGGCGATATTGTTCTGACTCCAAAATAATAAAATTCGTGTTCCTTTGAGTTTTGTAGTTTAATAGTTTATAAATACAAGTTAACGGTAAAACAATAAGTTTTATGAATAGAACAACTGTGTGACGCTAGTGTTCGTTAGAGGTCGAATCCAGCAACTGTCTTGGTGGACGAACGCGCGCCCCGCGCGCTCCGCACCCTGCCCCGCTGCGGTACTACTGGTTTTCACTGGCGGCGGTGGTATCATTGTTAACATCCTCCCCCCCCCCCCCCCTGGAAAGCCGAGCTTTCAAGAAGTTTATGGGATTCTTGATCCAGAAGGGCGCAGATTCTAGAGAGAGCGCGTCTGATGACTCCCTTTTTTGTAGTAATATCTACTACTCGAGTAACTCCATCCTTTCCTGGATGTAAAGCAGTGATTCTGCCAAGAAGCCATTTCATTGGCGATGTTTGATCATCCTTGACAATGACCAATTCTCCTATTTTAATTTTGTTGCATGTGGTTTTCCATTTGACTCGCTGCTGAAGATCTGACAGATATTCTTGTGTCCATCGCTTCCAAAAATGTTGTCGAAGACGCTCTAATAATTGATAACGGCTGATGCAGACTCTTTCTGTGTCAGATGGTGATGGCAGCGAGGTTAATGGTCTGCTAATCAGGAAGTGACCGGGAGTAAGTGGAGATAGATCAGAAGGATCTGCTGACATTGATGTCAGTGGTCGCGAATTTAATATTGCTTCGATTTGTGTAAAGAGCGTTGTAAGTTCCTCAAATGTGAGGCTAGAATTGCCCGCGATTCTTTTGAGATGAAATTTAGCAGATTTTACACCTGCTTCCCAAATTCCACCGAAATTGGGCGAGTACGCAGGATTAAATTTAAAAGAAATGCCTTCACCAGCAACGAACTCATCGATAGCTCGTTGACTCGATTTCAAAAGTCTGTTTAACTCTCTGTCCGCTCCTACGAAATTTTTTCCATTGTCACAGATGTAAATCTATTAAAATCGGATGTTTTTTACCATAAGGGCAATGATATGCGTTTTGTATGCGAATAATTCTTGAAATCTGGTCAACTTCAACTGCAATTCGTTATATGTTATGTTATCAATTTGTTCAATTTTAATTTCTTTTAATACATTAAGGTACTTTGTAAACAGAGTGATTCTCGATTTAATTGAACCTCTTTGCGCAATTAATTGCTTATAATCAGACAGCATATTGCCTAGCGTGAATATGCACTTTTCTAAGAAATAAACCAGTAACAAATATATTATTTACTAGCAGCTGGAGAGAATAAAGAGTCAAACATAAAATTAAAATGTATTTCAAACCGTGTTAGCCCGCCTGAACTACCCAACCGCAAGGCGGGTAATTAACGCTGCCGCTGCGCAGCTGACCTTTGTACTCGCACCGTATTTTCGAAGAAATTCCGGAAGCATGCGGTAGGCAAGCGAAACCTGGAAAATGCGATTAACTAAGGTAAGCAAAGCGTAAGAAAGAAATGATACTAGTGCACGAATAAAATAATGAATCGTGCGTGAAGCATAATTGTAAAAGACGGCGGTTATTGTAGCAATATAGCGGATATTTATAAATTGCGTAAGTTGCGTGCTGTAGCGGATATTTATAAATTGTTCGCTCGTAGCAGCGAGTAGACAATCTACGGCTGATTTGCGCCTAGATAGATTGCTCGCCTAAATGTAGCGATAGACAATTTATTAATATTGTAGCAATATAGCAGGTATTTGTAAATTGTTCGCTCGTAGCAGCGAGTAGACAATCTACGGCTACTTCGCCTAGGTAGATTGCTCGCTTAAATGTAGCGATAGACAATTTAATTTATATTGTATGAGTATAGCAGACTTTTGTAAATTGTTCGCTCGTAGCAGCGAGTAGACAATCTACGGCTAATTCACCTAGGTAGATTGCTCGCTTAAATGTAGCGATAGACAATTTACTTATATTGGCTATTGTTTTATACTTTACCAATATGAAATAGTACAGCAATGTAAACAAAATGATTCGAACCTTGGCCCGACTACTACTTTATTTTATTAATTTATAGTAGGTAGTTGCATAATTATTAACTTGAAAAAGCAATTGCAATAATTGTTTGATATTTACCTATGCACGGTACTTAACGTAGTTACAAGCGAAATTAAACACAATTTACACAAATCGAAGCAACGACAACTTGAAAAAACTTTAAATGCGATTATATTTTTACGTAATAATATACTAAAATCGGTCGTACTTCCCTGTTTTGGTTAACCAAATCACCATAATTCTGATCCACGCTCGTAGTGTTTTCGTACTCGTAGATAGGTTGTTGAATAATTTCCTCAAGTAATTTTGCAGATAGTCAGGTAGCCGGTAGCCACACCCGTCGCATCAAGGTTGTCCAAAAATGGCTGTCGTCGTTAACTTGCACTTCTTTGTTGAACGCGTCGATTCGATTCAACCGACAGTATCACGTCGGGGTCACCAAAATGTTGGCGATATTGTTCTGACTCCAAAATAATAAAATGCGTGTTCCTTTGAGTTTTGTAGTTTAATAGTTTATAAATACAAGTTAACGGTAAAACAATAAGTTTTATGAATAGAACAACTGTGTGACGCTAGTGTTCGTTAGAGGTCGAATCCAGCAACTGTCTTGGTGGACGAACGCGCGCCCCACGCGCTCCGCACCCTGCCCCGCTGCGATACTACTGGTTTTCACTGGCGGCGGTGGTATCATTGTTAACACCCTTCCTTAACAAACAGTTTATTCTAAAAATGAAATATAGGCGAAAGCTTCACTTAGCCTGTCTTCTTTTTGGTATCATCAAGACTAAGAAACCTAAGTACTTGTATGACAGGCTCAACTGGATGGCTGGTAGATGCGAGTGCGCGTCCAGGTTTTGTGCTCAGCAGCTTTCAACTCAGCCTCATAGAACGGTAGCGTTCAGAGGCTGTTTTCGATATGCTGCATCTAAAGTGTGGAATAATATTCCACCCCCCTTAAGGGTACTGGGCACCATCCATACGTTCAGAACACGTTTGCGGCAGTATCTGATTGATGCGCAAAGGAAACTGGATATGGTCAATCTTAACGTCTCATTTATATAGGTAAACTGTTAGTGTTTCATTCGTGGGACATGTGTTGAATGGGTTGGACGGAGATACGAAGACACGAAGATATGAGAATATGATTATAGTATGTGTATGTGTGCACTTCTTCCGCGATGCGTGATCTGAGTTTTCGCGTGTTATTGGAGACCTGTGAGGAACGAGGGATACGTTACTTAGTGGTTTTAAATATAATAACATGAAGGTAGTTTAATATTTTCATGTTAACATATCCTATGTGTCTGGCCTACTTACATCCATTATTGTATCCAAATTTGATATTGTTGGAGACGACTGCGGTATTTACTTGACGGTGATAGGTACGTGGTTTGTATAAGATTTGAAGTAGGTACTGCACAAATACAATTTTGTGAAACGTGCATCTACCCACATCCGCCGCCGCCCGATGGCGATGCTAATGCCCGGCACCTGCGATACCGCCGAGTGCCATGCATAGACAGATACTTATTTTATATACTGAAAACATATTTATTTATGATTTATCACACAAACACAATAATTATACTATTATGCACTCTTTACAAGGTTCAGTTGAAAACCATCGTCAGACAACTGCTACGTAGTTGTCTGACATTTATGCTGAACCTATTGACCTATTTGGCGCAACCGTTGGACTCACATTTGTTGATTGTCTTTTTTATCTGTTTCTCTCTTTTTTTTTTGTTCTGTTTTCTTTGTTTAAAACTATTATTACTACCACTACTGTCACTACATATACTGTATGTATTAATAAGGGTGTGCGCCAAATAAACGGTTTCTTTTCTTTCTTTTCTTTTTTTCTTAAGTTTATCAACGATTTTCTGCAACAAATTACCCTTAGATTTTTCCACCGATGCTTTGTAGCGTGACTTGGCAACTCAAAAAGCATTTAAAGCGAACGTAAGAAAATCTCCAGTAATGTTTCGGCTCTTGAGTTTATTTAACTGTCTACGCGATTTGCAACATCTTTTACGCTTTTCAACTAAATAATCACTCCACCAGTCACATCTACGAATATTGGTCATAGATCCGTGACCAATGGCGATGTCAGCACAGTAAGTAAAGGTTTCTGACATAATGTCAGCAGTTTCTTCGGCTGACAGCCCGTCCCGAGTGGATTCTTTGGCGTGACACGCAAAAAGCGAGCCAAAAAATTCCCAGTTCGGGCCTTTACATCTATATCTGAAATTACCAGGAATATGAGATGAACCCTGAATATAACCAGGAACAAATTCGTACACGATCAGGCGATGATCACTACAAGACGCGTCCGGTAGGATATCCAAACGTACGTCAGCACTTGAAAGTGTGACGTCAATACAAGATTCGCCCATTTGGCTGCAAAAAGTAGGTGGTGCATCAGGGGTATTAAGAATCGATAGGTTCATCTCAGCAATGATATCCTCAACAGCGCAGCGTCGTTCAGTATCGGTGGCCCGAACCTTGCCATACCACAGAGACGATGACGCGTTGACATCCGCGCCAACGATAACTTTGCAGCCCGCGAGTGACCGCAAGACATGACGGAGATTATGTATATGAGGAGTAACAGTATCTGAATATTGAAAATAACAGCTTACAACGAATACTTTAATAGAAGCTGATGAGACTTCAGTAACCGTACAGTGTGGCGTCATGAGGTCATGTAAAGACGTTACCGTAAAGTTAGAAGACCGCGCAACGTAAATTCCGGCTCGTGCCTTGCAATCTAGCTGCACTATTAATTTATCTAACTCTGATGTCGACTCCTTATCGTTGTGATGGTTTAATTGCCCTATGTTTAGACTATCCATCTTAATTAGTAATTAGTATATAGAATAAGTTGTTCGAGTTTGAATTTATAGGTACCGCACTGATCAGACTCGCAGCGATGGTTAAAAGGTTTTTTAAAACGTTTACACGCCGCGCAAACCGGGGTAAAACTTAAATCACCCTTATGGAGGCAAACATTGGTTTCGTGAGCCTTGGAACAGACAGCGCAGGTTGGTGATTTATTAGCGCAATGCTTTTTCACATGACCGAATTGTTGACAATACGCGCAACTAACTACTTCGATATCACCAACAAAACGGCAAGTCGCCCAGTCAATAAATAATTTATCCTTGGTAGACACAAGATGTTTACGCATCTCAGGTTCAATTTCTATCCCTATCCATTTCCGACCGGTATCGGTAGAACGCCTACGGACAATATTCGTGGATTTAATGAAATCGTCTTGTTTTATTGGCAACTCATTTTTAATGTTTTGGCGGTATATAGCTTGCAAAAATTGTTGTCTTCCATTGAGGCGGGAATATCCTTAACTATTAGACGGGGGCGGCGACCCTTTGGTTTTTCTAAGCGAAGATCTGCAGACTTTATAGTGTCTACCGATTCTAATCTTTTGAATTGGTTTTCATTTGCTACGCGCAGTACAACGTCCGATTTGGCGGTTTTTTTAATACCGACTATTAGAAACCCATCGTCATTCGATCTAATCGCCTTCATAAGAGCCTGTTTAGTGATGACGCATAGTCAGCTGATCGCTCTTGGGTCGGATAGGCGACGAGGCACGATGTAGACGTACTTTAGATTCAATAGCCGGGGCAACTTTAGGCAACCGCAGTTTCAAAGAATCAGCGTACGACATTTTATGGTCCTCATTACCGGTTTTAACGCTGGATTTTAATTTAATTATTTCTAATTCGCGCTCGGTATTAGCAAGCATTGTTCCGTTACACGAAGATTTTAAAGCTAATAAAGACACGATACTTTTAACTCGTTGAGTCATGCCCATAATAGCTGATTTATTGGCAACATTTATACGAGAACCGTTATAATTAACCAGTTCGTTGATTTTGGCTAGGTACACAGTCGCCTCCGAAACCAAATCATAATAAACATCATTGTTACTACGATTGGAAATATTTAATGTAGGCGAGGACTTTTCGGAAGAATTGGGTTCAATTTGTAGGCATTTCCACTTATCATTTATTAATTTGTCGGTCGGAGACATTTCACAAAACAGACGCTTAGCGGAGGTCTGCACCGGCGGCGATCTGAGTGTCTTATTATATCTGCGAGAAATATCTCCACCACAATGAGGCGGGTCATCATTGTAAGTTGACATACCTAATTAATGAACAAGAAAACAAATCTAAGTTAACGAAAAGAAAAAAATAACACTGTCGAGAAAAAAAAATTACGTTACCCACACAAAAAAGAAAATAAATGTACCTACCGAGATTAATTGATTTACAATAATTACAAAAACAAACACTAAGAATAAACTTACGATACCAGAATTAGACACAACTTCACAACCTAGAAGGAAATTACGAGCCGGAAACTGACAATGGGAACGCGATATTCGTAAATATAACAGGAGCTTATTAATTTCACACCACACGGCAAGGGGGCACGAAGGGAAGTGACCCTATTTACTACCTTGGGACAGCTGGTCGCCTTCCCGGAAATAGAGCAGGTTGCCAGACTTCAGGATTATCGAGCGCTCTCCTTCTCTTCGGATTTAAGATAACCCCACAATGTCCCAGTGCAACCGGCTCAGTTCTTCCTCCAGTTCGACAATCTTCTCATCGGTCCGTAGTGTGCGCGTGTCATATGTTGCCAGGGCCAAAGGTCGTCGTTGGTGATGATAGCCGGATCTCTTCCGGAGATTCTTCGCACCCCTTGCTCCGCCGTAACCGAGTCCGCTACCGTAGACTGGAATAGCGGAGCTGCCGGGGACTAGGGGCCTGGGTTGTGTCGTGTGCATCATATCGGGGGGCACGCTTGGCAGGCGGGTTGGGGATCGCAGTGATTTGATATTAAACAGGAGAAACGCTGCTGCCCGCTTCCCTGGTGAGAGTTCCCTTAGTCTCTAGAGAGTTCTCTTACGACACCCACGGGAGGATATGGGTTGGTACTATTCTAAGTCCGGTACCACACGGGACAAACGGGGGTCGCCTATACATAAGCATTATTGACATACGCAGGTTTATCAAGGCTACAATCGACTGGTTATTATATCAACATTGTGGCAACCAAGTGCCAACTTTGCATAGTCAATGTATGATCGGTGTCATGAAGCACCTGGTTTTATACCCTTCTGTACTCTGTAACGGCCAAATCACACAACATTAACTAGAATACCAATAAAATCGCAGTAAGAAACCCTAGACTTGACACGACTTTGTATAGATTTCATTACTTTTTAGAGATAAACAAGCAGCTTCATGAGACTTGGCAAATTTTTTACAGAATGTTTTTGGTGGGATTTGATTTTTCAATTGTGAGGCTAAAATACTTCTACTGGTTATACTCCGACTTCACATGGCTCCAGCAGCTTGGTTTCATTGTGGCCATGATAATTTTAGTCCTAATGATGTTAACTGTTAATATTTTTGTTATCATTCACCATAAATTTTTAATTTCCACCAGTCAACACCGAAAATATAAATACTAATGTAGTAATACAATAACTGATATGTTACTTATTATAAATAAAAACGAGCATGGCTAGATTATAAAAAAATAAAACTTAAAGTATTTCCTTAAGAAATATTATTATGGTTTATAAAGAAATAGAAGAGAACTGCACATTGTATGATTAGTATGTACACAAACTTCGTATAGTAAATATATATGTTGTGGTGGGCGCATTGCGCAGTGTGTTCGGGGGCCACACGGCGGCCGTGACGTGCTGCGCGTGGTCGAGCGACGCGCGGCTGGCGGCCACGGGCAGCGCGGCCGGCGACCTGCGCCTGCTCGCGCCGCCGCCGCGGCCGCGATTGTTGCACCATGAGCCGCATGCACATGACTTGGGTTAGTGCTCACATGATAAATGATATTCATTTCATTACATTACTTTTTAGTTTTTAGTTTTTTACCCTCCCGTATTGTATACCCGACTACCCTGAGAAGAAAGACCGATCGATACTTACTCAGAGATTGATCTCATAAAATCCTGACATAATCTTAGTTGGCCCATGGTTGATTGGCCGGATTGGTGGTTCATTGAATTTCACTTTCTGAGGTAATAGACACAAAAAGATTTGATTAGACCTGTCCCGTCAGTATATGTTTTGTCTGTCAGCCGACAACCTACCGGTGATCTACTCTCTCAACATACGTATGGTGTCAGGAAGACAGGCTAAACCCTGAATTTATATACTACAGCAAAGCGATAGATCCTACCACAAAACTTCTCTCTTGTGCTTACTTGACGCCAACGCCATCTAATTTCGCCAAATAAAGTGTTATTAGAGTTAAACAATATAATTAAGAAAAGTAGGTGTTCGCACGTTCTCTCATTTCAAGTGCATCTCTCCAACAATCGTGGCCTGCACTCCCATCTCGATGCATCCAAGATACCACAGTGCCTCAAGACTAAAGTCTTTGACCAGTGTGTGTTGCCAGTGATGACTTACGGAACTGAGACGTAGTCGCTCACAATGGGCCTCATACGAAGGCTCAGAGTTACACAAAGGGCAATGGAAAGAGCTATGCTCGGGGTTTCTCTGCGTGATCGATTCAGTAATGAGGAGACCCGTAGAAGAACCAAACTCACCGTTATAACTTTGCGAGTCGCTAAACTTAAGTGGCAGTGGACATTGCTCGTAGAACCGATGGCCTATGGGGCAGTAAGGTTCTGGAGTGGCGGCCACGTACTGGAAGACGCAGCGTAGGGAGGCCCTAACAAGGTGGACCGATGACCTGGTGAAGGTCGCGGGAAACCGATGGATGCGGACAGCATAGGACCGGTCAGCGTGGAAAGCCTTGGTGGAGGCTTTTGTCCAGCAGTGGACATATATCTCTCTCGTCTATAGGCTGAAGAAGAAGAAGAAGACCATGCTCTTGAAAAATAGAAGTCACTATCGGAGAAATTAGATGAAAACATTCAGACCAGCTTCGCCTAAGATTTGAACAAGGGACTAAGGCAGCTATTGAAACAAGACAACCATCTTTCAGACATGTAGTTGAAACTAAACGACCAGAATCTGAGTTAGCCCCGAGAAGAACCACCTTGACTAGGAGTTTTATCTAAGGGTTGATGTTAATGGCAACAAATCTGCAGGATCTGAGGTCACCATGGGCGTTCCGCAGGGCTCAATTCTAGGTCCTTTCTTGTTTTTAATTTATATTAATGACTTACCTCATCACGTGAGGGATAATCACAACATAGTATTGTTCGCGGATGACACTTCTCTTATTTTTAAAGTCAAGCGTCAGCTAGCAAATTTTGACGAAGTTAACAATGCACTTTCGAAAGTTGTCCATTGGTTTAATGTAAATAACCTTCTTTTGAATGAAAAAAAAACTAAATTCATTAAATTTTCTACGCCAAATGTCAGGCAGTTAAGTACCAATGTTCAACTGAATGGAGTAGAGTTGATCCCTGTCGAGTCGACAGTTTTTCTTGGATTGACTATTGACTCCAAGTTACAATGGGGTCCTCACATTGAGAAGCTGTCGGGTAGACTCAGTTCTGCCGCTTATGCTGTTAAGAAAATTAGACAGATAACTGATGTGAATACAGCCAGAATTGTTTATTTTAGTTATTTTCATAGTCTTATGACTTATGGGATTCTTCTCTGGGGAACTTGTGCGGACATCAATACCATCTTTGTTTTACAGAAAAGGGCTGTTCGAGCCATCTACAACCTTGGTCCTAGAGATTCTCTTAGAGAAAAATTCAGAGAGGTGAACATTCTGACTGTAGCTTCGCAATATATATTTGAAAATCTTATGTATGTACATAAAAATATATCTAATTTTAAGAAAATAAGCGATGTTCATAATATAAATACCAGGAACAAACACAATCTTGCTGTACATCACACTCGTCTCCACAGAGTAGGTAACTCGTTCATGGGTCAATGTATACACTTTTACAACAAGCTTCCCATGGACATTCGAAACTTACCCATTAAACGATATAAAACCTATATAAAGGCCAAACTTTGCAAAAAGGGGTATTATAAAATCTCAGATTATTTAGAGGATAGAGAGGCTTGGGACTGAGCTGCTCGCTCTGTTAAGCATTGTTATTAAGCAATATGCGTAATTATAACGTAAATTATTGTAAACATTTTCATTTTTAATGTCTGGACTTTAAAAAAGACGATGATCCCTGAGTTTGTTTCGGCTATTTCTTCTCAGAGGTAGTCAGTTAGGAAATGCCGGCTTCATCAGGTTTAAAAAAAAAAAAAAAAGAAGAAAAAAAAACATATGACGTGTAAAAGTGATCGGTGATCCTACTTGCTTAATAAACGATTTCATTTCATTTCATTTCAATAGAGCGGCGACCATGGCAAACAGCCGGCTCTAGCGCCGTCCACTAGCAGAGGATATCCTAGTGGTTCCACATCACCGCCGAAACTTGTCTCTTCCACCAGCAGAGATTACCAAGACTCCGCTTATATTCCAAAATCACTGTCTGTCCAACCGGATGCACCATCGCTGCGCCGGTCGGGACGGAAGACAAAACCACCTGCACGATTCGGGTTTTTTGGGTTTTAGACCAACTAAATTCTTTACGATATTATGTGTTCCTATGACTTACGCACGTAGCATCTACCCCAGTCTGTAGCTGCTGGTGTAACACTCGTGTGTTCACCAGAGGGTGTCCAGAGCTGTGACTTCGCGCCTTCTCCGGCTGAGCTAGCACTCCCCGATGACACCTATCTCCTTGCGACGGCCGGTGGTGACTCGCTCATCAAAATATGGAGCATACATTACAATGAGGTAATTCTTACGCGAATGTCATATAGAGTAACAGGCCGAGCGTGTATGCTAGTATCTTGCGACATTGCGCAGGCGCTGGAGAGGCCGATGGTGCGCGCGCTGCAGACGCTTGAGCTTCACGGCGGCAACGCGTCGTCGCTGCGCTTAGGCGGTGCGTTGTTGGCGGCCGCGGGCGCCGACCGCGTGCTACGCGTGTGGTTGCTGGCCGAGCGGGGCGCAACCGCGCGCCTACTGGCCGTGCTCTCTGTCAGCAGCCTGGCCGTGGCGCTACTGAGCGACGGGCCACTGCTGCTGAGCGGCTCGCTGGTGGGTGAGCTGGCCGTGTGGCAGTTGCCGCCCGAGGTGCGTGACGACGAGCATTATGAAGAGGGCACGGCGCCGTGCTTCTGGAGTCCGGAGGGCGTGAGGAGCTGGCTCCGGGATTGTATTATGCGCGCGCCAGGTCAGTGAAATTGCTATTATTACGATATAATTACTAAAGAAGAATAACCACTTTCCAAACATTTCAAAACCTGACAGTGAAAATTTATGGGTACCTAGATATGAAGTAAGAAAGACTACCAGTAAGTTTAGAAAATGACGTCTCATGGTCATTTAAACTCATAGTCAATTTATAATACGCTTATAAAGAAAGTATATATATGACGGGTAAACGTCAAGTAGGCGGACCCGAAGTTCGGATAGTTAAGTTGTCTTCTCATCCGGATGAGCATCCATCGTGAACGGTATTTCGAGAAAACGTTGAAAAATAACTATAGTGTGATGTCCGATTCGTATTATTTTAACTGAACTGTACAGACACTTAGATCACTTAAATATTAAGGAATTACAATGATAATCTCAGATTAAAACAGATAAGAGCCCCACTGGGCCAGCCCAGTCACGTGCCTTTATACAGGATGGAATTTTAATGGTTGTTTTCCCGCAGCGAAACGGTTTTGTCTTAGTAATACAATCGTTTTATCAATAAATAAAATATTAGAAACATGAAATGGTAGATTTAACATAGTGATAAACAAAACTCGAAAGTGAGCGCGAATCAATAGTAACCTTCTGATAATCTACATCAGAATGGCGCGGGGCCATTGACCCGCGTGCTTCAACTATTATCCAACAAGTTATTAAAATTTTCCCTTCATACTTTTACGGGTTTAGGACCATCATAAATACTTTTTAGCTGCAATTTACTGAACACGAAAATAAAATTATTATCTAAGATAATTTTTCAGATATCTAAAAATGTATTTGAGGCGTATTTAAAAAAAATTTAATCAACTTATTTACAATAATTCTGATCAGCTAAACTACTTCTAAATGTTAATTACTTACAAAAGAATTTACACTTCCCGGTAACGAAATAATTGTTCAAAGTGTAAGCCTCTGCGTTGTATACACAATCGCGCACGTTTTAATTGATTGTCTTTTAATTTAAATAAGGTGTCTCTGTCACTACGCACGATATTAAAAGCGTCCACTATCGCAGTCGTTAACGAGTTACGAGTTTCATACTCTTCACGATACACTAGGCGCTTAACCTCAGACCATAAGAAAAAGTCTAATGGAGTTAGGTCTGGGCTTCTTGGTGGCCATGGCACTGGCCCGGCGCGCCCAATCCAGCGCTGGGGAAATACCGAGTTCAGGTGCTTTCGTACAACATGGTGATAATGAGCCGGGCACCCATCGTGCTGATAAAAAAGATTTTCCGTTGGCACTGATAATGGAACGTCATCTAATAGGTCCAGGATAAGACCACGTAACATTTCCAGATAGGTTCCACCTGTTAAGTGTCCTGTCACAAAAAGCGGTCCAATGAGATGTCCATTAATTATTCCGGCCCACACATTAACACTAAAACGTACTTGATGCGCACACTCACGGATAACATGTGGTTATTAAAAGCCCAAAAATGTTCATTACGCTGGTTAAATATTCCAACACGTGTAAAAATTGCTTCATCCGTCCATAAAATGTTTTTATCCTGATTGTCGATCAACCACTGACAGAAGGAAATTCGGTTTTGAGGGTCATTTCTCAGAGCATGAACGCCGCGATAATGGTAAGGGTGTTGTCCTTCCCCGTTCAGTAATTTCCAGACGTAATAATGACTTACGTTAAACATTGCCGCGGCCTGACGTGTACTTCTACGAGGATCCTGTTCGAAGTATTCGATGATCTCCTCGTCGAGCGCTGCCGAAATAACGGCCTATCGACCTCTGCCCTGTGCGTGTGCTGGTGTTTGAAATTGACCATGATCTAGTAGCCGCTGTGTCGCCGCTACTATGGTCATGAAGCTCTGACGTATGGTTGGCAGTCATAACGATATCTTGTATAGTCACAGATGTATTCAAGATGTTGTTTAATTGAGATATGCTCGGAAGTCTTTCCACAGTAGGTTGTATAAACATTTGATTCATATAGTTATGATGACTATGTATTGTAAACATATCACCTTTCAAAACACAACCTTGACGGATGGTAATGACTCCACCACCGATTAATTGCTTAGTCTGTCGGCCGTCTGGGTATAAAATGCGGACTGAGCATTCCTCGCAACATGAGAATAGCCACGAGTCTTGAGTATGTAATTTGATCCAGTTGTAAGTGCATTTCTTGATTTCAGTATGGCAGTATTTATTGTCATTATTTTGTGTATATTTAATTTTACAAATTTATTCTCCCATTTTTAAAGCGTAAATGGGATGATTTAATGACAGATAAGTTCATTGTCAGCATGCATGGCGCACGCTGACAATGTACGCACTGTATCCTTGTTAACATTGACTGCGATGTATTTTGATTCCGTTTGAGTATACATCGTATTGGTGCCTTTCTGCAGTGGAATAGTGATGATGCTGTCTAGTTCAAATTTATCATGTTTCAAGAGAGGAATCCTGATTTCCATTATCAATAGTTTGATTGTCACCCTAGCTTTGATTTGCATCATTCCATATAAATCTTTGACTTTATTTCTTGGTATTTTGAATTCACCGTATTTGTACTGTGTATTGTACCAAAATGTACGGGGTTGTGTGACCATATATACGAAATATCAATATGCATGAGTTGTGTGACCACATACACGAAATGTCAATATGCACGGGTTGTGTGACCATGATACACGAATGTCAATGTTGAGATGTAATGATGTCAGCCGACCTTTACTAGCGAGTGTCTTTAATTCACTGATCATACACAATTTACATGGAATAAGGAAATATTAAATGTAGGTCATGCATGATCGATGCTATTCTATGTCATCCAAATTAATTATGTATATAAAACTAATGTACGTTTGTCCGTACAATTATTTTAAAACATTATATCAGTAATTATAAATATAATTTTGTTTAGATAGGTAATTTTTTTATACGAATGTTCTGATTTAATTTAGCTAAGTATTTTTGAAGGTAAAAAGCGGTCCCCTGATGTGACAAACATTAATCGAAAATTTTATACGTACTGTCAGAAGCAGGCCAAGATAACCATTTGTAGTTCAAAATTAGCGGTTGTGCCTCCGACGTAAAGGTGGCACAAGTCTCAAGCAGATAGTCTGACATGCTTTAGTTGGACTAACTTAGTGTTAAAAATTATTTTTTGCTTTTTATAGGGTTTAACATTTTTAACCTTTTGTCATAATAATTGCGTACTTTGTTTATGATCGGGGTTAAGTTTTTAATTAAAAAAATTTATATCATGCTTTTTGAAGGAGCTTCTGAATTTTTCATTTAATTTCTTTTATTTTTTTTGCCGTTTAAGGGTAATCTTGTGTTTTATTTTAAATTTGTCTGTTATATCAAGTCTATAAAATGGGACTGGGTAGAAAACAAAAAAAGCTGAAAACGAATTCAAAAGGCGCAAATTAGCGAATTAATCACGGCAGTGCCCCCGCCAAGTCGACCGCGAAGCAAACATCCGTACCATTCTTTACCCGAACTATTTCGCATTTTTAGGCCTCTGTTTGAGATCCTCTGTATAAGACCAGAACGTAGAAATTTTCTTCGTCCAGTTAGCTATAATCACTTAGTAAAAATCCAAAATTTCAAGTTTATAGATCATTTATTTCCAAAGTTAAGCGAAAGCAAAGTCTCGCATTTATGACACTCACTCATCATGATACACAGCCGATAAGATAGAGACCGCGTAGTATCCCCTATGCAAGAGAACAGAAAGGCACTTAAATGTTAAGAGATATGGAGAAAAATCGGATTATCGAAGCATCTACCAGCCCTTGGTCATCTCCAGTTGTCCTAGTCAAGGAAAAGGATGGTACTACAAGATTATGCGTTGATTACAGGATGTTGAATGATGCTACGAAAAAGAATAGTTACCCTCTGCCACGTATAGATGACACCTTGGACTTGATAAGTGGCATGGAATGGTTCTCCACAGTTGTTTTTTCGATAGGTAATTAAGTCGCTTTGTTCATAATTTAGGTTGATACGGTAGCCGTATAATAGTTAGGTTAGGTTAGTTAAGTGCTTTATTTCTAGGTAGATATCTAAAGTAGTTATTGTTTTTTAGGTAGGTAATTACGTCGCTTTGTTCGTCGTTTAGATTGTTTTAGTTTAGGATTATACTTTATTTTAGGTTATAGTTTTTACTTTAGGTACTCATATTTTCACAATGCCTCGCAAACGTAAATCTAATTTGTGGAGCACCTCATCTAAAGCTCGGGCAATGAAAGTTGCCCGATCTCAAGAATCGTTTCTCCTTACTGAATTAAGAAGGCGCGATTAAGCAGAGCGTCAGGATGCTTCGAGAGCTGCTACCATCTCAGTGCCACCAAAGACTTAAGGAGCAAGCCGCTCGCCAAGCTTCTTTGAGGGCTTCTGAGAATGATATTCGTACTCAAGTCCGTTTATCGCAACAGGCTCAACGTCAGATAGCACTATGGGCATTGGAGTCACATCTTCAAACGCAGCTACGTTTGGAAGAGCAAGCAGATAGGCAGGCGACTTTAAGAGCTAACGGGACGCCCCTTGAAACACAGCTTCGTTCAGAGGAGCAAGCAGAAAGACAATCCATTTTGGGAGCTAATGAGACGCCTCTTCAAACGCAACAACGTTTAGAGGAGCAAGCTGAGCAACAGGCAGCTTCTAGAATAGCGGAGATTCCAGAAGAGTCTATGGCAAGAAGAACCTCGCATGCAGTAATACAAGCTCAACGGCGTCGAGCTTTCATGAGAAACACTTGGTCTGTGTTTAATAATACTGCATTTGAATAAGATTCTTTGAACGATTACAAAAACCATTCCTTGGTCGTCACCGGGTTAATGAATAAAAATGTAGATTTTGTGATAACATTAAATGGAAGGACGAAACGGCAGGTCTATGTTGCGTCAATGGGAAAGTACGTATTCCTACACTGGATGCACCAGAAGAACCCCTCAAAACTCCTTTATGACTAAGATGAGTGACGCCGCTTTTTAAATAGGATTTGAAAATATAATTCCTGTTTCCAGGTGACACCTTTCGGGGTATACTGGGAAATAATAATGCCCGGTTTTTCACCAACTTTTACTATCCAGGGCCAAGTTTACCATAGGATCGGTTTTATGCTTCCCGCGGCCAATGGACAACATAAAGTTCTTCAGATATATTTCATGGGAGATGAATATCATGAAGCGGATCGGCGATGTCAGTACATTCAAGGAGTTGAGTGGGAAATCGTACTAAAAATCCAAAGAATGTTGCATGAGCACAATCGACTTATTAATACTTTTAAAACGGCGTTAGACCGCATGCCTCTAATTATATTGAATAACCAATTTGTACTAACAGTACAAATTGGTTATTCACGCAGATCGCACTCCGCACGGAGAACACGAGAGACGATTCAATGCGCCCCTCATTAATGATATTGCTGCAGTGATTTGTGGTGACTTTTCTTCATCACGCGACATCATCCTCCTTGCGCATGATAATACTTTGATACGCGTACCCGATACTCACAAGTTCTATAATACCCTTCAGTATCCTTCGATTTTCAGCAAAGGCCAGGAAGGTTATCATTTTGAGCAGCCATTAATCAACCTAACTACAGGTCAACCCATGGCTAATAAAAAAGTATCCTGCATGAACTTTTATGCTTATGACATGATGTTACGTGAGAATGATTTTAACTTTCTGGCTCGTTTCAGGCAACTTTTCCATCAGTTTTTAATGGACATGTGGGTTAAAACAGACAGCACGGCTCCGTTATATAACTCTAAAGCAAAGGAAATTACGAGCTGAATAATACATTCACCTGAAAGATGCAGTAAGTAACGATGCCAATGTAAATCCCAGTGATTTAGGAAAGATGGCAATTATCCCATCAACCTTTATCAATAGCCCGCGTTACTGACACGAATATACGCAAGATGCTTTTGCATTCGTACGTGCTCACGGCCGTCCCGATCTCTTTATTACATTCACCTGTAACCCGTCTTGGAAGGAGATTACCGATGAGTTAATGCCAGGTCAGAAACCAATTGACAGACACGACTTGATAGCGAGAGTGTTCAAATTAAAAGTAAAGAAACTTATGGGTGTCATTACCAAAGGTAAAGTATTTGGCGACGTGCAATGTTATATGTACTCCATCGAATAGCAGAAAAGGGGGCTGCCACATGTTCATATTTTGATTTGGCTCAAGGAAAACTGCGACCAACCCACATTGACAATCTGATTAACGCTGAAATTCCTGATCCTACAGAAGATAAGGAGTTGCACGACATTGTGGTTAAAAACATGATGCATGAGCCCTGTGGCACTCGTAACTCTACGTCACCGTGTATGAAGGAGGGAAAATGCACTAAAAAGTACTTGCGCTCACCTATAAAAGACACTCTCCACAATGAACAGGGTTATCCGTTATACAGAAGATGATCACCTGAAGACGGAGGCCGAACGGTTACTATCAAAACTCGCAGCAGAGCTTTTGAAACTATGGACAATAGATGGATTGTACCTTATTCGCTAATTTTATGTCAAATATTTAATGCTCATATAAATGTGGAGGCCTGCGGTTCCGTGCGCGCTATCAAATATATTGCAAACAATTTTCACGAAAGGATCGCGTCTCCGCCAAAGACAACACTGACCGCATTTTTCCAGCCTTGCCAAATCGACCCATTTGCAAAAACTCTTTTGTATTCAGAGGTTCCCCGATACTACAAATGGAATGCCTCATGAAAAGAGTGGAAACTTCGCATTCAAGGCACCCCAGTAGAAAACTGGCCCGGGGTAAAATCAGAGGAGCTCTTCGTCGAGTATGTACTGTTCACGTGTGTTATTTTTAGTGTTTTTGTTTAAGAACTCTCCTGCACCATAATCGTGGACCAACTAGCCACAGGGACCCTAAAATTTTGAACGGTCAAGAGTGAAGAGGCATGTGAAGTTCTTGGTCTGATGGAGAATGATAATCACTGGGAAGAAACCATGATAGAAGCAGTGCAATGCAGATCACCTACAAAAATAAAAGAGTTGTTTGCAACCTTGATCTCAACTTGCAGCGTTTCCAATCCTCAACGGCTATGGGAAAAATACATAAATGATATAGCAGAAGGTGTTTTAAAAAGATTGCTGATGACACACCCGGACATCACTTACAATAACTTCATTTACAACGAGGCTCTCACTATAATAGAAAATACAACTATGGAAATAACCGGTAAAAACTGAGTGAATTTGGAATCACTAGCCCACAACGATCAGAGGAAAGCCTAAATGACATCGCCAGAGAGCTAGATTATAATGCTACTATACTGCAACAGCAAGTACATGACATGGTCCCACAATTTTATTGATACCGGAGCAAAAAACTTTATTCGACGAATTGAATCTTCTTCTGGCTCATGTCAGAAACGATAAAAATATTGCAGTAGCCGTTGCTTCCTCTGGAATTGCTGCCACGCTTCTCAATGGAGGACGAACTGCGCACTCCGTATTGAAACTGCTTCTAAATCTTGCTCGAGAGGAATCCCCAACCTGCAATTTTAGTAAAAATAGTGGTCGGCCCGCGATGCTGCGCCAGTGTAAGTTGTTAGTTTGGGATCAGTGTACCATGTCGCACAAAGGAGCTATTGAAGCTCTCAATAGGATTTTGCAGGACATAAGGGACTGCAAGAGCATAATGAGAGGATTGATAGTTTTATTAGCAGGTGACTTCCGGCAAACACTACCAGTCATACAAAGGCGGACTCCAGCAGATGAAATAAAAGCTTGCCTAAAATCATCTAAGTTATGGGACCATGTCATAAAGTTCCAATTAACCACAAACATGTGAGTGAGATTATTCAACGACATACAATCAGGTCATTACGCGGAAACATTGTTAAAAATTGGTGATGGGAAAATGACAGTAGATGCAGAGGGAATGATTACTTTAACGGAAGAGTTTTGTAATGTTGTGAGCAGCGAATCGGACTTGGTAAGAAAAGTTTATACTGACTTCATCAATGGCTCTGCGAAAGCGCAATATTAGCACCAAAAAATTAAACAGCCACAACAAATAATGAAAATATTTTGGCTGAAGTTATGGGAGAAACTACTGAATATTTATCTGTACACACAGTGCTAGAAACAGAACATAGTACCTCATATCCTGTAGAGTTCTTAAATTCTTTGGAATTATATGGGGTGCCTTCTCATAAATTAAAAATAAAAGTAGGGATTCCGGTGATGCTCATGCGTAATCTTGATGCCCCTAGAGTGTATAATCGTACCAGGCTGCGTGTCACTTAGCTTGGGCTGAATATTATTACAGCAACTATTTTAACTGGCGCAGGAAAGGGTAAAATGTACTCATTCCTCGGATTCCGATTATTCCAACAGACCTCCCATTTCAATTTAAAACACTTCAATTTCCTATAAGGGTTTAATTTGCAATGACCTATTTACCTGAATTAATAAAGCACAAGGCCAAACTCTAAGGATTGCCGGAGCACACTCGGATAAACATTGTTTTTCGCATAGTTGGCTATATGTAGCGTGTTCCAGGGTATCCAGTGCCCAAAATCTCCATGGTTTTGCTCCCCAAGGTAAAACATATAATATAGTTTATCACTGCATTTTGGTGTAACAACTCATCCTTACTGTGCATATATATCCTTACTAATATTATAAATTTTGGGGAGTGTGCGAAAGAATTGCATGATTTAATTCGCCCATCTCCGTTCCACCATCGGACGACCCGTCGTACGGCGAGTTTCCACCCTTACGTTGTTAACACCATTACGATCCGGACGAAGCGTTTCGCCTCCTCCTTTACACCGCGTACATCGAGGGACTGGACTTGCCAGCGGCGGTGTTTCCGTCGGACTAGAATTTGAGTGTCTTCAAGGCTAGAGTGAATAGACTCTTAATAAACTAGTGCGTTTTACCATCAACGACTGCGTCACTGCTTACCATCAGGCGGGATTGCGGTCAAGCGCTAGTTTATAATTTTATAATATAATAAATCAAAAAGTGAGTTTGTTTGTTTGTTTGTTCCACTTTCACGCCGTAACTACTGAACCGCAATCGGTTCAGTAGTTACGGCGGTTCAGTAGTTATTAAAATTTTGCAGACGTAAAGTTTGAAATCCAGATTAAATAATAGGGTACTTTTATCCCGGAAAAAATTAATACCTACTCCTGAGGGAAATCTAAAAAGCGCGATACAACCGAATTTCACGCGGGCGAAGCCGCGGGCGGAAAGCTAGTTCTATAATTATAAGTGATTGAAATCCAGTAGTTACACCCACCTACTTTTATCCAGCGGAGTCTCGAAACTAGATCGGCAGTTTGAAGACAGACAACGCACTCTAGCGGGACGCGGCGTTATTCGGTGAATTTACACACGATCCAAGATTTAATTATATTTATTAATATATTAATATGTACACGATAATACAACATAGAACTCACTACATAACACTTAACACCTTGTAGGTAACCGGCTATTGGCATATTTTAAAAGGTACCGTTACTTGTGTGGTATTGGGGCGTTGCAAGGCTCGTACTGGTGACTCAGAGCGAATTATTATTATACACACACAATAAAAAATTATTCATTTATTTTATATTTACATTTTAAGGAAACTTACAGCTAGCATATATACAGATAGAAGAGAATTAGTGAAAGAAGGACAAACTCAGATCACTACTTAGACTCGATGATTGGCACTAATATAACAAATCGAGTGTTCAGCATACCTAATTATTATTCCAGTAACAATAACTTACACTTACTAAAAGTAGTAAAAGGTATATTTATGTGAAAAAAAAAAACGATAAATAGTTTGTATACCTTTAAAAAGCATGTCCTGTTGTATTGGCAAAAGCAAACACATGCATAACTAACACATTTTATTGGTTTATGGTATGTATACATACAGTAAATAATGTTAACCAAAAAGGGAAAACAAATTATACACTATGTTTTAAGTGAAATAGTTTATTCATTAACATCTAAATCACTTATAACAACATCGTCCAGGAATTTTGCTGAAGCACATATATTTTCTTGATATCTAACTCGTCCAAGGATACCACACTAATGTCATAACGTCGGCGCAACATCCTATGGTTCTTCGACCGACCAAACAATTGCAACAATATTAAAGTATACCAGCTCTGCCAGACACATTATTTTCTATTAGAATATAGACATATTATTGTTTTCTTGAAATACGCCTGGACTTAATTTGCCAAATGTTAAAAAAGTCCATTTCAGTTATCCGAACTTATTTAAATGCTGAATGATCAATTTATTTAAACAAAATTTTATTATACAAAGACTAATAAATAATGACTGAAACGTAGAAAAGGCAATGGATAAAAGTCAAGTGATACTTAGTCCGTAAAATGGAATGTTGTAGAAAAAGGTAATTGAGGAACGTTTAAAACATAATATTAAGTGTACCCACGTGTACACACGTAAAATAAAGTGATCGAAAAATAGAAAAATATTTTTTTTTTGTGTCTCTTTTAAAATTGTGATAAGTGTAATTGATACATTATAAAATTAGATAAATTTTTACATATATTTCATTATTGTACTGTGCCAGATGAAAAATGGTCATCTTTCTTTATTAATTCCATCGTCCTTTTTACCCAATAAGTGAAAGCACTGCGAGTGAGCTGGCAGGTCAGGGACCGAAGTCGCCAAGCACGTCCGTATGCAACCTCCAGACTAGGGAATCAGTAGTTCTTACTTGAATGAGTAGTGCTCTACTGAAGGATGAATTCTATTCTAGGTTTTGAACTGCATCCGGACGAAGAGGAACTATTTCTTCAAAGAGTAGAGCAGGCGAACATGACGGGCTCCAAACTACTGTCCACTCCGGTCGACACATTGCTGGAAGATTTGGGATATGGTACTGTAACTTATGTATGTAATTATTTAAAAATAAAAATGTACGATGCCGCAATTGAAAGGTGTCATATAAAACTAATAATTCTTCTGCAAATCTATTTAAATAAAATAATTTACATAGCTGATACGTAATAGATACCTACTGAATAACTCAAAATAAATCAAACAACAAAGTAAATAAATTGCGGACACTCCTCAACATGTTTTTAACCCTCTTCAAAAAAAGATGAGGTTAGTTATATTTCGTTTGCAAAACTTATTCGTAAATTATAGACTTTTAGATAGTTCCCGCAGTAATTTTATGAAATTCGGTTTTAAACCGACTTCAAAAAGAGGGGGTTACTCAATTCGACCATATAACTTCGTCGTTTATGAACCGATTCTGATGATTCTCTTTTTTTTTTCAAGTCGTAGAGGCAACTTGTGCATTTGTAAGATTATTTAAAAAAATAATTGTTTATTTCAAATTAACCATCCGTTGGTGCTTTTAAATAGTCATTGTCGGTCAGTCCAAGAAAAGTGAAGTAAATTGTTTGTAAAATATTAGTAAAATCTTCATATTATCTTCTATAATTTATATGGTGTACATAGCAAAGAGTATTCTATTCTATTCTAAGTTTCTTAATTAAGTATTTTAAAGCACTACAATTAAATAAATTTCTGGAGTAGATCTGATGATTGAACCGGAAGACAGTCTCCTCAATGGTTTATAGATATTTCTTTTTTTTTTCTTTTTTCTAGTTATCTTGTGTTTGGACTTAATTAAACTTTAATACTGTAAATCGTTGAAGAATTCTGTCGTCTAAAACAATGTAAAGAACGATCACTACGGATGTATACAGACGAGAGAATTCCTCAACGATTTGCAGTACTGAAGTTTAACGTAGAACAACTATCATCTACTCGTCATGCAAAAAACCGTAAACCGGAACCGAAATCCGAAAGTCATAGGATACGAGCCCAATCGCCAATATCCCGATATCGAAAACCGAAAATCAAACCGTAAATAGGAACCGAAATCCCAAAGTCATGGGATACGCGCCCAATCGCCAGCATCCCGATGCTGAAAACCGAAAATAATAAATCAACAGTAAAACAAAAACCCGTATACCGGAACTGAAATCCGAAAGTCATGGGATACGCATTCAATCGCCAACATCCCGATACCGAAAACCGAAAATCATAAATCAGACAGAACTGAAACCGTAAATCATAACCGAGATCGTAAACCGTAATTCAAAAAGCCGTAAACTAAAAATCATAGCCGATACCGTAACCGAAAATCGTGCGATACGCGCCCAATCGCCAATATCCCGATACCGTAAACCAAAGATAAACCGTAAATCAAACCATAAATGGTAACCGTAATCCGTAAATCAAAAAACCGTAAACTAAGAATCATAAACCGGAACCGAAGTCCATAAGTCATGGGATACGCGCCCAATCGCCAATATCCCGATACCGTAAACCGAAAATTATAAACCGTACCGATAACTAGCCAACAGTCGTTAGGAGTGAAATGGACATCCATCGTCTTTCAACCTCAACGCAGGCAGGACGACAAAATCAGTGTCGGTAATAGTTTTAAAATAAGTTTTTCCGGATCTATCTCCCGATCACCACGAATTATTAGACGTTAATGTTTTTAGTAAGCTAATACCTACTATTAGTAAAAGTGTTCTAAATATTGTTCATATAAATATCAGATCCATAATTAAAAATTATGGTTGTGTAACACAATTAATTAGTTCATCCAGCATGACTATTGATGTCTTAATCTTAAAGGAAGTTATTATAAATGGAAACACTGTTCTTATGTACAACATCGATGGCTATGAAATGCACAGAAAATTACGTAAAAACTGAAAAGGCGGTGGAATAATAATTTATGTCAGAGATAGTTTTGTATCCACGCCAATGAATCACTCATTAAAAAACTGTGAATGTATTATTGGTCAAATCACTACACGTAATAACTACCGAGCATATATCTGTGCAATTTATAGACCACCAAGCGAAAGTAAACATCTATTCGTAAAGGAAATAGGCAGCATCTTATCACTTTCTTCTGTTAAATCATACGACACTTATTTGCTTGGAGACGTAAATATAGACCTAAAGACATACGACAATATTCGAGAATACTACGTAAGTAGTATGTCCGAGTGTGGTCTAACGAGCGCGATATCTGATTACACAAGAATTGAAACACGCGGGATAACACTACGCGTAGCTGTATAGATCACATTTTTGTAAGAACGCGCTCGTTAGATCTGTACTCTGCCGCACTCGGAACTGTAATGGCTGATCACCGCATGTTAATACTATCTTGCGTAGGGCTAGATTCAACACGAATACAGGTTGATACAGAAACAATTCAACGAATTGATAATGTTAAAGTTAAGACTCTACTTAGCAACATAAAATGGAGCGTAATATATGATATAGACTATCCGAACGCAATTTATGATTACATAAGGAATCGATTTCATAAATGTTACGAGGAATCAAAATATATAAGAAAAATTAATAAAAACGGCAAAAGAAACAAACAACCATGGATAAATAACAAAATAAATAACATGTGTTATTAACAAAAAAAGGACTTATTATTTATAAAATGGAAAAATGATTTAACAAATAAAATACTGCGATTGGAATATAATAAATTAAGAAACAAAACTCATAAACTTATCAAAAAATCTAGAATTAAATACTATTTAGAAGAAATTAATAACAATAAATTTAACCCAAGAAAGCTATGGCAAATACTAAATACGATATCCGGTCGCAACAAAAAGTCTTTTGATGAAGCCATCTTGAGAGCCTTTAAAAATAATAATATAGAAATAAAAACGATAGCCAATAATTTTGCCACAGAATTTAGAAATAGTGTTAAAAAGATCTTGCCCAAATGTAACATTCGTCTATTAAACGAATCAGAATATATGTTTCCCAATAACACATCAATGTACTTCAGAAAAGCTACTAATGACAGTATAAGTAAAGTAATTAGAAATCTTAATACCAATAAATCCAAAATACAAAAAATATTATCACAACTATTTATTAAACTAAAATATAACAATAACTTTTTTATTTTACACACTAATCAAATAAATAAAAGCGAAGCAACCTGTATATTGAAAATTCTTTCGGATCGGTTTTATGTGGGTACACTAGAAAAAAAAAAAAAAAAAAAAACAAAAAGAAACGATCATTTTAATAAGCAGCCGCTCCCAGGAGCGAGCAGCATAGATTCAAAACATGCATGTGGCTCATTTCACTTACTGGATGGATGTTTACAGCTGTACTTTGTCAAATTATTTAATTTTATACTTTTGTTTGTAGTTTACCCTTTTAACCCCTATTTTACTACGTTTTGTTAAAGTATAGTTATTTGTGTACCAACGTTATTTGGTTATATACCACCTTATTCGTGGACGCTGCTTGGAGTTAGCTGGTGGTTGGCGGTTCTTTGAGCATACATTTTTGGCCTTTTGACGTCGCTTAGGTTTGGTTATCGTTTGTGAATGAACCCCTTAAACACTGTGGTGTTTATTCACAGGGAATGTTTTGAGGTGGGTGAAGTTAGGACGTTGAGGGTTTGTGTTTGGGGAGTCGCTGATCGCTGGTTGGCTTTGGGGGCGTTTATGAGTGAGGGGGATTATTAATAAGGAAAAAAAAACAAAATATGTTATACCGATTAAGAGTTGTTATAGTGAATGTGAGTACCAATACAAACCATTTCTGGTTTAATGGTACAAAACGAACAAACCTGTAATGAATATAAATAATAAAAAAAAAAAAAAAAACCGCCGCGCCAAATTTCCGTAAACGAGTGGATTTCTAGAAAGTTGCCCGTTATTTAATGGTTTTTTTTTATAATTATAAACTAGCGCTTGACCGTAATCCCGCCTGATGGTAAGCAGTGATGCGATCGTTGATTTGAGCGAGGTGATGCAATGTTAAACCCAACAACACGACCAACGATGCTGCGCCAAAGGGAGATTGATCTGAAGACCCTCCACGACCAACTCCCAACACAACAACATTAGGCGCATCGTACCCGGCACACATCGCAATACAACTGCTCAGACCCGTCCTCCGTACGGTTTCACCAGACATCATGCCGGAACACGACAAGTCGCTTGGCGGCAAGTCTTTGTCTGGTGGGTGGTAACTTCTGCCGGCGGCCGATGTTATGGCCACTATTTTAAAAGTATTTAGTTTAAGGTTAAGTGTGTTTTATTTCATTCATCAATAATAATACTATAGGAAAATACTACATTTTACATTGAATATTCATTATTTTCCACGTTAATTGAAGCTCAATATATACTTAGTCCACGAAAAGTTCCATTACGTTACTAGAATAGAATAGAATAGAATACTCTTTATTATGTACACTATATAGATTACAGAACACAAACAAAAATATTTTACAAAGGGTGACACAATGGGCGGTCTTATCGCTAACTTTACTAGAAAATAAAACTAGCCTGTAATACTGATAATAGCAAATTTGCAATTCGAATGTTTGTTACAATCAGTCTTATGATAGAGATATCACATTCACTTAAACTAACACAAGAACAGTATCCTAGCTACACTGGCGGACAACACATACAGACATGTGCGTGCACACATTCATGTCCCTGTTTCTCTTTTTACTAACATAGGTAAAGTTTTTTTTTTTAATCTAATTTGGACCAATAAACAACATTACGTCACTTTTTGGTACTTTGTACTTCACATTAACAACTTTGGTGCGGTTCATTCCGTGTATAATGATATATTTATTTTAAAAAAACAAGTAGGTGCCAAAATATTCCTTTTAATCAAAAAGGAATATTTTGGCACCTGTTTGTTGTACCTATTTGCCTAAATTTATTTGGAAATAATCAGTTTAAGGGGCTTCCATGACCAAAATACAACGCAAGCCGTTTTTATGTAGTTTTTCGGAGCTATCTACTCTTTATCCAAAACAAATATCAATTTAATAAAAATACATAAATTTTCTCCATAATCTTGGCTACAAAATTGTAGATTTTCTTTTTTTTTACTAAGAATAATGTTTAAATAATTCCTTCACAACGAAACCACTGACAAGAGAAATAATTATCATAAACGTGCATCTCCTCGAAAAGTAACCATTATTGCGTTCTTACACTAATGGATAGGCAATTTCATTACGAACATTAACGTAGAAATATTTTTTTTAAACGGCAAAAATAAAATGTTTATTGTACAATCTGAGCGTATTCGCCATCATTTCTCTTGCCCGGGCTGTTAAGATTCAGTAGGCCTCGAACTCTCGAAGGTGGAATCCGTGTCGTTTGTCAACGCGCGGTCCGCTCGCATAAGCGGGCGGCACGTGAGCAAGACAGCATCTGCTTGCACGCACACGCACCGCAAGTCGCATAGAGATTAATACTATCATAAAGTGTCTTTGTTATTGATGCTTATTTTGGTGTTCGATTTTTAAACCGATTTCAAAATGGAGGAGGTTGCTTAATTATATGTTTTTTATGTTCAATGTTTTTTTCTGTTTGTTTGTTGATAACTTCGCCTAAAATTGGGTATTTCGATAAATTTTGGGTATTTCGACATGAGTGTCGTGATAGGGGTTTTCGGGAGAGCAGATCACGAAAATGACCTTATTTTTGAAATCCAAGATGGCCGACAACAATTTTATGATATTTTGACATGGGTGTCGTGAAAGGGGTTTTCGAGGGTGCTGATCACGAAAATGACGTCATTGTTAAAATCCAAGATGGCCGACATCTAATTACATGATATTTTGACATGGGTGCCGTGAAAGGGGTTTCAGGGGGTGCTGAGCACCAAAATGACATCATTTTTGAAATCCTGGTTGGCCGCCATCAATTTTATGATATTTTGAAATAGGTGTAGTGACAGGGGTTTTCGGGGGTGCAGATCACGAAAATCACGTCATTTTTGAAATCTAAGATGGCCGACACCAATTTTATGATATTTTGACATGGGTGTCGTGAAACGGGTTTTCGGGGGTGCTGATCACGAAACTGACGTCAATTATAAGCTATGGCATAGCTTCTATTTCTTTATAAAAATATAAAGTCAAAAATAAAACATTAAATATAGTTTAATCGCTAAATCGCCAACGTTTTCGCTCTCAAAAAAAAAAAAAAACTACAAAAAAGAAAATACTAATACAAATATATACGTTAATTGGCAGAATAACAAAATACTATTTCATAAATAAATAATAAAAAATTTCATACTAACTACATACTGCGGAACTCGGTGTGCACACCTTTGCGATTTACCCCGCAGCCACGAGCAGGATTGCGTTTTTTATCTGCATCATCATGCAGATCGGCAGCCCTGTGTGTGAGCGCAGATTCAATGTATAGTACTATGCGTTTTTCGATACAAAATTTGGTACTTGTGAACATCTATAGTAATATATAAAGCTGAAGAGTTTGTTTGTTTGAACGCGCTAATCTCAGGTATTACGGGTCCGACTTGAAAAATAATTTTTGCGTTGGATAACCCATTAATCCAAAAAGGCTTTAGGCTATATAACATCACGCTGCGACTAATAGTAATAATGCAGAGCATAACTAACTCCACGCGAATGAAGTCGCTGGCGGCCGCTATACCCAACTAACATTTAGGAAGTCGAGTAGACGTTTTGTTGGCGACTTAATGTTATATAATATAATCGTATAAACGTTATAAGGACGTTTACTCGACCGCATTAGGGCCCATTTTATTCAACTTAAGTCGCTAAGAGTGTCGTGTAATAGTCATATATGGTCCTGTAAAGTCACATAGTAGTCATATTTACGTCGGCGATTTGACTACATGTCATGTAAGAACAACTGTCGCGACGTTTATTCGACTTCGTGTCGAGTAATGGCTCACAATATGACTTTTATCCAATGTAAAGTTGTGTTATTGTCATTTAAAGGTGTGCTTATTTGAACAAATTCTATAACATATCACGTTAATATAATATGGCAGTGTTTTTGACAGCAGAGTTAATCCATACTAATATTATAAATGTGAAAGTGTGTTTGTTTGTTTGTTTGTCCTTCCTTCACGAAGTAGCTATGCAATCAATCGACCTGATTTTTGCCATACAGTTACTTGAAAAGATGGAGAGTAACATAGGCTACTTTTGGTTCTAAAAAAACGTCAAGTTCCCAAGGGAGATTACTGGAATATTTGTATGTGTACACCAAATATCCTAATATTATAAATCGGAAAGTGAGTTTGTTTGTTTGTTTGTTCTGCTTTCACGGCGTAACTACTAAGCAGATTGTTTTGAAATTTTGCAGACGTAAATTTAGAAGTCCGGATTAAATAATAGGGTACTTTTTTATCCCGGAAAAAAATTTTATTCACGAGGGAAATCTAAAACCGCGATATAACCGATCTCCACGCGAGCGAAGCCGCGGGCGGTAAGCTAGTATTGTATATTTTCTTTGTTATTTGAGATGATAAAACTATTTCATCAGTTGTCAACCATTGCGCAATCAAGTTTACTGATTAATATGAGGTAAGTTTCTAACAATTTTTTTACGCGCTTTTGAAATATTAATGTTTTCACATATTTCTATTAATTTATTATTAATGTGACTGCGTTATATGACAACTACATAACTTCCCGAAGTATAACTGCGTGTTCATTCATTCGAGTACGCCATGACAGTTGATTTAGGGATCAATAATAACATAATAAACGAAGTAACTAACTTTATTCAATTAGGATGTATTTGTACTAAGTTAGCTAGGCATTTATATTTTAAGAACCGATTTGCGTGACATACCTATATCTTAGAATACTTTTGTTTTAGGTAAACCCCACAAGGATGTTGAAAAGTTTTTACCAAAGGATGCAAAATTGTTGCATGAAAATAATCAGCAGCCAGTTGAAAAGCAATGCAATGTCCAGAATGTAGAGCTAGAAAATACACCATAATTTTATATGTTCTATTGTAAGATTATTAGCTTCATAAGATGTTTCAATGTGGCAAAATAAACGAAGGTTTGATTTTGTATAATATTTCATATTTGACATCTATGGTTCAAAAAGCCATTTAAGTTTTTCCAAAAACTAGCAATATTTGAAATCTTTGCTTTTATTTCTAATTAATAAGTCTCGTCAAACTTGAAATGTTAATTACTTTCTTGGGAATAATAAAAAAAAATACTTCAATAATTTTTACTGCCTTTTTATTACCTATTTCTTAAATGTATGAATAACACACTAACCAACTGACACTTTATATCAGTACCTAAACTAATATAGGTATGACTTCAGTTTGCGAAATTTCCTTCTCATATATTTGGATATGAAGATATACAAAACATCTTTCCTTAAGTTTCAAATCATTTAATTGCTTTAATACAATTTGGGGAATATTAAAATCAATAGCCCCCACTTTTTTTAATGGTCTCTGAAGTCGTCATTGTGGGTGTCTTTATTGACGTTAACTTCATTTTTGGACTATGAATAACTATTTTCAGTGAACAAGAGTCCTGAACTTCGGCAAATGAACTGCAAGATGTACCTACTCGTAGAATTTTGGTTAAATTTACATTTAAATGTGATACGGAACCCTTCACATTTTCTTCACTATCAGTTTGAGTTCTATTACTTTGTATTAAAGGACGTGCTCGAGGCGAATGATACTTGTTTTTAATTACCCACTTCTTTTAATACTTTTCCACTTTTATCAATCCATTTGTAAACAGTAAATACCTAAATATAATTTCAAAATGATGGAAGTTGTATATAAGGTGATTATAAACCTCTATTATGAGTAATAATTAAATAGCGGTCGTATTAGCATGTTTGTAATACTTTAGGTTGTATAATGGTTGCTCTCGTAATACTTATTCGAATAATAGGTATATAATGGTTATAAATACTACGTGTAAACAATTATTATCCGTATAGCAGTTGTTTAAAAGGTAATTATATGAAAAAATTGACAGTATTACGTCGTTTATACGATGAAAACGTTTACACGACGAAAAGTTGTATAAGTTAGTTTTATAGAAGTCGTCGTAGACACTACTATATGACGGTTGTATAAAAAGGTCGCAATAACGTCTATACGACATTATTATACAACGAAAAGCGTATATGACTATCGGACACATAATGCACCAGTACACGACTAAGAGTTAACAAAAATACTGTAAAACAACTTTAATAAGACTTAAGGTCAAATAAATGTTTGATTATATGACAAAAATGTTAGTTGGGAGTATGAAATATAAATAATTATAATTGCATAAGTTGATAAAAAAATGAATAAATGCCCCGTGTGGTGCCGGGCTTAGAATAGTACCAACCCATATCCTCCCGTGTGTGTTGTAAGAGAACTCTCTAGAGACTAAGGGAACTCTCACCAGGGAAGCGGGGAGCAGCGCTTCTTCTGTGGAATATCAAAATCCTACGATCTCCAACCTGCCTGCCAAGAGTGGGGATTATAGCAAACCCCCCCCCCCCCCCCCCCATGATGCACACGACTAAGCCAAGGCCCCTAGTCCCCGGCAGCTCCGCTATTCCTGGTCATTGTGGTAGCGGCCAAGGTAACGGCGGGGCAAGGGGTGCGAAAAATTTCCGGAAGAGATCCGGCTACCACAAACAACGACGGATCAACCTGGCAACACTAAACATGAGCACACTGCGGACCGACGAGAGGGTTATTGAACTGGAGGAAGAATTGAGCAAGTTGCGATGGGGTGTCCTGGGATTATCTGAAGTCCGAAGAGAGGGTGAGGACTCGATAATCCTTAAATCCGGTAACTTGCTCTATTTCCGGGACGGCGACCATCAGTCCCAAGGTGGTGTCGGGTTCCTCGTCCACAGGTCCCTTGTGGACAATGTAGTGAAGATCGAGAGTGAGTCGACCAGGGTGGCGTTCCTGGTACTCAGAATAACCAAACGGTATTCACTGAAGGTAATTCAGGTATACGCCCCGACCTCGACACACTCCGACGATGAAGTAGAGACTATGTATGAGGACATCTCCAAAGCCATACATAGCTCTAAAACTCACTCCGGCGTTATCATGGGGGACTTCAACGCTAAACTTGGAAAACGGAGCGGTGAAGAGCTCGGACTGGGAAATTATGGACTTTGGCGTCGGAACCACCGAGGCCACATGTTAGCTGGCTTCATGAAGAAGGAGGGACTCTTTATGATGAATTATAACAAATCGCTTCGAATGCCTAAATGGCGACGTGGACGAATACAATGACGAGTTTGTTGAAGCTGTCCGTATGGTCGGGACTAAGCTTCCTACGATTCAGTGGCACTCTGAGAATTGTTAGACTGATGGTCATGAATTTTACGTTCCAACTTCCTAATTTTTCTGATGTAATAATTAATGTCACGTTCGTGTGAACTTTTACGTTTTGGCATTTTTTCAAATAATTCTATTCTGTTTTAAAAAAAAGGAGCAGTGCGAAGGCGCTCAAGGCGAGTAGTATTGAGTGGTTGAGCACTTTACTGAGAATGAATTTTGTGTGTATGTGTATATATGTCTACTATATACAGAGCTGGAGGGCGCTGAAGGTGGTGCCGATGGCTCGGTCCACGACGGTGCAGAGTGGGCGCTCGTGCGCGAGGAGCTGAGCTGGCTGCAGGCTGCGCCGCCCTCTTACGACCAGGTGATGTGGTGTGATGTCATGTACGCTACATAGTTTAGTTATATCACGTATGCGCGACGAGCTTACCGATTATGAGTCATGTCATCGTCGAACGAAGAAGTGGTCGTCGCCCAATCAGCAGCTGGTGGATCGAATGGTGCTACCCGCTCAAGAGCAGTCGCATCGCATTACTTAACCACAATAGGTTAAAAGTACAAATAACCAACTTAGCGTGTTACTCGAGTTACGTGCGAATTCAAAACTACTTGTACGTTTTCATGCAAAGCTACTCTTCAAAACTCTTTACAATAATTGTATCACTTCATAACCACTATTACACGATAATGTTTATTTACATGTCACAGGTAACACAACCGGCCGTGCGCCGTACTAGTTTATTCAACTTTACAAGCGGAACTATCTCTCCGACCGACTCTTGGCGGAAAAGCACACTAGTATCATAATACAAGAACAAACAATATGTACGTGAACGTGATAAAACTCACCTCATCACATACTCTCAAAATATAGGAGAGGGTTTTCAGTGAACGTCTTCTAAAGCATATCCCCCTGACAGAAAATCAGTTTGGACTTGAGGCTGGTAAAGAACTGATGTAATCCATACGGTACGTACTATAAATCAAATAAGCCCAATTTAAGGACTTCTTATAGTGCGGTGTGTAGGTTTTCTTCACGCTACCTCACCACACCACTCCAAATAGGAATGTGACGAACGAGCAAGCACGCGCGCCGGGTGCCAAGCTATCCGATGCTAGAATTGAACATGCCACAATGCAGGACATATCAGGTAAGAAAGATCTTTCTACCTGTAATAATATCCTGGAGGTACCTGCTAGCATTAGGAAAATTCTGATAAATTAAGGCCGAATTTTTATAAATTGGACGTCATGCCCAGTTAGAGATTTCACGTTTGTTACTAGCCCTCTTATTCATAAAAGATATTTAAAGTTAACTAGTGATTAGCGATTCTTTAATCATACATTTTAGACGTTTGCACGTCACTTAACTTTAATCTTCGTTTATGAATAAACCCCTTAAACACTGTGGTGTATATTCATAAAGAATGATTTAAGTTAAGTGACGTTAAAAGGTCAATATTGAATGGTTAAAGAATCGCTAATCACTAGTTAACTTTAAGCAGCGTTTATGAATAAGAGGGTTTATGTTTCAACTGCCAGCAGTTTGGACATGCAGCCAAGTTTTGCGTGCGGTACTGCGCGGAGATGGCTCACGCCTTTAAAGAATGTACCAACAAAACGTCTCCTCCAGATTGTGCTACGCGCAAGCGCTTTAAGCGCAAATGAGATCACCCAACTGGTGACATAAACTGCCCGGCACGCAAGTACGCTGAAGACAATTATATTGTTACGAATGTACCTTATGTCGAGCCCTTAAGGTTCAATATTGCGTGACATGCAGTAAGGTCAATCGGGGAAATTGCGTCATATAAATACTTCACACGTCTTTAAAAAAAATATCACACTAATTATAAATTTATTAAAAAAACCCTTGATGTAAATGTTTAAAGAAATTATTTGGGTACAACCTTAGTAAATTATTTCTTTCATTATTTACAATAAATTTGAGTAATTAGATTTTTTTTTAACTGTAATTTTAGACGCATTTTCCCGTATTGGGGCGAACGTATCTTCATTAAATAAGTTCTACCTATGTAGAACCTGTACCTATGATGTTTGAAGAAGAAGAAATTTATATTACTTCAACTAAAGTTTTGTACACAAATCTTTTAAATAAATTATAAAAAAATACCAAATAATTATTACATCGGAAACGATGTCATAAAACTGGTAAAATACGACAATTTTTTTTTAGACGCATTTGCCCGCTGTCAAATCCAGATGTTCGAGCATTTTCTTTTTGTAAGCAAAATTAAAATAAACTGTCTTGCAAAATTACTCTTATTTTAGGGTGCTAAATGAAAGCATCATGTGCATTTTCGAGGTTTAATCAAAATAAAGTTACATTAGGTAGACGACCTTTTTATATTTGCAGTCAGAGCTCTTACAATTTAGGTTTATATTGCCGGCGCCGTTTTTACAGTCATAACCATTCTCGGTATAAAGATCTCGTCAACACAAATAAAATAAGCTCAAATACGACGTTGTATTCTCTGTCGTCTCCATCATCAGATCAGCTCTAAACCTCCATTGTATTACAGTATCGTCAGACATACACATTAATATCAAGTTTTTAAATGATGCTCGCCTACACTTTTCGAGCGTCGCCCCCGAGTTTTCAGGATTTCTAACATCATATCTTAGACCTGATGACGATGGGATCAAATGGCGAGTACTTAATCTTTTAAAACAAAAAAAGAATTTCTCCAATCGGTCTATTCGTCTTCGAGTAATCGGTGAACGTAAATAAAAAATAAAAATAAATAAAAGATGTACATAGATGAATTGACAACCTCCTCCTTTTTTTGAAGTCTATTAATACACTTTACGACAAACCCCAAAAAAGGTTTTAGATCTCTGTTTTGGGCAATTGCGTCATATAGATGCAATAGCCCCGAAACAGCAGATGCATTTACCCCAAAAATCCAGACCAAACCTAAAACAATGAAATCTTCATTTCTCCACAAATAAAACGATTTCAATAAAAATAACTATCGGTACAGACAGGCTATAATATATTGTGTATGAACATTATCATCACCATCATCAACAAACTTTTTATCGTCCCACTGCTGGGCACAGGTCTCCTCTCATACAGAGAAGGATTGAGCGTAATCACCACGCTTGCTCAATGCGGGTTGGCGATTTCAGACTTATAAAGTCCAGGTTTCCTCAAGATGTTTTCATTCACCTTCAGTCATTGGTGTCCAAGCTATACTTAGAAAGTACATATAACTTTAGAAAAGTTACATCGGTACTTGCCTGGCCTGGAATCGAACCCGCGCACTCATATTTGAACATTTCACATTAAAAACAGAAAACTTAGAAGAAATATGGATCCTTAAGGATTTTAATCACTCATCTCGCGGAGCACGACTTGAAAAAATACACGCTATTTGTTGAATGTAGAAATGATGGAAAAAAAGGATGTACTCGATCCCCACGCTATCCAATAACAGAAATCAATATTTCACAAACTGTAGTACCGGACGGCTCGATAGATGGCGTTGGGATCGAGTTACATCTCGCTATGGTTTCGTTACCAGCAAGTAATATAATGCTGATCTTAACAAAACAAAATCTTCTGTCTCGCTCTGAGGTACTTCGTTTCATTCGAGTAACCAAAGTGTACATGGTCCTTACGAGTTAAAGATCCTTTTCAACCAAGAGAGTTCAAGTTTTAAAGACATTGCAGCTGCTCTTGCAATCTCTCAGACCGAATCGCACTTTATCCCTCCCCACGCTCCAAATTTTGGTGGACTGTGGGAAGCAGGGGTGAAAAGTGTAAAGCACCATCTGAAGCGCGTCATAGGTGACTCTACTTTGACGTTCGAGGAGCTGTCCACAGTCCTTTCTCAAATTGAAGCGTGCCTAAATTCAAGACCCTTGTCTCAGGGTAGTAGTGATTCAGAGGACCCTGTTCCACTAACTCCTGGACATTTCTTGGTGGGTCATCCATTGGTAGTGGCCCCGGACTACAACTATGAAAATGCCACAGTTAGTACCTTACGCAGATGGCAATTAGTACAACGTATGGTGCAGCACTTCTGGCGTAGATGGAAACAGGAATATTTAACAAACTTCTTCCAAAGGCATAAATGGAATATTCGTAACCCTGACTGTAAGATAGGTGATATAGTTCTAATAAAAGAGGATAACTTACCTCCAGCCAAGTGGTTATATGGTAGAATTATGCAGCTGCATCCAGGTAAAGATAACTTGACACGCGTTGTCACTATTCGTTACAAAGGCACTACGATTAAGCGTCCAATTTCAAAATTGTGTTTTCTTCCTGCTACGGAATAAGCCAATTTATGTTAAAAATAGAAATTTTGAAATTGTAATCTTATATTTGTGCTAGGGTTGTGTTGTGGTTTTGGTGTATGTTCTTATAGTATATGTCTTATTTATAATGTAAACAATGTGTTATACCTTGTGCATCATCCACTTATTATTGCAGTTAACACTTTCGTGGTCCATGGTCATGAAAATGTTTTACTTGTATGTTGTTATTTTAAGCACTTTGTCAAACGATAAAGTTTTTTTTGTAGTTTTTATGTTTTGATCGAAGCCATATCTGTCCACTATATTGCAATTTGATGTAAACAAGCTGTCCACTACTTAGAATTTGTCATAAATTATCATACAGTCCATTGTTCTTGTTGTTTCTGAGTTTATTCATGGTGGGCGGTACGAAAAGGAAAATGTTCCTTTTGGTGGGCGGAATGTTAAATGTAGAAATGATGGAAAAAAGGGTGTACTCGATCCCCACGCTATCCAATAACAGAAATCAATATTTCACAAACTGTAGTACCGGACGGCTCGATAGATGGCGTTGGGATCGAGTGACATCTCGCTATGGTTTCGTTACCAGCAAGTAATATAATGCTGATCTTAACAAAACAAAATCTTCTGTCTCGCTCTGAGGTACTTCATTTCATTCGAGTAACCAAAGTGTACACTATTTTCAATATGGCCGATATTTTGAAATTGTGCGGTACAACGCCATCTATTTAAACTATACGTAATACTTTTATACAAATTAAACAAAACAAGACGGCAGGAGAGGTTGGTGTTCAAATAGATTTTAAATTTCGATTAGTCGCAATTGCCCCTAGGACGCAATTGCCCCGGTTGACCTTACATAATTTTTAAAGCACTATATCTCGAGTACTAGGTATTACCGAGACACAATATAAAAACGCATTGCTAGACCTAGGGTGGCCTATCGAATGGTACAGATTCAAACAATTTTGTCAACTAAGTGTCGATATGGAAATATCCAGAAACTCGTCTCCGGTGAATTAGCGTAGGTACCTACCGAACGTACTCGAAACTATGCGCTATTATTATTACGTCTAGACGAATCTGGAATGTTTGTTCAGCTACCCTATATAGTCATCTCACCGACCCTGATGACCCCATAACCCTCCTGCAAGAGGCCACTAGGGCCACTAGCACAAAATACAAAAGACCGACCTATCGATCTCGCCGCCGAGGTCCGTCACGACGCGTTCATCGTAGTAATCCCTTGTCCGATGAAGTTCAGTCCGCGCCGCAGCTGAGCCAGTAAATATAAACTCCCGACTATGACCTCTGGGTTTGTTTCGGCCGTTTCTTCTCAGAACTCCTCTAGTACTAGGAAACGCCACCGTCATCAAAGCGAAAGTAAAAAAAAAAAAATGATCCAGCCGTCCCTTACTGTTTTCTTTAGCGACACCCTAAGCGAGGTTCATACTCCTCAGGTTGTGCCCTTAGCGTGTAGTCACTTAGCTTTTAGTAGCCCTGGCTGAAGGCTTTAGATTCACTTATGGCAGCCACAGGATAGTCTGTTTAAGTATTCACGACCTCTCAAGGTCAACTACGAGATGCCATAATCAAAAAAAAAATAGCGCAGAGCCAGTCTGCATTCGATTAGCGATACGAAAACAAGCGATACTAAAGAAGTGATCTTTGAGAATACCTACTGCGATAACTGTAACGAGAACTGTGAGTACTACGTGAAGTAACATTTGTAGTGTTATTGTGTGTTTACGACACGGACTTCGTGGACGTAAGGGAAGACTTCGGTGCAACATCAGCAACATTCTACTTGTCATTGCGTACAATCGACTGTACCTTCGTTGCCAATAAACTTCGCAATCCTTAACCGGCGTTTTAGTACCCCTAGCCCGTAACAATTGGTGTCAGAAGCGGAATGCCGGTCACGACAAAGGAAGACGACAGAGTTCGCATGCGACGACAAGCAACGATGGATTTGGCGCGTCAAGAGGAAAAATCGCTCGGTGTCCCTGAACCCGTAGAAGATGTGGCCGTCGTAACACTGACGAATGTGAGTGTGCCTAGTACCACCACTATTCCTGGAACTAGCGGATGCGATTTATCGGCGTTACTGGCTCACTTGACCGCGCAAATAAAAGGTATATCAAAATCCCAGGCAGAAACCTAGGCACAAATTAAAAGTGTAGCAGAATCCCAGGCTGAAACCCAGCAAAAATAGATAAATCCCAGGCAGAAACCCAGGCAAAAATAGAAAAATCCCAGCAACTGATATTAGAACTAAATGAAAAGTGGGAAAAAACCAAAGAAGAGGTCAACGAGCTTAGAGTAAACACAGCACAACATGAAGCACGTATGGACTAGGAAGATACACGCATAGACAAACAAGAAGTACGTATGAACCACCAAGATAATCGTATAGACAAACAGGATGCTCGTATTGACAAACATGATGCGCGTTTCAAGAAACTGGACACCACCATAATGGAATGTGAGAAAGAAATAAAATTCCTCCATGAAAAAGTACAGAAAGGAGGTATTAAAGGTGCGGTACCGGTAGCTAGTGCTTTGCCGACTTTCAAAGTACCGCATTTAGATGGAACAACGTCATGGGTGGCCTTCCGTTTTTAATTCGAAAAGGTCGTAAAAGGCAATAATTGGGACGACGATCAAGCCGTAACCGCCCTTATGCTTGCTCTGCGTGGTGATGCGGTACAAATCCTCGAGAATGTTTCCCGCCGCTAATACCCTAGCCTGTTTGTTGGAAGCGTTAGAGTCTAGATACGGGGAGGAACACCTCGAACATGTCTTCAGGGCTCAACTCTGCCACTGGACACAGAAGAGCAGTGAGGGTTTGCAACAATGGGCTACGGAAATAGAACGCATTGTTCAAAGGGCGCATGCATCAACACCGGCATTAATTGATGCTACTACTGTGCAAACCTTTACTGATGGTATTCGAAACGCAAAAGTCAGGGCTGCAGTTCGGCTAGGTCACCATCAGACTCTAAAGGCAGCCTTGACACACGCTCTGGAGGTGGCAGCAACACGTCAAGATGGCCGACAACACTACCGTGTTCGTGAGGTAACCGCACATATAAAAACCCGACAAGGACCAACTTGCTATGAGTGTGGCGAGCAGGGGCACATACGAATTAATTGTCCCAGGAAGGTTAAGAGAAGAAGTACTTCTGGGACACAGGTGAAACCCGAGGATTTAAGCTTAGAAGAGCCAGAGCTATGGAGCGAGTACTGGCTCATTTACATGAAGCCCCCATATTAACAGTATCACAAGTGGGCGACGGAAACAGTCTTGTTATAGAAGGAGAGCTTAATGGTAAATCATGCTGTTTCACATTGGATACTGGTGCATCAAGAACTATTGCACAACCGGAGCTATTTCGTCGGACCATAGCATGGAAAAGAGGATCTTCACAATGCCGATTACAAACCGCCACCGGCCAACCAGTACTCGTCCTTGGTGAAATGAATGTGACCTTGAAAATGGGTGATAAGACATTCAAACATCCTGTTTTAGTAACGAATATTACAGATGATTGTATTATAGGACTGGACTTTTTGAAGAAACAACAATGCGTCCTTAATGTAGCAAAAGGAGTATTGAGTTTTACAGAACAAGAAGTATTTCTTCAAGGTGGAAAACAAGGGTCAGTGTACTGTTTAAGGAGAATGGTATTACCACCTAGATCAGATACCTTAGCAGATATTAGACTATCTCCAATAGGATGCCGTAAACTATGCATTATAATAGTAGATTCTGGAGATCACCCAGACTGGGTAACAGCAAGGACACTGATAATGATTTCCGATAAACCAAAAGTATGCATTATCAACGTTAGTAACAAAGAAATAATTCTTGAAAAGAATTGCAAGGTCGGTGTGTGCGTGATATGAAGTGGCAGGAACATGTATCGACACTACTCGAAAATTGTAAGGGTAATTTAATGAAGTTCGAAAGTCACAAAGTTAAGCAACCGTTGCATAACTTCCATGACATTTTCTCGAAGATCGACAGTGACACCATATAGATACGAGCGATACGTTATATATATATATATAAGTCAGCCAAGTGTTTGGCTAACTATGCTGCTTCTATTGAGCAGTTAAGTAATGCACTTAGTGGTAATGAGCAGAGCTTGGAATTTGTTCCAAGTTATTTAAATTACAATTTGAGACAATAGAGTCAACCTCTAGCACTATTTTGAATAATGAATTAGACATGTACCCATTATCAAGAGACATTGAGACAATAGAGTTGAACTCTAGCAGAGATGTGAACCTAGAAACATTAATATCACACCCAATAAATTTTAATTTTCAAAATATAATCAATAATAATAACCTTAAAATTGTTCATCAAAATATACAGGTGATAAATAAACAATTAGAATTGGAGTTGTTCATGAACTGTAGTTATATTGATATTGTTTGTCTTACTGAACATTGGTTAAAAGCCCATCAGTTCATGTTCAGCTTTAATAACCATCAGATTGGTAGCTCATTCAGCAGAGTGAATATGATAAGGGGTGGCTCCCTAATAATCAAATTTAAAGAACGGGCTGATATTGTAAGCCTCTCTGTTGAGCGAGTTATTGAAATTGCTTGCATCGAGCTTGAGCGGTTCATTGTAATAAGTGTCTACAGGCCCCCATGTGCTTCCTATGATATTTTTGAAAAATATATGAAGGAAGTTTTATTAAAGACTTGTCACAGTAACAAAACAGTTATTGTCTGTGGAGACTTCAACATTAATGTTCTAGAGAAATCAGCTACAGTGAATGAATTTATCTCATTATTCAAGTCTTATAATTTGTACGCAAGATTCTTTGAGCCGACTAGAATAACTGCCACAAGTGCCACCTGTTTAGACAACATCTTTACTAATCTAGGACCTTCTGACCATTTAATTATAAATGAGTTAGACTCTGATCACTGCGGCCAGTTAGTTACTTTTCCTCAGAAGAGTGAAGTCAGAGCTCAAAGAAAACTTGTGAGTTTTGTTCCTATAAATGAAAATCGTTTAGGACAATTTAAAGATAATTTAATTGAAAAGCTACCGGGCTTGCCTCATCACACCAACCCGGATCATGCATATAGTGTGCTATTTAACTTGATTAATTGTGAATTTATGAAAGTTTTCACAAAAAAAAACATTGCCTGTTAGCGACCGCATTATATTTAGTGACTGGGCAACCCCAGGTATTTAAAAAGCAGGGAAAAAATGTATGAATTGTATCAGGAAAAAACATATAACCATGATGAAGCTTTTCAAGAATTTGTTAAAAAAATATTCAAAAACTTTTAAGAGAGCCTGTTCCTCAGCAAAAGCCATACACATTAAAAATAAAATAAAATCTTCTAGAAATAAAATCAAAACAACTTGGCAAATTATAAATTCTGAAACTGGAAGAACCAAAGTACAAAATCGCGATTTCCATCTTAAAATTAACGATGAAGATATAAAGGCGAACTTGGAGGTAGCAACTGAGTTTGAGAATTTTTTTACTAGTATTCCAATAATAACAACAAAAACTTTGTCTTCTTCCTCCACTTCTGCTTACGCCATACTAAAAGAATGTGTTCCAGAATGTGACAAACACTTTGAATTTACGTTTGCGACTGATAAAGACATTATAGAATCTTTTAAGGATCTTGATGTAAAAAAAAACTGCCGATCATTGGGGCTTGTCAGTATATACTGTAGCTTCAATAATAGATGTTATCGCACCTTTCTTAGCAATTGTTTTTAATTCTTGTGTCACATTTGATATATTTCCTGATTTGATTAAACTTAGCAAAGTAATTCCACTGTTCAAATCTGGTAGTATAACTGATCCCATGAATTTTCGGTCAAGTTCTATATTACCAACTTTGAGCAAAATTTTTGAAAAATTAATTTTGAAACAATTGTTGAGACACTTCAACTTATATAATTTATTGCACGTGAAACAATTTGGTTTTACAAAGGGTCGTTCAACTACCGACGCGGGCGTGGCGTTGCTAAAGAACATATTTGGGGCCTGGGAGGAATCGCAAGATGCTCTTGGTATTTTTTGTGATTTGTCCAAGGCCTTTGATTGCGTACATCATGATACTCTTATTAGGAAACTGTACCATTATTTAGGTTAGGTTAGGTTTAAGGGACAGAGCTCTCGACCTTCTGACTTCTTATCTGAATTATCGAATTCAGAGGGTTGATGTTAATGGCAACAAATCTGCAGGATCTGAGGTCACCATGGGCGTTCCGCAGGGCTCAATACTAGGTCCCTTCTTGTTTTTAATTTATATTAATGACTTATCTCATCACGTGAGGGATAATCACAACATAGTATTGTTCGCGGATGACACTTCTCTTATTTTTAAAGTCAAGCGTCAGCTAGCAAATTTTTACGAAGTTAACAATGCACTTTCGGAAGTTGTCCATTGGTTTAATGTAAATAACCTTCTTTTGAATGAAAAAAAAACTAAATTCATTAAATTTTCTACGCCAAATGTCAGGCAGCTAAGTACCAATGTTCAACTGAATGGAGTAGAGTTGATCCCTGTCGAGTCGACAGTTTTTCTTGGATTGACTATTGACTCCAAGTTACAATGGGTTCTCACATTGAGAAGCTGTCGGGTAGACTCAGTTCTGCCGCTTATGCTGTTAAGAAAATTAGACAGATAACTGATGTGAATACAGCCAGAATTGTTTATTTTAGTTTATTTTCATAGTCTTATGACTTATGGGATTCTTCTCTGGGGAACTTGTGCGGACATCAATACCATCTTTGTTTTACAGAAAAGGGCTGTTCGAGCCATTTACAACCTTGGTCCTAGAGATTCTCTTAGAGAAAAATTCAGAGAGGTGAACATTCTGACTGTAGCTTCGCAATATATATTTGAAAATCTTATGTATGTACATAAAAATATATCTAATTTTAAGAAAATAAGCGATATTCATAATATAAATACCAGGAACAAACACAATCTTGCTGTACATCACACTCGTTTCCACAGAGTAGGCAACTCGTTCATGGGTCAATGTATACACTTTTACAACAAGCTTCCCATGGACATTCGAAACTTACCCATTAAACGATATAAAACCTATATAAAGGCCAAACTTTGCAAAAAGGGGTATTATAAAATCTCAGATTATTTAGAGGATAGAGAGGCTTGGGACTGAGCTGCTCGCTCTGTTAAGCATTGTTATTAAGCAATATGCGTAATTATAACGTAAATTATTGTAAACATTTTCATTTTTAATGTCTGGACTTTAAAAAGACGATGATCCCTGAGTTTGTTTCGGCTATTTCTTCTCAGAGGTAGTCAGTTAGGAAATGCCGGCTTCATCTAGTTAAAAAAAAAAAAACATGACGTGTAAAAGTGATCGGTGATCCTACTTGCTTGATAAACGATTTCATTTCATTTCATTTCACACAGCCGATAAGACAGTTACCACGTCGTGTTCCCTTTGTAAGAGAACAGGAAGTGTCTGAAATGTTAAGAGATATGGAGAAAAATTTAATTATCGAAGCATCTACCAGCTCTTGATCATCTCCAGTTGTCCTAGTCAAGAAAACGGATGACAGCACAAGGTTTTGAGTTGATTACAGGATGTTGAATGTTGCTACGAAGAAGGATAGATACCCTCTGCCACGTATAGATGACACTTTAGACTTGCTAAGTGGCATGAATGGTTCTCTACAGTTGATCTTAAAAGTGGATACTGGCAAATGGAAATCTGTCAGGAGGATAAAGAAAAGACCGCTTTCACCACTGGTCCTGGAAACGGTCTCTGGCAATTCAAAGTCATGCCTTTTGAACTGTGGAATGCTCCAGCTACATTCGAGCCCCTAATGGAGCGCATCTTGGTGAGGTTGCTTGGTGATGCATGCTTGATCTATTTGGATGACATCATCATTATGGGGCGAAACTTCGCAGAGCACTTACGCAACATGGAGAAAGTGTTCCAGGAACTGCGTGAAACTAATTTTTAACTCAGTCCTAGTAACTCAGTCCTATTCCAGAAAGAGGTTGGATACTTGGGACACATTAGTTCGGCGCAAGGAATTCGAACAGACCCTGAAAAAATAAAAAACGTGTCAAAGTGGCCTACCCCTCGTAATAAAACTGAGGTACTCTCTTTCTTGGGTATGTGTGCATATATATATATATATGCGGTTTGTGAAAAACTTCTCCGAGTTTGCGAAACCGTTGCATCGTCTAACAGAGGAAAAGTGTCAATTTGAATGGAACTCGGACTGCGAACATGCATTTGCGCTACTGAAAACTTACTTGCGTGAGGCTCCTCTTTTATGTTACCCTATTAGGGAAGGCCCATTTGTGGTAGATACAGATGCCAGCAATGTTGGTATTGGAGGAGTTCTCCCTCAAACACAAGGAGATAGGCAGGTCGTTACTGCATATTTCAGCAAATGCCATTCCAAGCCTGAAAGAAATTACTGTGTTACCCGCCGAGAACTTCTAGCCGTTGTTAAGACCTTACCACACTTCAAGAAATATTTGATTGGGAAGCAGTTTACATTTTGTAGCGATCACGCTGCCTTACAGAGCTCCTTCAGTTCAAAGACCCAGAAGAACAAGTAGCATGGCAAAATTGAGACGGCTTCCGATCGCCTAATTCTTCATGCACGAGGAGCTGCTTCACCTTTTTCTCACGTGACGCCGCGCTATGGAAAATCGTAGAACTACTGCTGATTAAAAATAGGTTCTGTCAATGTCGCTACTGGCATACTTTATTTATTTTACTTAATAGTTTAAGGACCAAACTAGAATATAATATCAAAAAATTATACATATTATTTGAAATGTTTTTTAGTTTATAGTTTTGACGGACGTCCATGTTAAGCCCGTTCACTTCATCACTTTCAAATTGATTTTATCGTTATACATTACAGGAAAAGGTATAATGTATTATATATTTCTGGAAACCTCGCCTTTTGAAGAATATGAAACACCTATTATGTATTTAATATTATGTTAACGTTTACCTTAAAATAATTGCAAAATAAATAATGGTAAAAAAAAGTTTATTTAAAGTTCATCGAGACTTTTGACAGTTACCCACGTTTACCCATGCTTTACATTTAATGTTTATTTGTAGCCTAGCTATCCATAAACATGATCAAATAAAAAAAAGTTGCGAATATTTGCGATTTTCGGAGTAATTTGTAAAAATGTGATATAAGTCAGGAAACAGAAAACCGCTCGCTATCTATTGCTGTTTGAAATGTTCCTGTCTACATCAATAGTTTGCGGTAAGTTTTGTAATTTATCTTTGATATTAGGATGTCTTTTCTATTTTGCACTCATATTGCGTGTGAAAATATTAATCAACAAGATGTACACTACCCTCATATTTCATAGAATATATAAACAATAGTTTCATTTCATTTTAAATAACAGAATAGTGGTGAATTAGAAGAAGAAGAAGTGTAATTGTTACCAATACAATATAATTACGTGTTTTGTTAACTCTTCAAAATGTCTACTTTCAAGTGTTCTAAACGTGAAATAATACTTTCGTATATCGAAGGAGGAAAATCGTTGGAGGCATTATCAACCGTTTCAAAAGAAAATTATCATGTATCTGAAGACAACTTATGTTTCATCCTCAGTGATTTTCAAAGACATATTATTCCCACTTTTAATAAAAGATGGACAGAAGCTTCACGGAAAAAGGATTTATTTTTAACGAAAAACAGTAACTGGTTGGAATCAGAATATTCAGTAAATTTACCGAACTCTGAAGACGTTACAACCGTCTCCACACCATCTACTTCTTTTGGAAAACGTGGAAGACCGTGCGCATCTTATCCAGACTTGTCAGAATCCAGTAAGAGAAGAAAAAATCTAATGTTACTTAATGAATATGGATTTGAACACGTCTATAATGCATATCTTCAAGGGTTACGTTCAATAGGAGAAAGAACAGAAGCTAATCTTGTGGAAACATTAAGGTTTGCTGACAGTGAAAATAAGACCTTATTCTCGAGTCTCATAGAAGATGCAAGGCAGACAAAATTTTTAACGGATGAAGAAGCATTGAGCGTGTTTATTGACTTGGATTTAACAAAAGCACAATATTTGTACTTGAGAAATGTAACGAATGAACGAAAATGTTTTGTGTTTCCACCATATTTCAAAGTGCAAGAAGCTAAAATTACTTGCTATCCACCATCTTCAGCTATAGAAATTAAAGATACAAATGCAAAAATAGTAAGACTTCAAGATTTATTACATCACACTGCAGCTAGGATATTGAAAATAGATTCAGTGTATAAAAATGGATTGAATAACTTACTTCTATACAGCAAATGGGGCTGTGATGGCTCATCTGGTCAAAGTCAGTACAAACAGAAACTGCCAGAAGAGTCTGAACTAATTTCTGATGCAAATTTATTTATCACTTCTTTGGTGCCTATTAAGTTTATTAACGAGCTTACAGGTGATGATGTTTGGCAAAATCCGGTACCTTCATCTGTTCGTTTTTGCCGGCGGTAATAGAATTTTGCAAAGAAACTCCCGAGAAAACTAAAGCTGTTGTGGATGAAATAAAAGGTCAAATAAATTCTTTGCGTCCATCGTTAATTAACAGAGAAGCTGAAGGAGTGCAAGTGAAGCATGATCTATTTCTTACAATGATAGATGGCAAAGTGGCACAGGTATTAACAGATACGTCTTCGGGTTCCACATGTACAATATGTGGAGCTACTCCACGCCAAACGAACGATTTGACTAAAGTTACTGCTAGGCCTGAAAATGAAGATTCTTATCAATACGGACTGACTACTTTGCACGCCTGGATTCGTTGTATGGAAATGATTTTACACATTTCCTATAATCTGTCTTTCCAAACTTGGTCAGCCACCAGTGATGAAAAGAAACGACTAAAGCAAGAGATGAAAACCCTGCTACAAAGGCGTTTCCGTGAAGAGCTAGGATTGATCATCGTTAAACCAAGACAAGTAAGTGGTAATTCTAATGACGGTAATACTGCCAGAAGATTTTTTCACAATGCAAGCTGCTCTGCTGAAATTACAGGAGTGGATATAAACTTAATTAAACGACTTTACATAATTCTGCAAGCTCTTTCATCGGGTATAATGATAAATGCTGTAAAATTTGGCAGTTATGCTATGGAGACTGCCAGGATCTATGTGAGCAATTATGAATGGTACTACATGCCATCTTCCGTTCACAAAATATTGATTCATGGAGAAAGTGTCATATAGCATTTTGCAGTACTTCCTATTGGTCAACTTTCAGAAGATGCACAAGAATCTCGTAATAAGGATTATAAAAAAAATCGTCTACATCATGCTAGAAAATGCTCAAGATCCGCTACAAACGAGGGTGTATTTCATACTCTTCTTTATACTTCAGATCCATACATAACCAGCATTAGAAAACCGTATACTAAAAACGTGAAGGAACTTGACGAATACACCTTAGATCTTTTGAAAGTAAACGAATTAATTTCAGATCCCGAAGTTCATCAAGTATAATTTACATACCTAATATTTAGTAAAGATTACAATTATTTAATTAACTAATCATAAAAAACATTTTTATGAAATATTACGATTTAAACCGATTTTAATCATAAATATAAAAAAAATATATATTATTATTATTTAAATTGATATGTATTTTGATGTACTATATGATATTAGGTTTTCGTAAACATTAAAATAATAGTATACACTGTTAAAAAAGAAATATTGGAATTTTTTTATAGTTTTGAATTTTTATTAATTTTTTAATATAAGGTTTTACATTCAATCATAATAAATTATACATTAGCCATATACACTATTCTATATCTGTGCAAAATTTTAGAACATAATATTCAGAAATAAAAAAGTTATTGATTTTTAATCAGAAACAGACCTTTATTTTCCATAGTGCGCCGATAGCCTCTTAATGAGCTCACCTGTAAGTTTTTCATATTTTTCTGTGGCCGGAGGGGCGCGCCAGTAAAACATATGATGTTTTCATCTCGCTCGCCCTCATAGCGCGTGAGACTCGCCGACAGAACAATAGGGCGCGTCATAATATGGCTGCCGATCAACTATCAAATATCTACTAATACATACAATTTGTTGATACATAAATGTTCAGTGTCACTACATAGTATTTAAATTTTTAGGACAGTTTTTCATTGCTTAGTCTTAAATACTTTTGTCATATGTTTATTAAAGTAATTTCGTTTTTACTTTAGGGTGGTTTGGTGTGATTTTACATTATTTCATGTATACTCTACATAGTTTAGTTATATCAAGTATAAGTTTGCTCGTAGAGTCGATGGCTGATGGCGCAGTAAAGTTCTGGAGTAGCGGCAACGTGCCGGAAGGTGCAGAGTAGGGAGGCCCCCAACAAGGTGGACCGATGACCTGTTGAGGGTCCCAGGCAGCCGATGGATGCAGGGAGCACAAGACCGGTCATGTTGGAAAGCCTTGGGGGAGGCCTTTGTCCAGCAGTGGACCTATAAAGGCTAAAGGAGAAGTATAAGTTAACAAAAGGATGTTAGTATATAAATCGTATGTAATATGTATTAATGGGGTTTCACCTCATTGGTAGCTTCAACGAGCAGTACACAACTCTGTTGTCCAGCCCGGCCGGCGACCAACTACATACCTTTGCATCCAGAGCTCGAGAGCAATCTTTTTTAAGTCGGGGAAATGTAGTTCTCGTCGAGTTTTTCACTTTATTTGGTTTTGACGACTAACGATGTTGACTGTGAATACAACTGGCTTCCTTCTAATGTATTTCTGCAGACTATGTATTGTCTGATGTAAGCAGTGAGCAAGCTCCGGTAGTACAGTCACCTGCACGTCGCATAACAACAGCGCTTCTGTACTTCATATAGTTAGGCTTACATGGCATACTGTTGTGGTTGCAGGAGCGGTCCGCGCCGCACGCGCTGCGCTGTCCGCTGTCGCACCGCGTGCTGCACGAGCCGGTGTTTGCGGCCGATGGCTACACCTACGAGCGCGCTAACATCCTGGATTGGTTCCTCGCTGCCGGTGCGTCGCCACACTATACCACTACACAGTACACCATCACGATCTGAATTATCACGCAGGACTACGCATAAGCGCATACACCTTGGCTGATAAGGACTACACCAGATCTGGATATGACCTACTTTGGGGGCCACTTATACAGAGAGGACACGGTGGAGCATACGGCGGAGTTCTGCTCGGCTTGGGTAGAGCACCGACGTGTCCTCATAGCGGGATCGGATCTCTCGTGTTTGACCCTGGTCGAGGCCATGATCCGGAGCGAGAGTGCATGGCAGGCCGTCACCTCCTTCTACGAAGCAGTAATGCTGGCAAAGGAGGGGGTAAAGCGCGTGAGGCAGCGGGAATCCCAGCGCCCTCACGCCACTAGCGGCCGCAGGAGAAGCCTTGGTCGGGAGGCAATATCAAACTCCCAGCCATCGTAGGCGCGGGCCTGCGGGCGGCGAGCAGTGGGCAGCTCGCCGCTTGGTAAGGACCAGGCCCGAGACGATGGCGCATTGTGTTTCACGTGCGCCTCAAAGAGATGTCAGCACATCGTGACGGGGTCCACGAAGACGGATGCCTCCTGGGTCAGCGTTGCGGGTTGGTTAAAAAAGAAACCATCGCACACGAAAACGTCGCACAGGCAATTGAAGAAACACGGGTGGGTTTGAGTCAGTAGAAGTCTGACACGCCCTTCCGCTCCAGGGTCTGGACCCGGACGAGGGTCAGTTCAGGTTTCGATATGGGCGCTCCACCATACACGCTGTGTCGCGCGTGAGTCCTGGAGGAGGAACCGCTTTTTCGGGGCGGGGTGATGTCCTGGGTCATCTCTAACGCCTTCAACACATTGACTGTGAGTTTTATTCGTAATGTAGTATTGTGTAGGAGGTTGTTGTATTGATACCATCAAGTGCCTCTCTGCTTCCGTCATATAGTTGGACTTATATGTCGAACAAGTGTGACACCTATGTATATGGGAGGTAATGGCGCAATCAGCACGGCATGTCGTTCGGTGTTCTACACTTAAATTATAAGCAGACGGAAAGACCACCGCAGGTAAACCTATACTAATATATACTTCTATATCTATACTAATGTATAAAGCTGAAGAGTTTGTTTGTTTGAACGCGCTAATTCCAGGAACTAGTAGACCGATTTGAAAAATTCTGATGATTATCCATGTGAGATGGTTATCCATGTGAGTTCACTTTATTAACAAACATCTCTCTATTGAATCCACCATCACCTATATCAAGCTATTTGCCACAATAGTCCTGTTAATGATATCATTATCATTTGTTCCACAACTGTTATTTGGCACTTCCGATCTCATTACGCTGTATTTTAGAGCAAGTTGGTGATGAATAATACTGGCTTGGTAGACTATAGAAATAGGTACTCTTCGATAATGGTGTTGGATAATTTACTCCGGGCAGTGGCATGCCCGTCAACAATGTCCTTCAATTTCTTACTGTTTATGATTATTTACCAGAGTGGTGTAGTGAGCATGTGTGTTGCAGATGGCGCGCTGTCGCCAATCTCGGGGCGACGTCTGCTCTCCTCGTACCTGCAGTTGAACTTCGGGCTGCGTGAGCAACTGCGCGAGTTCTTGCGCTCCTCAGCTGACACATAATACCTGACGTGAGCTAGCCGCCACTCCCTCGCTTTAAGTGACATGTTTCTGGATCTTGTGATTTACTTGTGATAAGCACAAATTTTCTGGATGGTTTTGAGTATTTATATACTAAACTATTAATAATAATTGTGTGAAGTCAATTTTCTCTGATAGTCATTTACGAAAGTTTTGCAATAATAATCAAAATGGAAACATATTTTATATTTGCACGGCTTTTATTATTCCATTGCTCATTTGCCCTGTTTGTTATTACTTAATGGTTTTGCCTGAATACCTAACAAAATAATATCGGAATCATTCTTTATCTAATATGGTCATAACGCAGAACTAAATTCCTGCCTTTTGATTCAACTACGTTAAGGTTGACTTTCAGTCTAACAGGATGCAGCAGAATACCGGTATTTAACTGACCTACACATCTCAGTAACTGGGCACTACTCTGAGAAACAAGGAAGAAACGAACTCGCCGATTAATCTCTCTTAAACAGACTTGTAGCGGTACCTACAAACGCCACAAAATGAACAACGCGTCATACTGACGTCACACGAATTCTACATCTCGCAATCAGAGTTTACCGTGCAATTAGCATACATACAACTTGCCAATTTCAACCATTGGGCAAAGTGGCCCGCCAGACAACTAGTCTGGTTGGAGGATCCTCCCTTTTCTATGGAGGATGAGTGAACTTTACTCCCTGTTCCTCATGCCTCCACATTGGTGACCCCGAGCATGAACATCAGCCCAGCCTTCGTGCAACAACTTGAGCGTGACGTCATCATCATCACTCCCGCAAGCTTCATCGGCGAATCACCCACCCAGCCAGCACCCACTTCTTCAACGGGATCCTGACCACAAGCATGCAGCGACTCCACTTCCCTTCGCGCCCCCGCGCCGTGTGGTGTGAAGTTAATACGCTCCGGTTATATTTACGAATATCGTGTTCCGATCAGTTCCGGCTGGTGTTTTTCTTTCTAGGATTGTTCAATTTGTGTCTAGTTTTGGTATCGTAAGTTTATTTTTAGTGTTTGTTTTGTAATTACTGTAAATCAATCAATCTCGGTGAGTACATTTATTTTCTTTTTTGTGAGGGTAACGTAATTTTTTTTTTTCTTCTCTTCTCACTAGTTTTATTTTCTTTTCGTTAAGTTAGATTTGTTTTCTTGTTTATTAATTACTTATGTCAACTTACAATGATGACCCGCCTGATCGTGGTGGAGATATTTTTCGTAGAAATAATAAAACAATTAGGTCGCCGCCAACGCAGACGGCTAAGCGTCTATTTTGTGAAATGTCTCCGACCGACAAATTAGTAGATGATAGGTCGAAACGCCTACAAATAGCTCCTAATTCTCCAGAACAGTCCTCGCCTACATTAAATATGTCCAATAGTAACAGTGATAGTTATTACGATTTGGTTTCGGAGGCGTCTGTGTACCTGTCCAAAATAAACGAACTGGTTAACGATAACGGTTCTCGTATAAATGTCGCGAATAAATCATCTATTATGGATATGACTCAACGAGTTACAAGTATCGTGTCTTTGTTAGCTTTAAAATCTTCGTGTAACGAAACAAAGCTTGCTAATACCGAGCGCGAATTAGAAATAATCAAATTAAAATCCGGCGTTAAAACCGTTAATGAGGACAATAAAATGTCGTACGCAGATTCTTTGAAACTGCGGTTGCCTAAAGTGGCCCCGGCTATTGAATCTAGAGTGCCTCTGCCTTGTGTCGTCGCCTATCCGACCCAAGAGCGATCAGCTGACTATGCGTCATCGTCCGCCACTAAACAAGCTCTTATGAAAGCGATTAGACCGAGTGACGATGGGTTTCAAATAGTCGGTATTAAAAAAACCGCCAAATCGGGTGTTGTATTACGGGTAGCGAATGAAAACCAATTGAAAAGGTTAGAATCGGTAGATGCTATAAAGTCTGCGGGTCTTCGCTTAGAAAAACCAAAGGGTCGCCGCCCCCGTCTATTAGTTAAAGACATTCCCGCCTCAATGGAAGACAAAAATTTTTTGCAAGCTATTTACCGCCAAAACATTAAAAATGAGTTGCCAATAAAAGAAGACGATTTCATTAAATCCACCAAAATAGTCCGTAGGCGTTCTACCGATACCGGTCGGAAATGGATAGGCATAGAAATTGAACCCGAGGTACGTAAACATCTTGTGACTACCAAGGATAAATTATTTATTGACTGGGCCACTTGCCGTTTTGTTGATGATATCGAGGTAGTTCGTTGCGCGTATTGTCAACAATTCGGTCATGTTAAAAAGCATTGCGCTAATAAATCACCAACCTGCGCTGTCTGTTCCGAGGCTCACGAAACCAATGTTTGCCCGCATAAGGGCGATTCGAATTTTACCCCGGTTTGCGCGGCGTGTAAACGATTTAAAAAACCCTATGATCATAGATGCGGGTCGGACCAGTGCGGTACCTATAAATTAAAACTCGAACAACTTATCCTACATACTAATTACTAATTAAGATGGATAGGTTAAAAATAGGGCAATTAAACCTTCACAACGATAAGGTGGCGACATCAGAGTTAGATAAATTAATTATTGACTACAACTTAGACCTTGTACTCATTCAAGAACAATATCAAAACTCACGTTTACGTCACAGGGTAGTTCAACTGGATTGCGGGGCACGAGCCGGAATTTATGTTGCGCGGTCTTCTAACTTTACGGTAACGTCTTTACGTGACCTCATGACGCCACACTGTGCGGTTGCCGAAGTATCATCAGCTTCTTTTAAAGTATTCGTTGTAAGCTGTTACTTTCAATATTCAGATCCTGTTACTCCTCATATACATAATCTCCGTCATGTCTTGCGGTCACTCGCGGGCTGCAAAGTTATCGTTGGCGCGGATGTCAACGCGTCATCGTCTCTGTGGTATGGCAAGGTTCGGGCCACCGATACTGAACGACGCTGCGCTGTTGAGGATTTCATTGCTGAGATGAACCTATCGATTCATAATACCCCTGATGCACCACCTACTTTCTGCAGCCAAATGGGCGAATCTTGTATTGACGTCACACTTTCAAGTGCGGACGTACGTTTGGATAGGTGGCGTGTCCTACCGGACGCGTCTTGTAGTGATCATCGCCTGATCGTGTACGAATTTGTTCCTGGTTATATTCAGGGTCCGTCTCATATTCCCGGTAATTTCAGATATAGATGTAAAGGCGCGAACTGGGAATTTTTCGGCTCGCTTTTTGCGTGTCACGCCAAAGAATTCACTCGGGACGGGCTGTCAGCCGAAGAAAGTGCTGACATTATGTCAGAAACCTTTACCTACTGTGCTGACATTGCCATTGGTCGCGGATCTATGACCAATATTCGTAGATGTGACTGGTGGAGTGATTACTTAGTTGAACAGCGTAAAAGATATCGCAGAGCGCGTAGACGGTTAAATAAACTCAAGAGCCGAAAGATTACTGGAGATCTTCTTACGTTCGCTTTAAATGCTTTTAGAGTTGCCAAGTCACGCTACAAAGCATCGGTGGAAAAATCTAAGGGTAATTTGTTGCGAAAAATTGTTGATAAGCTTGACAGGGAGGGTCCGTGGTCTCCCTTATATCACGAATTTAAAGCTAACAGATCGGTCGACCTTGCATACGTTCAAAACATTAAAGTCAATGATAAGCATACCACAGGCATAGAGGAAACAACAGAAGTGCTAATTAATACACTTATCCCTGATGATTCACCGGCTAACGATAGCGACTACCACCAACAGATTAGAGCGTGGGCTCCTGTGCCACCTGAATCACCAATGTCAGACGTACCATCTAATGACGAATTTATAAATATTGTTAGAAAACTACCGGTCAACAAATCATCAGGTGAAGATAAAATATCTAATAGGATGATTAAAGAAGCGTGTAAAACAGCGGGTGATGCCATCTTAACTGTATATAACCGATGCATTGCTGAAGGCGTTTTTCCTCGTAAATGGCGACGCGGTTTCTTACGAATAATACCAAAGTGTGGTGACAAACCACCGGATGATCCGAAGTCATATCGTCCTATCACACTTCTACCATCTTTGGGTAAACTTCTTGAGCGCCTCATCGTTCCACGTTTACTACCGAACGGTCCAAAATTCCATAATAATCAATATGGCTTCACCATAGGTAAATCTACAGTCGACGCGGCGCTTTCTGTCAGAAGAACCGTTAACCAATCTGAAAACAAGTACGTAATTGGGATCTTCCTGGATATTTCTGGGGCTTTTGATAACGCCTGGCGGCCTATGCTGTTGTTAAAATTAAAAACCCGCGGTTGCTATAGAAACATATATAATCTCGTTTACTCTTACTTTATAAACGGTTCCGCGGTACTTAAGCTCGGTCATTTTTCTAGTACTAAAACACTAACCATGGGATGTCCCCAGGGTTCAGTTGTCGGTCCTTATTTATGGAATTTGGGTTTTGATGACTTCCTCGCGATCCCGCTTCCTTGCGGCTGTTCACTTACTGGTTACGCGGACGATGGCCTACTGCTCATTCAGTCAAGTACCCGAGCTGGACTTGAGAACTTGGCCAATACTTGCCTAAATTTAATATCTCAGTGGGGTGGAGGGAAGTGGAAAAAATATCTTTTTTCTTACTCCTCCGCTATTCTTTTCTGATTAATTTCGTTGCGGGACCCAAGACAGTTGAATCGTTTCTCCGGGACTCGTCGAGCTTCATTGCTCGGCGTTTTTCTGGCGGTCGCCACTGTTGATTCTGGCTTTCAGGAGTTGCAGTGGTTGGGAAAAGTGTGGCGGGTTTGTACCAAAAAAAAAAAAAAAAAAAAAAAAAAAAAAAAAAAAAAAAAAAGCATGCAGCGACCGCGCATACCTGGTCATCACCCTCAACCTCATCAGCAACCTCGACGCAGCCTCAACCCGGCGCTGTACGACATCTGACGCACTGGAGTACAACGCAGCGCCCCATCACTCCGACTCACTGGAACCTCAGCTGGCCTAGCAAGAATCACAAGATACAAGACTCAGCCCACTATCGACCTCCGGTCTCCGGAGGGAAGTGATGTAGCGGTACCTACAAACGCCACAAAATGAACAACGCGTCATACTGACGTCACACGAATTCTACATCTCGCAATCAGAGTTTACCGTGCAATTAGCATACATACAACTTGCCAATTTCAACCATTGGGCAAGTGCCCGCCAGACTTAACACCCGTCTGGTCGGAGGATCCTCCCTTTTCTATGGAGGATGAGTGAACTTTACTCCCTGTTCCTCATGCCTCCACAGACTAATCTTGACCGGTTATTGCGTAACATACTATCAATAGCAATAGGTCATCAACATTCATTGCATTGCATTTGTAATGAAATCTAGACAAAGTCATGCCAAGTGTAAGTTTCCTTACTGCGATTTTTTTTTTCATTATAGTATATGTTGAGTGACTTGGCCGTAAACTATTGTGAACTTCCCAAAAAGCGTCTGGGACTTTTCAGACGCCATCACCACAAGCCATGGTTCAGGGGATAAGGGATAAGTCAGTGGCATACGTCTCTAAAGGATGTCGTTATTTATGACATAAGCTGGGAACGTTTGTAATATGTCACGTGCACCAAAATAAACTCTTTATACCATAGGTCATTAATACGCTTAGGGCCCTGTAAAAATTAAAAAGAAATGTGTTGTGAACCTTTGCGATGCACAATATCAAATGTATATTGGGAGATTATGGTGCTAATCATACAGAAGGGTTGTTTAGAATGAGGAGAAAAGTTTTCTGTTATAACAGACCATATTATGATAATTATGGTCTTTTATAACAGAAAACTTTATCTCATCTAAATAACAATGAAAATGTTGGAGTTCAAAACTGTGCTACTATAGTTACGCCCTGTCTTAGAGAATAGTCACGAATAATAGGTTGTATCAATACTGTTACGAATGCACTTTATGTCGAGGGCATAAGGTTCAATATTGCGTGGCATGCAGTACATAACTTTTAAGCGCTATATCTCGAAACCGGTATTACAGGGGTACAATATAAAAAGGCATTGCTAGACCTAGGATGGCCTATCGAATGGTACAGGTTTCATCAATATTGTCAACAAAGTTTCCACATCGAAATTTCCAGAAACTCCCGTAAATTACCGTAGGTACCTGCCGAATGTACTCGAAGTTATGCGCTATTATTATTGATTTTGGAGGAGTTTGAAATGTTCGATCAGCTTAAATCATCTATATAAAGCCCGGTGACGCCAGCCCGTCCCACTTCATCCATAATGAGATCCTCCACCTTGATCTCAAAATCCCCACTATCCAGCAGTTCATTAAGCGTCTTTCCAAACGCTTCTTTGACACAGCAACGAAGCACTGCAATTCTCTGATAGCAGCGGCTGCTAACTATATCCCCTCCACCATCTCCAAGCTTCGCCGTCCACGGCATGCCCTCACAGATCCCGATGACCCCATAACCCTCCTCCAAGAGGCCAATAGGGTCACCAAGACCGACCTACCGACCTCGCCGCCAAGGTCCATCGCGACACGTTCAAAGTAGTAGTCCCCTCCCCCGTCCCTTCTCCGATGAAGGCCAGCCCGCGCCGCAGCTAAGCCAGTAAATATAAATTCCTAACTATGACCTCTGAGTTTGTTTCGGACGTTTCGTCTCAGAGTTAGTACTAGGAAACACCGCGGTCATCAAACCGAATTAAAATAAAACTTCGATCCAGCTGTTGCTGTTCTCTCCAGAGACGTCCTAAACCGAGGTTCGTACCCCTCGGGGGTGCCTTTAGCTTGTATTCGCTTAGTTTTTAGTTGCCCTGGCTGGAGGCTTTAAATTCATTTAAGGCAGCCACAGAATAGTCCTGTTAAGTAGGTAGTCACGACCTCTCAAGGTCAACTACGAGATGCCATTCAAAAAAAAAAAAAAACCCCGAGCCAGTCTGCACGAGGCGAAAACAGAAAACAAGCGACACTTAAGAGGATCTACAGTGACAACCCATCGGGAACTTTGGGGACCACGTAAAGAAACATCTATATTTCAATAGAATCACTGAAATAACATGCATAATAACTTGGTATTTCGAAAAAAACATTTAAAAGTTGACATTAATTTTACGTAATACCCCTACAAAAAAAGAAAGATGGATGAAATCCAGGTGTTAAACACATTTTGAAATTCAACCAATGAATAAAGTTCAGGTATAGATAGTTCAATCCACGAAGACGCGCCCCACCAATTTTAGGTTGAGGGGATCGCGGGGCGCGGGGAGTTTTCTCCGAGCGTCAGTCACGGACCGTCAGTGGTTCGATGCACACAAGTAGTACAACCTGTATTCCAAAAATCCAGACTCGACACGAAAGTTGCTCTACTTTATATTTTTTTAAAATGTCGAAAAAATCTCAGCGTGTTGTACTTAAAAGCCAGGTATGTAAATTATTGTTACGAAACACATAAAATAATAAAAGAAAAGTAGTTTAATTCAAAATTAAATTTTACTAACTAGACTTCATTTTATATTTAAAAGTAAGACTAATGTTATTTCTTTTTTTTTTTTTAATTGTAGGCAAGAGAAATTATTTCTAAAGTTTACGATTTCATGAAAAAAGAAGCAAGTAAAAATTTTGCAGAAAAACTCACTGATGCTCGATGGAGAACCGCACAGGCTGTTGGAATATCTGAAAGCACAGTGACTAGAATTCTACGCGAAAGAAAGGCTTATACTGAGACAATAAAGCAAACTACAGTATCTACTATGGAGTCTAATATAACTATGGAGACGGATGCGATAGTTTCTGTAGTCCAAAGTGAAGAGCGTACAACAGAGCCGACTACGGAAATGGATATTGATTCTAAAAATGAAGCGAGTACGTCGCATTCGAATTTAGCAGGCAGAAGTGCTTCTATTTTTACATCACCTATGAAGAAGAGAAGGGTAAGACCACGAAAAATTAATTTAGATAAATTTGATATTGGTGTAGTCCGAAGAACTATCCAAAACTGCCATAAAGAACATCATCAATTTCCAACATTATCACGACTTAATACTATTTTGAAAGACCGTATACAATTTAATGGATGTAGAACCACCCTAAGAACATTGTTACTTAAGCTTGGTTATAAATGGAGAAAAACTGAGAATAATAGGAAGGTCCTAACCGAAAAACATGATATTCAAATGTTAAGATTGAAATATTTAAAACAGGTAAAATCTTTTCGTAATGCAGGTAGACCTATAGTGTACACAGATGAATCATATATTCATACCAACCACGTGCAAAAAAAATCTTGGGCCGACAAAGGCTCTAAAACAGCAATGAAACAAAATTTAACAAAGGGTGTGCGCATAATTATAGTACATGCCGGAAGTGCTGAGGGTTTCGTACCAAATGCGTTGTTAACGTACAGAGCAGAGATCAAATCCGGAGACTACCACGATAATATGAACTCGGATAATTACTTAAAGTGGCTTAAGGAGAAACTAATACCAAATCTCCCAAATGAAGCCGTGGTAGTCTTGGATAATGCAGCCTATCACAATACTAGTTCAGAAAAAATACCCACATCCAACTCCAACAAATTAGACATGCAGACTTGGCTGAATGCAAAAAATATCCATTTTGTACCAACCTACAAAAAGCCTGAACTTTATGACCTTATATTAAAAAACAAAGAAAACTTCCGCAAGTACAGAGTTGACGAATTATTAAAGGAATATGGATTCACAGTGCTTCGGCTGCCTCCTTATCACCCAGAGTTAAATCCAATCGAAAACATTTGGGGTATTGTAAAAAACGACGTTGCTAGCCGCAATATCAATCAAAACAACACTTCGATTATGCCCATTTTAAATGAAGCATTTGATCGAGTAAATAAAGATGTCTGGTTCAATACTTGTCAGCACGTGGAAAAAATAGAAGACGAATACATGAGACACTGTGATCTTGATTTCAATTTTATTATAAATGTCAGTGATACTTCAGAATCTGAATCAGACATTTTATCGGCTAAAACAATGTCGCCATCATCCAAATAATCGATCAATCCGGATTCTGTCGTCATTTGCGAATCACTTTTTCTTCCACCAGCCACTTTAGACTTAAAAGAAATGAAGCCTCCAGGAGTAATACCTATGAGCAACTTAGCAGTAAATCCCTTCTTGTAATGTGAATAACAATATACACGATTATCTACTGAAGCCGGAACTTCTATCCTGAACTCAGTGCAATCTATTATCACTCTTGTATTACTGTATTTTGGACGGAAACAGTCTGGCATTGTGGCTTGAACAGTATCTTTATTTGGCCAAAAAACAAAATTAGCTGTTGATTTAGCTACATTTTCTAAAGTTGTATAGAAAATCCTTGAGATTGTTGTTCTGTGAACACCAAACAAGACGCTTAGAGCCGAAAATGTCATGCCAGTTTTAACTTTTATTAAAAGAATAAAGAGTCTATCTTCTTTGGAAATACTGTATTTGTGACTGATTGTTAATGTTTTTAATAATAATCGAAAGTTGTTGAATGTCACACCTGCGAGATCCATAAGTTGCTCATCATTACGGATCGATGAAAACCCAGTAAAATCTGATTTTTCGGTTGAAGTTGTCATATCTATATATGTTTTTTGAGGGGTATTACATTCGTTGTCCTTCATTTTTTTGTAATTTTTAATATAAATAGTAGAGTTGTCTATTTCTGTTTGTATTTCAGCATCACATACTTGGTTATAAATATATCTATTACATGTAAATGTTTTTTCTGCATTGTTAAATTTCGAAAATATATCAACTTGACATTCCTGATCACATTTTAAAGTCATGTCTACTTGATGAAATGTTTCAGATGAGTGAATAATTTTTTGGTTGGTTGGTATGGTGTTAAATAATTCATTCTTCTTTCTCTTTTTCATTAAACGTTTGTACCGGGACATAGCTGCAGATTCATTTGGTATTTTTGAACGATAGATTGAAGGAAATATCGTCGGTATATAACTGGGACTGGCTGACTCGTCTGATTTCTTGCCACCAATAAAATGAGCACTGCATATTAAATCATTTGGTCTTGGGTACCATGGCAATCCATCAGCACTGAAACAAAGTTGAATTTAAATAGGTAAAATGGATTCTTTGATTAATATCAAATACAGGATTTAAATGTGGTTATGATGTTACTTACTCAATTCTTTTGACGGCAGCTATCCATTTCTTGCATTGTTCAAGTTTCCAAGTAGCTCTTGGGAATCGGTAAAACTTGCATTTACTATTTCTGCCAGTATTCTTGCAGTTTACAACACAACAACTACTGTGACACATTTTTGTTAGCGGACTAATGAAATTAATTAATGATATTAAAATGTATTATGTAGAATCGCTTTGCCATTGACAGATACATACATCTGATGACAGAGCTTACATTATTTCTACTTTTGACCACCATGAGCGCTGCGATAGATTATGTTACCCCCACCTAGTACTTCGCACCCAGCGAATAGGAGTGAATACAATATCAGCTGACATGAGTGCTGTCAATAAGTAAATTATTTTCTAACGTGGATTGAATCTCGTTTTGAACTTGATTCATGTCAGATGTGATACGTTACATATGTTCATCGATAGCGATAAAGTTTCTATTCATTATAGCTTCATTTCTTTTTTATGATGTTGTTTTCTGCTACCATTATTGTTTGATTTTTGAATAACGAAAATATGTGATCTTCTCTGATTTGTATAAGTTTGATGTCTTTTTCATACTGTGTGGCAAATCGTTCGTCCAAGACTCCAAATAAACTATTCGCAACGTATCCAATTCCATTAATCTTTTACTTTAGCACAATCAGTAAATTCTCTGTATCATCGTAGGACATTTTTTGCAGAGTTTCCTTAACAATTCTCTTACACTTGATTTAAACTATAAATGTTTGATTTCGCGTTCAATCTATTGTAGAGGAATTTTGATGTGAAAGCATGTCTGGTATGATTTTCAGGACAGACTAGATTTTTACGTCTTTTGTTAGAAAAGTCCACGCTATATGCTAAATCTGTGTGCTGTTGTTTTAATACAATAGCCATTATAAATAACTGTCGGACTGTTAGTACTTCACATTCTTTGTATAGGAGTTTAGTGGGAAAAAGAAATGACCGGAAAGTAGACACTTTGAGAATTAACCTCTGGGCTCTCTCTCATGGCTTCTTCTGCAGGACTATGACAAAACCGAATCACTGCTTACATTTGTTGCATAAAAATAATGATAGGAACCCGTCTAGGATCACAGCCCTCAACTAGCACACACACACACACACACACACACACACACACACACGCGCGCGCGCACTCACACACACACACACACACACACACACACACACACACGCGCGCGCGCGCACACACACACACACACACACACACGCACGCGCACGCGCACACACACACATACACACACACACACACGCAAGTAATAATAAGGATCAAATTAAAAATATCACTAGATAGCCAGAGTAACACAGTTCCATCATTGTATCACTTTTTATGTAAAACTCCTTAGCCGAACACTGTCTCTTAAGATACAGGACATCCTAGTTTAAGAGACAGAGTTTTATTTCCTGTGTACAGAATCTGGATTAACATATTATAAAAGGAACCTATAATGTAATAGCTATTTTAAAAAACTATCTTAACTATAAGCCTGTATGTATAAGTTATGAAATAAATAAATATTATTATTATTATTATTTCCTTTATTTCATTACAATACACTTATAAATTATATTTTTAAATATTTCTACATAAAAAATATATAAAAAAACATTTAAAAATATAAAAAATAGTAACCCACCGGCATCGGGAACAGGGTCCAAGCTACCGGCGGTCAGGGCTCCAGAGAGAGGAACTTCCTGACAATGCGAGCCGTGTCCAGAAGTACAGCTTTCTGAATCAAGCCTTTGATCCAGCTGCCTAACGAGAGCCTCTTGAGGTGTTGGTCGAGGCTCTTGGCTATTAAGCCATTGGCTGTCACGACTATCGGCACAATGATTGCTGAATCCACCTCCCACATGTCGACAACCTCGTGAGCCAAGTCAAGATACTTGATTTGTTTATCTTTCTCGGCTTTCACGAGGTTCTCATCATGCGGGATGGTTATGTCAACAATCATTGCACGCCGCTCTGATCGATCCACCATCACTATATCAGGCTTATTGGCAACAATAGTCCTGTCAGTGATGATGGATCGATCCCAGTACAATGTGATATGACCATTTTCGAGAACTGGGTCGGGCACATACCTGTAGTACGGCACCTCCGATTCCACAAGGTTGTACTTTAGAGCAAGTTGCTGATGAATTATCCTGGCTACAAGGTTGTGTCTATGCAAGTACTCTCCGTTAGCTAGACGAGAACACCCGGAGATAATATGCCTTATTGATTCCCCCGGCCGGTGACATGCCCGACAGATGTCAACTGTGCCGTCTTTCACAATAAATCTCCGGTAATTGTTCGTCATCATAACTTCGTCCATAATTGCACATACAAAACCTTCGGTTTCCCCAAAAAGGTCACCGAATCGTAGCCAGGCTACGGACGCTTGTAAATCTACATCAGGCCCGTGTAGGGCTCTGAAAAAGCGTCCGTGAAGCTCTTTGCTCTTCCATACCTCCATGCGGTCATTGGTGTCAAGCACTACTGGTTTGCGCCAGTTCTCTTTAGCCAAGGAGAGCGGAGTGAGGCCCTTGTCAACCGCGACCACATCTCGATGCATCCCCACGTCGGTTTCTAGAAAATATTCCCTGAGACTGCATATCTCGCGATTGTGGAGGGTCTTAGCGTTTAAAAAGCCACGACCTCCACATTTTCGCGGGATATACAGCCTCATAACCGATGATCGTGGGTGATGCAATCGATTTGCAGTCAGCAGCGTACGGACCCTCTGATCCAGGGCGTCAAGTTCGGTTTGAGTCCATTTGAGTATGCCGAAAGAGTACATCAATACCGGCATGACCCAACCGTTGAAAGCGCGCACCTTGTTTCCGCCTGATAGAAGACTATTAAGTACTTTTTTCAGGCGGCCAAAGAAGCGTTCTTTCAACGATTGCTTCATGTCAGTAACCTTGATACCCAACGCTTCCGACATACCCAAATACTTATAGGTTTCGGATGCGGAGAGGGCTCTAAGGTTTATGGAACTCGTGAGTTGGGTTCCCACGGATTCCACAATCTCTCCTCGCTTTACATGCATGACCGCACATTTGTCCACACCAAATTCCATCCTGATGGCGCTACTGAAAATTTCAGTAATTTTCAGTAGCTCCTTCAGTTGTGAGTTGTTGGGAGCAAAAAGTTTCAGGTCATCCATGTAAAGGAGGTGCGATATAACCTGACCACCTCTTCTCAACCTATAGCCTAAACCTGAATCCTCCAATAATGTGCTTAGAGGATTCAATGCTAAGCAAAACCAAAGTGGACTCAAACTATCGCCCTGAAATATTCCTCGCTCGATCCTTATCGGTTCGCTATTCCTCAGAATATTTCGACATCCTGGATAGCGAAGGACTGTCCTCCATGTCCTCATACATGTCATCAGGAAGGTGCGTAGAGTTGCATCCACTTTGTACAACTCCAGCACCCGCATGAGCCATGTATGTGGCACTGAGTCATAGGCCTTCTTATAATCTATCCAACATGTCGATAGATCCTTTCGGGAACGACGAACTTGTTGGCTAATGGCCATATCAATGAGGAGTAGCTCCTTAGTACCGCGGGACCCGCTCCTACATCCATTTTGAGAGGCAGACATGATAGTGTTGCTGTCAATATGTTTGTTAATTTTAGTTTTCAAAATGGATGTAAGAACTTTATAGACAGTCGGTAAACAGGTGATCGGTCTATAATTTTTGGGTTCCGCGGTGCTACCTGATTTATGGAGCAGGTGGGTTATTCCTGTTGTTAGAAACTGGGGTAGCGAACCAGACTCTAAGGCAGTCTGGAATTGAGATGCCAAGCGAGCGTGCGACCTTGGAAACCATTTTATCCAAAAGTTATGCAGCCCGTCCGGTCCTGGAGATTTCCAGTTAGGTAACGGGCGGACTGCACGAGCTACATCTTGGGGGCAAATGGTAATAGCCCCCATTTCAGGTATTGGATCGCAGGCTCGCTCGACATCCCGGGCCCAGTCACCTTCAGTGTGACTGACAGGTACCGACCAGATACTGCGCCAGAATGAACACATGGCATCATCATCCGGTAGGCACGTGTCAGCCAAACCTTGTTCTGGTCGTTCCCAGTCCCTATAAACCCACCTTTCATTGCTTTGGAAGGTGCGATTCTGGGTGTATCGTTCTACTCGTCGTTTATATCTTCTAATACGATTCGCCCATGCATACACTTTCTGCTTCAGGAAATCGATGCGCTCCGTGACACGGGCCATAAAATTCTGCGGGTTGGTATTTGTACCTGAGAATGCCCGCCTCATAAAGCGCATCACTCTAGGACGAGTATTACCCTCCCTGAAGCAGATTAGTTTACCGATGAGTGCTCTGGCCTCACCAATACGACGTTCAATCCTGCGCTGCCAAGCTGGTACTACTGGTTTTGGTCGTGTAGCTCTAAAGTCACTGGGAAATTTGACATGAGCTACACGACATGCTGCTACAGCTGCGCAGTACAGGATTGAATGAGTATCAGTGAGGTCCTCGCAGGTATCAAAATAATTTGATAACTGCGCATCCAGAGCAGCCATCAGTGCCCTATTTCTGTTATGCATGGGCAAACGTGGCAGGCGTGGTCTTAGTTCTGCCGATACAAAACGATATTCCCGAATCGCAGCCTCCAAAGCATTTCTTAATTCCTCATTGCACTGGGTACTTACATTTGTAGCCACATCATTGCTCCCCTCATCAGCAGAGCTTGTGCTATCTCTGCTGTGCGGCTGCGGTGGTATCTCCGCGATTTGTGACGGGGGAGCGATGACACGGCTACTCTGCATTTCATTTCGCAGGCGATCAAGCACAGTATCATCCAACATATGATTACGCTGGATAACCCGTACCTGATCCGACAGTCGTTGTGCCGAAACGTTGACAGCCGGTTCAAGCACCTGAAACAGAGAGAGCATTCGAACACGGTACGCGGTCAGGTTGTTTCCTCCCTCTGTAGCCCCATAGTATGAGCGCATGACGTTTTCATTGATGGATTGTGTCCATCTCATGCGCTGCACACTTCCGCCGGGAGCTGGGACCCTGTCAGAAGCCGATGGGCCTCGAGGTCCTAAGCGGTCCGGCGGCCGGCGTCCTCCCCGTCGGCGAACAGGTGGTGGCGTCGTCGGCGGAGAGAAGTACTCGTCGCTCGAGCTCGACGCAACTGCCGCGGCCGGGGTCGTCACAGCACTTACAGTGGCGCTGGAGACCGGCGGCGGCGAGGCGGAGCTGAGCAACGAGTCCGGAGATGGTGGGCGTGCACGTTGTCTTGCGGCAGATCTTGTCAACATTTCATAATATTTATTTCACTGTTTTGCATAATAATTATGTATTGTCCGAGGTGACATGACAAATGTCACTTGCAAGGATTCGGTAATTTTTTTCATTGTTGTAATGTATATAGGTAGATACTGTTTATATATATTTTAAATTGTTTTTAGTTTGGTTTTCGGTTTTTTGTTGTATATTTCACAGTATAGAAGTGAAAAACTGATACAAAATATTTTTTCTTAAATTGATAAAAATTATGATGTTGACGTTTGCTGTGTTGCCATTTTATTTATATTATTATTATTGTTAGTAATAATGTTTTACCCGCTCCACCCCATGTGGTAATACATTACGTTAGTATCGATTGGCATAGAGCAAAGTAGACTTGTCTAATTATTTTCGGGTCTGCAATGTATCGTAACTTTTTAAAAACAATTTACGAATCCTATTATTCACAGCTTCTATATGATGCTTAAACGAAAGTGAAAATTCCAAGGTTACCTGTATTTGAAATTTTAATATTAGGACAAACACATTGGTTATTTGTGCTAGGTGTGCAGTTTTGAGCATAATATATAATGTTGTGGTAGAGCTAGTTAGATTTTTCTTGCGCATCGAAAACTTGACGTAATTTTTCTTGTCAGAATTTAAAGTTAGTGAATTATTTTGAAGCAAATTATTAATAACATTTTTTTTTTTTTTTTTTTATAAATTATAAACCAGCGCTTGACCGCAATCCCGCCTGATGGTAAGCAGTGACGCGATCGTTGATGGTAAAGCGCGCTAGTTTATTAAGAGCCTATTCACTCTAGCCTTGAAGACACTCAAATCGTAATGTGACGGAAACACCGACGCCGGCAAATTGTTCCAATCCCTCGATGTACGCGGTATAAAGGAGGAAGCAAAACGCTTCGTCCGGATCGCAGTGGTGTCAACAACGTAAGGGTGGAAACTCGCCGTACGACGGGTCGTCCGATGATGGAACGGAGATGGGGGAATTAAATCATGCAATTCCCTTGCACACTCACCAGAATGCATCCTATAGAAGACCGAAAGGCTGGCTACTCTACGCCTGTGCTCCAGGCTTTGGAGACCGTTTCGAGTTAAGTCTGGGTCGCCAATCAGCCTCTTAAACATTAAATCCGTGTTGCGCAAACTTGTAGACATTTTCTTCTGATTCAGCTGAAAACAAAAGAGCAGTGTCGTCCGCATAACAAACGATATGGCCGTGATCTAAATTTAGATTACAAAGATCGTTTATATATATTAAAAAGATTGAAGGCCCCAAAATACTTCCTTGGGGAATTCCGAAAACTGTGCTTTCTGCATTATCACTAACAACATTCCCAATCTTTACCAATTTACCAGCTCGGTGTCAGATTTTCTCTGAGAGATTTTAACCTTTAACCTTTAACTGCTGACAAGCGGTCTCCTAGACCGAGCGGTGTCAGTGAAACGTCATTTCACCCCCTTCCCCGCGCTTCCTTTGTTTCAACGTCTGAGTAGCTGCAAGTTTAGTTGCGTCCACGCCGCAGATAGTGACAGTTGCATCGTATTGTCCTATATTTGTAAATTACAATAACATAAAATTCAGCAGCGGTCTCTCAGACCGTACGTCACCACTGACGTACCTAACTTTTTAACGTAATTTTGCTATATTGTTTTTTCGTGTTTTTAAGGTAATAACTAAAAATGAGTCGTTCTGCACCTCCAAAAGAGAAGCGTAGGGAGTCGGGAGTTGGAAATGTACTGTCAAATATTCAAATTGAAGCGTGTCTGGCACAGGAAGATTCAAGTGGGTCGGATTTGCCACCTGAACCACAAAACTTAGAGGATAGGCCTAAAACACCGGAAACCTGTGCCAGTTGTCCTCCTAAATTAAATCGCAAATCAAATTACCAATCTAATACATGTAAAAACATGTGTGCTTGTAAATTGTAATGTGCCAAACAATTATGCCCCGACTGTCAATAAAAATAACCAAAGTTTGACCAATGCCAGTTTTTTTAAATGATACCTGTGATTAAAAGTATATTTTTTTTTGTTGATTAGAGTATCGTATCGTATTTTTGTTATAATTATGTTGGCTTAATTTTTTTTTGTGCGATTATTGAGATCATCTTTAGATTTTTGATTTTTGTTCCTACTAACATTATAATAGGATGTTAATAATTAAAAATTACATTCAGAGTCTATTGGGTGGTTTTACTTTATTCTTTTATACATTAATCAACAGTTTTTAAAAACTGAGGTAAGCTACCATAAATACTTTCAATGCTATAGACAGTTTAGGCAGAGTATGCGCTCAACACGCCTACGTGGAGCAAAAGTTTATCAACGCTAAAAGTTGATTAAAATTATCATAACACCATTTAGGTGTGATATTGTTATCCTTAACATGATTTACGTGGATTAAAATGTGCCTCGACACTATGAAAGTGGAGCAGATAGGTAGATATGAATAAACAAAAAACACACAACACCATTTAGGTACAAATAAACAAAAACGCATTAGTGTTTGAGACTGAATCATTTTATAGCATAAAAACTGTTTATACTACCCCAACCAACTCGTTTAGATAAGGGTAAGCAATATATTTTATGAGGGTATTTCGTATTTTTTTTCAATTTCATCAAATTACTTAACTACGATAATTAAATCTAGTCACTGAAAGGCAAAGGCTAAAAAGCTAAGATAAAATTGACTATCCTATCTGGTAATTCAGCATCATAACTGTATTCATCGCAGTAATTTGTAATTTCGGTACGATTCACTTTCCGACGATGAATGCTCTGAATGTCTTCTTAATTTCCCTTCCGATTTCTTTGATCTAAAAGTGTGACGAAGATAGCACCATCTCATGTACTGCTGCTTGTAATAATTATATAAATCGTCTTCGGTTGAGACCCGAAGTATAATTACAAAATTACTAGGTAGTTCACTCTTCCATGTACTAGACATCCAACACAAATTTAGAGCTAAATGAAAATAAAAGTATTAACGTTTACTATGATTCGGCTGGCAGCATACCCCCGCTGGCCGCCCGCGCATCCCCTCTCCTGTGTCAATCATTCGTTCTTTGTGTGCATGCATCGCAACATCGTTTTTTCTTAACTAAGTAGCTAATAGTCGTGAAGTGTTTATTTTATATTATGGGAAAGAAAAAATGGTATCATAAAGATCGAGACCCAAATGAATTGTGAGGGAAATTAAAAACGTTTGGGAGGTCGTATCGATCGTCAAGAAGACGATCGTTATCACAGTTACTCGGATTCACGTAAATACCTACCTAATTAAGTTTTTTAGTTCTCATCAAATGAAAATACTCCCTAAAAAGAAGTGCATAATTTAATTGTGTTAAATTATTTTTCTTTCCAAATCTACCCTCGATTGAGGTTAAATTAATTTGTTTGTGATTTATTTCATACCTTCAAATATGGGTATCTGTATAACGTGTTTTTAGCTAACAAATAGATAAATATATCGCAGTATATACACAATCATGAATTGCGATATGAGGGGTACTAACTGCTTAACGTGTTGCGATGCGATTACAACCAAGCATATTCTGTGAGGTCTACCTTAGTATCGCGACGTGATTGCGATCTCGTAGTTACAATGTTACTTATCCGTGTTTGAGTCGTGATGCGATTACGACCGTCCGAAGTATAACTGGTCATTCATACGAACCATGCCTGTCTCTCATATTGCAGGTTACGATTCAGACGAATCTCAAAAATCAAGTCCCCTTCGCCCCCAAACCGAGTCCATCTTTTATTCAGACTCCGGCTCAGGTTATGACTGATATAAGGTCAACGGTAAAAGTATCCGATACGACGCAAGTCGAAAAGCCTGGGCCGTCGACCGATCAGTCGACTGATCAGTTATCGAAGGATGGCGCTCCGGAACTTACTATGTAGTACCGATGCATCAGAAATATTGCCAGTGATTCCCGTCGAGATCCTAGAAGCACTAGGAGATTCTAAAGAAAAAGATGGTTTTCGGACCTAAACTTCAAGAGGAAGTATCTAAACGCTGGGGTAAAATTATAATGGATGGCCTTAGTAAAGAACAAAGGCAGAAATTAATGGATAAAAACTACGTTCCAGAAATTTTTAAACTACTGAAAGCCCCATGGTTAAATCCTGAAATTTCAGCGGTACTTTCAGAATCTTCTAGAAGTAGAGAGGAGCGCCTCGAAAGGGCTCAAAATCATTTAAGCATTGGCATAGCAGCTATAACAAACCTGCTTTCCAGCCTTATAGAGGGCGAAATGGAAAAAACAGAAATAATAAAAAAAATTGCTGCCAAGCGATTTGTCGTGTTCCGGGATGATGTCTGGTGAAGCCGTACGGAGTCGGGTATGGGTCTGAGCAGTTGCGTTGCGATGTGTGCCGGGTACGATGCGCCTAATGTTGTTGTGTTGGGAGTTTGGTCGTGGAGGGTCTTCAGATCAATCTCCCTTTGGCGCAGCATTGTTGGTCGTGTTGTTGGGTTTAACATTGCATCACCTCGCTCAACTGCCGTCTTTCTTCCTATTCGCTCAGTTTTTCTGAGTGAATAGGCTCTTAATAAACTAGCATGCTTTACCATCAACGATCGCATCACTGCTTACCATCAGGCGGGATTGCGGTCAAGCGCTAGTTTAAAATTATAAAAAAATAAAGTTATTACTGTCCCTTTTGGCCTGTTTTTAGGATACCGTGTTCAGTATGTCAACTAAATATAACAAATGTCCCATTTCTTAACACCTTTTTAACTCTTAAGTCAGTTCACTTATTGTGACGGATGGGAAATTACGGAACCCTACACTAAGCGTGGCTCGAAATGCTTTTGACCGGTTTTTGTATAATTCAGAATAATTAAACAATATAATCTGCTTAGACCGGAATCCCAATAGTCATCACAGGGCGTTGTCGTCCCTACTTCTTGCGTGGCAAGTATCCCTGGTTAACAAGTTAATTATCCGCCAATTCTTATTTTTTCACTAACTGGCTTTTTTTGTAGCATTGGCTCTCTTTTTGGGCTGCTCTTTTCCCACTTTGTCTTCTTATTTTCTTTCTTTATTTTCTTATATTACATTTTTAGAAACATTTCTTACATTATAATTTATCATTAACAATTATAAATTTATTTATTTAGAATATTAAACACCAATTTATCTTGCCGACGGGGTGCCGGTTGCACTGGCCCTTGTTCTGTTCCGTTCTATAGCTATTTTAGCAACCTGCAGGCAAAACCGCTCCAGACACGGCCTGGAGTGTTTGTCTGCCATTAGGTCAGAAATCGTAGTTTCGCTCAAAATTCTTCCTGTACTTACTTCCAGGTCGTATCTGTCGCGGTTATGCATCGGACACTCGAACAGGAGGTGCTGGATTGTCTCAGTTGCTGGGATGTTGGTAGGCGGCGTAGCCGGCGTGACCTGTCAAGATCTGCGCCCAAATAGACGTCCTGTCGAGGCTCCTCAGGACCTTGCGCGCGCGCACCACATCGGGGAAAAACATCCGTGTAACCTCAGCCGTGGCCCCGCCGGTGTACCTCCCGTTCCAGACAGCTACTGTGCCCTCTCTCAAACGTCGCTTGACGTATGAGACTGGACACCTGTCATACGCTGGGGCGACCCTGGACTGGGCCGCCGCCTGCCTAGCCAATTCGTCGGCGCGCTCATTGTCGGGAATCCCGACATGAGCTTTCACCCAAAAGAACCGGAGGATTTTACCACTCCCCTCTTGCTCCCTGATATTCTTATGAATATGGGTAGCAAGGGTATGGTGCGTTTCCGGGTTTCGGATCAAGTCGAGCGAGGATGGAGAGTCGCTGAGCACCGCCGCACAGTCGAAGCCTCTCAGGACAACCAGGTCCGTAGCCCTGGCTATCGCAAGCAGCTCCGCCTGAAAGACGGTACACATCGGCTCCAACCGCATCCGCTTGGTCCGAATCTCGGACCCATCCTGCCAGTATGAATATGCCGCCCCGACCCCTACATCCGATTTACTACCATCAGTGTAAATCAGATGATGGCAACACTGGCGGGGTGAGGGGCCTCCGTAAAGGCCCTACGTTCCTCCAGTTCGCGGGATTCCAGCTCTTCTATCGGACGTCCCCGTTTGCACTCAAACAGCCGGGCGACCTCCAACACCCGATGATCGAGCGGGAGGAGACCCGACAGCGTGAGCACTGCATTGAGCGACACCGTACGATGCGACTTGGCGATCTTCTGTGCAAAGCCCCTCTGGACGGTAGCAAAGGTTCTTTGCGCAGAGATCTTCTCGGCGGCTTTCGCCCAGGAGCTCGCGCCGTACAGGATCGTCGGTTCGACGACTGCGGTGTATATCGTCCTGATGATCTCCGGACACAAGCCCCAATCCACCCGAGCCATCGCATCCATCCTATACAGGTTAGTTGCCTTGCAACAAACATATGAAATATACTTGTTGAAGGTCAACTTACTGTCGACGATGACTCCGAGGATCTTAAGCTCGGTCACCATCGAGATGTCAACGCCACCCATCTGCACGACCGGAGTGTCATATTTAAGCTTCCGCGTGACGACCATCGCCAGGGTCTTCTCGGCGGAGAAGTGAAGCTTATTTATGACACCCCACTCGTGCACACAGGCTAAAGCGGCATTGGCATCCCGCTGGATCCCGAGCGCCGTATGCCCAGAGAACACCAACACGATATCGTCCGCGAACGCCTGCACGTATGCGCCCAGCGCATCCATGTTGTCCAGCAGAGGGTCCAGCAGCACGTTCCAGAAGAGAGGCCCATCAAAGGAGCCCTGGACACAGCACTTGGACTGAGGCTTCCGCATCATCGTTGTCATCAATTGTCAATAAAAAAACATGTCTAAAATTTTGGTGCAAAATTAAAAAATCTGTGTAGACATTCGTCTTTATAAAATGTAGATATAGTAACAAAAAAATTGAAAAACTATGGCATGCGAGTTATGTGAGCACTGTCAAAGTCCTATCTACAAAGATGATAAGATCACAATACGAGAGGGCTTCAGTTACCACAAGAAATGCCACAAGTGCTATGTCTGCAGCGAAACCAACCTCCTGAACGCAGAAGTTTTCAAAGGGGTGATATTTTGCTGTAGCTGCGCTCAGAGGATATTTCAAGGATGCTCCACAGCTCGCAGGACCAAAACTATGACCAACGGCAGGGGACGGAGGATCAGGTCCAAGTCGCGCAGGCGCGACAGAGAAAGAACAAAAGGCCTTCACGAGATGATTGAAAATAGCAGAGACGGAGTCATAGAACTGGCAAGGCTAGTGGGATCCAACACAGACTCTGATGAGCTACTGGAGAAGAAGCAGAAGAAATCCAGTTACAGCACTACCATACTGCGTAAGCGTCATCCATCGTAAATCCTTCGATGTCCACTGTACGCATGATGGATGGAAAGAAGCACATGAATTGTCTTTGCCCCATTGGTGTAATTGCTGCATGGCGTTCCAGTGTGAGGAAAAATAAATAAATAAATAAATCATCCTCCCCGCGTAGCGCACGACCATGCTCCGGTCCCTGAAGTAATCCTCTACAAGACGTCTCAGATTAACGGGAATACCTTTCTCTATCATTCTGTACTTTATAGCTGGCCACCACGCATTATCAAACGCCCCCTCGATGTCAAGAGAGACTGTCAGGGCGATATCCTTCTTGTGGAGGATGCCTCTGACGCGTTGCACCAGGTCGTACAGCGCGTGCTCCGTGCTCCGCAGCGGTACGTAGTCGTACTGCCGCGCATTGGACTAGGGCAAGAAGTGCCAACGTATACGTCGGCACAGGATTTTCTCCAAAATCTTGCCCAAGATGGAAAGTAGTCCAATGGGACGATACGACTTTGCGCGAGCATAGTCTGGACGCGCCGACTTCCTGAGCACCACGACAGATGCCTCCTTCCAAGGCGCCGGGAAGCACGCCAAGTCAAGACACCGGTTCAAGATGGCCAGGAATAAGAAGGAAGGAATAGGAATCGCCCAGTAACATATATCGCTAGTGAATCCATCCGGACCCGGTGCCTTCTTAGGGTTGAAGCTGCGCTGAGTCCGGACCAACTCCTCCCTGGTGATCGGGCGATCGTTGGTCTCTCCCAGGAGGCGCGTGCTGACCAGATCCGCCCGACCTCTGATGACGGCGTGGACCGCAGAGTCCACCGACGCGTCATCATCGGCGAAGAATGTTCCGGCCAGCAGCGCGACTGATTGATCCGGGCTCTGCACAACTACACCCTCTACGAGTAGCTGGTCCTCGTAGATAGCGTCCCACATAGACTCCCTTTCTTGCATCGAGCAGAACTGCTTCCAGCTCGCAGTTTGGGCGCTGACTACCCTCCGCTCGTACTCCGCCTTGGCACTCAGGTAGTCGTCTACCACATCACACAGCCTTCCGGTTGTTGAAACGCCGACTCGTCCACCGGGTGTTGCTCCCGGGGGTTACTCTGAGACCCAGAACCACACGTATCGCCCGATGATCAGAACTTTTCACGGAGTCATCCACTTTCCACTCAAGGACGCTTCTCAACAGTCCATGGGTGGAATCCCAATAGTCAACCCCAACTTATTTGGAGTAATGCTGTAAGCAGGTTATTATTTGTGTTGTATAGTGTATAGTAAGTATAATTGGATTGAGTTTTAAAATGCAAGACCCCTTATACAAGGTTATAAAAAGGGTCTTGAAGTTTCCTTAGGGCCCATGCTTTAAGGAAATGTTAAATTCGGCTCACATGCAGGTGTTGTGTCCTCTTATATATGGAAATGTGCTGCAGGCACACAGGCATACAGCGTATTGCGCGTCGCGTGTCTCCAGGAGTGCGGCCGTACGGTCTCAATAATACTAAAAACAATGTTTCAACGATTTCATCTTTATTTTGTATTACTTACATCATTATATTTACAAGTGAGGCAGTAACAGTGATAACGAACCAAACTTTTCGACGACATTCCTTCATTGGAAGTAATAAAGTATTGATCACCGCGAGCGGTGCGGGACGACGGCACACTTCACGCCTCACACGCAGACTTACCTACAAGGTCATACGGCAGCTGGAGCAGCTACACGCAGAGCGAACTGACCGAACCGCACGTCGTGTCGGTAGCAACACTTAAACCAAGAAATTTAATCTTATCTCTACAACATTAAGGGAATGTTAATGTACTGCACGGTTAGCGCAGTGGTCAGCTATTGACTGCTGCGCTGCGTCAATTCCCGCAAGGAACAAATATTTGTATGATCGGGTCTGGATGATTGTGTTAATGAGTTTATATATTTGTACATAAGCGCACCCACAATACAGGAGTAATTAATAGTGTGACCAAAGTTTTTTTAAAAAAAAAGAAAAATAAACATGTCAATTGTTTACCGAGGACGTGCGGTGCTCATGGTGTCCACAGACACCAGTTAGCAAACTTAAGGTTTTATTAGAGGGTGGACCGTCGTCAAGAACCGACTCACTTCAACCAAATTATATAAAATATCAATATCATAGTTCGGTATCAATTCAACCAAATCACAGGTTACGATACAATTCCTTGCAGTTTTGTACTGTTGAACAAATGACATGAGTACAAAGGCCGTCCGTGGGACGTTGGCAGTTAAAACGATTTCGATGTCCCTATTAATAGTCGAGCAAAGCTCCGCGAGGCAGCGCGCGTGCACGGTGTTGGACACATGCAAATGTATTGCGCGGACATCGGACACTTGCAAATGTGTCGGGTGTCGCGCGAACATCGGACACAAGCAAATGTGTCGGGTGTCGCGCGGACATCGGACACATGCAAATGTATCGGGTGTCACGCGGACATCGGACACATGCAAATGTGTCGGGTGTCGCGCGAACATCGGACACAAGCAAATGTGTCGGGTGTCGCGCAGACATCGGACACAAGCAAATGTGTCGGGTGTCGCGCGGACATCAGACACATGCAAATCCTCGGGCATATGGGCGACATTCGCCAATAAAATATTCGTCAACAGAACAAGTGTCAGCAACTTTCATGTGTTTCGCCAACAGAACTTGCTTGTTTATTGTTTTTATCTTAACTATCTAAAACACTTGTGAAAACTTATGCCTTGGTTTAAACGCGGGATAGAACAGTTGCGTTGAAAGGCTCTATCGACGAATCTCTCCAAAGTAGCACGTACGATGTGCACCATGCGCAGTGCCAGTGGCTAACGCATGCGTCACACAGATATCAGAAGCACGCGCCGCGCGCCGCCTCGGTCGCAGTAGATTAATCAATGTTACTATTAATATAATTAAATTTAATCGTTTATAATAATTATGTACAACTTTACAAATTTGAAGGACGCAGGCGCAGCCGCTCCGCCCGCGTCGTCGTCGGCTATATACATAGTTTGGTTTCCCATAATATAAATTTTATAAACTTTAGGTAGGTAATACGAATAATCTCGTAATTTTAATTATCTTCTCACATCGTTCATATCACAACGCGTATGACATACTGTTCCATTATCTAATTAATACATTTGAAATTTTTACAATACGTTTAACTTAACCACTCCGCATCCCATGCGGGTGTTGTTGGACGTGAGGGCGCGCGCGCCCGCGCAGTCACTCACACACTCACTCTCACTCACACTGTAGTCACTCGAGTCCGCACTCACGGGCTCGCTCACACTGTAGTCACTCGAGTCCGCACTCACGGGCTCGCTCACACGTCGCTGCGCTATTTTCCGTCGTCTTCGTCGTGACATAGCACCCTGGAAGAAAAAACCACAGTATGTTAAGAGGCTTCCATGACCAAAACACAGCGCAAGCCGTTTTTATGTAGTTTTTCAGAGCTATCTACTCTTTATCAAAAAAAAATATATATATCAACTTATTGAAAATACATAAATTTTCTCCATAATCTTCGCTCCAAATACGTAGATTTTCTTTTTTTTTTTTACTAAGTATAATGTTTAAATAATTCCTTAGTTATCATAAACGTGCATCTGCTCGAAAAGTAAGCATTAATTAGATTGCGTTCTTACACTCATAGACAGGCAATTTCATTACGAACATTATTGTCGAAACATTTTTTTAAAACGAACAAAACAATAATTTTATTCAACAATGTGAGCGTATTCGCTATCATTTCTCTTGCCCGGGCTATTGAGATTCAGTATGCCTAGCTCTCGAAGGTGGAACCCGTGTCGTTTGTCAACGCGCTGTCCGCTCGCAAAAACGGGCGGCGCGTGAGCGAGAATGCATCTGCTTGCGCGCTCACGCACCACAAGTCGCATAGAGATTAATACTATCATAAAGTGTCTTTGTTATTGATGCTTATTTTGGTGTTCCGTTTTTTTTACCGATTTTAAAAAGGAGAAGGTTGCTCAATTATGTGTTTTTTATGTTCAACTTTTTTATGTTTGTTTGCTGGTAACTTCGCCTAAAATTAGGTATTTCGAAGAATTTTAGGTATTCCGACATGAGTGTGATAGGGGTTTTCGGGAGTGCAGATCACGAAAATGGCCGACACCAATTTAATGATATTTTGACATGGGTATCGTGAAAGAGGTTTTTTGGGCTGCTGCTCACGAAATTGACGTCTTTTTTGAAATCCAAGATGGCCGACACCAATTTTATGATATTTTGACATGGGTATCGTGAAAGAGGTTTTTGGGGCTGCTGCTTACGAAATTGACGTCTTTTTTGAAATACAAGATGGCCGACACCAATTTTATGATATTTTGACATGGGTATCGTGAAAGAGGTTTTTGGGGCTGCTGCTCACGAAATTGAAGTCTTTTTTGAAATCCAAGATGGCCGACACCAATTTTATGATATTTTGACATGGGTATCGTGAAAGAGGTTTTTGGGGCTGCTGCTCACGAAATTGACGTCATTGTTGAAATCCATCATCACACACATCCACATCAAATTTCATGATATTTTGACTTCGGTGTCGTGACAGGGGTATTCGGGGGCGCTGATCACGAAAATGACGTCAATTATAAGCTATGGCATAGCTTAGTCGCTAAATCGCCACCGTTTTTCGCACTCTTTCGAAGACGTCACTGGTAAAAAATAAATAAAATACGAAAAAGAAAATACACACTTCTACAAATGTATACGTTAATTGGCAAAATAAAAAAATACTATTTCATAAATAACTTATAAAAATTTTCATACTAACTACATACTGCGGAACACGATGTGCACACTTTTGCGATGTACCCCGCAGCCACGAGCAGGATTGCGTTTTTTATATGCATTATCATGCAGATCGGCAGCCCTACGCGTGAGCGCAGAATCAATGAATAGTGCTATGCGTTCTTTCATACAAAATTTGGTACTTGCGAACATCTATACTAATATATAAAGCTGAAGAGTTTCTTTATTTGTTTGAACGCGCGAATCTCAGAAACTACGGGTCCGATTTGAAAAATTCTTTTTGGGTTGGATAGCCCATTAATTCAGAAAGGCTTTAGGTTATATAACATCTTCTTCTTCTTCTTCAGCCTATGGATGTCCACTGCTGGACAAAGGCCTCCCCTAAGGCTTTCCACGCTGACCGGTCTTGTGCTGTCAGCATCCATCGGCTTCCCGCGACCTTCACTAGGTCATCGGTCCACCTTGTTGGAGGCCTCCCTACGCTGCATCTTCCAGTACGTGGCCGCCACTCCAGAACCTTACTGCCCCATCGGCCATCGGTTCTACGAGCAATGTGCCCTGCCCACTGCCACTTCAGTTTAGCGACTCGTAGAGCTATGTCGGTGACTTCACGCTGCGATTAATAGGAGCAGAGGATAACTAACTCCACGCGAATGGAGTTGCTGGCGACCGCTAGTATAATATATAAATAATTATAATTGCATAAGTTGATAAAAAAATGCTATGCCATAGCTTTACTGCGGCAGTCCCCGAGTGCCACACGTGTTTTTTTTTAATAGAAAGATGATATCTTCAAGGTAGTCTCATGTTAAGGAAATTAGGGTCTGATGATGGAAGACTAGGGAAATCTAGCAGAAATTTAAAAAAATCACAGGGGTCCTAGGGAATTTATAAGTTTTTTCATTAAGTGTTGTAACGCACTACAATTTAGTAAAGTTCGGAGTTGATGATGGAGCCGGGAGACAGCCGAGGGAACTCCTTAATGATTCACATCAGCTGCCTTGTGTTTGTGCTTAATATTTTGTTATTGGTTGCTTGGACTTAATTCACTTATATTGATGAAAACTTTACACCCATACAGGTTAAAATGAAGGTCTGCTGTAGATCTGATGATGGAGCCGAGAGAAATTCGAGGGAACTCCTCAACGATTCACAGCAGCTACTGTTCACGACTACCAAGGCGTGAACAGAGTTCGCGCCAGGGGACGCGCGGAGAGGGCGGTGCGGCGCGGGACGACAGCGGCAAGCGGCGGATGGCAGCCGGCTCTTCACTCTGCTACGGACTTGGTCGTCGACGCTCGCGCGCACTTGTCAATGTCATAGTTTCCAACATTTTACTGTCTTGAACCATTATATTAAGTTTTACAGTTTACCTGACTATTATTAATAACATTAGTTAGGTCCTTAACAGCTACCCTATGTAATCTCTTGATTAATTTATATTGATAAGAGCTTTACACCTAGATGGATTGTTATGATCATTAGGAGTCTGATAATGAAGACTAAAGACAGTCTGTTGAGGGAACTCCTCAAAGGTTTACAGTAGCTACTTTGTGGTTGGACTTAATTCATTTAAGTATATTGATGAGAACTTTGCACCAATATGGGTAAAAATGAAGGTCTGAAGTACATCAGATGATGAAGACCATGGACAGTCGAGGGAATTCCTCAACAATTTACAACACTGTACTTTAACATAGTACAAACACTAGGGGAACACGGGGCAAGACGGGCATGCGGGGTAATATGAGAATCTTAGTTCTTCCCTTCCCTATCCGTTGAATGACGGCGGCAACGCTTGGTTCGACACTCAGTGCCCTCGTGCACGCGGGACAGGTAGTATTGTCAGCGGGAGCTTGCGCCATTTTGAGTCGGACGCAAAACAAAGTAAGTGCGTAATCTGATCTAATTTTTGTACTTTTTGTCATTTCCGTAATGAATATAGACTTAGGAAAATATGTGACTACGCATATGGTCTTGATTAGCGTAGTAACTATAGTTTTCATTACTATAACTAAAATTGCAATTAATTAAATACTTAATTCTAGTAAGTTTGTTTTCTTGTATAAAGACTTCGGGGCATTATGGGCGGGGTAATATGGGCATGCCCATACTGCCCTAGTTTCTGATTATGAACTAAGGTTATTTTTCTCTTTTTGCGGCATTGAACATGGTGTTAATATAAGCTCTTTATTGGACATTCAGCGAATAAAATAAGTAAGAAAAATAAAGAAACTGAGTCTGAAGAAGATGACGTCGAGTGCCTCTATTGTGGTGATTGGTACTCTCAATCTACAGAAGGTTGGGTATCATATACAGCCAGTAATAGGTGGGCTCATTGTTCCTGTGTGCAGGGAAGATGACAATGATGACGAATCCACTCATATTTGCTCATTTTGTGCTTGATTTTAGAAGTTAGTTAGTATTATGCCCATTATGCCCCAGCTGTGCCCAACGTGCCCCTGGTACGGGGCATTATGAGCAGAATCTCATTTTTTATTTAAGTTCACCAAATGCGTAAACTATAAGTCTGAGTTGATTATTGTTTAAGATAATTAAAGTTTACTAAAAAGTCTAATAAATGATTACTAATTGAGCCCGATATTTCACTTAAATCCTAAAATATCACATCCTGTCCTTAAAGGGCCCATGCTGCCCCGGGTTCCCCTACCTACTCGTCATGCTTATGCAAAAATCAATTAAAATCAATAGACTGAAATTAAGTTGTGTTATTTCATTGCGTTATTTCTAGCAATGCTCATACTTCTATTATGGTCTTAAAGGGATTAAAGCAAACGAAATACGTTGTTTGCCTTTTCCAAATATGCTGGCGTCAGCATCCAGTCTGACCGGAATTGTACTAGTCAGATGTTTATTATTTCTTAAAGTTAGTTTTGCGAAAGGAAGCTTTGTGTAAATAATAATATAGTATATGTATTTGTTATTTATTTTGATATGCGATAGTTTTATTTTTTACAATTAACGTATTTGTTTTATTAAACGAGAATAATAATATAATTTCACAGTCTTGCCCGAGCCCAAAAAAACATCAAATCTTTTTTTTTTTGTGTAGGTATCAGTTCTGCAGAAATTTAATTGACCCTGATTACGTTTTCCCTTAAAATAATAAATAATGATAAATCAAACTTTACTATATTATTTTTCTATCCCTTTGACCATCTGACTTAGATAACTTTCAATCTACAAAACTAACTTTCAACCCTGAAGTTACAGTCATAACATATAAAGGTCTAATCAATAGATTTTAAATAAGCCCAAACACGTGACAGTTGCTTCCGATGTGGATTCCCTTGATTCTATGTCATCTCCATTATCAGGTCAGGGCTAAATCAGAAGAGTATCAAGTTTTCACCCGAAGGGTGCCTACAATTTTCGATAATTGGCCAAAATTTCTCAGAAATTCCATTATCGACACTGACGTGGTAACAATGGGATTACATAGGCAGCTTACCCTTTCATATAAAAAAAGAATGGTCAAAATCGGTTCATTAACGATAAAGTTATCAACGAGCACACATAAATCGAATTGAGAACCACTTTTTTGGGAAGTCGGTTAAAAAATAAAAACCGCAAAATTTTTATTATGGAGTATTTTCAACATTTGTTGGAGGCTATAATAACCAAAACTATTTGTTCGCACCAATAAACAAAAATAAAAATGCCATGTCTGTTACTTCTGTGGTTTATGAATTTAACTTGTATTTGTAAGTACTTCGTTTGCCAGACGGCGCTGGTAATATTTTGCGAAGTATTGTAGAGATGGGGCGCGGTGAAGAGGGAGCAAATGCTCAAGGTCATTTGGTCAGGGTATGGTCTTAAATAAGTACCTTTTGTACATCCCAATTGTTTATAAGATTCTGTACAACACTTTTTTTCCGGGATGAGGCTGACTCATGGATTTCGGCCGCCTTGAGGTGGGCAGCGGGGTCTGTTAGATTATTACCGACTAAAAATCATTCCAATGTGCCACTTCACACCTACGCCGAAGGCCACGGTCTTCTACTGGTGGCTCAGCACTGCGAGCTTCTTGGCATCAGGGGAGGGAGAAAAGTGTTTGAAAGGGGCGCGTGTGGAACACTTTATGTCGCCATTTCGGGTCTCGATGTTTGGGCGGCGCGTCCGGCACGTCTGGCGCGTCGGCCGGGTACGGCGTCTCTGAATTCACAGGCGGTGTCCGTCTCCCTGAGGAAATATCCATCTCCCTTTCCGCTGGGCGAGAACTGAACTACGAGACGACTGTTTCTCAAAATCACTGCATTCCTGAATTTATCGCTGCCAACCATAGACTTGATTACAGCCGGCACAACAGGACTTTACCTACTTCTAACCGATGATGGGTCATAAAAGCCTGACCCGCCATTCCACCACTACGAGCTTCCGGAGTTGCAATTGCTGTCCAAACTAGCGCTGCATCGACCGCTTGCCCCGCGTGCGTACTTTTTCGCATCACCGGTGCAGTGACGCGAGGACTTTCGCTTCAATGTCTCAGAATGCAGCCGGATTGATTCAGCCAGTACGCAGATCGTTTCGTAAAAGATTTTGCGGTATCCCGTACTAACTCTGACGGCCTTCGTTCTCTGTGGTCTTCGCAGTATGGCGATGCTGCCGACCGTCAAGACAGAGGCTCACATCGAGCCTTCCTACAGGGCCATCGATCATAGGATCCCTACGTAGAGCCGTCAGGCCCCCCGGATTTGAAAGCGTTGAAAGTGCCCCAGCCACACAACTTGGGCGTTAGCCTCCGATAGTGGGGAACACAATTCAACCGGCTGTCGAACACTAATCTCAAATATCCATACATCAACATTAGCTCTGGTATCTCTATTAGTGATTCTGGTCTGGTGGTCCAACCAATGGACTATAGTCACGGACTGTTGTAAACATGGCCGAATCGCGGCGGCTACTCACTGATAGACGAACGCGAGTGCGACGAGCAGCAGCGGCCTGAGCAGCGCGCGCGGGCAGCCGGTGTCGGCGGCCAGCGCGGCCAGCGTGACCATCGCGGCCAGCAGGCCGGCGGGCGGCGCGCGCGACGCGAGCGCGGGCGCCGTGTTGCCGTGTTGCATCGCCGCCGGCTGCTCGCCTGCGGAACACAACACACGGTTCATTATCGATGCGAGGCTATATGATGGCGTCAGTATACCAATGAGGTAAAGGTGAACGCCGAGGGCGCTGGAATACTAATACTGGGTACTGAAATCGCACGCGAATCGACGTTGCAAACTTCGAGGTGTTCTGGAAGAATTAAAGTAAACTGTAACTTACATAGTTTTAAGACAATTACTTAGTCAGGTCATAAGTATTGTCACACAGTAAAACAATTAGTAATGCAATTTTTTAGAATGCTGGCACTAAAAAAATATAGAATTCGAATATCGCATTGTTCATGAAAATAAAAAAAAATGCACTTTTTACAACTTCACTATTCTAGCATAACATAGCGACCTATAAATATAAATTTAAGAACTGTATTCACTACCTACGTTATACAAATAAAATTGATTTTGATTTTTTTTTTTTTGAAACAATATTTTTCTTTTTTTAATTATAAACTAGTGCTTGACCGCAATCTCGCTCGATGTTAAACAGTAGTGCAATCGTTGATGGTATAGCGCGCACTCTAGCCTTGAAGACACATAAACTGTAGTCAGACGGAATCGTGCGAATTCAAAACCACGGAGATCATTTTGAATAAACTTTATCATCATAAGAATTTTGTTCAGCTCATTCTGGTATATAAATGGTAACATAATGAATAAACATGTTTCAATTATTTCATATTAAAAATTTGACAGAATTTATGACCTTAACTTTATGTTACTCGTAGGTTTTTGTAAGGTATAATTAGATCTGGGGGCCTTTGTAGCTTGAAATAATTGTTTATTTATTATTATATGTCATACAGCTTCAGAGAAATCTCACCCACCAGCTTTGTTTATGCGCGCGCCATCTCTGAGACATCAAAAAACTGCTAAGATATATTTCTAACTAGAAACAAAAATAGCGTCCGCTAGGTAATATCCAACGCATCTTCGTATTTACTTCGTGCATCCTACCTATAAATATTTTTAAACTTCCAAACTTGTTCCACAAACATTATATTGTTTTAGTAATTTCTAAAAACTTACAATATAATTTTAAAATTCATTATTAATAAATATTTATTTACTGATAAAACTGATCCGGTATCTATGCGTATGCAAATGACAGCACAGTTATGGAGAGATACCTACCGGATGCTCAGGTTAGTAGGGAATCAATCCGGACTAAAAGAGAGGCTACGGTAGAGCGTAGGAATGTTGCACTACATGCAGTCTCCGAATGGGGTAATGCCAATCTTGTAGCATTCAATGCAGCCAAAATACAGGCGTGTCTTTTCACCGCCAAAAGGAGCCCGTTTACCTTGGCTCCTACTTTTCGGAATGTATCCTTCGAGTGTACCGACCGCCTTCAGCTTTTGGGAGTTGAGATTTCCTCGAACCTAAACTTTGGGCCGTTCATTGGATTCAAGGCCAAGGTCGCTGCCAGGAAACTTGGCGTTATCGCAAAGGTCCGGCGATACTTCACACCAAGGCAGCTTCTAATATTGTACTATGTATTTTGGTGAGTGTGCGAGGGAATTGCATGATTTAATTACCCCATCTCCGTTCCTCTATCGGTCGACCCGTCGTACGGCGAGTTTCCACCCTTACGTTGTAAACACCACTACGATCCGGACGAAATGTTTGCCTCCTCTTTTATACCGCGTACATAGAGGGACTGGAACAAGTTGCCAGCGGCGGTGTTTCTGTTGGACTACAATTTGAGTGTCTTCAAGGCTAGAGTGAATAGGCTCTTAATAAACTAGTGCGCTTTACCATCAACGATTGCATCACTGCTTACCATCAGGCGGGATTGCGGTCAAGTGCTCTTGAGACATCAGAGATGAGATCACCTAGGTTTAAATAAAACAGAACAACAATTTACATTTATCGCGATTTTACAAAACTTGACAAAAAACAATTAAGTAACTATAAAAACTTAAGTATGATATTTTCATTGATGTCACAGAGATGTTGCGCACTTAACATCGTCATATAATAACACTTATTAAAAGATGTCGCTTTTAGGGGGTGAGGTTTCTCTGGAGCCGGGTGTGCATGTGGCTACAGAGGGCGTCTGCAACCAACGTATCGTTTTTTCAATAATTCAAGTCTCAAGGTATGTAGTGTTCAAGAAAGATGCAAGGTGAACCGTGCGTGGTACTGACCGCTGAGCACATGGAGCATCACCGACGCGGAATCCAGGTTGGACGGCGAGCACGAGTAGTTCCCGGAGTCCTCGCGCCGCGGACTGTAGATGATCAGGTTGCCCACCTGAGACAGCAACGGAACATCGAGTTACTTGTCTTACATCATGGAAGCAAAACATTGTTCTTGTTCTTCTAAACTGAAGTTCGTATCGTATCATAGCAAAACCTACAGCACATACATTATGCCGCCTGTGCAATGGCAGGGAGTTTTTAGAGAACTCCTCATCGTCATTGTCTTTTTTTCAATTTGAGTTAGCAATGTAATGAAAATAATAAAAAAAAATAATTTCAAGCTATTCTATTAAATAAAAATGTTAAATTGATTAATTCCTTGACAAAATACAACTAGCCTGAATCACTGGATTCAGGAGCTTAAAGTTTTGTGGTTGCCTTTCGTATCGAAGTAAGTAATAGGGCGGATTTTTGAAATTCATTCTAAGGAGTTAAATAGGGGTTGCAAGTTTTATGACAAGAGTGTCTGGTGAATCCTGCCGGTGTCAAGGTGTACGGTACCGTGGTGTCAGGGGCGACCCGCTCCATGCGGATCTCGACGAGGCTCTTGTCGTAGTTGAGCACCCGCTCGTCGTTGTGGTACCAGAAGATGTAGGCGGGTTCCTCTAGCGCCTGAGTGATGACGCATTTGAGGCTCACCGTCGTCCCGGCCTTCACGTACAAGTCGGACTCGCCCACAATCTCGATCTTTGGCACTGTCGACATTTATGATCACGGTCTTTAATCCATTTGTACCTTAAGGACTGCATTTCTGTCAACACTCGGCAAATCCTGTTACGTTTGTGTGCGTAAATAATGTATGAACATAGTACGTAAGACCTTGGTTGGTTCATACCATTGCAAAAATTGAAATCCTTCTAAAAATTTAAAATAATAATCTCCCTATTCAAGTACCAATAGCTGGCAGTCTTAAGTATTGTGCATCTCATATATTATAGACTCTACTTGCTGGAGCTAGCCATGAGATGGCAGGAGTACAGTGGACGGCCCTAGATTTAAAAAAAAGTACCTAGAACTTGGAATACATCGATAACTCAAATAAAAGGATCTCGAGACAAATGGAAAGTGAGAATTGTGTGAGTATACTCACCTACAACGTTAAGCTGCACGAAGTGGCTCATCTTAGGCTCGGTGCCCACCTGGCACTCGTACACGCCGGCGTCGCGCGCCTGCACGTACTTCACCTGCACGTATCACTGTTGTCACTCACTCGTCACGACAAAATACACACATCAACAAACAAACCTTGGGATATTTCCTTTTTACCATATTTTACTAAATTTCGTAAATATTTTATCAAAACAATTATACAGTATGTTACAAAAACCCTGTCCGACCCGTAAGGATAATAAAGGCTAGGTAAACACATGACCAAATATAATATAAAATTTTACGTAATCATCATAGTACCAATACAAATGAATTTTGAAATAATCTTTTTTTTCAAGCGAATTAATTCCAATTTCCCCGAAATTTGGTAATTTTTAAAAAGTGACAACACCGGTATTATTATGAGCGAATAGCGATGCGACCACGTGTCGCGTGCCCTGCCGCCCGACCCCCGCGGGCTGCAGGCGAAGGGTGGATAACGCACATTTATTAAGTTACCTCTTTTTGCGAAATAATATTTATTTTTTTAGGGGGATTTTTTTTTTTAAGTTTAGCCCGGTTTTGTATGCATTAGTAGAATCAGTTATCGATACCTAACAACACCTTCACGGGTCGGACAGGGTTTTCTTAACATACTGTATATGAAATTTAAGTTTATTTTATGTTTTATGCTTATAATATATAAAATAGCATAACCTTTTTTGTAATTTTTTTTTGGGTGAAATTTAAACTTTATACGTAATGGATTTTATATAGGAAATTATGAAAATTAAAGCCGAAAATAATAAAAAAGGTATTAAATTAAATTTAGTAATCAACATTTCCTCCCCTAACAAATATCAGAGTTCGGCATCGAGCTTGATTATACACGCTCAAAATTAAATTATCCAAATCGAGCCCTGGTATCGGGCTCCAGGTCTTTTGAAGTACGGGAAATGTTGCTTTTCTGTCATCAGAGTTGGAGAAAAATAAACCATAGTTTTCGTTGTAACATATCCTATGCGGGTTCAATAGAATACGTGTCAGGGGACTAAGCAGGCCAGTTCCGCCAACTTCATGTTCCCTAAGCACAGTTAATATCAGCTCAGCCATCTGGGCAGCCTCTCCGAGCCGGGCAGACCTTCACCGCATGCTCCACTGTATCCTCGGGGCGATCCCAGTGGTAACACCCGTTTTCTTCCGCTTTATACGGACAGGAACCTCCCAACACAGTCTTGTTCGGTTAGGATCTGCGCCAGGCGGAAGGTGAGGGGGCCCTGGCGCCTCTCTAGCCACACCTCAAGATGGAAATTACCGCCGCTATTATGGCGTACCCAACACTAGGTTACGATAATCACAGTGTCCATGTTGCCGTGAGCTCTATCCACCGTAGTATGTCCCGGTGTTTTGCATCCTCTCGCCACTCCCAAATGTGGGCGAGGGCTTTGGCCTCCAGATCCCATGGCGACAGTCAGGCAAGGAAGTTCGCCGCCTCAGCGGAGACCGTGCGGTACCCCCGGACTAAATGAACGGCCACGATCGTCTGGGACACGATCAGACGTCGGGCTGGTCGCCGCCTGAAGGACCGCACCCACACCGGAGATTCCACTACCTCATTGCGGTATTTAATTGTATTGATGTTCTTTCTTATGTAAATTAGATCGGATCGTGTACCCATACGAATCCCACATTGATGTGAATGGACTCCACAATAAATGAAAACCATATTTAAATTAGTCAAAATCAAAATTGATTATTTTAAATTAACCATCCGTTGTTGCTTTTGAATAGACAATGTCGGTCAGTCCAAGAAAAGTGAAGCTAAATTGCACGTTCCAAAGCGTAGACCTCTATGGAGTCTTCTCCATAGAAGAAACTCTATGGACACTTTTTTAAAATCATAGTATGGGTTACATTTCTTCGTTACATATTTCTGTTGCTTCTATCACGTGAGCACAATGTATAAATATAAAAATTAATTAAATGATAGAAAATGAATTAGGCCCACTGGCAGCTAAGAGATGACCAGTCTCCACTGACGGCTCCCGTTCATGAGCATGACGCGCGCATCAGCCCCACCTAGTTCAGCCATTTTGAAGGGATCTAAATGACCCAACAACACGCGCCACCATCAGCGACACATTTATAAAGACATTAGACATTAGAATAAAGACTGTAACTGTTGTCATATATATATATTTGTCCTTATATGTGAATATTTTAAAAGATGAGAAGATCAAGTACTTTAATATCCCAACCTAAACAAAATAACATAAAATAATAAACCTGCAGCGTCCAGGTGTCAGTGGCCTCGACTAAGAAAGCCTGGAAGCGCTCGTCTGCAATGAAGGTGAAGCGGTCCACGGTAAGGATGTGCGCGTCGCGCCGCCGGATCCACGACACAGACTTGTTGCTGAGCTGCCGCACCTGAAACACACGTCCCAAGTGTCAGCATGGTCACTATCAGGACATCGTCATACTCACATCTAAACAGTATCAAGGTTATTTCGGCGCTTGTTCGAAACTAAAATCACTTCACAGTCTTGTTTTTGGAACGAAATTTTGGTTGTTATCACAACACACGTTATGCAAATGTACTCTTGATGAATTAGAGATAGTCCTAAACAAATGTAACGTTTTGACAGGCTCTATAAAAAAAAAACAGCGCCCTGGTAGACCTTGTCAACATTATTCGAGAGCTAAATTACCTTGTTATTTATGAACTTTATCAAAGAATTAACACTAATTCAGTAACTGAGAAACTAAATTGACATAATATTTTTACGAGCGTCCATACAAAATCGTCATTAAAATTAAAATTAATACTATATAAGAATGTAGCTTTAAAATAAAATAAAAAAGAGTAAATTTCAACCAAACACCAACCGAACAAACACAGATCTAAAGTAAAATTAGATGTTGTACTAGATTTGGCATTCATGTCAGCGTATTGACAAATGACACTCCCGGGACACAGGCCAGAAGGTTTTGATGTTGATTGTTTTATTTACTAAAGTTATCTTTTAGAAAGCCTTGAGAACAATCGCTGGAATACTATGTGGTCCACTAGCTTTATTACGTCAAGACGACACACTACTCTCAGAACCTCTTTGTTCCTATTGCGAATCTCGGGCATTGTAGTGTTGTAGTGAGAAAAATTCGACGAAGTCAAAAATTAAAATCATAAGTCATTTATTCAAATTAGGCTCAGAATCAGCACTTCTGAACGTCAATATTGCATAAGACAGTCCCCCTAAAACGCCCATCTATCGACACTTCCTAGTGCTTTCGCTGGGCAGAAGAAGTGGCGGAAGAAACTCCCCAGCAGCACAGCTGTCTGTTCATTTAAAAAAAACACATGACTTTATACAATACTATGTATAGTGATGAGGACAAGAAAATACAACAACAATGAAATTATTTACTATATGCCAGCTAACACGCCAAAATACCAGCAAAGTGAAACAAAATATATAGTAAGATGTGCTCATATTCTCTGCCTCTCAAGGCCTCTCAAGGTTAACTACGAGATGCCAATACAAAAAAAGAAAAAAAAAATTGAGAGGGGCATTCGCACTTCATTCTTCGTGGTGTGTTGGGCCCGACTTGTGTACAACTTGTGTAAGTACTTTTCATTTGTGAAATTGGTGATTTATTTATATTTTTATCTATTTATTTAATTTTGTTTTAAACTAATAAATAGAGGTGAAGATTTTGTTTATTTTAAATACTTTCCACTTCTGGATCCTAAATTCAGATGTGGGATAAAGAACTGCTTATATCACGCCCGTGTAGGCCTGTTTTTTTTAAATTAATTTCTTGTGTTTTTGGTAACGAAAACTAGGTTACCCACATACAAACTAATAAAACACCAACACACTTTTTGTTTAATAATTATATTGTGGCTGCTATTATTTTGAAATTTTACTGTTGTTTTCCATGTCTGCTACTAGAGATAGCTTGTGTAACAAGTCGCGTCGAGACGCAACCGATGTTAGGTCGGGGCGGGATGAACAAGTTGAGTGTAGGCCTCGTTCTCACTCGCCACAACCAAATAGACTTAACGACCGTAGGCTACGTACCCCCTCGCGTCAAAACGAGCCCACCTCTCGTTCTCGTTCACGCCAACGAGATAGGTCATACGAGTTTAGATCGTCTGTTCATTTCAACCAGCGAGATAGGCATAGGTTTTGTACTCGCTCACTTCGACGCAACGAATATAGGGTTAGATCCCTGTTCCTGTACGCCACATAGACGTTCCTCACGTGATATATCTCGCTCACGTTATTATCCTTGTGATAGGCAAGACAATAGACTGGAACACACCCTGACCACGATTTTCTCTCACTTAAACACCCTTGGAAGTGATTGTAATATTCGTAATGGTATATCATCACCATGTAATCATTATAACCAGTGTTAGCGATCAGAAGTGGTATTTATTAAAGAAACAAATCAGGACGTTCCAATGTTCGTGTATTATCAATTGAATTACAATTACAATCAGAACTTATTAAATAAGATAGGAACACAATAATAATCACTGAGCACACAACAATATGTCAAACAAAAGCCAGCAGCTCTTAATTAATATACAAAATATAGGTCTCACAGAGTTTACACGATGTTACCAGCGTCCGTTGTACAAAGTGGGCGAGCGCGGGTAGGTGGCGCCTTTTATAGTGGGCTTAGGGTGGGGCGTCGGTTCTTGCTAGCACCAGTCGTTGCAATGATATTCTACCACGTCCGATTCTACACGTGGTCTTGATGAAGCAATTAAATCCTTAGGTGCCGCCAGAAATCAAAACTATTTTGTCTAATGCTTCACGAGTTGGACCGTTTGATTAGGGACTTAAATTATGATTCAAATACAGAAGGAGCTAAGAAAATTGATTCATCAAATACAGATCGTATTATGGATTAATACTGCGGGTAGATCTCAACATGTATATTTCGAACTTTGATCCTACCTTATGTAATATTGATGATTGGTGTGCGGAGATCGGTCGCGTCAAAGTTTTAAACAATCACGTGCATCTCTAATTACTTCAATTATGAATAGTGTGGGGACTTAGTGATGACCTAACTTCAGCGTTAATTATTAGTCCGCGGTATCACTGATCCTAACATACGAGCGTCTGTGAATAACACCAAACTACTGCCTATAAAATTTGACTACTTAACCCTCGAGGTAGATTTGTTTGTTGTCTGCCGAATAAATGAACACGCCGGCTATAGTAGGCACGGATATTCTTAATAGGTACGGTGTAAGGTACGTTCTGTTATAAGCATACACCGAACCCTAAGGTGCTGTTATAAGCATACACTGAACCCTAAGAAGCCATCTCAGCATAATAGGGTTAATCAGCACTAACCATTCGATTTACGGTACTGAAGCCAGTCTATTTCAAACCACGAACGTGAACGGTTGCATAAGGGTCCCTTTATAATTAATCGTTATAATCGATAAAAGAAATATAGATTATCATTTAATAATTTCTTTCTTTTTTAAAAAGCCTTTTTGAAGGGACCCTATAACATTTGGTGGCAGCGGTGGGATACGGAAATCCCCAGTGCCGATTCGCGAAAACTATATTTGCGTTAAATCAATAAATAGACTCTCCGTATCCTGCAATCCTATAAAATAAATAAATGGTAATAAAACCAGTGAAGTGTTCATAAGTAGCACGTTACGATTCTGTGAGTAAATCCTGAGCGCATAATAATAAGTGCGGCCTAGTGAGTGTCCAGTGGACATCCTTTAATCGTCCTTTGAGCATCCTTCGAGTCTTCCGAGCATCCTGCGAGTCCTCCGAGCATCCTGCGAGTCCTCCAAGCATTCTGCGAGCCCTCCGAGCTTCCTGCGAGTCCTCCGAACATCCTGCGAGTCCTTCGAGCATCCTGCGAGTCCTTCAGGGATCCTGCGGATCCTGAAACGTCATAAGTGTCGTCCTATAACCCGCGAGTGTTTTGTGTTTAGTCTAATAAGTGTTCCGTGAATCAAAGAGTATCCGTTGTGTTATCTGTGTGTGAGCGTCGCTATGCAGCCGTTCTCGGCTACAACTCTTATCGCCGCCTACGCATTCCTGTAAGTCAATGAACAATTTTAACTGTAAGCTTATCCCTGCTAGTTTAAAATTAATATTTTGTTACTTGTCGTCTAAAATTACATGTTATGCTTCCTAAAGTGCCAAAAAACGAAGATAGTAAATTAAAAATTGATATTCCATCCAAAGTTTCAGATCTGAAATCTCCAATCTTATCACCAAGAATTACTAGGCAAACAGTAGAAATGGAGCTTAATACTTTATTAAAATTCGTAAAACCATATGACGGCAGTCGCGAGAAACTGAATTCGTTTATTAATAACTGCAATAATACTTACGAGCTAGCATCCGAGGCACAAAAGCCAATTATATTTAAATACATATTATGTCAACTTACAGACAAAGCCGAAATTGCTTGTTCAATAAAAGAATTCACATCTTGGGATCAGTTGAAAGAATTCCTTAAAACTCAATTTTCAGAAAGAAAACACTATACACATTTACTTAATGACCTCCAAGAAAGCAAACAAACTTCGTCTGAAAACGTAGGACAATTCGCCCTTCGTATGGAGACTTACCTTTCTCAATTATTAACAGAGATATCACTCTCTAACTATAAGGCCAAAGAAATACCAGGTCGCACAGCGGCCATGGAGGACCTAACACTCCACCACTTTCTCATGGGTTTAAACCCTCGCGTATCAAACATGGTAAGGTGTAGAGCACCTAAAACGTTCAATGAGGCCGTTAACTTAGCCATTTCGGAAGAAAGGATTTTAGAAACTCTTTATAGGCGAAATCATAGCTCACAACATGATAAACAGGCTAGCCAAAATAAGTCTAAACTTAAAACCTTTGCTCAAAATAATAAACACTCACAGAAATCATCTTCGCAACCAAGTACGTCATCGGGTAACAATCCTAAACACGACCCAAACCTTACATGCAAATATTGCAAAGAGATTGGTCATGATATATATAACTGTCAAAAGCGACAGAAACGTTACCCGAGTTCTCAACAGGATCGAAGTAAATCCTCTGGGTCTCACCCCAATTCTAAATCTCCTCAAGTCAATTTCATCGATGATAACGATGACTCTGATGAATCTACCCACGATGACGAAGGTGAAAATGTCGAAGTGGAAGATTTAAACGAATAAACGTCCTGCACCCGTGCCGAACAGGACGACAAGTCAAAGTCGGCACACATTCGAACCGCATGAGTTCAACCCTCCAAAACCCTCTCGAGGTTATACATCAGGGTAACCAGCCCCAAAACGGAAACCTCAACCCTCTCGAGGTTATACAGCAGGGTAACCAGCCCCAAAACGGAAACCTCAACCCTCTCGAGGTTATACAGCAGGGTAACCAGCCCCACAACGGCAACCTCAACCCTCTCGAGGTTATACAGCAGGGTAACCAGCCCCAAAACGGCAACCTCAACCCTCTCGAGGTTATACAGCAGGGTAACCAGCCCCAAAGCGGAAACCTCGATTCTCTTAATAAAATTTATGAGGTTAGTATCGATACCTCTAAAAAGCTACTACCTCATGTGTTGGTGGAATCACAAGTCTCTGGTATCCCACTAACACTCCTTGTAGACTCAGGGTCTGCAATCTGCTTGATAAAAGAATCAAGTGTTTTAAACAAGCCAAAAATCATTCATAAGCCTATAAGCATTAAAGGCATCGATCCTGGCGTTGAAACCACTCCAACTGTGGGTTATTTTAATTTACAATTAAAAGTTTCTGATTCTAAGTCAATCAGCGACAAATTTCACATGATCAAGGAAATTAACCTACCTTACGATGGCATTATAGGCAATGATTTTTTGACGGCTAACAGTTGCAACATTGATTACAGTCGCGATATTCTTAAAATAGCTCGCAATGAAATCAAAATTCATTTCTTTGACACTTGCTACATCATACCACCACGCACAGAGACTGTAATAGAATGTACCGTCACAAATCCAGAATTAAAAGAAGGCGTGATTTTAGATCAACATCTTTCTAGTACTCTTCTAGTTGCTAATTGTATAGCAAAAGTTAAAGATAATAATAGAGTCAATATATCCGTTGTTAATATTTCTAATAAACCTGTTAAAATTAAACGTAACCTTAACCTTAAACTAGACCCAATTGTCGCTTACCCTATTCAATCAAAACCCCTTAGTGAAAACGTAATTGAACGTACTAGAAAAGTTCTGAATTGCCTGAGAACCTCCCATCTGAACGACGAAGAAGCTCAAGCACTTTTTAATTTATGTTCAGATTATTCTGACATATTCCACTTACCAGAAGAAGCGTTATCCTTTACGCCAGCTATTCAGCATGAAATCAAAACTACCAGTAACACTCCAATACACACAAAATCCTACCGTTTCCCTGAGTGCCATAAAAAGGAAGTGGACACCCAAATTAATAAAATGTTGGACCAGGATATCATCACACCCTCAAATTCTCCATGGTCTTCTCCTATATGGATTGTTCCTAAAAAAACAGACGCTTCTGGCCAAAAGTAATGGCGCATCGTAATTGACTATAGAAAGTTAAACGACGTCACAATAGGTGAAATCTATCCTATCCCTCAAATTACTGAAATTCTCGACCAATTAGGTAAAAGCCAATATTTCAGCACTCTCGACCTTTCATCAGGCTTCCATCAATTATTGATATCACCGGAAGACGCGCCTAAAACAGCCTTTTCTGTACCCCAAGGTCACTTTCAATTCAATAGAATGCCGTTTGGCTTAAAAAAATGCCCCGAGTACGTTTCAGAAACTTATGAATACTTGCCTTGCTGGGCTACAAGGTTCTCGTTGTTTTGTTTATCTAGATGACATAGTCCAGTATGCATTCGATTTAAATTCAGCAATCCTAAACCTCAAGGCCATTTTCGACAGACTTCGAGAATTTAATTTAAAACTCCAACCAGAGAAATGCGAATTTCTCCGGAAAGAAGTTACTTACCTAGGTCATATTATCACCCAAAACGGTGTAAAACCAAATCCAGATAAAGTGAAAGCTGTGACACAGTACCCCGTTCCAAAGTCTGCTAGAGACATTAAATCTTTCTTAGGCCTTGTGTCATACTACAGGCGTTTTATCCCTAATTTTTCGAAACTAGCCAAATCTCTTACCTTGCTCCTGAAAAAGGACGCCCCGTTTGATTGGACGAATGAACAGCAACTTAGTTTTGAAACACTAAAAAATAAATTAGTTGAAGCGCCTATATTAGCTTATCCTGACTTTAATCAAACCTTTTTGTTAACATGCGATGCATCTAACTATGCTATATCAGCTATCCTGTCTCAAGGTCCCATCGGGCGTGATCTCCCAATTGCTTATGCGTCCCGCACCTTAAATAAAGCCGAATGTAATTACAGTGTTACGGAAAAGGAATGTTTAGCGATAGTATTTGGAACTAAAACCTTCCGCCCATATTTATATGGTCGCCGTTTTACCATTGTAACAGACCACAAACCGCTTCAATGGTTATTCAATTGTAAAGACCCCGGATCTAGACTTATTCGATGGAGGTTGAAACTCGAAGAATTTGAATATGATATTCAGTATAAAAAGGGTAAAATAAATGTCAACGCAGACGCTTTGTCTAGATTTCCTGTTAACCCAGTTCAACCTACTGCTAGCGAAATAACTACACCTAACCTTCTAAATTCCGAACCTGATGTTACACCTGAAAATGTCGATAGTAATTCAGATAGAAATTTGTTCGACTTCATTACATCACCTACTTCCTTCCAGTCGGATGAACTTAACCCCGACCATCTCTTAGAAATTCCTACCCCAGACCTTTTATTTACAGGATCTCCAAACCCTAGCTCTATAAGAGTGCCATCAGAAGACACTATAATTCAAGACGCGCACCTCAGTTCCGTCCCTGACTTATCCACGGTCGACTATCCCAACTTCCTGAAACAAATAGCAGATAGAAATAAATCATTTAATACATGCATCATCGAACATAATGATAGTTTACTAAAATCAACTTCTATGGTTGTCTTAGTGCCCACATCAATTGATTTGGATGAGTCGAATCCGTATATAGAACACATATTAAGTAATTTAGAAAATAGAGAACAAATCCACAGTCAAGAAAAAGAATTACATAAATTCTATAAGGTCCAATCGAGAAATAAAGATTATTACTTCCTGTATGTAAAAGTACATCACTTCGACCAGACGTCATATGACGAAATATTTAAAACCCTCAAAAATATTCGTAATGAACTTGTAAAAAATCATCAAATTAAAGAAATAAGCATATCCGATTTCCGAAACCCTTTCGAGAAACACAATTATATAAAAATTTATAATATTATAAACTACCTATTTCATAATACTGGCATACAAATAGACATCTATCATAATAACGTTACTTACCCATCACCGTCTGAAGTTAAAAGAATTCTGTACGATAACCACGACCTACCCATAGCTGGTCATCTAGGTGTCAGTCGTATGTATGATAGATTGAAACAGTTATATTATTGGAAAGGTATGCGCAATGATATAGAGTCCTATGTTAAAAGCTGTAAATCGTGCCAAGAAAATAAAGCTTTACGCAAAATAAACCGCGCACCTATGCAAATTACAAGCACATCAACTAAACCGTGTGAGCGCGTATCGCTTGATGTAGTAGGACCCCTTCCGGAATCCGGTCCGGCAAAACTTAAATTTATATTAACTCTACAAGATGATTTCACAAAATTCTCTGCCGCGTACCCCGTGCGCAGCTCGACAGCCGAAGAAACATGCGAATGTTTACTACATTTTATATCAATATTTGGCCTTCCAAAAATGATTTTGACTGACCAAGGCACTAACTTTACAGCAGACTTATTTAAGAAAACGTGTGAATTTTTAAAAATTAAACAACTATGGTCAACACCATACCACCCGCAAACACAAGGCGCACTCGAACGGAGCCACTCAACCTTGAAAGAATATCTAAAATCTTTCGTCAACGAAGAACAAACAAATTGGCCCCGTTACGTATATACAGCCATGCTTACTTATAATACTACTGTTCATACCGTAACACATTATAGTCCGTATGAATTAATGTTTGGCAATAAACCGTTTATCCCAAACTCTATATGTGACCAAAGCCTTGGCGCCACATATCCTGAGTATACCCGTATGCTACAAAACCGCTTAAAGTATTTTCGCGATAAAGCTCTTGAATATGTCCACAAATCTAAGATAACGTCTAAAACATATTATGACTCCCATAGTCGTTCAGTACAATATAAAACTGGCGATTATGTCTACTTAAAGAACCACCTTAGAATGCGAAAGGCCTTATCACCCATATGGAAAGGTCCGTATAAAGTCGTAAAAGTTCATAGCAATAACACGTTATCACTATTGATAAACAGACGACACGTCCGTCACCATTTTGACCAAGTGAAACTTGCGGAAGTCAGCAATAACCTGTAAAAGAATAATTTAAATTAGATTCATAATCGAATCGATATTAGTATAGTTAGACTATATATATTTATGTAATGCTTATGGATTAGTTAGATTAGTAGTAGTTGGTTATTTTAATAAACATTTAGTTAGTATTCATAATACATACATACCTATGTACTTACAGTGCCTCAGCGGAGCTACAACCACCTAACGAGTATGTCCACGCGATAACTGCGAGTCCTGGAATATACTTCGATTACATAGGGAAATTAAAAATTAATAATGGTATCCTAAATGTCATTATGCCGTTAGATATTTCACATATTAAACCGCATATAGAAGAGATAAATTCAGCATTAGAAACAGTAATTTATACATGCAAACAAACCGGTTATATAAAACACTCAGAATGCAATAATACGGTGAAACCATTAGTAGTCCAGCAACAAAATTTAATAAAATTATTTAGTTCCATATCTTACCTTACTGATAATGGTGATCACAGAAACAAACGAGCATGGATTGGAGGAATTGGGATGATTCTAAAACAAGTTTTTGGTACTTTAGACGAAGACGACGCTGTTCAATATGATCAAGCTATTGAATCAATGCAAAATAATCAAGATAAACTTATATCTTTGATTAAAAACAATATTTTAATAACTAAATCTGTCATATCAACATATAATAACACATTTCACAAGATTCAAGAAAACGAAGCAAAGTTAAATGACGCTATTCAAAATATTTCAAAAACTACGCATATTTTAGAACTAGATTTTGTCCTTAATATCTTAGAAACTTCCATGGTCACCCTAACATTTCAACTTGAAGACATAACAAATGCGATAACGCTCTGTAGTCAAAACATACTGCACCCGTCCGTTATGTCGCCTACCGCTATGTACCGAGAATTAGCTGATAACGTAAGGCATCTGTCCAATAATGTAAACTTACCTGTACAATTAGACATAAGTTCAGTTCACACTATTATAAAAGTGTCTACTTTATTCTGTTATTACTTTAACAATAAACTGATATTTCTTTTGCGTGTTCCTTTGATATCTAATCAAGAGTATTCTTTGTTTAATAATATTGCATTGCCAACACCTCACGACGCCAACCAACCAAACACATTTGGTTTAATTGTACCTAGTGCTAAGTATATAGCTATAAGGAAGGATAAGTCAAATTACTGTAAACTAGAATCATTGGAAAATTGTAAACTAATACGTTTGGCAGAATATTTATGTGAAATTCCAATTATCTACAAAACTGATTCAAGACCCAGTTGCGAAAGTGAATTGTTATCTAAAACAATAAAAGAAATTCCCGCTGTATGTAATATCAAAATTATTCATGGTAACCTAGACATTTTTAAATCACTCAATAATAATAAATTTATATACGCTCAATCTGAATTAACGAAACTTTCACTAGATTGTCAAGGTCACAATCAGATAAAGGACATAAATATACTTGGTATCGGCATCTTATCTATACCAACCAATTGTATCGCCTATTGTAGAGGTACCACGCTGTTACCGAGATACAACAATGTTCTAAACCTAACTTCACCTATCAATCTGCCAGATTTCAATTTAATAAATAGCAGTTGTTGTAAAACAAATAGTATAACGAATAATATGTCCCCTGTTCACTTAGAGCGAATTAACTTAGATGATACGAATAATATTGGCAAGGCAATTAACAACCTCTTATCAGACGTCGATAAAATTCAAGAGACACCCCACATAATTAAATATGGGACACATTATTCAATAGTTATAAGCTTAATTGTATGTTTTATTTTGTTTTACATAGTTTATAGAATTGTAGTTTTTTGTAAACCCAATTGCAATACCTTCGCAAATATAGTTTCCGCAAATGCGATAAATCTAAATCGGAATCTATAGAACTGGAGCAAACCATTCAAGAAATTCCAGCTCCAACCCTAAGAACCTCTTTCTAGGGTGAACTATGGCAATCATCCCCAAAGTTCACTCTGATGGGGGAGGTGTTATAAGCATACACCGAACCCTAAGGTGCTGTTATAAGCATACACTGAACCCTAAGAAGCCATCTCAGCATAATAGGGTTAATCAGCACTAACCATTCGATTTACGGTACTGAAGCCAGTCTATTTCAAACCACGAACGTGAACGGTTGCATAAGGGTCCCTTTATAATTAATCGTTATAATCGATAAAAGAAATATAGATTATCATTTAATAATTTCTTTCTTTTTTAAAAAGCCTTTTTGAAGGGACCCTATAACAGTTCGCACTAGAGATCGTCTTCAAATCTAATAATACTACACCTCTAGTTGACGGTCACTTGGATAAACTGTTGGAAATAATTAATAAATTTTCTCAGTATTTTATTTTCGGTACTGCAAACTCAAGTGTAAATACAGGGCGTATGTCCATTAAACTTAACACCAGCACTCCCGTTTACTATTGGTCGTTCCAATTTTCTCACGCTGAGATTTATCGGATAAAGGCATTCTGTCAGCAAGGGTTTCCAAACCACTGGGAAGCTGGACTCTGTTATGCGCGCCCTTTACAAAATTGTGCGGGCGCTACCACACGATTGATATGAACTGCAACTGTTTACTGGTTCGTATGGGAAGAAGACCCAGACCGCTGCTGAACACATGGTTCAGTGGCGCGGTGGGTGGACACCGGAGACTTGCAAACCGAACTTCAATAGCGGTAAGGGTATTGTGAGAATTTTATTTCTGAAAGCCTCTACATTATGGTTACCTGTAACACCGATAGTGGTTGCCAGGCGATTCAAATTACATACTGCTGCCTATTTTTTTTTGCAATTGCTGGATTTGGTAGATTCATTAGGTACTCTTCCTGAGGCCGATGGTTATCGTCATGTTCTTATAATTATAGACGTGTCTTCTAAAGTCTGTGTGCGTATTGAGTGCAACCGCCGACAGGAAAAGTGACAGTGTTATGTGGAAACTGTATTTGATTCTAAATATCACCAAACACAGAACAACTCTGTATTCAGCATTGAACCTATTGATGGGTATTGATGATGCGACGCCACCCATTTGTAGCTTGGTGCGAGATGTGGCCTGTGAAGGTTCTAGCCCTAATCGGGAAGCCATTCGTGAAATGAGTCGTCAAAGAATATCTGAACGTCTCCATTCAAGTAAAGGACAACAGGATGCCTATGTTAACCAAGGCCGAAAGCCACCCCGTATTTTTGAAGTGAATTCATTAGTTTTTGTGAGTAAACAGGTACAAGATGCGGAGAAGCTGGATTCGTGTATGCGAGGGCCTTATTGTTTGGCCAAGGTACTCCCACATGGACGCTATGATCTGCGTCTCGTGGCTGGTAGGTATGGCCATTCGACACAAGTAGCGCAGGGTATAGAACTGTCCTTATGCAGACCTATACAGATGGAAGCAAACTTGTCAATAAAATCACACAATCACACAGATTGAGCTAGCCTCAAAGTAAGCTCGAGATTTGTGTTATGGGATACTAACTCAACGATACTACATTTTATAATACATACATATATAGATAAACATCCAAGACCCAGGTCAATCAGGAAAAGATCGTTTTCCATCATGACCTGGCCGGGGATCGATCCTGGGGCCTCTACGTCGCAGGCAGGCGTGTTGACCGCTGCGCCACGGAGACCGAGTCTTAAATAGAATGACTGAGCCTTTAAATAGAATGGTAATCATTAATGTATACTAAAAACAAAAATGGACCCAGTATTGATCCTTGAGGTATACCTTACTGAACTGGTAGCCAGGAAGATTTCACACCGTTAATATCTACACACTGAAATCTATTATATAAATAACAACCTATCACGTCAAGGGCTTCATTTTCGACACCGTAATAGCGCAGTTTACGCTAAAGTATGTCATGGTGTACGCAATCAAAGGCTTTGTAGAGATCACAAAAAATTCCAATAGCATTTTGTGACCATGCGTTAAATATGTGTTTCAGTAGAGCAACACCCGCATCCATAGTCGAACGACCCTTTGTGAAACCATATTGTTCACTATGTAGGAGATTATTCTAATTAAAATGTTTTAGCAACTGCTTAAGTATTAATTTTTCAAATATTTTGCTGAATGGTTTCGCAAGCAATAAAAGCGCACTCAATACCTGTAAATATTCCGCATCGTAGGCGAACCATTAAGCCATGGTTAACTCCGGGATTAGTAAAGTGTATTGGGCACAGAGATACATTGCATAAAAAAGCGACACTTGATCCAGACAATGCAATTATTCAAGTCACTTATACAAGGTACCGGAACTTTTGCAATAACCTTTTAAAAAACTGGGAGTTACATATTAAAAAAACGAGTTTCAGAAGAATAAAAATAATCCAAAAGGTATGTGGAACACCATTAATAAAATTGATAGCCTTAAGAAAATTTCTTCTTCTCCTAGTGAGTTACTTACCCTTGCAAAGGAACCATGCCAGCCAGTTGATGTTGTCAATGATTATTTTGCACGAATCGGATAAACACTTGCAAATGAAATATTAAATAAACAGAGTTCCGATCGACGGTTTTATGAATCAAATAAGTGTAATGTATCTCAGTCGGCCAGAGATTCTATGGTTCTACTTGAAACTGACTTTCTGGAGTTGGGGTCCCTTATCCTAAACTTAAAGAGTGATTCAGCAACTTGTATTGACGACATTCCTACACTTGTGATTAAACGTGCTAAGTTCAGTCTTATTTCTCCCCTTACACACATTTGTAACCTTTGCCTGACCACTGGTGTTTTTCAGAACGTTTTGAAGACGGCGTTAGTGCATCCTATCTACAAGAGTAGTGATAGAGACCTTATCGGAAACTACAGATCAATATCTGTGCTGACAGTTATTTCAAAAATTTTGGAGAAACTCTTAAATTCTAGAGTAACAAACTTCCTTCGGCACAATAATGTTATTGCTGATAATTTGACAATTTGGATTCATAAAGGGTCGGTCTACAGAAGATGCAACTCTACTTTTGTCTGAGGTCATACCTTGATGCTAAAAGAAAGTTATAGTTGTGTTTCTGGATTTGTCAAAGGCCTTTGACACTGTCTCTGTTCCCTTACTACTTTCTAAGATGGAATCGATTGGCATTCGTGGGATTGCTTTGGAGATTTTTGGATCTTGCCTCTCTGCGCGAACCCAGTGCATTAGAATAGGAAACAATACGAGCTCAGAAGCATCCCTCTCTTTCAGCGTTCCGTAGGGGAGTGTTCTTAGACCCACCCTCTTTCTTTTGTACATTAATAGTTTGTGTTCAAAAGTTCTTCTAAATTGTAATATAATTACAAATGCCGATGACACTGCTTTAATTGTACAGGGATGTGACTGGAAAGAGGCTCAGTACTACACCGAATATGCAATAAAGTAAATCATGACATGGCTAAATGATAACCCTTTGACACTGAATAATATTTATACAAGACCAGATATGTCACTTTTACGCACCGTGGCAATACCCAGCGTTTGCTCAGGGAGGCCTCACAGAACGCTACATGCTAGGCAACAGTATTATATTGCAAGTAATATTTTATACAATGTAGCAAACCGTTTGAATAATATGTATGCACTTACAAATAATAAATGTAGGTTTGTGATAGGAGAATGGCTACTTCGATTAAACTGTCATCATCATCATCATCATTTCAGCCGAAAGACGTCCACTGCTGGACATAGGCCTCCCCCAAGGTTCTCCACGACGACCGGTTCTGCGCCTCCCGCATCCAGCGGTTTCCCGCGACCTTCACCAGGTCATCGGTCCACCTTGTCGGGGGCCTACCCACGCTACGTCTTAAACTACACTAGCGTACTTCTAGCGTACTAGCGTAGCGTACGATTAAACTGTAGTGAAACTGAAAAACTACTTTATGTTTGAAGTAAGAAACACAGCAACTCCTCTACACCTACTATACATGCATGCCAACACACACACATCACACACCCACCCACATAACACACATCCACACTCACTAATATTCTACACACTCACTCCTCACTCCTCAGTATGATAAAGTACTTATACTAAATAGTTTAATTTCCTCTGTAAATTCTTTTTATATTTATATCAATCATTCCTATCATTAATGTTACAGATATTTTGCTTGAAACAATAAATTATGGTTCAAATAAATAAGTCTGGAGGGCGCTGACGACTGTGACACAGTTTATACTAGTATAGTCGTCAACGTTATCTCTTATAAATAAGGAATGTATTCATTATCATGATTTTGTATATAGAATAAGAGAAATTTGTAATTCTTGGAGTGATCAATAAGCTATTATTATTATATAAATATTTGTTCCCTGCGGGAACCGAACTCGCTACAAGCAGCGCAGCAGTCAATCTCTGCGTCAACCGTGCCGTAAACGCTACAACTGCGCAAAGTGGCGTAGTGTATTAATCTGTATAAAAATTAAGAAGAGACATAGACAAAGAAACAGCAGGGTTATACTGTAACAATCTCACTGTGCAAACTTAGTTAGGGTTCAAAGTGGACTGTTATTTTAATGTATGTTGGTTAGTTAAGTTTAAACAATGACAAATTTACAGAACAGCTTTCTGTGGTATTACCTTGCAGGGCAGATAGGCGTGTGTGCCAAGCTGCGTGGTGATATTGTTGGGCGCCGAGGGGTCGAAATAGGGCCCTGTGTACAGCCCCACGTAGCGCTTGGCGAGGCGCGGCCCGCCGCCTGCCTCGCCGCACGAGAGCACTGCAACCACAATTAATCAAAAATACATAAAATTAAATTAGAAACCGCGCATATGATATTTTTAAAAATATCATTCAGAAAGAAACCAAAAAAATAAAAACCCACCATGTGACAACATTTAATTGAGTCGATGTACTAAATATGGAATCTAAAAACGAACCCAGAAGGGATGGTGGTAACTAAAAAGAGTTTAGATTTCAACTGTTTTTTTCCAACTGAGGAAAAATCTTAACTGCGCAAAGTCGCCCAAAGTACACCACCGTCTGTCGGGAAAGTGGTTTAATAATTTATACACATACAGGGTGTATCTGACATCGTAACGGATCTGGAGGACGGCTTTATTTACCTACTCTACGATTTATCCTCCTAACTTTAATTATAGTTCCACAGCCAGCTGGTACTTTCAAATACGCCAGGACTTCATCCTCCGAAAAGTCTGTAGGGATACCACTGACAACGCCCATGCGGGTTATGTTAAAAGATGAAATATTTGCTTCATAGTGATTTGAGCCCAAAACATTATTTGACAAGAAGGCGTCGACGTCCTGAGGCGATTTAAATTCCACGGATACGCGGTTTTGACCAACACGCTTAACGGCAATAATATTTCTTAAGTTTAAATTTGCTAAAAAGCGACCAAATGTTACCGGATATAAAGTAGATCCAGAGTTAGTTTGAGTTTCCAGACGGGAAACGTGAACTATGAAAGGTCCGTCAGTCATCGAGGATCTAGCTCGGCCTATATGGGATCTAGATTGTTTTGTAGGACGATTAGGAACATCCCCATCATTTCGGGACGCTTTCGGATTTTAGTCCGAAAAGCAAAGGTTAGGGACCGGCTTAATGGATTGGGGGTGGGACTTAGGTTAGAAGGGGAGAAGCTGGATAGCTGGGGGTTTTAGGTATGTCATCCGGAGGGTCCCGAGGTTTAGTTTTATCCATATTCCTGGATATACGTGTTTGAGGTTATGATTAAAAAAATAAAATTAAAAAGGGATAAATTAACTAAAAATAGATACACAACAAACCTGACACCTAGTAACAACAAAAACACAGGTCACAAAAAACACAATATAACCGAAAAAACAACCAAATTTCTAACGCACATGTAGTCAAAAACACCAGGAAATTTTCAATCCCGTAGGTTTGTATACACGGCGTTGCTTACTAATCGATTTCTTTAAGATAATAATAATAATTTAAATTAGAAGAAATGCACAATGGATGCATAAATTAATGGAATAATAAAAAAACTAAAAAGAGTTTTTTCTTGACATGTAATTGATGTTGAGGCTTAATAATGTATAAAATATCTGTGGTCGTTAGACATTGAAACTTGGAAGAAAAGCTGAGGCTGTAGTCTCAAGACTCTGATCGAATTAATAATTAAAATATATTAAGGCCCTGTTATAGTGCGATGTGTAGGTATGAACGCGCTTCCTCAGCCCCCGCAAAATAGATAAGAGTCGAGCGTATAGACGCAACGAGAGAGCGCGCGTGCCGCGCGCCGTTCTCGTCGGTACTAGCATTTGAACATGCCACAAGGCAGTGATATTGCAAAAGGTAAGGTGTGAAAAAGTTCCGGTTTCGGAAATATTGACGGAAGAGGGAACAAAATTACTGTTTTGTTTTGTTGGTATTGTTTTGTAATCAAATAAACATTTTCATTTTACATTTCCTTTAAAATTACAAAAAGAATGTAACCACGTTAAAATACACTTTTCTCCAATCAATTGTGAATTAATTATTGTACAAACAAACTGTAATATGGATGTTCAATCTTGCCAGTCGTGTAATATGTTTCCCTTAAAAATAAACATTTATTTTCTCGTGTTTATTTTTATAATTTAAAAAAAAAATTCTGGAATTATTATTCATAAATAAAATTCCTATATATATTCATAAAATTCCTATATCTGTTTTCATTTTTCTATTATTATATTTTTATCGTTTATTTTCATGCATATAGTTAGATATACAATATGTAAAGAAAACCCTGTCCGATCCGTGAAGGTAATGTTAGGTATCGATAACTGATTCTACTAATGGATACAAAGCCGGGCTAAACTTTAAAAATAGATCCCCCTAAAAAAATAAATATTATTTCGCAAAAAGAGGTAACTTAATACATTTGCGGTAATCAACCCTTCCGCGGGCGGCAGGGGACAGGGCACGCGGCACGTGGTCGCATCGCTATTTGCTAATAATAATTCCGGTGTTGTCACTTTTTAAAAAAAATATCAAATCGGGGACCTTGGAATTAATTCGCGGGAAAAAAAGATTATTTCAAAATTCATTAGTATTGTTTCTATGATGATTACGTTAAATTTTTTTTGGTCAAGTGTTTACCTAACCTTTATTATCCTTACGGGTCGGACAGGGTTTTCTTTACATATTGTAAGTATGTGCATAATAGAGTATTATGTAATTGCCTATATCTGTTTTCATTATTCTATTATTATATTTTTATCGTTTATTTTTTGCACATAGTTAGCTATGTTGTTAGATATAGTTAGCTATATTGCTTTTTATGTATGTGCATAATAGAGTATTATGTAATTGAAGGATCATGTATAAAATAAAATATCCCTTTTTATTATTCTGATTTATAATGTATAGTTTGTCCCAAATAGTATAATATGTGTATACATACATGTATTATCACTAGAATTTTTCACCAACTAATACGAAAATAAGCTAAATAGAGATACCATACCACCACCAGACCAGATCAGAGATATGTATAAATAGAGAGACCAGATAGAGCGGTAGCAAGTTTGTATGGAGAAAAAAAAAAGGATTTGACAGCTATCCTTAACTTTTTTTGCTCACATTGAAGCGCTGCGAATATAAAATTTATGTAGTTGTTACTTCACGTTGTTAAAATTGTACCCAGAATTTACAAGAAAAATACTTTATAATCTTATAGGATAAGTCTACGTTATTAAAAAAAAAAAACCGGCCAAATGCGAGTCAGACTCGCGCGCAGGTTCCATACCATTATCTTTATTCTCTTTAATTTTTTAAAATTTCAATTTAATTATTTATTTTTAAACTGAAATTATAACCCTATATTCTATGAACATTTCAAGCGTCTATCTATTTCCGTTATTAATATGGAGCAAAGAACGTCAAAAATCACGTTTGTTGTATGGGTATACATAATCTCTGAAAATTTCAACTGTCTCTAGCTATTACGGTTCATGAGATACAGCCAGTAGGCCTAGTATGAGTTTTCATTACGAAACTCGATCGTTGATATCGAGTGCGTTTGACTCAGTGATTGGCCCGCTTCAAGGTCGTAAGAACTCTCAACTAATGAGAGCGCCAAACGCGCTCTATATCGACGATCGAGTTTCGTATTGAAAACTCGTACTAGGCCTACTGGTGACAGACGGACGGACAGACGGACAGCGAAGTCTCATGAATAGGGTTCCGTTTTACTTTTTAGGTACGGAACCCTAAAAACAAAATTATCGTTTGATCAAATTCAATCTGATTTATAAATACATACGACAGCACATCCAGCTACTAAAATCTGTCAGATTTCTTTATTAGATTTTCAACTTTATCTGTAAATCGTCAATGCTCAAGGTTGAATGGGTAAAGCTTGAGCTACTGCCATCCCTAAAAACATTTTTGTACTGTGGCGCGTCCAATCAATGATTGTAAGTACATAAATAATATTTGGAACATTTACGCTATGAAACGAAATATTAACGGTAAATAAGTACGTTACCCATTTACTTATTTATTTATACTAAATTATTAGAAATTATGTAGGTACTGCATATAATCATATAATCAATTTTCTGAATGTTCTTTTATTTTTTTTACTACGCATATTTGATAATAAAATCAAGTTTTTATAAATAAATATGTTCACTTATTAGAATGCGCAAACGCGGGGAAATTTTTGAGAAAAATCGGCGTGCGTCCAACCTCGATAACGTCTCGGCGGGCACTGGCCGGCTGTGGTGAGCGCTTGAATACTTGATTTTGTGTAATAATTGTTTTTACAGAAAACAATTGTATGAAAATTAAAAATCGGGTTCCAATTCCCAGGTCAGATATAACGATATTAGGTTTATTAAAAAATCTCTGTAGGCTTCTGCCTGAAGCCTAGAATTGTGTACGTTTTGTAAGAATAAGCTCATCACCTATCAAATGGGACCTAACATACCAGGCGAGAATTGGGTGTGCTACAGTTGTACCTTACCCTTTCAAGGAAAATTACTTCGTCTAATTTTTACTTAATGTGTTTTTATGTTCTAAGCTTACTTCAAATAGGAACTGTGCTAATATCGGGCAAGGGATCAAATTTATAGAAGCACGGTCCATCGAAGTACTAACTGATTATAATTTACGAGGTATGTATGAATAAAAGTCTTAAAGTACACCTACCTTACCCATGATTAGAGCGTGCAATTCCGGAATTTCTGATAAATTTTACTGATCTTTCCTCGACCTTTCCTCCTCCAGAAACGGAACTTTTTTACTACTTATATTTATTTACACACTGATGTACACTGATTGGTTCGACTGTTTATACACTGATTTGTTTCCACAATAAAACTATGTGAAGTTACAATGACGACAAAACGATAAAATGTTTAACACAAAAACTACTCATTTTTAAGCCTAAAAAAGATCAACGATCTTCATGTTTTGCAAATGAGCATGCCAGTTCATCAGAAAAAGAGTCTTTAGAAGACATGGACCGAAAACCTAAGACAGGTGCTTTGTTGGACGAGCTTATCATCACCCTCTTCTTATAAGCAAGGCGTTGCATACAGATTTATTGCCTTTGTGCAATAGTAGAGCGATTCCACGGTAATACCACGCTTTATATGAATATTTAATTTCTGTAGAGAATAGTGACGATCGTAATTATAGAACAAGAGCATAATGATAATACCAATAATAATACTGATTAGTTTCAATCTTTTTATTTTTTTGCTTTATTTTTACCTTAGTACTTTGATAACTTTACTTACTTTCTTATTTATATCTTAGTTTCACCGACTGTTATTTGTGATTTATTCTGCAAACTTCAAATAAACATTATAATTTCAATTTATTTTGTGTTTTCTTTAATTATTTAATCGAAGATACCGATAGCAAAAATTACTACACATTACGGTTTTCAATGATTAAATAATAAAAAATAAAAATAATAAATATATAGGGACAAATCACACAGATTGAGCTAGCCCCAAAGTAAGTTCGAGACTTGTGTTATGGGATACTAACTCAACGATACTATATTTTATAATAGATACATATATAGATAAACACCCAAGACCCAGGCCAATCAGGAAAAGACCGTTTTCTATCATGACCTGGCCGGGGATCGAACCCGGGGCCTCCACGTCGCATAATAAATATGACTAATAAATCTTCCCAATAAAATAAGGGTTCTACAATTTTACCTTTTTTTGATTATTTAAAATTTCACCGCAATAAGTCGGTAACTAATCATTACAATCTCTCTCTGTAATGAAAAATCATGTTTAATAATCAAGTAAAGCAATGTTATGTCTACGATTTTTAAGAAACTCTCAAGAATAATTGTACATTACTGGAATAATATTATGACTCAGGATTGTAAGTTATCTTTACCCTAAAAATTAAATCATATAATTTTCGGTAATATGTATTTTAGTGAATAACTAATTCTGTGTACATCTAAAAGTTACGCTCAATACCATAAACTGTTTGGATAAAAATTAGTCACGTCATATAACAAAATTGCCATAATTACCTTTTGTTGAAAAGTTATACCCGAAAATCACTAAATCATTTTTCCTGTAAAAATTCATTTTTGCGATTACCGGTTTACTCCCCGGGGCGTCGATGTACATTGGGAAACTCACATATAATCTTTTCTTATTAACAGGGTTCAATTACTACTAGTAGTTTCTTTTAGTAATTAAGAATCTTAATATAAAGTCTCCTCAAGAATGCTATACAGCTGCGTATAGGCCTATTGATAGTTTGCAACAGTGAGGTGAACCAACAGGCTGTGAAAATAGGTACATGCAAAATCTATAAGGATCACACAGGCTGATGATCTGACTGTTGAAGCTTCCGCTCAGTGGTCCTTTTTTGGTGGTGGTTCGTCCTGTATCGGGTGCATAAGTAACAGAATGTGGATGAGCTGTCAAGGTATTGATTCGCGCCACTAGTCCGCTGATCACTGGGTATGATAGCCGCCGTTCCACTAAGCGCCACGTCGGCCTGCTATTGGCGCCAGTCCGCTGACCAAAACGTATGCTATCGTCGCTAGTCTTCTGACCGCTACGTATACTATCGGCGCCAATCAGCTGACCGCAACGTATGCTATCGTCGCTTGTCCGATGATCGCTACGTGTGCTATCGCCGCCAGTCCGCTAAGGCCGCGTTTCCACTGACGCGGAGCGGGGCGGAGAAGAGCTTAGCGGTGCACGAATTGACCAATTACTAAGCTCGAAATGTCTGCTCCGGTTCAAAGGAAACAGTACGAGCGGGGTGAAGCAGAGCTGAGCAGATATTCACAAAAAAATACAGCGAGGCGATGCGGTGCGGAAGAAACGAGCATTGGGGGTAGAGTGGAGGACAACGCGGCGGCGCCGTGCGGAGGACAGCGGGGCGGTACGGAGCAGTGCGATACGTGACTCGCGCTCATCGCTACGTCATTCGGTGCATACCTATCCAAATTGATGAGAAATTCAAAAATATGCTCCGCTGCGCTACGCTCCATTCCACTTCACTCCGCTCCGCTTCAGTGAAAAAAACTGACCACTTATCAACCGATTTATTTATTCACTCTTTTCTACCATTTTTGCTGCTTAATCTAATACGGTATTATGCAATTAATATATATATATATATATATATATATATATATATATCCATTTTTGATTTCCGGTACGAAGACCCAATAATAACATCAAGATTTATGCGAGAAGCACCACCTCTAGACGCCAAAGATGGCTTGGGCGGGTGGTCACTGGTTCCCGATCTAATTAATTAAGCGATGATGCAACGAATCACCTATGTGGGTGTTTCATAATACTTTCTTTGCAGCATCGTGATTTTATAATTAACATCGATGTTGGGCTGAATTTATGTATTTGTGGACGGAATCAACTACTTGGTCGCTATAGATAGCATTGCGATAGTGCGACAAAAACATTTGTCATAAAAAGACGCAACCGGTTGCTTCGTAGTAACATGAAAGAAGAACAAACTTATCCACTTGAACGTCCCGGTTTGACAACTGGAAATGTGTTGTACGATATAATATCTTAAAATATGACAAAATATTCTCTGAAGGATACATAGTTCATATTTAGTAATTAAACAGATTACTGCTAAAAATGATTGATGCTGCGGCGCGGCTTGATACCGATCGCGCGCTCGGACGCGTTTTAGCAGTAATCTGTTTCATTACTAAATATGAACTATTTATCCTTCAGGGAATATTTTGTCATATTTTAAGATATTATATCAAACAAAAACAGCAATAATTCCATCGTCCACTTTAACACTCGTAAAGACAACTTATCAGACATTGGATACAAAGTATTTTTACATATTCAGAAAGAACAAATCTCGATAATTATTTTAATATGTAACACTAATAAGAGTTCGATAATAGAAAATAATTTATTAATCTCATTTTAATCGCAGAACTCACTGCCACTGCACTCACCGTTCATAAACAAACTTTTTTTCCGATTATATAAGAAAATAGCGCCCACCTACTTTTTGTACCACGGAGCTGTGAAGTGAAGTGCACAGTGCACAGTGTCTGGGGACAGTGTCGGCTGAAGACAGTCTGTTAGAGACACGGGGGTGCGAGCGCAATGTGGCTTCGTGTTTTGGGATAAATTTAGTTTTTATCGATGTTATATTAAGGGTGGAAATGAAATCAAGTCATCCCAGCTCCGCAAGTTATGGCGTCGCTGATCACATATGCGATGCGCGATTGTTTGTATGACGGTGTTCACGCTTCCGTTAGTCTCCAGGCTTCAAGTAAGTTTTTTATTTCTAAACATTCGCTGATAGGAAATCAAATTGATTCCCGCAGATATACACGGTGAACAACAACGGGAGTCTGTAACGTTTTGTGGTCACGGAGCTACAGTTAGGTGATTATAATTTCCTTTGAAGAGATATGATCAAGAAGTCGTTGACTTCCCCATATGTACATCTCTACAAAGTCCTAAACCGCGACGGAAAATGCTTCATGCAAAATGCTGCAATTAATTAGTACATTTTATGTTTACATATCAGTCTGTTGACACCTGTTTAGTTTGTTGTTAACTTTACTATCTAATTTATGTCCTAGTTTAATTTTTTATAATCCCTCTATATTTTCTATAAATTTACATTTCTTTATTTAAAGACACATTCATTGCATCTATATATGTCAAACGTATGACACACATAGATGCATGTGTTCACAGATGCCTTCATAGCTAATTAATTTTATGAATATTGTTTACCTTGTAATACTCATTTTATTCGAATCATATAAATTTCCGGTTTATGTATGCAATATGCATTTGATCATACAATATTAGCAATGTAGTATAAATAGCCTTAAGTTTATACAGTATGTTAAGAAAACCCTGTCCGACCCGTGAAGGTGTTGTTAGGTATCGATAACTGATTCTACTAATGCATACAAAACCGGGCTAAGTTTAAAAAAAAAAATCCACATAAAAAAATAAATATTATTTCGCAAAAAGAGGTAACTTAATAAATCTGCGCTATCCACCCATTCGCGCGCGGCGGCGGAGGCGGCGGAGGCGGCGGGCGGCAGGGCACGCGGCACGTGGTCGCATCGCTATTCGCTCATAATAATACCGGTGTTGTCACTTTTCGCGGGAAAAAAAGATTATTTCAAAATTCATTTGTCTTGGTACTATGATGATTACGTAAAATTTTATATTATATTTGGTCATGTGTTTACCTAACCTTTATTATCCTTATGGGTCGGACAGGGTTTTCTTAACATACTGTATAGTAAAAGAGCCGAACACGTATTCGTATTCAGTATTCACTACAGATGGTATGAAACAATTGCGAAACGTGGAATTGGAAAATGTTCAAATTCGAAACAGTAATAAAATAATTGAAAATGTTATTAAAACATTTTTGTCCTTGTTTTATTTGCGAGAATTAGGAACCTTTCATAAGTCATGGTATACACAAAACATAGGACACAACTATATTATTGTAATTGTCATCACAGATTTACAGTAATGGCAATACAATTGAGAATAACCACTAAATGAATTTACGTAAATATTTGCACGATATGTTTAGGTACGGTTATTTTAAACTAAATAATAATGATATGTTTAGGTACGGTTATTTTAAACTAACTAATAATGATATGTTTAGGTACGGTTATTTTAAACTAAATAATAATGATATGTTTAGGTACGGTTATTTTAAACTAACTAATAATGATATGTTTTGGTACGGTTATTTTAAACTAACTAATAATGATATGTTTAGGTACGGTTATTTTAAACTAAATAATAATGATATGTTTAGGTACGGTTATTTTAAACTAACTAATAATGATATGTTTAGGTACGGTTATTTTAAACTAAATAATAATGATATGTTTAGGTACGGTTATTTTAAACTAACTAATAATGATATGTTTAGGTACGGTTATTTTAAACTAACTAATAATGATATGTTTAGGTACGGTTATTTTAAACTAACTAACAATGATGGTTCTACCGATATCATACGGTATAACGATGTAGGTATAGCTGTGTCATAGTATCAAATATTTAGGATGATGTTCCGAACGCATTAAAAACATACTTTTCTGTCGACCGGTACTATCGGTTTTGGATCCAACTTTGTACAAGACCTGAATGATCTTTACCTTTTCTATTTAATTTTTTTAGTTAGCCTATACTGTGTCCCACTGCTGGGCAAAGGCATCTCTCAAACGATCTCTGGCCGCACATCTCTGCCTTATTGTCAGTAAACTATAGTATTTTTTTTTGCATTTATAAACTAGTGCTTGACCGCAATCCTGCCTGGTTTACTAAGAGCCTATTCATAAAAGTAATTGGAAGGAAGCCGGTAGCGGTTGAGCGATATGGTGCAATATTAAATCCAACAACGCCCAATGATGTTACGCCAGACGTAGATTGATCTGGAGACCCTCCACGACTAAATTCCAGATACGACAACATTTGGTGCATCGTACCCGGCACACATCGCAACACAACTGCTCAGACCCATCCTTCGTTCACGGCTTCACCAGACAAATGGCTTGGCTCCAAGACTTTGCCTGGTGGGTGGTAACTTCTGCCGGCAGCCGATGTTATGGCCTACCACGTTAATCTCTGCCTTGTCGTTTGTGAATTAGAGTACGTGGAGGGAAGCCGCAGGTACAGCTAGTATACTCTAAGCATATATGGTATATTGCTCACTTACGATAAAATCATAATAATTATGAAGCAGAGTACATAAAGTCCAGGCTTATGTACATATAATTTAAGAGGGTACTTGTTGATCCTTAGCTATGATCGATCAATGAACAATTAGAGCGGTAAAATAAATTAGTCTTAAAATATCCATTGATAATATGCATGCAACATAAAAAATATGCCATTTAAAAAAATCGAAAAGGCACTTAATAAATTGCTTATTGACAAATGTTACTACACGCTAGACGAATTTTTGAATGATGGCTCAATTTAATTAAAATATAATTGATAATAATTACAATGTATCAAACTTTGACTTTGCAACTGTTTATGTTATATAAACAAGTTAAATGAGGAATCGTACATTTAACTTATAATATTGATGATTTATATTTTTTGACATTTTAATTATTTTAACTTAGGTCTTTTGATATTTAATTAATAAGAAATAGTTCCTGTTTTAGGTCTGTCATTTTAATTGGAAACAATAATTATGCATGGTTTTAAAACATAATCTTTGGTTAAAATTTTGTTATCATGAGCCAGATGAACACCCTATTTTTCAACGCCTACTAGCAATAACACAGCGCCCTTTTATATAAAACCTGTACCTATTTACCCGTGTTAACAATAAAATAATTTGATTTGATTTAAACACTAAGAAGCCAGCCTCAAACATTTATCCCCTATTCCACGTCGCGCGGGGCATAACTTATAGGTAGTCTTAGTCGGGGCATTACTTATAGAAGATAATCTTGCGATACTCAACAAACAAGAGTTTATTAATAATTTGTCTGCGGAAGCAGGGGAGTACATTACTTGTGAGTGAAATATAACTGCGCAGAGATGTCGGGACAAAGCGACCAAAACGGGTGGTTCCTTGTTCCAAGCCGACCTAGATTCCTTCTTGACAAATATCTAGTATTCATTAGAAGCGTGGCACTGGTCATTGATCATTGAATTATTCCTCATGGAAATGTATGAAGCGCTCCTTATCCGCGACTGGTAATAATCAAACTACGCATTGTTCTTCACGGGGAGCCATGCGAATTCGAGACTTGTGACCTTGTTTCATGGTACGTTATAATCATTTCCATATCCCACATGACCTGCGTCACTTGTACGTTGGCACTTGCGCGAATGTGAGTGTGTTTGTACTGCAGCCTGCTACGAATTCGAATGTGTTTGCACTGCAGCCTGCTATCAATGTGAATGTATTTGGACTGCAGCCTGCTACGAATGTGAGTGTGTTTACATGGCAGCCTGCTACGAATGTGAGTGTGTTTGCAATGCAACCTGCTACGAATGTAAGTGTGTTTGCACTGCAGCCTGCTACGAATGTGAGTGTGTTTGCGCTACAGCCTGCTACGAATGTGAGTGTGTTTGCACTGCAGCCTGCGACGCGAATCCACGAATGGTGACTACTGATGACACGACCATCTTTATACTTGTGAAGTTCGTGTGTACAAAGTAATAAAGCAATACAAAGCGTACAAAATTATTCTCTAACCATTCTAAAATATAAAAAAAATGCACAACGTTAAGTTTTCACTTCTGCCGGCACTCCTAGAATGCAACTCGTTGTTTTTAGGAGCACGTATGTTTGTCTACGCATTTCTAAAATAGAATAGTAAAAATAGAGAAACTAGTTTACTTGTTTTGAACTTTCAGCTGCATTCGGTTCGGTAAGAAGGCTTTTTAGCACTTTTGTTTCAGTTTGAGTTTTACTTTTGAAAGTTTGTTCAAGTTAGTAATAAACTCGTTACACTCTGCTTACAGTGATAAACTGCTACGGCAGCTACGTCACTCACTACTTAAACGAATGAATGGGTTCTGCATTCGCGGCGCTAGCTGTTTGCTATACGCGCGTACACGATACGCATACCGTTAATGACGCCAACACACTCAAGCACCCTGTTCGCTCACATACTGGTTGGTGTTCGCACACATGCACACAAACTGCTGTGATGGAAACACTTTCGTCTCAGCCTTTCTCATACACACACTATACTTTACAAGCGCAAGCTATACGAACGGTGTTGTGTACGTAATAATAAAAAGATTATGCGATGCATGCTTCGCTTAGTCGCCTATATGCAAATGAGTGTAGTCGCGCATCGTGTGGCCGCTTAGAGTGGCGAGTTGACCCGGAATCGGACACTCGCGATCGATCTTCGCTTGTGTGAGCTGTGAATCACGGAACGAGCGCGCATTCGCGCCTGTATAAGCGAGAGAAGATTCGCTTTAGCGTGCACGACTGAGCATCAGTTAACACGGCAGTGGTGTAAGGACAAGTGTGCGGAGTGCACACAGAATTCCTCATTGACTGCGGCCACATCGACAGATGACAAATCAACGCAATATGTGGCACTTACATCTACAGGAGCTAACCTGTTTTTACATCCCTACAAAGTACAATACGTGGCACTTACGTCTACAGGAGCTAACCAGTTTGTACATCCCTACAAAGTACAATACGTGGCACTTACGTTTACAGGTGCTAACCTGTTTATACATCCCTACAAAGTGCGATACGTGGCACTTACGTCTACAGGAACTAACCTGTTTGTACATCCTTACAAAGTACAATACGTGGCACTTACGTCTATAGGAGCTAACCTGTTTGTACATCCCTACAAAGTACAATACGTGGCACTTACGTTTACAGGTGCTAACCTGTTTATACATCCCTACAAAGTGCGATACGTGGCACTTACGTCTATAGGAGCTAACCTGTTTGTACATCCCTACAAAGTACAATACGTGGCACTTACGTCTATAGGAGCTAACCTGTTTGTACATCCCTACAAAGTACAATACGTGGCACTTACGTTTACAGGTGCTAACCTGTTTATACATCCCTACAAAGTGCGATACGTGGCACTTACGTCTACAGGAACTAACCTGTTTGTACATCCCTACAAAGTACAATACGTGGCACTTACGTCTATAGGAGCTAACCTGTTTGTACATCCCTACAAAGTACAATACGTGGCACTTCCGTCTACAGGAGCTAACCTGTTTTTACATCCCTACAAAGTACAATACGTGGCTCTTACATCTACAGGAACTAACTTGTTTGTACATCCCTACAAAGTACCATACGTGGCACTTTCGTCTACAGGAGCTAACCTGTTTGTACATACCTACAAAGTAAGTTGTATAATATATATCCGAATTTTTCAACCATATTTTGAAGAATTTGGTATTCTCATAGTAGCCAGCTCAGCCTTTGCAAAGTACTGCTCTTAAACCCTTTAAAAATATTGATATCACTGCGAAATATAATAGGACAGTCGAAAACCTTGGTCCTATTATAATTCATCCTGACGTCTTGCCAATACGAATGCGTCATTAGATGAATTGTACCTAATAGCATTATCGGTCTTAAACCTAACGTGAATTATTTATTTATGGTGTTGTATTGTATTCAGTGCTCACATGGCTTTTATATTTTAGCCACTTGAACGTCCCGATGTGACAGCTGGGAATGCGTTGTACGTCCGAGCGCGCGATCGGTATCAAGCCGCGCCGAGCGCTCGTAAAATCCTCGTTATTTTCTTCTTTTTTTTAGCAAAAGTCTATTTAATGATTCAATATGAACTATTTTTCCTGCAGGGATTATTTTGTCATATTTTAAGATATTATATCAAACAAAAACTTGACGAAAATCTGGCACACAATGAGCAATGAGCAATCATTTCATCGTCCACTTTAACTCATAAAGACAACTTATTAGACATTGGAGACAAAGTATTTATACATATTCAGATAGAATAAATCTCGAAAATTATTTTAAATGTAACACTAATAAGAGTCCGATAATAAAAAATAATTTATTACTCTCATTTGAATCGCATAATTCACTGCCACTGTACAAAACTGCACTCACCGTTTATAAACAAACTTTTTTTCCGATGTTATGTGCCAGGTGGGGCACTGTTTTATACATCCGAGAATCGTTGTTTAATACAGAACCATCTAGTGAGAAGTTCATGAAGCTCTTTGATACATATCATAAATAAAACTCGTTTAAAGTGTACATGTCGGTGAGGCCACCAGGTTGCCTGAACGCTTAACGCGAAAAATTTTTAGGCAACTTTGTTGGCCCGGACGCTTGAGTGGTTAGATTATTGTTTTCGTTTAAATTGCTACTGATTTATTGAAATGATTTCAGATTCAGAATTTGTTCGCACGGTATTAAATATTTTTCATTTTTAGTAATTTTATAATAATTGAAATGTCTGAATTGCACATATTCTTGTATATTTGTACCTATACCTAATAATCATCTAATCGATAATGCTAAGATGTGATACTGACTCATCAAAATGAATGAGCCACCATGTACCTGTAGCATTTATTAAAGACTAGTGACCCGCCCCGGCTTAGCACGGGTGCAATGCTGATACTAAATACACTACAGAAAAACTATGAACATATAAAAAGCATAGCAGCCCGCCGCACAGTGGGCCTATATTGAAAAATAGTGAATTTGGGCAAAAAAGTTCAAGATCGATGCGTTTTTTTTTTGATATGACGCGTTATAATATTCCTAACTACTTTTACTCTTGTGAAATTTCATCTAAAGTTCCCGTACGGAGGATGAGCCTCCGTAGAAAAGGGAGGATCCTCCGACCAGACGGGTATTATGTCTGGCGGGCACTTGCCCAACGGTTGAAATTGGGAAGTTGTATAAATGATAGTTGCACGGTAAACTCTGATTGCGAGATGTAGAATTCGTGTGACGTCAGTATGACGCGTTGTTCCATGTGGCGTTTGTAGGTACCGCTACAATTTGGTCAGAGTCTAAGCAGTGCCTTACAAAGTGGTTATGCTACCAGTCTCTTGGGCACACTACCAGTCGACAGTGGCGCGGATGAGTTTTTCGAGATAATATATTAACTTTTGAATTATTTTGGTTATGTTGAAATATAGGCATTCAGACCTTGGGGTTGGGTTATCGCAACGACGCTACCACAAGAAGTGATATCTAAGTGAAAATGAGGAACTTATTGCCGGTTGCTCAGGCGAAAATATTATCAATCTTCGAGGTTTATTTTTTAATTTGATAATTTGTATATGTAAATAGAACAATATTAATATCACGTTATTTTGCTTCACAAGCTAATAATTATTGTGGAATGAAATAAGACTTTATTATACGGTGTTTGCATTACCAATTCATTTAAAACATAACACACCTGGTTATGTGTGATATGTTATAGGGGTAGTTTTGCAGAGCAAACCAAAATGACCATTTCGGCGATCTTGGCTCTACAAGTGAATATTTAGTCTAATATGGATGATAATGAATGAAATAAATAAGATGTTGTCCAAGATTAATTGTGATGCAATGGTGGGAATACCAATATCATCACTCATATTATATAACAAAGTCACTTTCTATTTCCCTATGTCCCTTTGTATAATTAAATCTTTAAAACTCCGCAATGGAGTTTGATTCGTTTTTTTATAGATAGAGTGATTAAAGAGGAAGGTTCATATGTATAACAACATCCATTAAATTGTGGAGAAATACTATTATTTTTGAGGTTTCAAATGTGATGCCGTAAATAATTAAATTTTTTCCGCGTTTGCAGTGAAACGCAGGCTGAACCCTACGAGATTTATCAAAATAATGTACTAAATATTGTACACATTCAAAAAACAAAACAATCTCAAAAAAAAAAAGTCCCGATGATATATGTCTATTTCTTATGAATATCCCACAATTATCCTTTATTACTATAAATATATTAAAGCAATTGAGATAGTTTAGCGTAATTTCCTTAACAATGCAGTACAAATGTTACAAAGACTCTTTGAATAAGTATACCTTGTTAACTTTACATTCAAAATGCTTGTTGCTTCAAGCTATGATGATACATGGACAGGTCCATATTATGTTATTTCTTTTTTTGCTGTCTTCTTCTCCTTCTTGCAGGGCAAGAATCGTTGTTTAGACTGTGTTTTTTTTTCTTTTTTTTTTTAGGTTGTTGTTTATGCGGCTTGCACTTTTTTCGGGTCGCTCTTTTCCCGTATTCATCCATATTAGGTTTTATTGCTCGACATTAGTTAATAAGTTATGCTATGTTGTACCCAGAACTGTTCTGAGACGAGAAGCCCTTTTTCGCTGTAGGTACTTGTGGTAGTAATGCGGGTGAGAGAGCGCAGCTTCAGAGATTAGTAGAGACGCTTATTTAAATGTTGTTGATATATTTACCTTATCTAAAAATAAGTTTAAAATGGAATTTTTATTTATTATCTTTCCAACTTTGTATTTTAAAACCTAAGTAATCTGTGGAAACGTAGTGGATTGTGCATATATGTATCTTTCTTTCGAGTGTCTTATGTACAACTATTGAGTGTCTTTTAGTGTCTTATGCACCAACGTGTCTGCATAAGGCACTCAACGGGTTAAAGCACTCTATACCTAAATTTAGCATGTAATGTACAATTTTTTGTTATCCCCAAAAAAATAAAATAAATTAAAAAATACTCAAGTCGTGAGTGACGGCTAATGTAATTCTAATACCTGACACAGTCAAGGCAAAGTCGTCTTAGCAAATAAAATCCTTCACTTGCTTAGCTTACTTGCTTTGTAAGCGGTAACATATAGCCTGAAGGAGATAATTCTATGAATATTCCGTGTTAGAGCTCGGAAGTCTCAGACAGTTGTCGTGTGAACACGCGGCGACTTTGCGAGCGATTTATTGCTTTTGGTAAATTTCGTGTGAGGGGCGGCGGGGAGGCAGCGCGTTTAATGCCGGCTTATGGCAGCTTGGCCGCTGTACTACGTCGACCGAGGGACGTTGTGTCCTTACAAATAATCATTTGTAATTTAGTATGGGCTATCATTTACATAAAAAGAAAAACATGTATTTTTTAAGGTTGCCCCACACTAGGATATATTACTGTATCGTGGGTAGATCGCTCAGTCCTTGCGCCTATTGTGTCGCTACTGCAAATTGCATGGATACTGCTTTTAAGTTTCTATAATTACTGTTGGTAATATAGCAAATACAGCCATCCGCTGCCTCCGGTTAGGTCGGAAGCCATCCCCAAGATGATGATAACCCTCCAGCTTCCGGTTCAGAACTGTTGAGGCGTATTACCTGTAACAAGAGAATTACAATTATTATTTAATTATGTGTCATAAATAGTGTGTTTGTGTTACTTAAGTGCTCCTTTGTTTCACGAGTCTTAGCAACTGCTTCACTTGTAATTATAGTATACAAATATTTTGGCTCATTGAACAGTGGTGCGTGAACTGTGAAAAGTAAATTAAAACAATCTTCTCTAAGAAACTTATAATAAAACAGATGTAGTAGTAATGAGTCAGTTGATATTTTGTGTGTGTATATGTCATTTATTTCTTAAACAAACAAAATACAAATTTACCATGCTTTCTTAGACTTCTAAGAAAAAACGAAAACAATTAATTTCTGTATAATTTGCAAAGTTTTAGTCTTAGTAGCTTGAGACATAACAGTGATGGCAATTTTTTATTTATTCTTAAATAACTTTCAAATAGTTTGACTCTCACAATAAGCCCTTTCATATGCACTGTCACATAAAAAAAAATATGAAAATATGTTTGAGAAGTGAACCTTGAAAATGAAACTAACATACAATGTATTGCCGTACGGACCTATCCGGCTAGTTCCGGCTACCACCTGCTGCAATATATTATATTATATTACTCTTCTTCGGTCTTTACCCATACAATTTCCGTTCTTCAGTACTGGCCATTTCAAATCAAAATATTTTTTGTTTGGCTAAGAATTCTAACAAATTAATTTTATTTTAAAAACATGAAATTATTTTTCCAAAAGTAGTCATTTGATTATTGATTAGTGTTACATTTTCATCGCATTTCAATCTTTTTCGTCATCATGGATACGTTAAAAATTCGAGTAATTATGGAATATGAGTACCGTCGTAGTAACAACGCGTTATTTACGGAGTTAACACTACAAACCAACGCAACACCTGTTATTGGTTTGCTCGCTTCCGCGTGCGCTTTGAGAATTTCGACCTGAAAAATGAACCTCGCGATCGTCCGAGGACTTTGGTCGACAATGACGAATTAAAGGCGATTGTGAAATCTGTTTATACACAATCTACGACTGAATTAGCAGCAGCTTTCGATGTTGGCGTTAAAATAATATTGATCCATTTGTGTCAAATTGGCAAGGTAAAAAACCATGACAAATGTGTGCCCTGCGAACTCAATGATCACCAGCACGAAGTACAAGTCGAGACGTGCCTTGTACTGCTCAACAGACACACAAATGAAGGAATTTCGACCCGCGTTTTACCTGCGATGAAAAATAGTTTCTATTTGACACCGCAAGTGCTCAGTAAGTTGACTGGAGCCTTTTTTTTTTTTTTTTTTTTTGCCGGGGTGGAAATCGTCATAGGATGCCCGCCGCCCTGGGGTGGGCGACGGGGTATGTCAGACTTTTACTGACTAAAACCACCCCGGTGTGTCTTCTATCACGAGCGCGCGTGGGGCCGCGGGAGTCTAAATTCTTCCACGGCCCCACACCCTCGTGCTGGCCCGGTCTGTCCGGGCCTCGTCTCCTGCACGGGGTAGTGGGGTGTTAAACTACCCCGTGCATCGCCTCAAAGGCGCGCGCCGACACTCGCGCGCGCCTCCGCCTCGGGGTCCATCAATGGGGGGCGGGGACTTCCCCATGTCCCTCGCCCCTGGACCCATTCATGGGGGGCGGAAGAGGGCGTTATCCGCCCTTCCTCGGCGCCCGGTGCGTCTTCTGCGGCCCGGGAAGGGAGTTGATATCTCCCTTTCCCGTTCCGCAGCTTCCTTCTGCGACATCACGTCCTCGCAGAAGGACACCACCGCGTCCCACGACTCTGAGCTGCCGACCATCCTCCGCACTACTGCCGGCAGCGTCAGGTCGCCTCCTACTTCATTTGTGAGGACACGGCGCTGCTCCTCCCAAGCTACACACTCGGAGAGCGTGTGCTGCGCCGTGTGTGTGTGTTCCGGCCGTCAGGTCCATCGCCCACACAGGGGCCCCATACAGGGCCATGGACCGCACGATTCCCACGTACAACCGCCTACAGGCGGCGCTCGGGCCCCCCATGTTGGGAAGCAACGTTGATAGTGCGCCCGCTGCACCCATCAGCTTGGGCGCCAGCCGCCGGAAGTGGGGTCCGAAATCCCACCGGCTGTCGAGCACCAATCCCAGGTACTTCATGGTGAACTCGACAGCTATCCGGGCCCCACTGATCACGATATGTGATCCAAGTTGACTGGAGCCTGGTTTAGCTGGTACAACCTAAACGAAAACTTACCCCTAGAAAAGTGATGGTCACTGTTTGGTGGTCTAGCACCGGTGTGATTCATCACAGCTTCTTACCTAACGGAGTGAGCATTACTGTAGATGTTTAGGATAAAAGACCGGTACCCAAAATAGTAAACGTAAGTTGGAACGCGTCACCAAAAACGAAACGTGTCAGTTGTTGATGTCGAGTGACTTGAGAAAATTTTTGGTCGGACGAGTCACGCGTTATCTTTTCGAAAAGATTTTAGTTAATTATATCCATCACGGGGGGATTTGGTATACAGTGCAATATTAGAGGGAAGAAAAGTGCATTGCAAAGCAGCGTAAGATACGGTCGCTGAAATATGGAAGGAAAAATTGGAAGGTTGACTTACACACATAGCATACTTACTTCGAATAATATAAAGAAAAAATATATGAAAAAAAAAGAACTTTTACATTTTTTCATACAAAATGGCAATTTTATAGGTAAAGTCCTAACATTAGGAAACTCTTATCCAACATCATGAAGTCGTTCCTCTTATGTATGTACGTTAGAAGACATCTGTACGAGCCACCTGCCAAGTGCTACGAGCTTGTTACGGTCTGCTACGAGTGTACTACGAGCGAGCTACGAGTGTGACCGCTACGAGCTTGATACCAATGCGCTACGCATTGCTGTCGGTGTCCGTGTCTTATTAATTATTATTTATTCCATCGTTATGGAAATTCATTTCGCCTTCAGTTTCATTCGACTATTTGGCATTTTGTAAAATAATTACTCCAATTATGTAAATTAATTGCTTCTAATTATAATTAATTAGGATGAATTGGAGCGACATTAATTTTTTCGCCGGTTAAGTAAATATTTTGTTCGTGATCATCTAATGTAATATTTGTGATATAAAGAAGTCTTAATATATTTTACTTATGTACTAAATATTTTACTTATATAGGTCAGTTTATCTTGTGGATGTGATGCGATTTAGTGACTCACTATAAAAAAACAGAAAATAGCTTTTAAATATAATTACATAGCTCTCATGTTTAAGTCTTTTGTCTCTCCGATGTGCAATTTTTTTGAGTTTATGTATTTTAATATACATTATTATGTAGATACTATTTTTTTTTTATAATTTATATATTTTTGTATACATTATTTTACTATACATTGAATGCTTAGAACATGGCCTATGGAGCATAGACAGTGGGATTCAGTGGTTGTGCAATTTCACATAACGGAAAATGAAAGCTGCTTACATCGTTAGAAGAGGTGACTCACTCATGTGTGGGGAGAGTGTGATTACATCGTTAGAAGAGGTGACTCACTCATGTGTGGGGAGAGTGTTATTACATCGTTAGAAGAGGTGACTCACTCATGTGTCGGGAGAGTGTGATTACATCGTTAGAAGAGGTGACTCACTCATGTGTCGGGAGAGTGTGATTACATCGTTAGAAGAGGTGACTCACTCATGTGTCAGGAGAGTGTGATTACATCGTTAGAAGAGGTGACGCACTCATGTGTCGGGAGAGTGTGATTACATCGTTAGAAGAGGTGACTCACTCATGTGTCGGGAGAGTGTGATTACATCGTTAGAAGAGGTGACTCACTCATGTGTCGGGAGAGTGTGATTACATCGTTAGAAGAGGTGACTCACTCATGTGTCGGGAGAGTGTGATTACATCGTTAGAAGAGGTGACTCACTCATGTGTCAGGAGAGTGTGATTACATCGTTAGAAGAGGTGACTCACTCATGTGTCGGGAGAGTGTGATTACATCGTTAGAAGAGGTAACTCACTCATGTGTCGGGAGAGTGTGATTACATCGTTAGAAGAGGTGACTCACTCATGTGTCGGGAGAGTGTGATTACATCGTTAGAAGAGGTGACTCACTCATGTGTCGGGAGAGTGTGATTATATCGTTAGAAGAGGTGACTCACTCATGTGTAGGGAGAGTGTGATTACATCGTTACAAGAGGTGACTCACTAATGTGTCGGGAGAGTGTGATTACATCGTTATAAGAGGTGACTCACTCATGTGTCGGGAGAGTGTGATTACATCGTTAGAAGAGGTGACTCACTCATGTGTCGGGAGAGTGTGATTACATCGTTAGAAGAGGTGACTCACTCATGTGTCGGGAGAGTGTGATTACATCGTTAGAAGAGGTGACTCACTCATGTGTCGGGAGAATGTGATTACAGCTACAATCAGAATCTCAATCTGTTGGCGCAGTGATGACGTCATATTGAAGCTTGTCCGACTGAGGGTGATATCGGTCGGTCAGTAGGCTAACCAAGAGCTCCCGACGCTCCGACGTCTAAACACCGCGTCTTCGTGTCTGTGTCTGTACAGTGTTAAACCCAGTGCTCTTGTTCGTGTGTTTTGCTAACTGGTGCGTGTTAATTGTGTTGGCGTCATCGAACGAAGTCAAAAGTGCACGGTGAATTTTAAACTACAATAAGTAGTCGATACAAGGTTTCATCATCTTAGTAATATGTCTTGGATGACATAGATAGTATTTAAATTGGAAAATATACATCTCTTTTAAAGAATATTAACTAATTTATTTTTAGTTACACAAATTTTAGCACAAATTCTTCTACAACATTACAAATCTTTTAAAGCAATGCACGTAATAACTAGGATTCTAACTCGGTAGCATAAAATTTACAGAAACTGTTTAGGATAAAAGACCGGAGTCTAGAACGAAACCGATGTTGAAACGCGTCCTTAGTAAAAACTAAACGCGTCAGTTGTCAAGGTCACTGAAGAAAAGATTTGGTCGATGTAACAAGCGTTATCTCCGTAAACAGATTCCTCGTCCTGTCAACCTGCCTTTCCTTTTAACATTGGCTCATACCCCATTCATTAAAATCTTATATCAGTTTATTTCCCTTAACAAAATCAAAATTTAACCTTTTCCAACCTTTATGTTTACTAATATTTGTGTTGTCTTGTGTTTGTTTTAGCCCAAAGAAGAACCATCGCTAATACTACCGATCAACAGTCGATATCCACTACGTATAATATTATATTACTTTTGTTCTCTCCACCTTGACATTGGCAGAATCATCGGTCATCGATGGAGCCATAAACCTAAAAAAAAAAAGCGTTATCTAATTTCAGAAAGATTATTAAGTCAAATAAGGCCATCGCAACGGGCGTTGGAATATACAGTGCAATATTAAAAGGAAAAAGGTACATTACAAATCAGTGTAGATACGGCCGCTGAAATACGGAAGGAAAATTTGGAAGGTTAACTTACACACATACCACATATTTTCATGTTACACGGTAGGCAACATAGTACTCATCACATAACACTAAACAAAGGACGTGGTAACGACATTTAGCGATTTCGGTAAGTTTTTATTGAATTCTTAATTTGTATGTTAAATCCGTACTTTGAGAATTTTCTTACGTGGGTTTATTTCGACTTCGGTGTTAAATGTAGGAAAGCATCGGGCTTTTCAGGCACTATAATTATGGTAGCAGAGATTATTACTATACAGATACTATTAGCCACTGGATCATTACGTCATTACGTAATGAGTTGAAATGATCCTACTCTTTATTATAATAAAGTTGTTTAGCCCGCTTTAACCCATATCATAAATCTCAAAAGAATTGATGGTAGTTTAATATTGACTGTATAAAAATTAAATCTTTTTTTTTAATCATAATCACCATGGGCTGATGGCATTTTGCAGCACCAGCCCAAATGTGGCTGCAGTACTCCACACACGAACGGACCTGTGTTTTGTATAACATAAGAAGCTGTCCCAATGTGAAGTACTGCCGGACCCTTGCGCCAAGATCCTACCTACCTTGGCTTTGGACTCAATGAACCGCCAAAAGTTTAGCTTTGAGATAATCTTGCATATATTGCCGTATGATTTCAAGTGTAGCTTCTGCACCGTATTATTTGCGGGCGAGTGCGGTGTAAGCGGGCCATGTGTCGGTGTACGGGGTGTGCGGTGCGCCATAAGATCGTGATGATCGCATGCCGCGGCCACATTCAGTTCACCGGCTGCGCTGTACAGAATGTTCCCTTTAATTTGCAACACACAACATAGCACTAAATCACTTGCCAGCTTGAGTACGATATTAAATTCATAGCGTGGTATTCCTACATTATATCAAAACAAATATTTGTTCGTAACACTATTACAGCGTGTTACGTCATTGTCGCCAGCGAACTGCAACCGTTTGCTATTATTATTATTTGAGTACGAGATTATAAAATTATGAAATGATTATCTGCTGTGTGCTTAGTACTTATCCCTGTGTGCTGAGTTGAGAGAAACGCGATTGAGCTATATTGTATCAATAGGTATCAAATTTTTCTTTCATTAATTACTTAGGAAATACATATAACCATAAATGGCTGCATCGCCACGGCAGACCCAAGAACATTCTGGACGCATTATTGTACTAAGTACGCGGGGCTCTGTAGGCTCGCTCCGTATATCTCACCCACAAAGTTTTCACTTCTGTCGCGTATCGGGCGAATCTGCGTGTGATCATAGCCATTACTGTCAGAGTCCTGCGCTCTCATTCAACATCCTCATCGTCCCTGAGGTCACTTGTCACGATGTGACCCAGGTATTTTACAGTTATACCATTGAGAAAGGAAAATGATGCTCACGATTTAGATGATTTTACCTGATTTATATATGAAAATTTCACTCTTTTTAGAGTTATAATGTAGCAGGTGGCTGCAATAATTTCATGCGGTTCCGCCTATGTGCGAACACATATAGAAAGCAGTTTTTTAGTCCGCTAATATTGTTAAAACAAGTGTCTTCAATGTTGCAGTCAATATATGTGCTATTGATCCGCTCCATAAGTCAACATACCTATATGTTAATTTAGATTAATTTAAATTTCATTTATTTCAGATAACTTTATACATATTAGAAGCTGTCCTGGTGTGAAGTACCGCCAGACCTTTGCAATAACGCCAAGTTCCCTGGCAGCCACCTTCGCTTTGAACTCAATGAATCGCCCAAAGTTCAGGTACGAGGAAATCTAACCGTCCAGTCAGGGAGCCTTTTACCTAGCCAGTCAGACCAATGGAGATGCCGTACACTGGAAGCTTAATCAAAAGGCAACATATCTGCGGCTTTATATTTCACAATTGCATTTCCTTTTTTGTTACTAAACCTATTTCTTAATCTTTTTTACTGAATGAAAATCCATTGGTCTTCCGCAATAGGTACCTTTTGTTCAGTGCCGTTACCGGATATTTCAGCATATTATGATTATAAACGCTTCTTAGCCTCAGTTTGTTTGTCTGATGTAGTAACGACATTACTTGGGTGTATTTCGTCGCTAGACTGCATGGTATCGCACTTGCACCCATCTCGCGTCTTGGCTTGGTGAGAGCGCGTCCGGACCACTATTCAAAACACATATTTTTTGTTTGTGCTACTTGCACAAGCAAAACATATTTATCACCACGTTTCATGTTAAGATCTGTGCTAACAGGTACTGCAAAATACCACCTGGCAACCTTGGATTTGGTGGAAAAGCGTACGAAGAGGCTATTTGGCGACCCAGAGTTAGTTTAAATGGGTATCTAATGCCTGGAGCACGGTTTTCGTCAGAGGATGCATTCATCATTTACTATAAGTCCTTTGATATCTTTCTTTGATACAAAGTATTAGCTAATTTCACAAATAGATTGAATAATATGATTGATTGATAACTAAGCATTTTTACGCCCAAAGCACAGGTTCAACCTAGCACCACACTACACACACACACACACACACATACAGGTTACAGGTGCTACAGCACTTTGTAGAATTAACCGAAATGTTATAAAAAAATGCACAAATTTGAGAAATAAACAATAAAATTTATTGATTTGCTTAACGGCTAAGAAGTTGAATCCAGTTATAACTTACAACAAGAACGATAGCTTCTCACAAGTTGTTGTAGACTGTCTATGTAAGTTTATGACTGTAAATCAAATCAGCAGCAGCAGTTGTCATCCAGACTTATCTTAACACGGTAGCAAGAGTGAAGTTTAAAATCGTCAGGGGCGGTTCAAGAGCGCTATAGAACATGAATGACTACTAACAGAATTGTATTTGGAGGGCAGATCCGTCAGCCGGTCTGACACATGTGGCGCGATGGAGCTCGCAATTTATGTTATGTTTAAAAGCATCGGCATTATATTTGCGTGAACAAGTTGCTGTTCAAGCCAGATTAATGATAAATTTAATAGGGCCTGAAGGATTTGAGCTATTTGAGAAATTTTCTTTTGAAATGGAGAGCGATAAGGATGATGTTAATTTATTGCTTAACTGAAGGATACTTTGGAGATAATTAAAAATAATATAAGCAAGGTACAATTTATTTAGAAGAGGCCGGTAGTCGGAGAATCTATTGATCAGTATGTTACTACATTGCGATCACTGAGTGAAAATCGTAACTTCAAAAATCTTAGAGAGCAATTGATTCGCGGCCGTGTTATCCTTATGGAAGGTCCATAATACTGGAGCGAGAGATCGGTTAACGGGTTCTTGCGCCGGGTTTAGCGTTTTTGAATGGAGTCTATGTTGACTGCTTTTGATATAATAGGAGTAACTTGTTGTTATAATTAACTATAATCATTTGTAAATAACGGAATGAGCATGCATTAAATTAAATTAATTGTTTACAAGTACGCGCACGTAGTTTGAATATAAGGAAGCAGAAAAATGCCCCCCCCCCCCCCCCCAGAAAATGCTGAAACTAAGCGAACATATGAAATATGTATAAATAATTGTGTGCATCGATGAATAATGCAGGCGAGCATTCAATATTCCATTGTAAGATTACACGTTGGTCCACATTAGTGGGATCATTAGGTTGGTGGGTGCGGTACATGGTGCGGTGCGGTACAAGTTGCGGTGCGGTAGATGATGTGATGCGGAACATGGTGCGGTGCGGCTCGGTTCGGCTTTGTGCGGTGGCGTGATGAATGCCTGAAGCCCTCTCTCAGGTTTTGCTCAGAGCGGAGACGTTAAATATTTAATGGTTGATTGAGAGGAGGCTCTTGCCGGAAATGAATCACGTATTTTAATACAGTGACTGGTATTTTAGCATTATAAAGATTGTGACGGCAGAATGAATGTAGAATAGTGTATGAAGGTTGTATATTGTAGTAGTATTAATTTATTTTTAAAAGAGAAGAATAATGCTTATTTACGGCGTAATTCAGTATGTCATTGAGGGCTGGGCGACTACGGTATTGCTTCAGTTTATTGGTTTCTTTGCGTATATGGATATTGAGCCTGACCGACGCCCTAGATCGAATATGCCGCTGTCGAGAGCGTGAGGTATCCTGTCGGACTAGTGTCCGACAAAGCTCGAGACTGACCGTATGTGATCCTTAGTATGTGTTTTCTTTATTTATTCGTATGTGATCCTTAGTATGTGTTTTCTTTTGTGATCCTTAGTATGTGTTATCTTTATTTTTTCTATGTACTTAGACGTACACGCGGCAAACGTTCAAATGCGCGAACTGACCAATGGCTAACTGTAGCTAAAACTCTTACAATGGCTGCACCGGACACTGACCATGTAGCTCTGCAGCGCTTCCTAATCACTGCTTTATTCACTTACTTTATTCACTTACTTTATTTAACTTTTAATACCCGTCTCGCTAGTTGCTTTTAGTGCTTAATTAGACCCAACTCATTGATGAAGTGCTAAAATGTATACCGAACGCTTTCTTTCAAGGTGTGTTGCTTAATATTATTTATTGTAAGCGAGTTGCAAATAATACACATAGCTTATGAGCGCTTAATTGACTGTTACGGCGGTAAGCGCTCGAGGGGGAAATAAAGGGAATTATTAATCAGCGAGTGGAGAGTCATTACATAGAAATTAGGAGAACAACCGCCAGAGCAAATGCAGCTTATTTAAAGTCATCGCTGCTGCAGCAGATAGGAATTTATTTCTGTCATATTGTTGGATCTTTCCACGGCGCGAGTGTGCAGGTTGCGTCACCCGCTCTCACCGCCGCCGCCCCGCTGCCCCGCCGCCGCACCCCTCCGTCCTTTCCCTCACATTGCACCGCTCTAAAACGGATTCCCTCTACAATATTTCTTTTCCAGTTCGAATGTGAATTTCCCGCGGCGACGCGAACTATTCATGCGCTCGAAGTAGGAAATTTATAGCGAGACATTTTTTAAACTTTCATTTGAATCCAAGTTTAAATATTAAAATGATATCGGCTGGCTCTGCACCCGCACCGTACCCCACCATACTGCCCACGTCTAGTTTCAATAGCGCTGCGTTTGAGCGCGCACTATTAAGTTAAGCATATTATTACCAAGTGTCAGCGCTAGGCCAGCTAGTCTGCTGCTATCGTGCCGCTACACGTCATCTTGATTCTGATGTCCTCCTCGACACGGGCCGCGTCTAGTTGTCGCATCCGATATGGGTGTCTTCAAGTATTATAAAAATAATTATATTTAATAATTGCTCAGATGATTCATATATCACATATAAGTAATGGTGGCAAGTGACTGACGCTAGTTAATGCTGCAACATTGTCAAGTCTTAACACTGCGATACTGTGAGACTGTCACAGAATTGATTTAGAATTACAGTCACCTGCCCGCGAAGTCATCCTGGTGGACAGAGTGGGGGTAAGGTGGAGGGTGGCACCAAGTGGGCTGCCGGCAATAATAGTGGACAGGTGCGGTGTATTGTAATCTTGTAGTTATGTCGAGAATGCAAATCGCTTGCGTAGGAAAGTTCTAAAGGAAATCCAGCTGATTTAGACTTAAAGTATTGTGACTGACCGTCAAATACATTCAGCATTTTTTTTTTTATAAAATCGCTGGACCGCAATCCCGCATGATGGTAAGCAGTGACGTAATCGTTGATGGTATTGTGGTATTAACAACGTAAAGGTGGTATCTCGCCGTACGACGGAACGTCCGATAGTGGAACGGGGATGGGGGAATTAAATCATGCAATTCCCTCGCACACTCCCCAAAATGCATCCTATAGGACACCGAAAGGCTGGCTACTCTAAGCCTGTGCTCTTACACGCATTAATTATCTATTTTATGAAAAGCTCGATCCCTAATCAACATCAAAATATCCTTTTTCTTTGGAATAAAAAAAGTTTTAGAATTCATTTATATTTTTTTCGGATATGGACTGGCTCTTATCCTAACCACCAATCAAAGCAATATTTTACGTCATTTAATTAGTAATATTTTGCATAAATTCTAAGAATGAAATATATTTTTTTTAAGGTGGAAAACATCTACTGCGGGCCGGATGAGTGGACAAGATCTCCTTATCCCATTCCGCAGCCTCTTCCTGCGATATAAATGTTTCACCAACAGAAAACACCGCATCCAAGGAGTCTTTGCTGCGACCCTCGACTCGATTCTTGCCGGCAGCGACAGATTACTGCCTACACACAATACGCACACATTCTGCCTAACACATTGTTAGTGTATGCCGCTTCATGTGTTCCCGGCAGTCGAGGCAGTCATGAAACCAGGAGGTCGGCTTCTTGTTTACGCCATACTTTCCGAAGTAACCATGACCTGAGAGTACCTGTGTCATCGATCGGAAAGGACGGAGCCGATCGAATAACTTAACGCAACAATGCCCATTGCGTTGAGTTATTCAAACGCAATCATCAGTGAACACATCCTTTTATCTTATCTTGGGCTGACTGGATATTGTTCAAAACACCTAGTAACACCGTAGGGACCTATCAATTATTTATTTCTTTGCAAACATGGGTAAGTACATAAGGATTTTTATAATAAAGCCTCCATATTTTACTGTCATATCTTCATGTCACATTTTCAAATTTAAAATTTATTATCTTTTTATTTCATACCTACTGAAAGTTTTTAATATGAACTTATCCTATTTTAGTAGATAGAAAATAAGAATAATTCAAATCTTAATTGGCGACATGATCAAGGCACGTGTCTGCCAGTCCAGAGTCTAATTAAAGGTCCATTGGCCTTGTGTAGCTACTGTACTGTACTGTTAGAGCTACCCCGAAATTGCCGCAACATTGATGTAAACCATTTGCGTATGATAAACAGATATGGAGATATGGTCTAACACGCAGCAATCCAAGATGATTCAGTGTACAATTTACCATTAGTAAGGAAATGTTGATGTCCGTATGGAACAATAACACTAGTTTACAAAATATAAAAAATGTCATGTCCTTCCACTGAATTTCATATCGTTTTATTTAGTGACAATAACTAAAGGCAAACATATATTAATTTTATTTTTATTACGCCAAAGAATCAAGTTATCAACACATTTTATTTAAAGACTACCACCAACCAACCAACCCACTTGGTTCGGAATTCAAACTAAAATTTTGCTCCTTGTAGTGATCACTTAAATAAATATTTGTTTTTAAAATGTCAAAAAGGTTGTGTAAAGTACATATTGACATTTTTGTTGCGTTTGTGGTGAACTTATTATATGTAACAAAGGATATCCCATAACGAAATCTCTAAAAGAAGAACATTTTCGTTATTTCCAAATTTCGGTCTCTCACCAGGACAAAAATTGGGCTCCTCACGTATTTTTGTGAAAGATGTAGAAAAACGCTAAGCTCCTGGCCTGGAGGCGCAAAAAGATTTTTGAATTTCAATATGCCAATAATATGGAGGGAACCACCCACCCACGAAAATGACTGTTACTTCTGTCTCACTAATACATTTGGTTTTAATCAGAAGAACAAAGATAAAATTATATATGCAGATGTTCCTTCGGTGACTAAACCTATCTACAGCTCAGATAAGCAACAAGTTCTAGAACCTCCCGGTTGTTCCAGCACAACATTGTTAAACAACACGGAATCCAAAGAAGATCAAATTAAAAGTGACACAAGTTCAGATGAATTGGTTGACTATTGCATAATTTTCAACTATTGGGTATCAGTATGTCTATGAAAATTCATTTCCTTCAATCGCACCTTGATTTCTTCCCTGAAAACCTTGGATTTGAATTTTTTTGACCAAATTTTTAATGGTACTGGGACGAAGCCATGTTAGGTGATTATTGCTGGTCTGTTATAAAAGAGACAGACTCAAATAAATACAAGAAAAAAGTGAAAGCAACTCATTTTAAATTTTTTTAATTCTTTGTGTATATACCCCGATACACAATACTCCCAACGTGTCCACCACGAGTGTGACGTACTCGTACCTACACGATATCTACTCACAAGAACGCAGGCCAGCTTTAGTGTTTTTAAACCTTTCCTCACACTAGAAATAGCTTCTGTATCGTGAGCACAATTTTATATTATATTAAATTAATTATGTTACTACGCAGTCATATTATGCAGTTATTGTTTTTTAGTACATCCAGGTACCCTAGACCCTCCTGACACTAACTTCAGGATTATCTAGTCCATAAAAATCGAAGTTTTTTTAGTTTATATTAGTTTATATGTTGTAATATTCTTAGTTATACCAGTATGTATGAAAGTGTAATTTTAGTACGCAAGTAAGATGCATGCTGGGCCCAGAGCGTCACTGCACAGTGAGCAAGCGTGGGCCAAAGATTCACTGCGAATCAGCGATGATGTGCAGGATCGAATCTCGTTAAATACAAGCTGCGCCTCGCGGTTTCACCCCCGTCAGGTTCGACCCCGTAGGAATATCAATATTAAAGGTATCCATGTATTATACCTGGTTATAAATTGTGTGTCAAATTTCATCCAAATCCGTTCAGTTGTTTTTGCGATAAAGAGTAACAAATACACATACGTCTGTATATTTGTGAGGATGTACTTGTACATATATGTATATGTTTATACATCCGTATTTTTCGCATTTATAATATACTAGCGGCCGCCAGCGACTTCGTTCGCGTGGTTTAGTTATGCTCCGCTTCTATTGATTGCAGCATGATGTTATATAGCCCAAAACCTTCCTGGATTAACGGGCTATCCAACGCAAAAAGAATTTTTCAAAGCGGACCAGTAATTCCTGAGATTAGCGCGTTCAAACAAACAAATAATCAAACAAACTCTCTTCAGCTTTATATTATTAGTATAGATATATTTTTATGTTATAAACTTGTGCTTGACTGCAATCCCGCCGGGTGGTAAGCAGTGATGCAATCGTTGATGGTAAAGTGCGCTAGCTTATTAAGAGCCTATAATTCATTCTAGCCTTGAAGACACTTAAATTGTAGTCAAACACCAACGCTAGCAAATTGTTCCAGTCCTTTGATGTATGCAGTGTAAAAGATGAAGCGAAACCCGTTGTAGTGCCAACAACGTAAGAATGGATAGATAAGTAATTTAGTCTGCAATTCCCTCGCACGCTCTCCAAAATGCATTCTACAGAACACCGTCAGGCTGGCTAGACTTCGCATGTGCTCCAGGCTTTGGAGACCGTTTTGAACAAAATCTGAGCCGCCAATTAGCCTCTTCACACGCCTTTCCACTGAATCCAAAGTTGTCAGATGGTATTCACCAATTCAACCGACTTAAAAAAGGAGGAGGTTACCTACTCAATTCGACCTTATATATGTTTTTTTATGTTGTTCGCGGTTAACTTCGTCGTTTATGAACCGACTTTGATAATGATTTTTTTGTTGGAAAGAAGATATTTCCAAGATGGTCCCGTGATAAGGATATCAGGAGCTGATGATGGATGACCAGAGAAATCAAGGGGAACTTTCAAAAATCGTAGGGGCGACTAGTGCATATCGTAGTATTTTCATTAAATATTTTAAAGCACTACAAATTAATAAAGGTCTGAAGTAGATCTGATGATGGAGTCGGGACACAGTCGAAGGAACTCTTCATCAATTCACAGCAGCTACCTTGTGTTTGTGCTTGATTAATTTGTATTGATAAGAACTTTACACCTAGATGGGTTGTGACTGTATTCCTCAACGGTTTACAGTAGTTATTTTGTGTTCCGACTTAATTCATTTATATTGATGAAAACTTTGCACCCATTGGGTTAAAATAATGGTCTGCAGTAAATCTGTTGATGACAACTATAGGCAGTTGAGGGAATTCTTAAAAATTGCGGTTAAAAATTAAAGTAAACAAAATTACGTCGATTTCCAACTATATTTGGGTCAACTTCCAGTATGAGCGGATGCAACTGAATACATAATACTTTTCACAACTAAAAAGTGTAAAATAAAAACTTTTTACCAAAAAAAAAAACCTACTTCCAAAAACCACCACAAAGTGAAAAATAATTAATTTCGGAAGTCGGTGTCAAAAACGAATATACAATAAATACTTCTTTAAAAAAAAAACAACCGACTTCCAAAAACCACTACAAAGTGAAAAATAATCAAAGTCAAAGTATTTTATTTGTTAAACATAGGTAATATGGTACATGGTATAAAATTTGTGTTGTATCACATGTTTTGCCTTGCAAGGCGTACAAATTAATTAAAAACAATATTGGACATTAAAGTTAACATTTTCTTATTTGATACTGTTATCATCTAAAAACTCATTGATGGAATAATAAGCTTTGTCAATCAACAATTTCTTAAGTTGTGACTTAAAACTATTCATGTTAGTCATACTTCTTAAAGTTTTTGGTACTTTATTAAAAATTTTTGGACCCATGCCAAGACAACTTTTTTAAAAAAGTGCAGTACTGTGTTTTTTTGACTTCAGTGTGTTTTGGTGACGTCTAGTATTAAGTTTTTCAAATTTAGACACATTCTCCTTAACAAATATTGAAGTTTCGTAAATATAGAGGGATGGCAGCGTAAGTACTTTTAAACTAACAAAATATGGTTTGCAGCTGTCGGTGGTTTTTAACAAGCATATGGCTCGGAGACATGGTTTTTGGGCTTTGAATGCCATTTCTCTGTTGGTAGAGTTGCCCCAAAGTATTATGCCGTAACAAAGAGCTGTAGAAACATATGCATGATATGCAATGAGAACAGTATTACGATTTGCAACCTTGTTTAAATTGTGTAGAGCATAACAGAATTGATGAATCTTTTTTATCATAATATCCATGTGCGTTTTCCATGTCATGTGTTCATCTAGCCAAATTCCTAGAAATTTGGTTTGTACCGTTATTGAAATTTTTCTTTGGTCATAATTAATGTCAAGAATTGTAGGATTAGTTCTTTGTTTAAATGTCATTAATTGTAGTTTTGTCAAAATTAATCTGTAAGTTATTATTCTTAAGCCATTGAATTATTAGACTTAAGCTACTGTTTATGTCATTTTCATACGAGTCACTATTTTTACCAGAAAACACTACAGTACAATCATCAGCAAACAGGGTCATAGGATGCGGTATGGTTTTCGGAAGATCATTTATATAGTATAAGAATAATAAAGGGCCAAGTACACTACCCTGAAGTACGCCATAATAAATTGGCCTCTCGCTTGATTGGTAATTAACTTCAAGTTTAGTTCGGAAGTCAATTGCTGTAATACTAGTTACCTCACTGGCAGAACAGTGAAGTAAGGCTTTATTAAATTTAATACTTTGCCTCTAATGCCATATTTACATAGCTTTCTTAGAAGGATTTTATGGTCTACAAAATCGAAAGCCTTAGTCATGTCCATAAATAAGGCTGTTACAGGTATTTTTTGGTCCATATTTGTAACTATAATCAATTTCGGAAGTCGGTGTCTTTGGTTTTTATATATTCGTTTTTGACATCGATTTCTGAAATTTTGTAAAAAAACAACTTTTTTTTTTGCTTCAGCCCAAATGAGCCTGCAGTACTCCACACACGAAAGGATCAGCGCTTTGTATGACACTAGCTGCGCCTCGTGCTTTCACCCGAGTAGGTTTCGATGTATTTTTTTTATATGCACCGCTCTTATTGATTGTAGCGTGATATTATATAACCTAAAACCTTCCTGGATTAATGCGCTATCAAACGCAAAAACAATTTTTCAAATTGGACCAGTAGTTCCTGAGATTAGCGCGTTCAAAGAAACAAACAACTCTTCGGCTTTATATATTAGTATCTGAGTATAGATTAGTATCGATTAGAAGCTGTCCCAGTGTAAAATACAGCCAGGCCAAGATTCTACCTACCTTGTCTTTGAACTCAATGAACCGCCTAAAGTTTAGGTTTAAGATAATCTCAACTCCCAAAAGCTGAAGGTGCACTCCAAGGATACATTCCGAGAAGTAGGAACCAAGGTGAACGGGCTCTTTTCGGTGGTGAATAGCCACGCTTGTGTTTTGACGGCGTTGAATGCCACAAGATTGGCTTTGCCCCATTCGAAGACTGCCTGTATAGTGCAACATTCGTACGCAATAACATAACCTGTCTCTTCCATACTAGCCTGAGCATCCGACAGGTATCTCTCCAGAACTGTGCCGTCTGCATATCCAGAGATAACGGGCATCAGTAGATCCTTACTATGAAGCAGGAACAGAATTTCAAAAAGAGCATGCATATTGCAGGGCGCGAATTCAATTCTACACATTGGACATGTTACTGATTATCGCGATGTGCTAAAATTGGGATTAATTTTCACTCTAAAATAGGCCTTCTATAGAGATATGTCATAGACGTCATCAACGTTGTCATGGCTATTTTAAAAAACGTTTCAAATAATTCATTATATAGTACTTTTATTTAAAATTAATTTAGTAGTATTTTTATAACATACTAGCTTTCCGCCCGCGGCTTCCGATTCGGTTATATCGCGCTTTTTAGATTTCCCTCGGGAATATCAAATTTTTCTGGGATAAAAGTACCCTATTATTTAATCCAGACTTTTAATTTTACGTTTGCAAAATTTCAAAGCAATCAGTTCAGGAGTTACAGCGTGAAAGCGGAATAAACAAACTCACTTTCCGATTTATAATATTAGTAAGGAATACAAATAGATATCTCTATATTTGCTCCATAGTGCTGATCACTTAATTGACATCATTTTTGAAATCCAAGATGGCCGACATCAAATTTCATGATATTTTGACATGGGTGTCGTAACAAGAGTTTTTGGGGGTGCTGATCACGAAAATGACGTCATTTTTCAAATCCTAGATGGCCGACATCGAATTTCATATTCCTTTGACTTTCGTGTCGTGACAGATGTTTGCGGGGGTGCTGATCACGAAAATGGTGTCATCTTTGAAATCCAAGATGGCCGATATCATATTTCATGACATTTTGACATGGGAGTCGTGACAACGATTTTCGGGGGCGCTGATCACGAAAATTACGTCATTTTTAAGCTATTGCATAGCTTCTATCTCTTTATTTAAGACGAACATTAAACATTGAATATAGTTTAGTCGCTAAATCGCCACCTTTATTCCCACAAAAGAAAATAACTTATTGTAAATATGTTGAAAATTAATATCAAAGAAAAAAGAACAAAGGAAAAAAATACTGCATAAATAAATAAAATAAATAAATAATTATAATTGCATAAGTTGATAATAAATGCTATGCAATAGCTTTACGGCGGCAGTACCCGAGTGCCACACGACTTTTTTTCTTAAATATTTTTGACCATAATTTTAATTAATTATTTTAATTACATAGAATTATATTATTGTTGTTACGTTACATAAACTTACGTAATAATATATTTTTATCCTCAATATAAATAGTTTAGTCCCTACCAAAATAAATAAAAGTTATTTGGGAAAGATTTTCTTCTTCAAAGTATCGGGGTTATTGATTTGTTATTTGAAACAGACCTCTATATTTCAGAGTGTGACATGCATTAACCGCTAGTTATATGCGTAGGTCCGTGTATGTGTCTTCCAACATAACCACCACTTCTAACATAATAATACAGACATTGTTACCAACTGTGACGATTATTGCAATGTGATTCTGTCTAACACCAACGAGATCACGTTTCTGTATCGCATATTAAGACCAGACCCTCGTAATGAGTTTTGGGTTTTAATATCTTTTATTCTCCTTCAAGTTTGTTCCCTTCCCTTCCCACACAACTAAATTCTTTGTCAAATGACTTTAATTTTTAACTCGAAGTAATAGTTTCTCTTTTATTTAAGAAGAATACTCTTTATTATGTACACCATATACATCGCAGAATATAAATATGAAAAATATACAAAAGGTGACACAATGGGAGGTCTTATTGCTGACAGCGATCTTTTACAGACAACCAAGAACACTGAGAGAATACCAAGGGGAATTAATGTAGGTAATCTACAGTGTACTATAAAATTATATAGATTGTAAAATATATGCTTCTAATTAATGAACGTCATACAGGAGCAAATAATAATATATTATTGTCAAGTCATTGTTTAATCTGTAACTAAAACTACTTAACTACAAATAATAATAACGGTAATCGAAAGAATACATGTTGGTACTGGGTAGACGGAAGAGTTTGAACAAGTCATGTTAATAAATTTCGGAATCGGAATACTGAAAATAATTGTTACTTTGAGTTTTGATCAATAGAGCTAGTTAGCACTAGTAAGTAGTTATAATCATTATCAAGTAGTACTGTCTATATCGGCCATAATCACTAGTAAGTAATACTGTCTATAAAAAGAGGAAAACTGCTGGACATTGGCGTCCCCCTGAGAACCGCTCCAAGCAGTTATGTGCTACTCGCATTCAGCAGATTCTTAAGGTCTTCACAAGATTAATATCAGACGTCACAAATACTCGAAATACTCGTGTAATAGATGATATCGCCTGTGATTTTTAAACACTAAGTAATACCTTGAGTTATTTGAAAAAAGTAAGAACTATTCAAAAAATATAAATATGGTCAATCCAGTTCGGATGTAATGTTTAGGTAGATACGGAAACATAAAACATATTAAACCACACAACAGTATAGACTCAAACCGGTACTTTCTTATTTTCACAGTTATTTCAACAAATTACAGATTAGTACCTCCGGCGTTCGTGCGGAAAATGATTGTGATTGCCCGCAACACTAGCGCAGCCCTCCGGACGTACGGACGTAACTACTGACTATGAGCAAAGGTCGACTAATCGAAGGCAAACAAGGCTCCCACTGTTGTTAACGTTACACAACTCAATCTCAACTGGAGTGATGCGCCGCATGAGTACCGCGCTCGCTTTGTTGGCACGACTACAAAACATTTTATTTTATTTTTTACTTATTGTAATCGCAGAGTTGCGTTCTTTGTCACAATAGGCACACACTACAGACGAGCGCACAGAGTCTATTTATTCACACAATTATCTAATTGAAGCTAATAAGGGTGATGTCTTTGGAGGGTTCACTGTAAGTACATCGTTAATAGCTACAGAACGCCTGAGCCCAAGTTTTTACGAGTCCTTTCAAACATATTGTAGAAGAAATAACGATTATAACGTCTCATTAGCCGAGGTTTTGTGTGACTATAACGGCTGGAACACGACCTGTGACCGCGCCTCGTTATATGCTGTGCATAATAATAACATTTCGTTGAGAATTTAACGCCTAATGTGTGTTGTTCTGTAATGATCATTCGAAATTAAGTCGGACGGAGAGTCATAATTTTCTGATATTAGATAACAGCAGCAGTGCGGTAGTTACAACTGCTTTCACCCTCAGCAGCTGAGCGCACACCGTCATGGAGTGCTGTGTACTTGTGCTTGACATAGTACTATGTACTTATGTGCTATACTACTGAGCGGTAAGCTTTTCGGCACGGTTTACATCACGTTCATGTGACGACTTGAGATATAATACTCGTTCAGTTTATTCATATAATTTTATAATCTACAACCACTATTTGTTCGCAGAGTAACTGCATCCAACAGCTACTGCACAACTGCATTCATCTTAGTTCTGCGTCAGTATAATACTCCTCATCAGCACTCAGTCTTGTGTCCAGATTAAAACTATCGATGTTGTAATATATACAGGGTTATTGGTAACTTTAGTTCCACGATGAAACATTTTATTTCAAGTTTACTTTCGACCGGACGGTCTAGCGGGCAACAGCCTGACGGTTGATGTCGAGAAGTTGTATATATATGCTAGTTGCATGCTAAACTCTGGTTACGAGATGCAAGAGTTGCGTAAGGTCAGTGTGACGCGTCATTTACATGTTGCGATGTAGGTACCACCTCGGGCCGTGGGGCTCGAGTGTTCATGGCTTGGCGGAGACTTCCTGTGACCCAAGGGCTATCTTTTACCTTGGTCAGAGAATAAGTATTGCCATACAACACGACAATGTGAATACAGTACCCGTTGACGGGGATGTGGAGGAATATTTCGACGCAATATTTTAGTTAAAATATATTATTTCTAATAGTTTGCCATTTTATTTAGAACTACACAAACACACACACACACCTTAACTGTTTGGATGTTAATTTATGTAGTTCCGCTCTTTCAACTCTTTTGTAAGTTTATGCCTTTCAAATTGTCATATAAAACTGTCAAATAACACACCTAAACTATTAATATTTAAAAATAATAAAGTATCCATCGACTGAGTGATCGATGAATGTATCCAATGAAAGTCTTTGCTGCGCTAGCAGAACTTACCTAGTAACTATGTGTAGTGTTGGGGTCACCAAGACAAGGCTGCGCCTAGTTTGGGACCTGCTATTAATTCGAACTAAATGAAAAGCTGTTCTGCTGATTTAACTACATGCTATTTCTTGTAATTTTTAACCAAGTGTTAGCCTAATAAATAATTGTTTGATTTTTTTTAAATTCGATAAGTACTATTGTCTTTTATTTATATATTAATTATACTTTCGCACGTAGAAATGTACAGAGGCTACTTAATGCCTTAGGCAACATTTCGCAAACGTATGACGAGTGACAAGCAGTTTCATTTGTGAAGACTCCGCGATCGCGGTTGGAGCAGTTCCTGGCTGCTTATAATACAATTTTCTGTAAAATGTTATTACAGTGAAACAAAAAAAGAAAACTTAAAAGGAGAGGTCAACCTCAATTTTGTTTGTACCAACTTAGTTTTTGAATAAAATATTTTTCATTCAATCAGTGAAGATGATTGTTTACCAGTTACAATTATTCACGGTAAATCTAACTATATGTCATTAAATTAATTAGAATCACGGTTTGATGATAAAAATATATATAAATTGCACAGAAAAATTGTCTCAGCCAGGGCTTGAAATTTCGATATTTTTGGGCCATAATTGGTTCTAGTGTAATACCGGTACCAGACAAAGTACTTTTACTTTGGTACCCGCACTACAAACAATTAATGTTTCTGTTACAGAGACAAATAGATATGTAAAAAATATATTGTTGGTATGCATCATGCTACTGCTACATAAGTGCTACACGCTACACGATAGGTATCCGAATTTGGTGCTGGTTCTGGTAAGGTTAGAATTGTGTTAACAGAAGAACGAGAGTAATCGACATAGCCCGAGGAATTGCAACACTAAAGTGGCAGAGAGAGGGTTCTCGAGTGGCGACCACGCACCGGAAGACGCAGCGTGGGTAGGCCCCCGAGAAAGTGGACCGACGACTTGGTGAAGGTCGCAGGAAACCATTGCATGCGGGAGGCGCAGGACCGGCCGTCGTGGAGAATCTTGAGGGAGGCCTATGTCCAGCAGTGGACGTAATAAACTGAGTAATTATGTACTCTGAATTGTTCATCCCAATAAAACAGGAACTCCAAGCCCTCATGATGATACCGCTCGGCACTCCTCCACCTGATGTATGTCTCACTTTATATATATATAAAAGTATAATTTTCTATTTCTAATAAATAAAACTAAAGGATCCAATAAAACAAAAAAAAATGAAATGCATATGCTTTTTTCTTAAGTTTAGCCCTTAATAGCGACCATTAGATGTCATATATTAATAGTTGAAAATAGAATGTATACATATGTATGTATAAATCAATTATGTGGTGCTCAGTGACATATGGTAGTATTAACTTTGAAGATTTCTTCCAGTTAATTATATAATAATAATCTTCCCAGTATAATAATTCAATGGCCCTCATTTGCTCCTCGTCCAGCCGAGCCCCGAGCAGCGCGCGGCTGTCTCACGCAGCTTTACGATAAATTTGCCTTTAGTAGAACATTATCAACGCCGTATCGGTCAACACACACGCCAGTCGCCGTCGAAGCAGCTCACTACGTAAGTAATGGAGGTAACTTACTTAATCACGTCAGGGAACCGGCGAGAGAAAACCTATTATAACAAATACTATTATAACATGCCGCTATTATAAAAAATACTAAAAACAACAAAATAAATATTTAAGCGGCTCCACTCCACAAACATGAATAAATAAATAAAATAAATTGTTTATTTCTCAGCTGTATATAATCTTTATAACATTTCGCTTGATTCTAAATAGTACTTTAGGCCTAAAAGTGCTTATTGTAAACTTTTGTTTTGCAATAAATTAAGAATAAAAGTAGTACCTAAAAATTTAGGACACAACGGAAATATACAGTGTGATTATTAGTATCGTATTACTTACATAGTAATATTAGACAATTTTAATAGGTGTGAAGGCGTGGTGCCAGTAAAAATCGCTGATAAGTACAGAAGGCAGTTTAATTTTAGCACACAGTAATCAACACACACAAGAACAAACTACAGTCAAAGTTTTTATATAGTCAAAGACTCAGTACAGAGGCATGGCATTTACTCATCACCGTACTGTTGCTGAGGCGGCCGAGGATGTAAGTCGTAGGACAGACCACAGCCCGGATCTTGTATGGTCTGCCACGGCGAGGGATAAACTTTGACGTATGCGTAACGTAAGAACGCATTCCCGGCCGGTAGTACTTCGGAACGTACGCTACAACGTTTAGTCGGTTCTAAACGTTGTAGCGTACGTTCCGCGCCCATGTGACCAGCAGTGAGTGAATCATGGTATTCGGCCAATAATCTGGCGCGTTCCTGTTCTGGGACCACCAGACTAATATCGTCATGCTCCTCGTTCTTAGGTCAATATCTATACAATGTACCTTCGGTGAGCACGTGCCCTTTGTTTGACCATATTCTCTCCCTAGAGGGGTCGCCGGATTCCAGGGCCTGGACGATCTTACTTACCTCTAGGTCCTTTAGTTGGTCCTCGCGCAGGTCTCTCAGTACTCGAGAGGGCACGTCGACCATGACGCAATACAGGTCGCAGTCGGCGTCTTCGACGCATGGCGGACGCGACAGTGTTGACTATAACATTGGCCCTACCTGGAGTGTATTCTATTTTCAGGTTATACTCCTGAAGACACAGGGCTCACCTTGCTAGGCGACCACTTGGAGACTTTCACACTTATTCATAAAACATTAATCAATTGCTAAGCAACTGATTAACAAAATTCTTATTCATAAACGCTGTTTAACGCTAAGAGGATGCTTAGCAATTGATTAGTAGATGTCAAAATTAAACACTATCGGACCGTTGTTAAGAGGATGCTAAGAGGCAACATGGCAGATTTTATCTTAATCAGTTGATTGATTTAATAGGATTATTATGCTTCGAAGTTATTTTATAATATCGAATAGTGTGTAAATATGGATGTCGAAAACCTTTTCTTAGATTTCCAAAACGACGTAAAAAAGTTATATTAGCTTTGAAAGTTCGGAGGGAAGCAGCTGAAGGAGGACTTACAAGCTTTACTCGGTGGTAGGCTATAAACTTCGGCTACCGGTAGAAGTACACCCAGCAGGCAAAGTCTTGCCGCGAAGCGATGCGTTGTGTTCCGGCATGACGTTTGGTCAAATCGTACGGAGGACGGGTCTGAGAAGTTGTGTTGCGATGTGTACCGGGTACGATACGCCAAATGTTGTTGTGTCGCGAGCTTGGTCCTGGAGGGTCTCCAGATCAATCTCCCTCTGGCGCAGCATCGTTGGTCATGTTGCTGGGTTTAACATTGTATCACCTCACTCCACTGCCGTCTTCCTTCCTATTCATTCTTTTGTTCCAGTTTTTTGTAAGTGAATAGGCCTTTAATAAACTAGCGCGCTTTAGGATCAACGATTGCATCACTGCTTGCAATCAGACGGGATTACGGTCAGGCTCTGGTTTATAATAACAATAATAAAAAAGACAGTTAGTGCAAATTTTTAGATGCTATCCTGTTTTCTTGTGTTATCTTATGTTATCATATCTAAGGTACAGGACTAAAAAAAGTCACCTTGTGGCAGTAATACACAAATAATACGACATATTTTAGAAATATTTTATTTTGATACGCAATAAAACTGTCTACGTCTTTGTTTTAAAAATAATTCATTATTTTTGTTTTCCAATACTTTTCCTCCACAAACATAAAAGCCATTCTTGACTCGCGCGACCCTCATTCCACATCCTTTTCACTCAACATGGTCTTCTCCTTCGCCGACATTGAGGTTGAATAATATTGCTGCTAGGTGCCTTCGTTAATAGGAATAACAAGTGTGTCTGTAAACTAGTATAATAATATTGTAAAAAGCAGCATCAACGCAGTAAGAAGTAATATAATATGTACACAAGAACCCACTTAAATTTCATAAAAAGCTAAGGGATGTTTACAAGCATAAAGGTCATGAAAACATAGTTATTATCGTCTACTGATTTAACATTAATTTAGACAGTTTAGATTAGTAATTACATATATACAGAGATAAATACCTTTTTCTGTTTACTATAATATAATTGGAGTTTATTACTTCTATCATCGTAAATACAATTATTTAATTGTAATAAATTCAACTTCAACTCTTGTTCAATGGCCTCTGTGGAATAGATACCACAATTTTGCACATAACACGTGTAACAAATTATAGATATCCTTTGAAAATTTTATATCACAATAATGGCGGATATTGCCAATGACAACCGAAAAAGACGGCCGCGTGAACCACCTACGAGGGAGGTTTGAGGCAAAGTCATTGTAATAAATTCTTTTATTTATATTCAAATTATCCGATGAAATTTCTGACATTTTTCTGCCAAACACAACAGATAATAAATTGTAATTTCGACAAGTTTATTCTAAAAATTCCATTTTTAGTCAACTATTTTGATTATAATCAGTGCCGAACGCAGAGTTTCACCTCTACTTGGTTTCGCTACTAATCATCTGCTAACTAGCTTTTATGAATAAAGAAAAGTTAAGCATTGATTAAAAGCTAACTAAATGGTTAGCTAAATAGTCGCTAATGAGTGATTAACGAGTTTTTATGAATAAGACTGTTTATAGTCATCTGCCACCTGAGCGGCCAATGATCTAATTTGATTACGATTTCAGCGCCATCTATGTAACTTCTAAACTTGGAGACTGCCCAGACCACAGTCAGATCCTCTGTCTCCGTCGTCCTGTAGTTCTTTTCAGCGGCGGTCAAGAGTCGACTGGCGTAACGTATTGGCCGCTTATCTGTCCCCTCCCCCTGGAGGAGAACTGCCCCGGTAGCATAGACGCATGCGACGTTACCGTTCGTCCTCAGAACCGGTAGCGACGGTTCTGAGGACGAAGAGTAGCATCGCATCAGCCTGGCGCAGGATCGGCACCGATACTAGCAGTTGCTTGATCTCCTCGAAAGCTACACTAGAGTACAAAGCAAACACATATTATTATTGTAAACATTTTCATTCTTAATGTCTAGACTTGAAAAAAGACGATGATCCCTACAAAATTAAGTGTTCTAGAAAATGACTTACCACAGTCTCTGAGCGCCGCCGTCTCGTTCTTTGTTTGTGTTATGTGTTGAGTACTATGTGTCACCCTACTAGGTATTGATAAATATATATGATAAATACCATTACTTGTGGTGTAAATATGTAAGTTAACCCGAACGGGGCCGCGTCCAGTCGCATGCGCCCCTTGCAAAGTTCCTGACTCAGCTTACCAACACAACTGGATAAAAACTATGATATTATCCAAATATCGTACGGTGCCAAAAGATTTAATCACCCAATATATTTTTCCGAAATATTTTACGTGTTACACGACTTCCTTAGGACATTGAATACAATGATTTTCCCGAATAGATTAGAAAATAACCGATCGGCACCGATGAGGCTCGCTAGTTATAGTTATCGACAGTAAATGAACGTGAAATGAATAATAGGGCGCTACTCATTCGGGTCACGAGTGTCGAACTGTACCCGCTACCTGCCGGCGGCTCACAGTTAATATATCTTGCTAATGGAGCTTCATTACACACAGTGCCTCTGTACTCAATTATTATAATTTACGTGACTAAGAAATCTATACGAACATAAGGAAGCTATTTGCAGCACTCCGATTGCTTACTATCTGAAGGAAAAATATAACTTTACTGCGCCAAATTTGAAAGTTTACTAAGAGCTGCGGACATAGAGGAGAAACAAAGAAAGTTAGATTTTTTTAACCGACTTCAAAAAAGGGGAGGTTCTCAATTCGTCGGATTTTTTTACGGAAAATAAAGAATATATATTTATTTTATATGTATATTTATTTATCTTTTGCTCTAAGACGACTGGACCGATTTGAATTTTTTTTTTTTTTTTGATAGGGTATACTTCCTAGGTAGTCCGATAGTAATCAGGTCAGGACCTGATGATAGATGACCAGAGAAATTGAGGGAAACTTGCAAAAATCGGAGGGGCGACTAGTGCATTTCAAGTATTTTTATTAAGTACATTAAAGCACTGCTACAATTTAATAAAGGCCTGAAATAGATCTGATGATGAAGCCGGGAGATAGTCGTGGAAGCTCCTCAACGATTCACAGCAACTACCTTGTATTTGTATTTGATTAATTTGTATTAATTAGAACTTTACACTAGATAGGTTGAGTATAATTAGGGCTTTGATGATGAACACAAAGGAGAGTTAAGGGAACTCCTGAACGGTTTGTAGTAGCTACTTTGTATTTGAACATTATTCATTTATAATGATGAGAACTTTACACCCACATGGGTTACAATGGGGTACAATGAAGATCTGCAGTAGATATGCGAATTCATCAACAATTCAAAGCATTGAAGTTTAACATAGGATAACTACTGTTGTAATAGTAAGTGATATTAAATTAAAATGTATTGTGTTTAGTAGGAAAAGGATGCCATCCAGCGTAGGCACAGTTCCATAAGCTGAGATGTCACTGAGTAGTCGAAACTTAGAGTTAAAATTGAAGGCTGTGTCTGTGAGTTGAACAATGAGTCCTGGTGTAGTGGAAAATGATCAGAACAGCGTTTCGTAATGCGAATTACCTGTTGTAATTAATGAAATATAAGTACAAATAATAAATGTGAGTATATTTATGTACATAACATTACACTGTCTACTCTTCATGCTTATGCAACAATCTAATAAAATCAAGAAACTGAATTTCAGTTGCGTAATCGGATCATCTCTAGCAATGCTAATACTTTGATTTTGGTCCCATAGGAATTTTATAGAAATAGGTTTAGTAGTTTGGTTTTTAAAACAAAATTATGGATGAAAATTAATGTAAACAAACTTACGTCGTTTACTTGCAGGCTTTTTTCAGAACTATGTACTATCACGACCAAAAGTAAAGTTACAATCTCACAAAATTTTGGCCAAGCAATACTAGTTGTAGTTACGACCTTCTTCTATAGTAAAGTTTGATACACACTCATACACTTTGACAACTTGCTGCCCGCTTACGATTGTTAGGTACTACTTATTTCAACGTTCACAGTGAGTGTCTCGATGGCTAAGCGGTCCCCGCCGTGATAAGGCATTTAAGGTGGTTCGAGTTCAAATCTAAAAAAATACAAAAAAAAAATCTCCGACTAATATATACCTGGGACAAACAGTCCAACCAGGTAGGTCCAACTTCGAGAAAGAAGTGTCTCGTCGAATCCAGCTCGGCTGGGTAGCGTTCGGGAAGCTACGATACATCTTCTTGTCGTCCAAGATACCACAGTGACTCAATACTAAAGTCTTTGACCAGTGTGTGTTGCCAGTGATAACTTACGGAACTGGAACGTGGTCGCTCACAATGGGCCTAATATGAAGGCTCAGAGTCACACAAAGGGCAATGGAAGGAGCTATGCTCGGAGTTTCTCTGCGTGATCGAATCAGAAATGAGGAGATCCGCAGAAGAACCAAAGTTACGGACGTAGCTCTGCGACTCGCTAAACTTAAGTAGCAGTGGGTAGGGCACATTGCTCGTAGAACCGATGGCCGATGGGGCAGTAAGGTTCTGGAGTAGCGACCACGTACTTGAAGATGCAGCGTAGGGAGGCCCCCATCAAGGTGCACCGATGACCTGGTGAAGGTCGCGGGAAGCCGATGGATACGGGCAGCACAAGACCGGTCAGCGTGGAAAGCCTTGGGGAAGGCCTTTGTCCAGCAGTGGACATCGATAGGCTGAAGAAGGAAGTAGACAGTATGTTCGGTTGGCTTAATGGCTAACAGATGTTGACTTTTGCAATTTCATAAGCCATGAGTGGTTATGAGTTCAAACTCCAGTAACAACAAATTACTTTTGGTAAATTATAAAAACAATAATTCGAAAAGAAATAAGTTTGTTAACTATTGAACTAAGAAAACACTTGAACATTATAATTTCATGCCATCAAACTCCGAAAAAAGTCACTGCAAGATGGCAGCTCTAGTAACATGCTATATACGCAAAAAAAAAAGGAAATGTAAAAAGTACTGTTTTGTGTTCTATAGATAATTTTATGATTGTAATAATATTCAGGTTAAGCTTCAATCCTCTTTTCTTTAAGAAAATGAATAATTAAGCTATAACCTCTTTAGTGATAACATATAATATTATCATTTTCATACCTAAAAGTTATAATGTATCATAAGTTTGTCAGGGATTACTTTTATATAAAATATTACAATGCTGCCATATCAACGTTTGTTTCATTTATTAGTATAAGTATAGCATTTGATAGCATCATTGTTAAGTGCAGCCGCTAACTTCACTTCAACTGAAGTAACGAAATTTTGCATTACTTTAAAGAAAGACGAAGACTGCGATAAAAAACGGTTTGCTTATATTGTTTTCCTTGTCTAACATAGACTATATCTTTAATTCTTCGTAGAGATACTATACAGCAAACGGTTGATTGGTTGGAATATGACACACATGGATATAAAATAATGCGTCAGTGTGCGTGGCCGGTTTAGCGCAGGCAACAGTAGTCTTTAAGGTGGAAGGGGACTTCTACATGTGATAGTATGTTAGCGTCAGCGTCCAGTCTGACCGGATGTAGCTGAAAAGTACTTTACACAATTAAAAAACAAAGTGAAAAATAACTAATTTCGGAAGTCGGTGTCTAAAACTATTATAGAAAACCAAAGACACCGACTTACGAAATTAGTTATTTTTCACTTTGAAGTGTTTTTTAGATGTCAGTGGCATTATTTTTTAAATTTGTTACTCCTCTATGTTTTGGATGGTTTCATTACTATACAGTATGTTAAGAAAACCCTGTCCGACCCGTGAAGGTGTTGTTAGGTATCGATAACTGATTCTACTAATGGATACAAAAACGGGCGAAACTTAAAAAAAAAATCCTCCTAAAAAAATAAATATTATTTTGCAAAAAGAGGTAACTTAATAAATGTCCGTTAAGAACCCTTCCGCGGGCGGCGGGCAGCATGGCACGCGGCACGTGGACGCATCGCTATTCGCTCATAATAATAATGGCGTTGTCACTTTTTTAAAAATTACCAAATTTTGGGGAAGTTGGAATTAATTCGCGGGGAAAAAAGATTATTTCAAAATTCATTTGAATTGGTACTATGATGATTACGTAAAATTTTATATTATATTTGGTCATGTGTTTACCTAACCTTTATTAACCTTATGGGTCGGGCAGGGTTTTCTTAACACACTGTATAATGTATTTAATGTTCTGTCTGATTGACATTTATCTATCTGAAAAGGAAGAGGTTTCCACTGTCTTATTTAGTAAAGACTTGTACATAGAACTATTAATATTCTGCTTAGTTGTGTATGTAGTATGTTTAGCGATAAATGCATAACAATAAGTAGTAGCGGTTAATATATACATATAATGTAACGTTTTATTACGAGAGAGGATAGGATACATATGTCTAATTGTCGAGTACGACTAATGGCACTAACTAGCCGCGACGCGTTAACTCCAGGTACGGGTAACGTGAGTCGTGTCGAGTGTACTCCACTCACCAACTAATCTCAATAAATGCATAGATAGCTCAAGCTATTTCTTGTTTTACTTTATTTGAGAAAAGGTGTTTTGAGGTTCTTAAGGTACACATATCTATGCTTAACCTAATTAAACTAGTAATTATTCAAATGACGACGATACGAAAACACATATCACGATCAACTCATCCTGTGAATTTTAATAATTTGTGTAATATGAGGATAACAAACACCCCCCGACAGCTACGAGATGCTAATTAATATTGCAGTGGCTGAGCGATCGACTGCTTTTTTTTTTTTTTTATTAAAGTATAAACCAGCGCTTGACCGCAATCCTGCCTGATGGTAAGCAGTGACGCAATCGTTGATGGTAAAGCGCACTAGTTTATTAAGAGCCTATTCACTCTAGCCTTTAAGACACTCAAATTGTAGTCCGACGGAAACACCGCCGCCGGCAGATTGTTCCAGTCCCTCGATGTACGCGGTATAAAGGAGGAGGCGAAACGCTTCATCCGGATCGTAGAGGTGTTAACAACATAAGGGTGGAAACTCGCCGTACGACGGGTCGTCCGATGGTGGAACGGAGATGGAATGAACCGCCCAAAGTTTAGGTTCGAGGAAATCTCAATACCCAAAAGCTGAAGGCGGTCGGTACACTCCAAGGATACATTCCGAAAAGTAGGAGCCAAGGTGAACGGGCTCCTTTTGGCGGTGAAAAGACACGCCTGCGTTTTGGCGGCATTGAATGCTACAAGATTGGCATTGCCCCATTCGGAGACTGCCTGAAGTGCAACACTCGTTCGCTCTACCATGGCCTCTCTTTCGGACCGGATTGATTCCCTACTAGCCCGAGCATCCGGCAGGTATCTCTCCACAACTGTGCTGTCATCTGCATACCCATAGATACCGGGCATCAGCAGATCGTTAATATGCAGCAGAAACAGAGTTGCAGAGAGAACAGACCCCTGAGGAACACCGGCATTAGTCGACATGGGCTCAGATGAGCATCCGTCGACAACAACTCGGAGGGACCGTTCAGTCAGGAAGTCTTTTACCCAGCCAGTCAGGCTAGGGGAAATGCCGTACGCTGGAAGCTTACTCAAAAGGCCAGCGTGCCATACCCGGTCGAAGGCCTTCGAGACATCAAGGGAGACAGCAATTGCTTCCCCATTCCTCTCGAGTGCCTCGCCCCACAAGTGAGTGGCATACACTAGTAGGTCCCCAGTTGACCGATTGCGGCGAAACCCGTACTGTCGGTCACTGAGGAGATCGTTACCTTCCAGGTATGCCAAAAGGCGCGAGTTCAATACACGCTCCATAATTTTGCAAAGTATGGAGGTGATCGAAATCGGCCGATAGTTGTTAGGATCGGCACGACTACCCTTTTTGGGCACGGGCTGCACGTTGGCAAGCTTCCAGGACTTGGGCACTATACCAGTCCCAAATGAGAGGCGATACAAGCGTGTCAATACAGGAGACAACTCGGGCGCACATGCTTTTAGAACAATCGCTGGTATACCATCCGGACCACTAGCCTTATTCACGTCCAGACGACACAGTGCTCTCAGAACCTCCTTGTTCCGAATGCGAACCTCAGGCATTGAAGTACCGCAGTGGGGTAAAATAGGTGGAGTAGCACTGCCAGTATCAAGACGCGAATTATGGGCAAAGAGAGATGCAAAGAGACCTGCTTTCTCTCTCGCCGTATGAGCCAGTGTTCCATCAGGCCTAACCAGCGGAGGCAGTGAGGGCCGACAGAAGTTCGCCTCGACCGATTTGGCAAGGGACCAAAAAGATCTGCTACCGGAAGGCTGCGCAGATAACTTGTTGCCAATATGGGTAATACGGTCAAAGCGAGCCTTCTTTAGCGCCTTTTTGTAGGACTTGGCAGCACGGTTAAAGGCTCTCTTCTTTGAGCTTAGATCCGGAGCTCCGCGGTCACGAGCGTCAACCCAGGTGAGAAATGCCGTGTGCTTACGCTGTTCAGCTTAGGCACAATCGGCATTGAACCATGGGCGAGCCGAGCCACCGACGGGCACGTCATTATAGGGAATAAAATATTCCATAGCTTGACGCACCACATCGGTTATAGCATCCGCACAGCTCGACGGATTGCTAGAAGAGAAGCAGACCTGCTGCCAAGGATAAGACGCAAAGAAATGGCGCATCTCATCCCAGTCTGCTGACCTGTATCGCCACATTCGCCGTTCACCACGAGAGTCGTGATCTGGTGGGGAGAAGGTCGACACAGACTTCACCAGACAGTGGTCTGAAGTTCCCAACGGTGAGGAAACTGTTACAACACACCTGTCCGGATCAGTGGTCAGCAGAAGGTCCAGACAATTGGCAGTATGACCAACTACATCAGGCACCCTAGTCGCTTGCTTTACCAGCTGGGAAAGGCCCATTGAAAGCGCGAAGTTTCGCGCTTCTCTCCCAGCGTGGTCGGTCTTCTGGTACGGGAAAAGCCAGTCCTGATGGCAGGCATTGAAATCCCCCAGAGCGACGAAGTGTGCGTCAGGGTGCCGCTGCAGTGCATTGTCAGCAGCCTCACTGAGGTGGTCAAATAAACGAGTTGTCTCCTGATCACCGCTTTGCGATCGGTAGACACAAGTGTAAACAATTTTGTCCACACCAGTGTCAACCAACAGCCATAGGGACGAGAAATGAGGGTCTTCGAGGTGACGGAGGCGCCGGCAACAAATGTCATTGCGGACATACACACAGACCCCAGCACGCTGCAGGAAATGGTGCTCCAATGCGTATCCCGGGTAGCTGAGGTATGCCGCATCAGACGGACATCTGATCTGGGTCTCCGTCAAGAAAAGTAGATGGGGCTTCTCAGTCTCAAGGTGGTGATGTACTGCAATGAGATTGGAGTGCAGACCTCGAATATTAGAGAGGTGCACTTTGAAAGAGAGGACGTGCGCCCGCTGTACACACCTACTTTTCTTTTTAGACCTTTTCATTTAAAAAAAAAATTGAGTGAATAGGAAGGAAGACGGCAGTTGAGTGAGGTGATGCAATGTTAATCCCAACAATGCGACCAACGATGCCGGGCCAGAGGGAGATTGATCTGGAGACTGCGGGGACGCCCGAACCCCCCCAGGGATCGCCATCGGGTCCTCTCGTCCGGTCGCCAACCGGCACGATGGGGCCACCCTGGGATTTTTCGCAGTTGGCGGGGCAGCCTTTCGTATGTGGCTGGCACACTACTTGGGCCCCCAACTACCTGCGGTCGGCCAGCGGAGCACCGTGCTTCGGATCCCGCTACCTTCCACGACCAAACTCCCGACACGACAACAATTGGCGCATCGTACCCGGCATACATCGCAACACAACTGCTCAGACCCGCCCTCCAAACGGCTTCACCAGACATCATGCCGGAACACGACGAATCGCTTGGCGGCATGACTTTGTCTGGTGGGTGGTAACTACGCCGGCGGCCGATGGTGAGGCCTACCACCGAGGATATCAAAAATAAATTGTGTATCATAATTGTATAAAACATGACAATAGAATTATTAGAACCAGTAATATATTAAATTGTCAAAGACTTTTAAATCTAGTCATCAGAGCAGTAGCTTTTTGTAGAAGTAGTATCATTATGTTTTTCATCAGACATCTCAATTCGGAGTTTCTTAGGAATAGGTTCACATGAACTGAAGCTGCTGCTCAAAGCACGTTTTTCAGTTGCCACCAACCTTATCACAGTAACTGTGTCCACATTGCCGTTCTCGTCATCTTCACATGAAGATGAAAATGTCAATTGAGTCATGCCCGATATTATTTGTTTATGGGAAAGTAATTTTTCTACTCTGATTATGATATCATTGTCCTGCATCCAGCTGTGGTTTAGGATTTGATTAAGAGTGATCCTCCTGCCAACTTGGACTGTAAGCATTCTCTTCATTAGCAGTTTGCCCTGCAAACTGACGCCTTGCCAATGAGATGGTGAGTACCTGTACCTCCCACTCAGGATTTCATCTTTGAGGGTCATGTCTTTGTAATCTGCCGAAAATGGCAAGTATCCAACCAGACATACAAATAAAATTACTCCTAGACTCCACACATCCACTTCAGGCCCATAGCTCCTTTGTCCATTCGCTCTCAACACCTCAGGGGCTAAATACAGTGGTGTCCCACACATGGTTTTCATAAAACTATCTTCTCCAACAAATTTGCTCAAACCAAAGTCAGTTATTTTTACTAGAGTGTCATCCTCTTCACTCTCAAGTAGCACATTCTCAGGCTTTAGATCTCTATGAGTGATGCCTTGAGTGTGGAGATACTTTACAGCTAGCACCATTTGCCGGAATAGGAATCTCGTAAATTGTTCAGACAAGTGACCCTGTTTAGTGATTCTGTCAAATAGTTCTCCTCCTTGCATCAATTCTAGGACAATGTAAACGGCTTCACGCGAGTCAAACACTTCTTCAGTTGAGACTATGCAAGGATGTCTTACAGATTTCATAATAGTAATCTCGTTCATTATCTTTTTTGGGTCATTTAAATGGTTAATTTGTCCATTTGTCATTCTGCTCTTTTTAATAATTTTGTACTCCGCTTTTGTGCTGTACTCCGTGACACGGGTTCGATTCCCGCACAGAACAAATATTTGTATGGCCTACAGGTAGTTGTTCCAGGTCTCGCTGTTTGTGTATGTGAATTTAAATGTTTGTAAATGCACCCACGATACAGGATTAATTCCCAGTAAGAGGCAACATTAAAAAAAAAATGTTGTTGCGTTTGTTAGCAAAGCATATAGTGAAGTCAGAGCGGGCTGCTTGTTTATCATAAACCGCAGTAGCTGCAAAGATCTGGCAGTACGACAACAGTTGCTGTTAGAACCGCAATCACTGTGGCGTTGCAGAGGCACTGCGCCGGCTCCGATATCAAAGTGTTGTGCGCAGCTGGGACACACCGTGACATGATGTGGCGCAGCAGACACCGCCTCACAAGCGACACAACAGACACGCGACAGATTCCAAATACAAGCGCGCCCTTTGATATGAGAATGCAAGCAAATTGTTCTTTTTGTTGATCTCACTAATGAGAGGGTGATGCAATGTGTAATAGCTGTCATAAAAAATAAATACAGGTCGATTGTTATTGCCGCTCCTGTAACCGTCGTCGCTGTAATCTATAGAATATAGGTTAATGATTTAGAATCGCCCTCTGATTACATATTTGAGTGCTCCGGCTAAATTGGAGTGTTTTCCTTGCCAAGGCTAAATTATTTATTGGATCAAGGATAACATTAAATTATATTTATCTAGATAGTAGACAAAGGTATGGAAGGTAAAGTAGCAGGATCCATTATTATATCTTGTATCTACATTATTAAACATATTTTCGCTATTACCGCACAATATGGTAAAAATACAATTTTTAGAAAAGGTTTGTTTGTAAAACATGAACAGGAAAATATGCGAACAGTAGCTACGGGAGGGAAAGTATTAAATAACAAGAAGAAACAGAAGACTCGGTCCTACAAACGCGCTCCAAATATATAACTACAGGAAATAACAAAAAAAATATCAGCCACATATTAAATATTAGCGGCCGCCAGCGACTTCGTTCGCATGGAGTTAGTTATGCCCTGCTCCTATTGATCACAGCGTGATGTTATATAGCCCAAAGCCTTCCTGGATTAATGGGCTATCCAACGTAAAAATAATTTTTTAAATCGGACCAGTAGTTCCTGAAATTAGCGCGTTCAAACAATCAAACAAAAAAAAAAGAAACTCTTCAGCTTTATATATTAGTATAGATTTATAGATTTTTAGTATTTTTTTATATATATCTACGGTGGGAAATTGTATTAAACTGTAATTGTTGAAAGAACAGCGTGGTTACACATTAGTTAAACTACATGAATATATATCACCACGTATTACGATGCTTGAGCCTACTGTCCTGCCTACCTCGCGCTCGCCGCCATGAGCCAGCGCGGATTCATATCATGTGCGAGCCTTTTTATAATTTAATCTTATAGCTTGTTACACTCACAATGATAAAAGGGCAAGGCGTGCGAATATTGACGAGTGGAGCCGTGTCGTACAGTAGTGTGCTGTTGATACTGCGCCAGTGCACGGGCGGGACAATGTCAAAAGCGGCAAATTGGAGGGCGGTTGTGCAACTCGCGTCCGAGTTAATTCCATTCGGCAAATTGCTCAGTAAATAACGAGGCTGGCGGACACATAATAGTTTTCCAATTTGTTCATCGCTCTCATAATTTCATTGCTTTTTGATGGCAACTTTGTGACTAACGAACCGGCGCTTGATGAATGTTTTATTTTTTGGCCGTCGTCGCCGACCGTCGCCGACCGCCGCCGATAAGCTGTTTTCTTTGTGCTGACCTACTTAGAATTAAAACAAATAAACTTTTTATCGATGAAAGGGGTAAAAGTAAAATATATAATTGTTGACATTTCCTATATATGTACACCTCGGAATGTATAATTTTATGCAAACACGCGACACACTTAAATATCTTTAAACCCACCGCAAAGTTTGGGTAATTAACTTTCGCCTTATAGCATTTTATGTTAAAGTTGGTGCAACGCAGTTTAATTTTAAAACTAATTAAAACTATCCAATAAAAGGGTGAACTGGTCCCTTCAGTCGCGCGGCATAAACGGTGTTTAGTAACAATTCCATAACCACGTGTAAAGTTTCAATAACATACGAGTCTGTCGAGTTATGTGTGCGTGTGTTTATGTACTTTTATAAGCTACAATCATATTCTATTCATGCTTTCTTTTTTCGTAGTCAAAGTCGCAGATAGGAAAAAAAAAAAAACAAGTCCTAAAGTATTGGTAACAAGTTGATTTGTCCATTAGGAGCTTTAAATGTGTATGCGAAAGAGAGAATTCTTGTATACTATAATTAACAATTTCAGGAACAAAAGATTCCTCTGTAAATGGAATATTCATTTTGTGAAGAATACCTATTTAATTCAGCATGACGAGGGTATCATACGTAGGCACTTAACGTATTTGTCAAAAAAAAGTCCTAAGACATTGAAATTGTAATTATACACTGGAAGTGTATAAAAGTTCGAGCTGAATAGTTTTTGTTTATTACCTATCAATAAAGCCAATTTATTGCAATATGTATGAAATACATAACTATTCATTTTGCGTCACTAGCCGAAACCAACACATCGCAGTGCAGAACAAGCTGCATAATTAAACTATGTAACATGATTGTGATGGCGAGGTTATAATGTTATGTCGAGTGGTGTCCGACAGCGTCCTGCGATGTCCGACGGTATCTGACAGTGACAGTGCCGATCCGAGCAAGGACACTGCTTAGCTAGCGTATGATATTTTATAATGTAATAAAATTAATTTACTGGAGAGGCCATAAGCTGCCATTTTCAATAAGAAATTGTTAACACAAAATAACACCATTTTATATTTGACATATATTAACCCAAGTTTCTTGAAATTTGCGATTTGTCGTGTTCCAGCATGATGTCTGGTGAAGCCGTACAGAGGACGGGTCTGAGCAGTTGTGTTGCGATGTGTGCCGGGTATGATGCGCCTAATGTTGTTGTGTTGGGAGTTTGGTCGTAGAGGGTCTTCAGATCAATCTCCCTTTGGCGCAGCATCGCCTTGCTCAACTGCCGTCTTCCTTCCTATTCGCTCAGTTTTTCTGAGTGAATAGGCTCTTAATAAACTAGCCCGCTTTACCATCAACGATCACATCACTGCTTACCATCAGGCATGCATTTGAATAAATAGATACATTTTATTTTGGACTTTGAATTTAAATGAATGAAAGGTACAAATAACATAACCCTGTTTTATTGGTTTTACCACAATTACATGTTAGATTTGAAACATTCTTATCTTGGTACAATATACTCATTTACTACTACACAATTAATGCAGCAATTTCAACTGGACAGGGACAACTCAACTGGATTATAGTTGGCCTGTTAGTCTAACAAGCAATAATTAAAGGCAATTAAAAACACGGACACGTATGATGACGTCACGATAAACAAATACATGGTAATAGGTGAAGCTACCCGACAGTTGTGTTACGCGTAGTGCGGACACACTCGCGGACAGTGCACTGATACTACCCGACAGTTGTGTTACGCGTAGTGCGGACACACTCGCGGACAGTGCACTGATACTACCTGACAGTTGTGTTACGCGTAGTGCGGACACACTCGCGGACAGTGCACTGATACTCTCACAAGCAACAAATCTTTTGAAACTACACCAGACTGTTTTGTTTCACAAAACATTAGAGTTTTGGCGATTGTATCCGTTAACGTTTATCTGCTCGGTTTAATGCTTATTCACCGTCCAAATTTCGATTTATTAATCTTTATTAAGAGCCTATTCACTCTAGCCTTGAAGACACCTAAATTGTAGTCAGACCGAAACACCGCCGCTGGTAAATTATTCCAGACCTTCAATGTACGCGGTATTTTTATACCGCTAATGTCTACTAATGTTGTGGACGCAGACGACATCTATCGAACTACCGACACGCGTGCTACTGAGCTCGACGATGGAGATCATTAATGTATAGGTTGAAAAGATTATTATCCCCTTTTATTATTTTAAAATACTTAAAATTTTCACACAATTCGATTTTTTGAAATATAAAACTAATTTACTTATTATATTAATTTATTTATTGTTTAGTTTTACAATAGTAGTAGCCTACCGGTATCGGGAACAGGGTCCAGGTGGGGTCAGAGCTCCAGAGAGTGGAACCTCGTAGCAAGCGAACCGTGTCTCGTAGAAGCACCGCTTTCTGAACCAAGCCTCTGATACAGCTGTAATAAGTATGTTTTATAAAGTTTTGCCTGATTTACAAGCATGGTGACGGGAAAGCTCGGAGCGGTTGTTAGTAGGTAGCTCATATTGCATGTTTACAGGCTGCCGACTATTTGTTGTGAATGTATTTTACCAAGCCATCAATTATTTAATCATTCAACTTACATTAAACATTATTTGTTACTGTCGCTGTCATACTTTCAGATAACTGAATTCATAACGCCTCATAGTTAACTTCTATACTCTTTCCGACACTGGTTGGACGACATTATGATATTCTATGTGCGTTGTGATGCTACAAATACTAGCTACGCGCTACGAACGCTACGAGTGTACAAAGCTATGCTGCTACGTGGCTACGTGTGTTGCCGCTACACGTTTATGTGCTACGAATACTCATCATCATCATCGTCTCAGCGTTAATCCCAGTCGCATCCGAAGCTTTTTCAGCTTTGGAGTCTGGGGTCCGCTTTACCAGTCTAACTGCTGAATTTGGCTAAACTTCAATATTTTCAGTGAAGTGACTGCCGTCTGACCTCTACAACCCGAAGGCGATCTCGAAGCAGTGCGGTTAGACAAATTGTTGGACTTTTGAGGGCTCTACCAACCAGTAATGACTGCCATTAGATGTTCGTATGGCAACCGGGACCAACGGCTTAGCGTGCTTGCCGAGGCACGACCGGATCAGTGCAAATATTCATATTAATGCATACAAATATTTACACAGCGCGGGGATCAAACCTGCGCCTCCTTGCGCAGCGGCCGCGATTGCTACCGCTACGCCACGGAGGTTGTCAAGTGTCTGTCATGTGCTACGTATACTGTACTATGTAAACTGGAATATGAATTATGTCTACGAACCATATACTGTTACTGCTAAGAGCAAAAGTTGGAATACGAAATTAAAAACAGGACTCCTGATCAATTGAAATCGTAAAATGTTCTCATAGTCATATTTTTGTAAATTGATGAAATTATCCAATTGAATACAGTGGAATTTTCTTCGAGTCAAGAACGAGTGAATTGAATTAGCCTCTTGGCTTACCTGGAAGGTAAGATCGACGACGATCGACGATCTCCTCAGTGACCGACAGTACGGGTTTCGATGCAATCGGTCAAGTGGGGACCTACTAGTGTATGCCACGCACTTGTGGGGCGAGGCCTTCGAAAAAAACGGGAAAGCGATTGTCGTCTTCCTTGATGTCTCGAAGGCCTTCGACCGGGTATGGCACGCTGGTCTTTTGAGTAAGCTACCAGCGTACGGCATTTCCGCTGGCCTGACTGGCTGGGTAAAAGACTTCCCGACTGATCGGTCCCTCCGATTTGTTGTTGACGGATGCTCATCGGAGGCCATGTCGACCAATGCCGGTGTTCCTCAGGGGTCTATTCTCTCTGCAACTTTGTGCCTGCTGCATATTAACGATCTGCTGATGCCCGGTATCTCTGGGTATGCAGATGACAGCACAGTTGTAGAGAGATAAGATAGGCTAGTAAGGAATCAATCCTGTCCAAAAGAGAGGCTATGGTAGAGCGTACGAGTGCTGCACTACAGGTAGTCTCCAAATGGGGCAAAGCCAATCTTGTAGCATTCAATGCCGCCAAAACACAGGCTTGTCTTTTCACCGCCAAAAGGATCCCGTTCACCTTGGCTCCTTCTTTTCAGAATGTATCCTTGGAGTGCACCGACTGCCTTCAGCTTTTGGGAGTTGAGATTTCCTCGAACTTAAACTTTGGGCCCTTCATGGAGTCCAAGGCCAAGGTGGCTGCCAGAAAACTTGACGTCATCGCAAAGGTCCGGCGGTACTTCACATCAGGGCAGCTCCTCATGTTGTATAAAACACAGGTCTGCTCGTGTGTGGAGTACTGCAGCCACATTTGGGCTGGTGCTGCGAAATGTCACCTGGCTACTTTGGGTTCAGTGGAGAGGCATGCGAAGAGGCTGATTGGCGACCCAGATTTAACTCGAAACGGTCTCCAAAGCCTAAAGCACAGGCGTAGAGTAACTAGCCTTTCGTTCTTCTATAGGATGCATTCTGGCGAGTGTGCGAGGGAATTCCATGATTTAATTCCCCCATCTCCGTCGTTCCACCATCGGACGACCCGTTGTACGGCGAGTTTCCACCCTTACATTGTTGACACCACTACGATCCGGACGAAGCGTTTCGCTTCTTCTTTTATACCGCGTACATCGAGGGACTGAAACAATTTGCCGACGGCGGTGTTTCCGTCATACTAGAATTTTAGTGTCTTCAAGGCTAGAGAGAATAGGCTCTTAATAATCTAGCGCGCTTTACCATTAACGATCCTATCACTGCTTACCATCAGGCGGGATTGCGGTCAAGCGCTAGTTTATAACTTATAAAAAAAAAAAAACTTACAATATGTCCAATGTTTAACAAAGTTGAACCGAATTAAAATACTAAAACGAACTTTGCATTGCTGAACACATACAATAAATCGAGGCCAACATATATAAATATTGGGAACAAAAAGCAAGTAGCCTCGATTCCACTGAATCCGAATGAATAATAAAATTCATCGCTAAAACCCAATAGATGTAGTCGTGAACCGAGCAGTATTCCAATAGATGTAGTCAAGGACCGAGCAGTATTCCAATAGATGTAGTCGTGAACCGAGCAGTATTCCAATAGATGTAGTCGTTGACCGAGCAGTATTCCAATAGATGTAGTCAAGAACCGAGCAGTATTCCAATAGATGTAGTCGTGAACCGAGCAGTATTCCAATAGATGTAGTCAAGAACCGAGCAGTATTCCAATAGATGTAGTCGTGAACCGAGCAGTATTCCAATAGATGTAGTCCTTGACCGAGCAGTATTCCAATAGATGTAGTCGTAAACCGAGCAGTATTCCAATAGATGTAGTCGTGAACCGAGCAGTATTCCAATAGATGTAGTCGTGAACCGAGCAGTATTCCAATAGATGTAGCCGTGAATCGAGCAGTATTCCAATAGATGTAGTCGTGAACCGAGCAGTATCCCAATATGTGTAGTCGTGAACCGAGTAGTGTTCCAATATATGTAGTCGTGAACCGAGCAGTGTTCCAATATATGTAGTCGTGAGCCGAGTAGTATTCCAATATGTGTAGTCGTGAACCGAGCAGTGTTCCAATATATGTAGTCGTGAATCGAGCGGTGTTTCAATATATGTAGTCGTGAACTGAGCAGTGTTCCAATAGATGTAATCGTGACCCGAGCAGTGTTCCAATATATGTAGTCGTGAACCGAGCAGTGTTCCAATAGATGTAGTCGTGAACCGAGCAGTGTTCCAATAGATGTAGTCGTGAACCAAGCAGTATTCTAAGTTTATTGTTCGTTGATAACACGACCGCGCACTGTCCAGGCCGTTCGCCGTGAGGTTCTGCGGGAGTACACACGACACGGTGTATCGGGCACATAGCTTTAAGAGAAAAGTCATCTGTTTTCAATTTTAGAAGATATTTGTTTAACTTTTTTTTAAACGTACGGAAAGGAAACCCTCCTTTTCTTTTTGTTTGGGACGGGAAATCATCAAATAACCTCTTCCGCTCTGGGAGAAGCGGAAGGGTGTGTCAGACTTTTACTGACTAAAATCCACTCGTGTTTCTTCACTTGCATATGCGCCAGGGCCACGGTTTCTTTTTTAACCAACCCGCAACCCTGACCCAGGAGGCATCGGTCTTTGTGGACCCCGTCACGACCTGCTGACATCTCTTCGAGGCGCGCGTCAAAAACAACGCGCCATCGACTCGGTCCTGGTCCTTACCGGGCGGCGAGCTGCCCGCAGGTTCGCGCTTACGGTGGCTGGGAGTTCGATATCATCCCCCGACCAATGCGTCTCTTGCGGCGGCTAGTGGCGTGAAGGCGCTGGGATTCCAGCTGCCTCACGCGCTCCGCCTCTTCCTTTGCTAGCATCACTGTTCTGCGAAGCAGTAAGCAGAGGTAACGGTGACCTAGGGCTGGACCAGGGTCGGACGCGAGAGCTCGTCGCCGATCGCCGCTACGAGGACACGGTGCTCTATCCATGCGGGGCAGACCTCCACCATATGCTCCACCGTGTCCTCAGGGCGATCCACACAATAGTGACACCCTGGCGTATTCTCCCGCCTTATACGGAACGGGAACCTCTCGAAACAACCATTTCCGGTGAGGACCTGCGTCAGGCGGAAGGGGAGGGCGCCGTGGCGCCTCTCTAGCCACTGCTCTAGGAGGGAACTTACGCTATTGTGGTGTGCGCTAAGAAATACTCCAGTATCGTGAGTGCGTTTACAAAGACCTAAACTCACATACACAAACAGTCAGACCGAAACAACTATCTATAGGCCATACAAATATTTATATTACCCATGGCTCAGCAGTCGATCACTCAGCGTCTGAACCAAGCGTGTCGACAATATCAATCAAATCGTGTCGTCAATATCGTCAAGTCAATTGGGACAAAAACGCAACATTCTGCTATTTAAATAAACAGTTATTAACACGGAAATTAAAAGGTGAAGGAAAACATCTTGAGGAAACCTGGACTTTAAGTCTGAAATCGCCAACCCGCATTGAGCAAGCGTGGTAATTACGCTCAATCCTTCTCTGTATGAGACAAGTCAGAACCTGTGCCCAGCAGTGGGACGATGAAAAGGTTGATGATGAGATGATGAATATAGCTCCTTCTCTGTATGTGAGGAGATCTGTGCTCAGCAGTGGGACGATAAAAAGGTTAAAGATAATGATGAATACGGAAATGTAAAAATTCTGAATGTTTACATAGATTTGGTAAATTATTTATATTATTACTGTTTTACTTATCTCCACTACGCATAAGCTAAATCACGTTGTTTTAGAAAACGGTTTAGACGGCTTCACGTCCGTAAGCCGGGCAAGGCGCGAGGCGCAAGGTAAGCCACCGCTCTATTTGTATGGTGTTAGAAACATTTCTTTAGTGCTATGACACGGATAATTCTCGGTAAGCGCCGCCGGTAGCAGTCGCGGATAATCTCGGATATTTGTCACGCGTCCGGCGCAACACTACACACGCTTTTCTTCAGTAACGCGATTAGTAGCGCCCACCGCTTGCTGCTCCCGAATGATGAAGCACTCTGACTTCTTGAAACTGTGATTCAGTAATAAAATTAGGATGTGCGCTTTAGTAGTGTACACACACTGTAATGAAGGTTTAAAGTAGATACACACAGCACATCCATGAGCTAGCCGCTCATGTGTAGGAGGCTCACGTGTGACCCTTTGTTCTTGTTTTTATTTAATTACGGCCGCCGGCGCCGGCTAAACAAGAGTAATTCGATTACATAACAAAGCGAGCAAGAATTGAATCGACAATACAGTCGAGCGCGTCCGCCGTGTAGCGGAGCGGAGCCGGGAGGCGCGGCGTGCGATGGGCTCAGTTTATTTGCTCGGAGCGGCAAAGGACGTAGAATATAATTCTTTGTTTTTGTTTCAAAATAAAGTCCGCCGCGTTCCGCTGTAGTTACGTTCCGCTGTAGTTACGTTCGTCTGTAACTACAGACGAACGTAACTACAGCGGAACGTAACTACGTTCCGCTGTACATAGTACCGTCGGGAGGCGCAACTAAATAAACTGCTCTAACACATTATATGCTTTAGTTTGTGAAACTCTTCGTTTATAATACGAAACATTAGTTTATAATACGAAACATTAGTTTATAATACGAAACATTAGTTTATAATACGAAACATTAGTTTATAATACGAAACATTAGTTTATAATACGAAACATTAGTTTATACTGCGCTCTGTATCGTTGCAACTGGACTCTTAATGTGAGCTAGTTTCTAGTGAAGCAGCAGCGATTTCTAAAACTTTAACGTGTCGGAGTGGCCTCAGTACTGTTACGATGTACGACGTGCTTCTACTTCTCATTCATCGGCGCCTCCCAGTGTAGAAGGTAGAATTGTATGAATTTACATTCCTAATTCGCAATTGAAGCTATCACAAGCAAAACTTTCTTCAACAAAGATTGCATTGTGTTAGTTATTAACTTCATCACCTGCCTAGTTATTTTTTCAATTATATTGGGGCAGCCATACGTTAAATAAAGTGGATAAACGAAATAAATTCAGTTCGGGCTTTTCATTATTCGTAACTATAGTTACAGAATGTACTAGAATGGGAATCGATATGTCAAAGTCTAAAGCGGAACCAGCGCAGTTGAATTTAGCTCTAATTATCAAATTAAACAGGGGAGACGGTTCGTTCCCCGGGAACTTACTGTTCAGCTAAGGTGGACGGTGGTCTCTGGTGGTGTAGCGGTGTGGTTCTGTAATCGATCGCCAGAGTGCGCGTCGTGTAGTTCGCGATCGCGTATAACTCACGTAGTCACTATGCGGTAATGATTGGATTTGAAGTTGATTAGCTTTAGCGCCACCACGCTCACACCACAAATTTTAGTTTACAGTTAGAACTGATTAGTCTAAAAATTTCAACGTCATATCTGTTTGTCTCTTGTCATTACTATATGATTAATTTTTATTTATTTACCAGAGGACTAGACTCTCTCTTGACCAAACAATTGGCATCGCTTTATAACGCGGCATTGCCCCCAGCCTTTTGGACACTGTTCCTGTTAAAAAGTTTTGATGCCCTATGATTTTTTTTTCCTTTTTTATATGCTAGATTATAGAATATTAAGGAAATGTGATGCCTAAATAGGCATGGTTTTAGAATTACCCACTACCACAGGTACGTCTTATCTATCATTACTGCGCGTGAACGATCGTAGAACAAGATCTATATCAGAAATACTTATTATGCATAGAGCAAGTCAGTAGTCTTACATGATGATCAGGCAGAAGCTGCTCGTCTCTCACAACCTGTCACTTTAGCATACAGAAATCACTATAAAATGAACTCTGTTCAGTCTCTAAAGATCTATAATAATAGCTTTCATCCTGTACAAAGGACGGAGAAAATGGTTGAAATTAATGAAATTATATTATAAGTTGATTAGTATTTTTATTGCTTTTTTTCTTTGCTATTATTGCATATTGACAAGTGAGAATAAAAAACTTCACCTTCTAATTCGATAAAAGAGACAAAAAAAAACTGGCACAAATCTAATTCCTCAAAATACCTACAGGATAGCGACAAATGATGAAAATTTTTCCCGGTAACCTATTTCCATTGTACACTATGTCGGATGACAGTTCAAAGCAGATTTCATTACACTTCACTTCGTAGGCCGGTAGACTATGGCGTAGTATCATATCCTATGCACCGTAGTGCCAACGTACCAATGTTTGCGCATTGGCCACGCGCGACCACACAGTGCTCCAATATTGGCCAAGCGTCAATATATGCATATTCAGTAGACCAACTCAATAACGCACTTCCATGTTATCTCTGTATTCAGTTTAGAGCCTTTTGAATATAAATTCTACTGCAAGTTCAATTAGCGCTCATGTGCTTGGCCAGACCTTGAAATGACTTAGTCACTACGTTTAGCAAAGGGGCAGGAAATATTTATTTTTAATATGGACTTAAATACACATCCATACTTTGATGACATACATTCTAAATGTTTAGAATAAAACGGACAGTTGGGCAAATTGAAAAATAACACTGGCCACACTGACGTTTACGGGGAGCCGAGCGACACGTTGGTCGCCGGTGGGCGGTCGGAAACGAGTTTTCGTGGCGTATGGCGCGCCTCTCTGGGGCGAGGTAGTATATATTTTAAGATGGCGGATTTGTCTTTTCGGCGTTCGGACGCTCTGTAATCGGTACAGTATATAGTAATTGAGATGAGCAGACCGGAATAATTGCTCCTCGCGGACAGACCGAAATTATTATTCGCCGCGTTCGGACGCGTACGCCTCGTTGGGGAGGCGGTACGTAAAAGGATGGCGGTTCCATTCTTTAGGGTTCGGATGCCCTTGCAATCGGTGCAGTGAATAGTTATTAAGTTGAAAGATCGAAAAAGCGGGTGCGCGCTCGCGACAGGGCGGCGCTGGTACATAAAAATGGCATATGTGTGGGTGTCTAGTGAAATTGCTGTGGGGGCTAAACATCCTTCACGTCGGGAAGGGTATTTTCAGATCATTCGGGGAACACCTACAAGTATCTTATCTGTATTATAAATATAATCATACTACACTGATAGGACACATTGGGCACACATATACACGGAACATTCTACGGAACAGTCACCAGCTTAGTGGCGCGCTTGGTTTTTGTTTTCCGGGAAAGCAACGGCTTTTTTTGGGAGTGCATGGTAGCAGAGAGGAATATTATTTTTCTTGTTAGGCGCCGGGGCTTGCAAGCATTTTATGGGGCATCGGGTTCCCATACATATTGTTCGGAAATCAGTACGCGAATCGTACAATTTGGTATATATCTTTCATACAAAGGTTCGCGGATCGAACAAGGGTTAGTTAACTTACGTGAGTATGGGCCTCGTTGGTTAATTAACAATCAAGGGATGATGGCAAGAGCGTGCGTCTTTTAAGTTATTTATCATACAATTTTCGGTAGCAATGTTCGACTTTGAGCTCCCCGCGCATCATTGTCCTCACGGATCATGTATCGGACCGTATTTATTAAACACTAAAGTAGTCATATTCTATCTGTATGTTGCGTTTATAATCAAAATCTACCAAGTACTACTAACTACAGACAGTCCTTCTACTGTGTTATACGAGCATGTACATAGTTCTTTGGAATATTAGTCACCTGCCACTACATACATACTACATACATATTTTTAGGAGGCACAAAAACTATGCCCTGTAAATTTTGTTCCTATAGAAAACCTAAAAAGTTCTATGTGTTTTATTCAAATATTTAAAGATATTTATCAAACGATGTGTAATGTTCCACTTAAGTCTTCATTTAACAGAATTGGTAAATGTTTGTAAAAAAAATATTATACAGTAATATACATATTTTTGTATTAGAAAAACAGATTTATCAAATCAAATCATTTATTATTTGTAAAACATAGGTAACAAAGAAATACAGATCTTATAGATCTGCGCCTTATTTTATTATTCAAAATTATTGTAATATTGATTGTGACCGTTGGCCATAAATAAATATAATATTAACATGTATCATCATCGTTTCAGCCGGAAGACGTCCACTGTTAGACATAGCATCGGCCGTCGTGGAGATCCTTAGGGGAGCCAAGTATCTCCATGACGACCGGTCCTGCACCTCCCGCATCCCGCGACCTTCACCAGGTCGTTGGTCCACCTTCTCAGGGGCCTACTCACGCTGCGTTCTCCGGTGCATAGACGCCACTCGAGAACCTGTCGGCCCCATCTATTATTATTTTAAAACTGTCTCACGATTCAGCTTCTCAGAAATATATCGCCTGACAGACCGACCATAAGCAACAAAATATCCTTAGTTCTTTTAAATAGTAAAACAATGTGGCACTTCTTCGATATCCATTATATTTATACTTTATGGACAAATATCCCGGCCATTACTTGAACGCAATATTAGTCATTAAAATTAAATATTAAATTATTCTAAATAATCAGTGGCATAATCGAACGCAAAGTTACATTTAAGTCAATTAAGAAGAAGATTATTATTATAATGAGGGTTTTGCACCCACCCTCATTATAATAATAATCTTAGGCTGATAATTTTATAAAAGTTATAAGAAGTAGACACGTACAACAGACTGATGGGTATTTCTGGAGAGTTTGTGAGCTCTCGAGGCTGTCTATAAACCTATAAGAGACTTGACCCTCTCGCTCTCGGGCCTCGACTAAGGGGGCTAATAAGCGCATGCTTGGAGGGGGGCCAGTTCCCACTTCCCTGGAAGACAGGAAAACAGGTCCTCATAAAAAGGCAAGGGCACCCTGCGGACTCTCCGCTCGAGACCGGAGTTGCACCAGGGAGGCATTCCGGTATCACCGGAAGGTGGTCGAGGCGTAACTGACAGACAGTGCCGTAATCTACCCCGGACACCAAGGTCTGTGGAACCGGCGAGAGATGTCGTGCGGTGTTGGACAGGGATCGGTCCTGGGGCCGCATCTGTGGAACACCGGGTACGACTGGGTGCTGCGCATCGACCTCCCTATCGGCGTCAGCGTAGTTCGTTATGCTGACGATATGCTGGCACAAGGGAGGTCGCACCAGGCGGCGTTCGATGCAGCGACCCTCGGGGTTGCGACAATCATCGAGAGGATCCGGAAATTGACACTCGAGATGGCCCTGCACAGGTCCGAGGCCATGTGCTTTCATGGTCCTCAGAACGGGCCACCATCGGGTTTTCAGATAACGGTAGGAGGGGTTCACATCGGCGTCGGGTCGACAATGAAGTACCTGGGACTCGTCCTCGGCAGCAGGTGGAACTTCGAGGAGCAGTTCCGACAATTGGCTCCCACACTGGAACGGGCTGCCCTGAGGCCGCTCCTCTTCAATCTAGGGGGACCAAACGCCTCCTACCGGCGGCTTTACGCGAGGGCCATACGGCCCATGGCCCTTTACGGGGCACCGATGTGGGCGCGGTCCTTAAGGAAGTGACCAGCCCGATACCTGACTGCGTCCCAGAGGGTCATGGCTGTTCCACTGGTCCGGGGATACCTCACGATCTCCGCTGAGGCGGCGGGCCTCCTTACCGGATTGCTGCCATAGGATCTGGAGGCTAAAGCCCTCCCCCACATGTAGGAGTGGCAAAAGGAGGTAAAGTAGTGCGATGCGCGCTCGATTACGGACGGTCTCCACTGTTTACGACACGAATTATTTTATTAGCGTTTTGCGCTGGCACAGCTGCTGCACGGTGTCACTTTGACTTTCAAAAAAGTCATAGTGAATGAATTGTTATCGTTTCTTGTCCATGCAATTAATCACATTGATGTGGTGAGCATATTACAAATATTTTCAAAGAGCAAGAGGTTAGCACTACAAAGCTGCTATTTTTCCAATCTCTTGGATAATTGGACCGGATGCCGTCTCGCCACAGGGATGGTACTGAGATAAGTTTTCAAGATATCATAGATATGTTGAGGAACAACATGAAGAGGACTGATCCAGACGACGTGCCCGATTTCATGGCGAAGAGCTGAGCAATCTACTCTCCGTCACGCTGATCATGTCGATGTAACGAGGCTGCTGAAGAACATCACAACGTTAAAAGCTGAGATGACCAAGATGCAGTCTAGAATGGAGGCTTCCGACAGCATCATTGCTGAGCTGTGTGTCGAAATATTGTCATTGCGCAACGTTCACTGCTCGATAATTAGGCCATCTGGGGCTCCGAAGGTGCATACAAGCTGCACGCGTCAGTGCAGAATGCTTCAATCAGCAGTTCAGAGTCGACGAACACAAGTGCGTCACCAGCTGTCGATATCGCTGTCGAAGTTTTTCAAGCCGCCGCCGCCGCCGCCGCGTACGCCTCTACACCAGCCGCTGTGACACGTAGTTACGATGACCTCTACACAAGCCTACGCTGATATTGTCGCCAAGAAACAAGCTGCAGTGCAGCGCAGTGTAGTGCTTGTTCCAGGTGCCCGAGAGGGTGGTAAAACGCCGGGGTTTAACTCCACTGCTACGAGAAATCGCGGCGCGGTGGACAGAGTTCCGGCGAGATCTCATGGCGACATGGAGAGTGCGATTGTCGCAACCAGTGCTGGGCATGCCATATTAGCGGCGGTAAGTCCCCTCTTTGAGGAACGGCTAGAAAGGCGCCACGGCGCCCTCACCTTGTGCCTAACGCAGTTCCTCACCGGACACGGGTGTTTCGGGAAGTTTCCTGTTCCGAATAAGGCGGGAGGATACACCAGGGTATCACCACTGTGGGGATCGCCTTAAGGACATGGTGCAGTATATGGTGGTGGTCTGCCAGGCTTGGGTAGAGCACAGCCGTCTCCTCGTGGTGGCGATCGGCGGCGATCTCTCGCGTCCGGCCTTGATCCATGCCACGGTCCGGAGCGAAAGTGCATGACAGACTAAGACCTCCTCATGCGAAGCAGTGATTCTGGCAAAGGAGGAGGTAGAGTGCATGAAAATTACATGAAATTGCAAACCCGTGGTTTTAACTCTAATCCATCGACACGAGTACGCAGTTTATTTGCAATTTATCATCATTGCAAACATTAAGGTAAGATCGAAGCTCAGCTAAGTTACCTACATTATCGAATAATTATGTTTTGTTTGTGACAAAAACGACGTCAATTACACGAAACAGCAATTTTAAATATTAAAATTACCTCTGAAATGAACAAAGTACATACAGTTAAAACATTTCCAGGTTGCATTTGTGCACCGAAATAAAAATAAAATAAAGCTGAAAACTTCTCGTGGTAGTTTTGCAGAAAGGAGCGTAACTTTGTAAAATAATAAATTAAGCTCGAACTGACTTGAATTACTGAGTAACATCTCTACTGCGGCTAAGTACACCGAACATGGAGCGTAGTGGCGATGCAATCTGGTCTATAAGAGGATAATGCTAAGGTTGGTTATTAGTTGGAACAGGGTGTTGGGAGTCGTGTTTATTGTGGAAATATGGTAAGTGGGTGCGATAGCGGCTGTGTCGAACCCCGCCGCGGCTCGTAAACTGGCCGCCATTATGCCTATGACTGTACCAGCACGGTCAGCGACTACGTAGTGTCTACTTATACACCACAAGCTTAATTCTGTTTTATACTTATGTAATAGAAATCATCTATACTAATACCATAAAGAGGGTTGATTTATTAATTTTATTGGATTGAATAGGAGACCGATTTGAAGTAGTTACTTGGTTTTTTTTTTTAGACAGCCTCCATGGCGTAGCGGTGGCGGCTATTGCGTAAGAAAGCGCTTGTTCGATCCCCGCGCAGTGCAAATATTTGTATGCATGAATATGAATATTTGCACTGGTCTGGTCGTGCCCCGGAAAGTACGTTAACCCGTTGGTCCCGGTTGCCATAAGAACGTTTAGTGGCTGTCGTTACGGGTTGTTGGAGCACTCAAAAAGTCCTACAGATGGTCTAACCGCAATCCATCGATATTACCTTCGGGTTGTAGAGGTCAGACAAAATATCGAAGTTTAGCCATAATCAGCAATTAGACTGGTAAAGCGGACCCAGACTCCAAAGCTGAAAAAGCTTCGGATGTGACTGGGATTAACGCTGAGATGATGATGTTTTTTTTTTATTATTAATTTATAAACCAGCGCTTGACCACAATCCCGCCTGATGGTAAGCAGTGACGCGATCGTTGATGGTAAACCGCACTAGTTTATTAAGAGCCTATTGACTCTAGCCTTGAAGACACTCAAATTGTAGTCCGACGGAAACACCGCCGCTGGCAGTTTGTTCCAGTCCCTCGATGTACTCGGTATAAAGGAGGAGGAGTAGAGGTGTTAACAACATAAGGGTGGAAACTCGCCGTACGACGGGTCGTCTGGGTCGGCTCGGGATCGGTAAGGTTTGTTGGGGTTTGTTCGAGATCGTTACGGTTTGTCGGGGTCTGCAGTGTAGATGTATGAGGAACAGGGTATAAAAAAGGGAGGATCCTCGACCAGACGGGTATTATTCGGTTGATGTTGTGAAGTTGTATGCGGGCTAGTTGCACGATAAACTCAACTTGTGTGAACGTCAGTATGGCGCGTTGTTGACATGTGGCGTTGTAGGCACCGCTACACTATACATTGTCGAAAATGTTGATTGAAATTCCAGGGGAATTGTTGACCATTCTCTTGGATACAAAGCAATCTTTAACTTTTAATCTATCTCCAGAGCCTGAAGCAAAGGCAAAGAGAAGCTAGCCTGTCGGTGTTCTATAGGATGCATTTTGGAGTGTGTGCCCGAGAATCGCATGACTTGATTCCCCTCTCTCCGTTCCATCATCGGACGAGCCGTCGTACGGTGAGTACCCTTACGTTGTTGACACCATTACGCGTTTCGCCTCGTCTTTATACCGCGTATATTTAAGAATATGTGACCGTGTGAATATGTGTATGTGATGTGAAAACCAAAAGTTTACCCACTCACGAGAAAGTAAAAGGAAATGTGTCAAGAGCCGGTTACCTACAATAATTTTAGGTTAATCGCTCTTGTTTTTGTTATGTATTGAGTACTGTGTGTCGCCCTACTATGTAATGATAAATATATATGATAAAATACGATTACTTGGGGTGTATGTGTAAGTTAACCTGAATAGCGCCGCGTCCCGTTCGCATGCGCGAAAAACTTAACCAAAAATCTTCCCGATTTAGCTTCCAGATTCCGCTGGATACACTATGATATTATCCGAATATCTTACCAAGCGCCCTGTGCGATGGATATCAATCAGTCAGTAAATATTTCCAAATAATAATTACGCGTTGCACGTTCCACCAAAAATTTCAATTCAATTCAATTCAATTCTTGATTAATGGCCTTTGTGGGAGATACGCCACAATTTTGCCAATATCACGTGCGAACCACCAAAAATCTTCTCATTGATAATTGATGTTTTATTGACATTGATAATTAGTTTTTTTTTATTGGTGACGTGTTGTCACTCGTTTCGTTTAAACTCCTGTCTTTTTATCCTTAACAGCGTACATCAAGTGTGACTATATATTAAGTGCCTTCAAGGCTAGAGTGAAAGGCTCTTAATTACTAGCGCGTTTTGGCATCAACGATTGCATCACTGCTTACCATCAGGCGAAATTACGGTCAAGTACCAGTTTAAAATATGTAAAACAAAATAATAATATACGACTGGACTATAAACGGAGGTGATCAGCAGCCGCTACTGGTGCGAGGTTCACTTTAACTACTCAGTGAAAGATTGCATACAAGAACTACTAGTTAAACATTTATATACATAAGTCTTTACTAAGAGCGAAACATTCATATAATTTGCTCAATAATATTGTAACGTAGTCAGTAGATCTAATACACGAAGGTTATAAGAAGCCATTATATCATCAATCTCATAGAATATATGTATGTACATAATATTACTATTTTTCTTTGAATGTTTTCGTTTTAAGTGATATCCAATACGTAACAGTAAAGAGTTTAACGTTGTTACAAACTGCTTCGTCATCGTCGAATTACTAATGTTCACAGGGAAAAACAAAACGAAGAGGATTTCTCCCACAGCTCCCAATTCGCTTGGTGGCCACTAAGCGGATTGTGGGCTGTGATTGTGGCTTGTCCACACCGGAGACAACTATGTGAATACACTTGAAGTCACTACCGAGAGATCGCCCTTGTTAACTCAGAAGTATTCGTGCCTAGTTTTTTCATTAATAAAACAATATATTTCAGTCATGCTTATCTGGATAAAGTAGATAAAATACTTAGAATATTATTGAGACCCCGGACGTACTGTATTATCTCCGAGATCTTATACTATTATCACATTAATTTATAAGATCTCGGAAATATTATTGTCACAGCATATATTATGTTTGTGAAAGATCTTGTTTGTTGTTGTTTAAGGCTAAAAAGACCGACGTTTTCAGAAGTACCTTTCATCAACATTACGAGATGAAACTTTAAGAAAGTGATCTACGAAAATAATTAGTGTATAAGTAAATAAGATTATGATTGCTTCTTTGCAAGGATAAATAAAGTTACAAACAACAACATCATGAAAGCGAACATAGAATTGCTTTGGTCAGGTAGTAGTTATCTATTAAAGTGCCGAAGTTGGAACTGCTTAATACTGGCACGTTGGCCTCTACGTACATGTATATTATAATCATGCGTATTGTGGCAAAATGGGATACTGAACAGACTTATAAATACAGTTAATAGAGTACCTCTAAACCACGCCTATTTGTTTTATACAACACCAAATAAGTCAGGGGTCGTTAGAGAGCATCATGTCATGATAAAAGTAGTCAGGTGGAACTAGCAGCAAAAAGTGACAAGTAGTGCGACACGTTCGCGCCAGACGAATCAAACTCGATGTATTTATTATTCAGGAGATGGGTAAACCTGAATACGACATCCACAAAAACTAAGTTTAAACTTACCTAACTGTTTTAGGTAAGTTTACCGATCACTATTTATACATCGAAATCGTGTGTATTAGTTCACTTCGGACAACTTACATACACCCGCGGATTGTATGACATGAGGGTATGACCTGACTCTACAATGTGTGGCTACAACTCGCGGCCGCAGTAATCAGTGCGAAACAGACAAAGTACAAGAGTAACCAGCCTCAATACCGTAGGCACGCAATCTTAAAGGTACGCCACATAATACACATGCACATACATAATGGAAAAGAAACACAATGTAGAGTCGCCGAGAGCTCGTGATTAATTAGAAACAATGGCCGGCTGGGGCGACGTTCCTGTACTGCAGCTCCGCATAAAAACCGCTCACTTTTGTTTCCGTAATTATCTAAAATAGCCTGAAGCAGCGCAAATATTAGCGGTGCAAGGACTGCGGTGCCAGGTGGCGGCGATGTGAACCCTACCACCTCGGTTCACATGTGGAAGCAATAAATACGTGGCAGTGACTGCAATGTGGCTATGCATGTGTTATGGCTCACTGTTTCACTCATCTATCTCATCTATCTACACGCGTCTAACCACTAGGTTCGACGCGTGTAGATAGATGAGTGAAACAGTGAAAAATGGCTGTAATTTTAACGAGTATTCAATATGAGTTAAGATGACCTAGTGGTCATCTTAACTCATATTGAATACTCGTTAAGATTACAGCCTTTTTTTTATGAACTACAATCACTTGTTGACGACAATGTTACATGGTGTATATTTCCCTGAAACTAGGAGGACTTAAGTCGTATTAAACATCAAGCTATTGCTTTGTGAGATTTCCTACGGAGTTTTAGCGGACACAGTATCTTTCAGCTTGAAATTAATTTGTTGCTGATGTCTACTCTCTCTCTCTCTCTCTATCCGCAAGTAATATGCTAGCGGCCGATGAACCCAAGAGTTTTTATTTACAATGGTAGCTTGTCTTCATAAAGGTCGGCCGTTATTGTTCTCAAATGTCAGACATCAATTATTTTTGTGTGTATTGCTTCTATAATATATCAGCTCTAATAATATAAATTCCTGTAAGTAGGCAACGAGTACCATTGTATATATCAGTATTGTGTTGTTCTAAAAGTTTGCTGCCATTTATGTTACTCAATATTTTTTTGTCCTAAATTACTAATGGAGAAATTCCAAACGGAAAACAACGACACAATATGGTAAAAAAGACCCATAAAATATTTTTAAATTTAACTACAAACAAACATGTAAGCTCATCAAGCGGAGTGCTTGATGAGCTGTTAGTAACTTATTTAAATAACGTATATTCCAGGGTTGCCACTTTCCGAGACGTTCGCACAATTTCAGTAACCTGTTTAAAACGTCGTTCCAAGCAATATACACAGTAATGCTTTGAATCTCAAGCACGGGAACTATAACTATTCATTACGACTTACAAATACTGTAATGCAATACTAAAAAGTCGTTCTCAAATGGCAGCCCTGCTGTGTCGGTGGCGTGTCGGGAGGCGGTTCGTAAGAAGTTTCGTGCGGCGAGCGACCATTAACATAGTGCCACCTCACAGTGACAAACGCACAAGATTCACTTCTAACTATCAGCGATATTGCACCGACAACTGTCATTCATTTGGATATCGCTGGTAACAGAGAAAAAAAATTCACTCTTCAAGTCTTTGAAATTTCTGTTTCGGTAGTAAATTAATTATTACACTCATTGATTATACGTGCTCACCTGCGACAAATATCTGTTTATCGACAAAGGGAGCACACGTACGCACGTGCCTCTCTTTTTGACATTTATGTCTCTTGTCACTCGTCAGTTGATAAGTGTAAACTAATTGTTTAGGATGGCGGCAAAAGATGTCGCAATTTGATAAAGAATTCCCTAAACATGTCAAAGTCTGGAATTTGCCTACCCCTTTCCTATCAGTACTGATATGATAACAGTAACTAATATGATATGAAAACGGAGAGCATACAACACACGTACACGGGCACGTGTGTTTTGTGTTCTCTGTTTTCTTGATATTTGGTTTTCTAACAACTCGGCTCTGTTTTGTTGGTATTTCAATGTGCTACTGTTTTTCTATCTTCGACTTTGGCTGACGTTTCTTGGACTTCGATATTGATTTCTGATTTGGATACCGTTTAAAAAAAGTCTTACACTTTTCTTTAGAAGCCGTAAGTACAATTAATTTAGTCATATTATAAACTCCTAAAAAATAAGACGAGTAAAAAATCTATAACTATATAAAAATATTGTTCTAAGGAATATCCGGTTCTTGCCTCTGTTCCACGAACTTTAGGTAAATATACTCTGCCTATTCCGATCACTGATGATCATAAATACGAGTCACAACAGAGTACACTAGCGGGTCACTGTAGAACGTTGCAATTAAAATCTAGCCAACTCAACGGGCTATATGTCGTTTAAATTTAAATATAATGTTTCGGTCACAGATACTCAGATACCCGTTTACCCGGCTTGCTTCAAAATCCTATAATTACAAGTTGAACAATGAACACGGAATTAATCCGAGAATTCGTTTCGATTTGATTAAAACTGTTGGTATTTGAGATTATCGTTAAAATATAAGTGATACATCATATATACGTTTCATATAGCTACACTCGCACGTAATTTGTCATAACATAATAGTATAACAGCAGCCATATACGCGACGGTACTCAGATAGCGCTAACTATAATGCGAGGTACGACTAACTGACTCCGCTACCCTGTAAACAATACATTGCTTTTTATTCTCCTGAGTACGTTACATTAAGAATTTAACTGGATCTGATGGATATCAAAGGTTTAGTTTGAATCACTACTTAGTACATACAAACTCTATTAATACCTTTTCGAATCTTTTGAAGTTCAGCATACCTACCGCACTCTACGAATACGCACATTACTCAACCTTTGATCGAAGCTTGTCTTAATCTAAAGAAGAGCCTGCAGACTTTCAATAATTTTTTATCCAATGACACATTTATCATTGAATGACGCTGTACCAGAAGTTAATTTAAATCAATCGGCATGTCTCTGTCGACATATGTACGTCTCGGTTTCGACTCAAACAAGACAAACGACTCATTAATTTATTTTAATACATTCCTTTGGGAGAACTAAGTTCACATCTAGTAGATACATAAAAACATCTAAACTAACATTTATATTACTCACAAATATTATTTCGCTAACTTAGATCATAATACTATCATCTATTATATAAAATTCTCCTTCACAGTGTTTGTCTTCAAGCTCCTCCAATATGGCTGAACCGATTTTAATGAAATTTCGTATATACTTTCATTAGGTTATTTGTATTTTTTTGTATTACGCGGGTGAAACAGCATTATTTAGTTATAATATTTTAGCCATTACCTTTTATGATTACAATTATATAATGACAACAAGACACAAATATTAATTCACTGCACTAACAAATGACTTGACGCGATTAAATTCAGACATTTCTGTAAAGCGTCGCCTAGTTTTTACAAGTAATTAAGGTATGAGCCGGAAGGGGGACGCGCGCAGTTTACATAGCAGGAGATCGAGTGAACTTTAACTGTTTCATTTTTTTAGCTTCGCCAAGTCTTCTCAACTTCATGAAAATTCAAGTGTTGTCATTGGAAAAAGGCACTGACGACGATGTGGCTAGGCGCAGGCGGTAGTCTATTAATTCGAAACTAAGGTAGAATCCGTTGGGACAAAATTTTAATCAAACCTGTCTGTCTATAATGAGAAGCAGTTGCCTGCGATAAATTGAGTCGCTTAACAGCTGCTACTACAAATCTTATGAAAAAGAGAACAGAGACATTGACGGTCGAATTTAAAGTGTGAGCCGATATCCCCTGTGACTCCGACTATTGAAAGATGCATTGAGGATCGAAAGTCCTACAAAAAGGCGCTTAGGAAGGCTTGCTTCTACCGCGTTACTCATATTGGCATCAAGCTCTCTGCGCAGCCATCCGGTAGCAGATCTTTCTGGCCCTTGCCAAATCGGTCAAACTGGTTAAGCCTAACGGAACACTGCCTCATATGGTGAGAGAGAATCAGCTCGTTCTGGATCTCTCTTTGCCCACAATTCCCGTCTTGATAATAGCAGTGCTACCCCACTGCGACACTTCAATGCTGGAGGTTCCCATTAGGAACAAGGAGGTTTTTTTATATTTTTTATATTTTAGAAGTTACCACCCACCAGTCAAAGCCTTGGCGCCAAGCGATTTGTCGTGTTCCGGCATGATGTCTGGTGTAGCCGTACGGAGGACGGGTCTGAGCAGTTGTGTTGCGATGTGTGCCGGGTACGATGCGCCATATGTTGTTGTGTTGGGGGGTTGGTCGTGGAGGGTCTTCAGATCAATCTCCCTTTGGCGCAGCATCGTTGGTCGTTTTGTTGGGTTTAACATTGCATCACCTCGCTCAACTGCCGTCTTCCTTCCTATTCGCTCAGTTATTCTGAGTGAATAGGCTCTTAATAAACTAGCGCGATTTACCATCAACGATCGCATCACTGCTTACCATCAGGCGTTATTGCGGTCAAGCGCTAGTTTATAATTATTAAAAATAAAAAATAAATCTCTTTTTCTTTTCTTTTTTGTATCAATCATTGCCCCACACTAGGAATTACTCCTGTGTCGTGGGTGCGTTTACAAACACTTAAACTTACATACACAAACAGCGAGACTTAGAACATGTGGCTCAGCAGTCAATCGCTCAATCACTGCACCAAATTTGTGTCATTCTGAGAGTACTGTGTCGTCTGGACGTGAATAAGGCTAGTTGTCCAGATGGTATACCAGCGATTGTTCTCATGGCTTGTACGCCCAAGTTGTCTCCTTAATGACGCGCTTGTATCGCCTCTCATTTAGGACTGGTATAGTGGAGCTTGCTAACGTTCAGCACGTGCTCTTAAAACGTAGTCGTGCCGGTCTTACCAACTCTCGCCGGATTTCAATAACCTCCATACTCTGCAAGATTATGAATCGCGGAACTCTTGGTATACCTGGAAGGTAACAATTCGCTCTGCACCTCTGTTTCTGCTGCATATTAATGATCAGCTGATGCCTGGTATCTATGGGTATGCAGGTGACAGCACAGTTGTGGAGAGATACCTGCCGGAAGCTCGGGCTAGTAAGGAATCAATCCGGTCCGAAAGAGATGTTGCACTACAGGCAGTCTCCGAATGAGGCGAAGACAATTCTGTAGCATTCAAAGCCGCCAAAATACAAGCGTGTCTATTCACTACCAAAAAAGCTCGTTCACCTTAGCTCCTGCTTTTTGGAATGTATCCTTGGAGTGCACCGACCGCCGTCAGCTTTTTTCAGTTGAGATTTCCTCGAACCTAAACTTTGAATGGGTCATTTAGTTCATAGCCAAGGTTGCTGTCAGGAAACTTGGCGTTATTGCAAAGGTCTGGCGGTTCTTCATACCAGGACAACTTCTAATGTTGTAAAGCACAGGTTCGTACGTCTGTGGAGTACTGCAGCCACATTTGGGCTGGTCCTGAAAAATGCCACCTGACAACTAATTGATTGTTATGAAAAATTCAGGGTTTAACTATAGTGCGGAGACAGACGTCGCGCACCATTTTTTGACGTGAAATTTTTAATAATTCCATTATTCTAATAAGACTGCGCTACTGAACATCAGCAATTCACATTTACTTAAATTGACAGTAGTATTGAATATTGAAGCATTGATTTATTATTCATGTAATTAAAAATGTACATAGGTAATTGTGAGCTTTTGCGGCTTTTCAAATTTTTTTTTCTTTTTAATCGCAGTTCTTAAAGTGTAGTCTTAAGTTTACTCGATGGTAGGCCATAACATCGGTTGTTAGCAGAAGTTACCACCTACGAAAAAGTCTTGCCGCCAAGCGATTCATCGTGTTCCGGTATGATGTCTGGTGAAGCCGTAGGGAGGATGGGTCTGAACAGTTGTATTGTGATGTGTGCCGAATACGATGCGCCAAATGTTGTTGTGTCGGGAGTTTAGCCGTGGAGGGTCTCCAGATTAATCTCACTTTGGTGCAGCATTGTTGCGTTTAACATTGCATCGCTTAACTGCCGTCTTCCTTCCTATTCACTCAGTTATTTTGAGTGAATAGGCTGTTAATAAACTAGCGCGTATTACTATCAAGGATTGCTAGTAATGCTGCTGCTTACCCTCAGGCGGGATTGCGGTCAAGCACTAGTTTATAATAAAATATAAACTATATATACGTTGTTAACCGAGGGTGAAAAGAATCAATTCCCGAGGTATTTAGACGCCCGAGCGTAGCCAGTAGGAATTGATTCTTTTACCCGTGTTAAAAACTCTACTTTTAATTTCGAATATGAGGAAAATAAAACTAGTTGTTTATCTGAACTTTTTATGGATAACACTATATTATAATGTTAGTCCTAATTTGACTATTAATTTTTAATAGGTAATTAATAGTCAAATTTGGACATCGTGAAATTAAAAGTTACATTTTTATTTGGAATATTTATGCTATTTGATATATTATGACAAATTTGGGTGTTCTGGATCTGTAAAAGTAGAAGACTAATATTTCATCAGGCGGATACTCCCTGGAAGTTAACGTCTGAGGCAAATTGTGGTGTATTTTTATAGTTTCAGTTAATTTGTTCGAAGTTTTTGTTTTATTTTGGATTGAATCGTCAATGTAGCCTTCGACGACTGTTTTTTTTTTTTTTTTTTTTATAGTTATAAACTAGCGCTTGACCGATATCCTGCCTGATGGAAAGCAGTGATGCGATCGTTGATGGTAAAGCGCGCTAGTTTAATAAGAGCCTATTCACTCATAAAAACTGAGCGAATAGGAAGGAAGACGGAAGTTGTGCGAGGTGATGCAATGTTAAACCCAACAACACGACCAACGATGCTGCGCCAAAGGGAGATTGATCTGAAGACTCTCCACGACCAAACTCCCAACACAACAACATTTGGCGCGTCGTACCCGGCACACATCGCAACACAACTGCTCAGACCCGTACTCCGTACGGCTTCACCAGACATCATGCCGGAACACGACAAATCGCTTGGCAGCCGATCCGTGTCTTTTTAACGTCGTCATGTTTGCCCCAGAATTGGCTAAAAGAGTTGTTGACGTACGTCTATAACAATGTGCGGTATACTGCTCACAATTTGATAAATTCAAATATGTTGCTATCTGCTTCGGCATGCCTGAGATTTTATTTTTCCCGATCACTTGTTTGTAGCATTTCCCATTCTGGTAGTTGAGAAAAAAATGGTCCGTTTTTAGATCACTGGGTCTCATTTTTTGATATTTTTTACTATTTGTGTAAACTCTTCTTGTGCTACAAACGAGCGCTCAATATTTGTTTTTGTTTTACTCAGTTTTACTAGTAATGGTCTGGACTTTCAATGTCCTTAATTATTGTCAAATTTGTGATTTCACTGCTTCTGCAAGCGCCGCTTATACCGAGTATCAATACCACCTGTGAAAACAAATATTTTTTAGTAAGTATTTGTGTAATAAACACATTCTTATTTAGAATAAATCTAATAATACTTAGGTAAACTTACCTTCACTGCTAAATATATCTCGTTAGGAACATCATTTAAAAATGTTTCCTCTTCATGAGAGGTAAAAACCTTAGATTTTCTACTGTTGTTGTTGTTGTCGTTGAACCCCTGAGACTGTATTTTCAAAAAGGATGTTAAATTATGGAATTTTTTCAAATTTACCTTCTGTTTTACACTAAGTGTACTCTATAGCGTAGAAGGTTGTAGTTTGCTAGACAGTCCTTTAAAATATGTAAGAAATACACTTTCGGAAAATGATTTATATTTTTCTCTGCTCGCCACTTCATAAAATCATTGTATGTGTTTATACTCGTATATCTTTCTTTTGAGATTTCTGGTAAAAGATTGTTAATAACACAATTTTCAGTCAATATTTCAGAATCGCTTCAACTTTTGTAAATTAAAATCTTAGCATAAAAGATTAGGTATTAAAGTAACTATTTTTTTAATTCCGTCACAGATACCAGATTAGTATCTCGCTAATTTATGTCGAATTTTTAAATTTTAAATATGGAACTCACCACGTTATTGTTGCGACCATAGAATTAATAAGTAGGTACTATCGTACTTCTTAATTCTATGGTTGCGACCTATTTCGCTCAATGAAGTTTGCCCTAAATTCACACTGGCTGTTTAGAAACTCACATTGCCGCTGCATTTTTTTTTATTAGTTTTTTTTTTAGACAAATTTCTTCACAGCTGATAGCAGTTCTATTTATTATTTAATATTATATTATATTATTTAAAGTTCATTCCGACCCTTAGGTGCGAAGTAAATTGTATGAGTTTTTCCCGCTCTAGGGAGGGAAATAGCACATTCTACTCAATAATCAGATCAAGAAAATACTACTTTCCGAATATGAGAAATGAAAAAAAATATATGATTCTGCGTTCGTGTTACTGCGTTTGGCTTCCTGTGTCCGTGCAGGCCGCACGTCGCGTGTCGGCGGCGCGTTAGGCTAGTTTTCCGGTCTCAATCGCGCGCTGATTGAGCGCTGCGATTGGACGCTCATTCACGTCTACTTTACGTCTCGGCCGCCTCACGCAGCCGTCCCACGTTGCCGTGAGGAACACGCGCCTCGCTTGTAACACACATGCGCGCCAGGTAAGAGTAAATTCGATGAGCTAACGTACTGGGGGTGCGACAATATGTAATTAATAATTGTTTGCGAGGTGCCAGTATAAGGCAATTAATTAATATTGAACTGGCAAAAATAAACCCTGCACTGTTATAATGTTAAATGAGGATAGTTTAAATGTAAAAAAGGTCATAATTAAATGTGTCTAATTATTATTAGATACAGCTTGGTAAGACCAACGGTTGTAAATTTATATTTTGTAGGTTGCTTTATTCCCGTTGCTTATGCAGGGAACAAAATAGGCAAATTTATAGTTTAAATATGTTAATTCATAAAAGTTCACTTGTCATCACAGATCACACCGACACAAATTTATATTTTGTTGATTGTAATCATCAACCCATTTACTCATTAAATAAATTGAAGTCACAGTATGTCTTTGCTACCAAGTAGCAGGAGACAAATTGTTAATCTTTTAGATAATAATATATAGAATGACACCGGTACTTGTAGTGTATCATTGATTACTGTTAGTGGCGATACTAACGCTTCTTTTGATACACCTTGTAGTTTAAAGTATCAGATCTGAGACCGGGTCAGCTGCCTATGTTGAAAATCAAAATATCGAAACTATAATAGTTACGTTTATATATAGAATACACGATGTTAACATAGGGCCCTAGTCTGCTATTACATTAATTTCTGAATGGTCCATTAGTGATCTCATAATGATCGATATTGACAAGTTTCGCAATCTACTAACAAAATAACGTCATTATGACTTTCCATGGTCAATCACTGACATTTCACTCCATAATAATAAATGTTCAAATTGAGTAGTAGTTTTTAGAAAATCATTTCTAAACGGGCTTTATAATCATTATTAAAAAACCTATTAAATGCAATACGGCAATGCCATTCTAACACCATACATATTCATTACGAGACGACTGACCGATAATTGATCGATCATTATGAATTTAGCAGATTACGTACTTTAAACACAATCAATATCACTATTTAGTTGTTTTTTCAAACAAGTTTAAATGTAAACAACGTTTAGATTTAGTTAGTCTTTCAATGGAGCGTACTATTGAGTTGTCTTGTGTTGAATGTGAGCGATATATTATAATTTGTGTATATCAACCTCCCACTGGGGACTTTGTTAGTTTTGAATCGGTAATGGAGCTTTCTCTCAATAGGTTCAAATCGAGAAGATATTTACATGCATGTGTATTTTAGTTGTTACTTCTTTAAGAATTAGATTTCTCAGTCTGTTTAGGTCTTATGATTTAATTAACATCTAATTAAAAAAACTAACAATTCACACAGCACACTCCCACAATGATACAATAAAAAATAAATTCCAAGACTTAATATATACCAGCAAGCAAAAAATAAACACTTATGAACATAAATTTAAAATAGGTAAGGTTAGGTAAGTAAAAACATTGCCTCAATAAAAGCATCCCAGCATGGTTGCCTGGTAGAGAATGCCTAGGACATTAAGTCCGCTTTTGTACATTTTTTTGCGGGAAAAGTATAAATAAATAAATAAAGGGCGTGTGAGCTTATATATTAATGCATTGTTGTTTAAAACAAAATAAACAGGAATATGAACATTTGTTGCTTAACGAGAAAGGAGTTAAAAAGGAAGTTGCCCGAGTGGTTGAAAACCCTTTCATATGACGAAACAGAGAAGATTGTAGAAGTATAATCAGTTAAACAATACACACCCGTACATCCACACACACTCACACCCCACACCCTCATATACACACACCCCACACCCTCATATACACACACCCCACACTTTCAAACACACACTCCCATACGCATATACACACAGCTTCTCACATACACTCTCATACACCCACATTCACCCACACTTTCACCCTACATCTGTTCAAAATACACTTCGGCATGCCATTATTTTTATTTTTAAATCTTTAGTTTTTAATGTTCTTTATGTCTGGAACAAAATTTTTCTTAATGTTAAAATGGGCGTTGACACAGTTTTAACTTTTGCAGCTATCACCGTTTCTTCCTTCATCTATTCATATGTTTATGTTCCAAAAATAAACCTTTTTATTTTTTTTATATTGCTGAGTTCAAAAAATTAAGAATCATATGAACCCGTATAACCTGTCGGTAGGCTAATTCTGGAGAAAGAACATAAACATTTTCAAAAACATTCATTAGGGCGACTAACTCATTCTTATCGTTTAATTAGACGTTGATAGAATAGCAACGCATCATAAGGTCAGTTAACAGGGAAGAGGGCATCTTGTTGTAAAATGTTGTACCGAGCCATACAATGAGTTATGAAACTTATGATGCCGATGCTGGTAAAAAGGGGTCGTAGTTTGTTTTTATTTAATTATTATTTTTTTAAGTAATATACTAGACATCGTAGTCCTCTATCTAGTACGATTACGTTAAGGGTGGACTAAATTGACAAGACTAAACTGATATTTATCCTTAGTCCTTATCTAAAGAAATAGATAAATGCATTGAATTCTGATTTAGTTTAGTTTGTCAACATCCAACTCAAATTGCGGTGCCCAACCGCATCAGCGTCATCCCAGATTACATGACAGATCCTCTTTGATGACGCTGATGCGCCTGGGCACCGCAGTGGTTGTGAAGCTACGACAGCCAACGTTAGTATTCAATATCTGGCTACACTTGCATGTTACATGGAAACAAAAAAAAATATTAAAACTTAATTCCGCCATCAAGGTTTCATCATCGTATGGCGAATATCAACCCTTATGTTTGTTGACGCTGCAACGATCCGGACGAAGCGTTATACCTCGTCATTTATACCGCGTATATCGAAAGACAGTAACAATTTTCCAGAGGGAATTTAAGTGTCTTCAAGGCTAGAGTGAATAGTGTCTTAATAAACTAGTGCGCTTTAACTATTGCATCACTGCTTACCATTAGGCGGTATCGCGGTCAAGCAGCATTCGAAAACATTTTTTTCCAAATCTTTTGCAAACTACGATAAACATGTTCAAACTATGAAGGTAATCAACGTCATAATAAAAACAAGTTTTTAAAGATGCATTCCTATATCTATTAAAAGATGTCATGCACACACGAGCAAGGGGCACCCGCGGCCTATGTACTATCACATGTAGAAGTCCCCTTCTACCTTAAAGACTACTGTCGCCTGCGCTAAACCAGCCACGCAAACTTACGCATTATTTTTTATGGCAGTCTTCGTCTTTGCTTTAAAGTAATGCAAAATTTCGTTACTTTATTTGTAGTAAATTTAGCGGCTGCACTTCACAATGGTGCTACCATAAGCGTGCCATTGTGGGTTCGATCCTTAATAGTGGCAAATCTTTTTGTTGTTTCATATAATTTAAAATTATGATAATTGATATGTATTTTAAAGTAAAAATGTTCGCATATAATATTTAAACGAATAGAAAAATTTATTGAATATTTATAATTTTTTTCGGATTTTGATGGCATGAGATTATAATGTTCAAGCGCTTTCTTAGTTTATTGAACTAACGTCAACAAACTTGTTTCTTTTCGAATTCAGAAATTTTTGTTTTTATAATTTACCAACAGTAATTTGTTGGGTTTGAACTCACAACCACTTACATGATATTTAAAACACTCTATAGGATACTTCTGCACTTTGATTGTTATAAATTGTTTTTTTTTTTTGTTTAGTTCAATAAGTCGCCACCAGTCTCGCCAGTTTATTTTTAAACCACAAATGCAACCTCCCTTCTTCACACGATTTAAAGGTTTATTCAACGGTAAATATTGTCGTTACGTTCCACTTCCCTCGACACTTTAAGCTTCCTTCGTCTTCCAATCTCTTGAACCAACGGTTTACAGTATTTCTCTAAAACAATAACAATTTTATTACACACTTTCAACAAACGATTGGTTTGCACCTTATCCAAATAATAATAAAAACAATTTACACAAAAGCCGGTTTCATTTCATATTTCAGATTTTTTGAGACCAATCCTATATAGGGCCACAATATTTGCCTTAGCTTCGATACTAATATTAGCCTGTATATTGATTAAAAAGTAATTCTAATAACACAAACGCTCGTAACTATATGTGCGCTAACCAACAACAACTAATATTATTTGAGATTACTTATTGCAGCTAATAGGTAGTAGAATATTTTATGTGAACTAGTGTTTCAAATCTACTCTCATCTTTTTATAATGACTCTAATATAGAAAAATTCTTAAAATAAAGTATCGTCGTTAAGTTGTGGATCGGTTTTTTACTTTTTTTTTTTGTTGTCAGTATTCATAAATCACCAATAAACATTTAATTTTTTTTCTGTAAGTTATTAGATTTGAACTCGAACCACCTCAAACGCTAATCACGGCTTTATCCGCTTGGCCATCGAAACACTTGCTATGAATGTTGAAATTAGTAGTACCTAACAATCATAAGCGGGCAGCAAGTTGTCAAAGTGTATGAGTGTGTATCAAACTTTATTCTAAAAGCAGTTCGTAACTACAACTAGTATTGTTTGGCCATAGTTTTTTGAGATTGTAACTCGACTTTTGGTCTTAGTAGTATAACAAACGTACGGTTAAATTGCTGTAATCGCCATGTTATGCACCATACTTGTAAGTTGTTTAGTCCGGTACTAAACAACTTACAAGTATGGTAGGTATAGGGGTCAGTCTCGCTTATTTCGTTTGCGAATACTTCAACGTCGACTATAGAATAAGAAATACTTACGACTTAACAAAGGAACAGAAAGTCCACTTAGCGCAAAGACTTAAGTACAATAATTAAAACACAGAGAGTTACATACACTGTTAGACATATATCCCATCCTTTTGACTTTATTGTATCATCTGCGGTACGTGACTAAGTGCATTTACGGTGGTTCTATTAACCAATCGCGAAGTACTACTATAGCTAATTAGTATTTTATTTATCAGCAATTCCGTTTAATGCACGTGTGCGTTCGTGAGCCGCGTGAGCCGTAAATGTTCGGTGCACATAGCCGGCCGCGGCCATCGCTGTGACGTCATAAAACTGACTTCCATATCAAATTCTATACGAGTACCAATACGAGTAACAATGCGTACGAGCATGTTATGTGCACCGGTCGGCACGGCCCGCCAACCCCACGGCACTACGGCACAACACAGACTATTCAATTACCGCTAATTACTGTTAATTTCGATGCTTTCAATTAATGCTAATGGATTCAAAGCGGCACTAATTATGATAATTCAATTGAAGGGTTTTATAAAAAGGAAGCATTGGGTTCCAGCTTCATTTATTGGGTCTCTCTTCGCGCAGCGCCTTGTAACGTATTTCTAGCTGTTTCATTTCTAGCCATAACATCGGCTGCCGGCAGAAGTTACCACCTACCAGATAAAGTCTTACCGCTAAGCGATTCGTCGTGTTCTGGCATGATGTCTAATGAAGCCGTACGGAGGACGGGTCTGAGCAGTTCTGTTGCGATGTGAGCCGGTTATGATACGCCAAATGTTGTTGTGTCAGGAGTTTGGTCGTGGAGGATCTCCATCAATCTTCCTGTGGCGCAGCATCGTTGGTCGTGTTGTTGAGTTTAACATTGCATCACCTTGTAGAGGAATGAGGAACAGGGAGTAAAGTTCACTCATCCTCCATAGAAAAGGGAGGATCCTCCGACCAGACTAGTTGTCTGGCGCGCCACTTTGCCCGTCGGTTTATGTGGTGAACTTGCATGCGTGCTAGTTGCACAGAAAACTCTGATTGCGAGATGCAAGATTCGCGTGACGTCAGTATGACGCGTTGTTCGCATGTTGCGTTGTAGGCACCGCTACAACCTCGCTCAACTGCCATCTCCCTTCCTATTCATTAAGTTTTTTTTAGTGAAAAGGCTAAATAAAGTAAGTCGTGGTGGCCTAGTGGTTAAAACACCAGCCTCTCAAGTATGAGTGCGCGGGTTCGATTCCAGGTCAGGCAAGTAACAATGTAACTATTCTAAAGTTATAAAACCTGGACTTTACAAGTCTGAAATCGCCAACCCGCACTGAGCAACCGTGGTGATCACGCTCAATCGTTATCTGTATGAGAGTAGACCTGTGCCCAGCAGTGGGACGATAAAAAGGTTGTTGATGATGATGAGGCTAAATAAACTAGCGCGCTTTACCATCAACGATTGCATCACTGCTTACCATCAGGCAGGATTACAGTCAAGCACTAGTTTATAATTATTTAAAAAAAAATTAAACTAAAATAATTTCTATGATTGTTTAAATTTTTTTTATCCTGTAAACTATAAGTAAATAAAGGTTACATATTTCAGGAACACAAATTGTTAGTAAAAGGTGACATAACGTGTATCAGCGTGTGATGGTGATCTTTACTTGTAGATATCTAGACGAGCTACAATATTGATTTGCTTCCATTTCGTTAAGTGCACGTCACATTCCCGCGGCTACCTTTGCAATTCTCAGATTGTATCATAACAGCCCCACCCCTACAAATAACTACTACGCAGATCTTATCTGTAGAATACAACGCAATGAATACAATATACAACATTTTGATTTTAACATATTGTACGTTGATCAATGTTATTTACTCTCATCTCGTGTTTTTCTTAAGTTCTCAGAAATTATAGTCTCCGGGCAATAATAATATATTATTGAAGTGAAACTTCTTTACGCACGCTTGACTTGGGGAGTAAGCTGCCGAAAGCGTTACGAAAAGTGATCGGGCAAAGCGAACGGAACTTAAGTGGGGGATATAAGCACAGAGGCGCCCGTGGCGCGAGCTTGGTACTACAAGGTCTACGAGTTTTTTTTTTTTTTTCAATAAAAATAGAAGATCTATGCAAAAATATTAATTTACCAATGAAACCATGAAATAAATTTAAATATTTATAGAAAATTAATATATGTATATGTGTATACATGTGAAGCTAGTCGCCCATTCCAAAGAGTAGGTACCTATGGAGAAGAACGGGCAAGAAACTCCATGGACACTCTTTTAAATTATCAAGGTATTGATACAAATATTTGATTACATCATTCATTTTGAAATCAATCGTGTTAGAACGATGCAGAAAGATATTGTACGCTGAGAGCGTCCATTATGAAAAAAAAAAATCAACAATTCAGAAATTAAAATACGCCGTAGCAGCTAAGAGATGACCAGTCCCCTCTGACGGCGTCCGTTCACGAACATGACGTATGGATCAGCATCATTCAGCTCAACCATATTGAAGGGAACCTAATGACCCAACACACACGCCACCACCAGCGAGACATTTGAGTGAGCATGACATACTCTCAACAGCCATAGCACAATCAAGTCAATAAAAGACTAACCCAACAAATAGATGCTTTACAGCAAGTAGATCGTGCTCACACGTGTTCCATGCAATTATACAATACTAAGATATTGAATCTACACAATGCAAAGACAGTTTTGTCCAAGGTTTAGCAGCTCCAAAGGTGTTCCCGAATGCTAAGTTTAGCTCCTGTGTAGCTGCACCAGTGCCGAATACCCCTGTCAGCGATGCAATTCCGTAACGCACAGTATGCCTGGCTACACAGTGTGTACTGGCATGGAGTTAAAAAAAAAAACAAAAAATTACAAATTTAAACTACAAGAGGAAAAATCGAAGAACAATCAGTGTAAGCATAGAAATCGGACGCAGCTCAAGCCCAAGCCTTTTTGTCGTCAATATAATCTCTAACACTATAAAATGCTTTCTGACACAACTTACGTTTAATGAAGAATTTTAATTTATTCAGGCTCAGATCTTGAACCACCTCTGGAAGTCTATTGTAAAAATGGCATTGGCATCTAAAAGAGCCACCTATTTTCTTGAGCCTTGTTGTAGGTACAATAAATTTGTGCTTGTTCCTAGTATTTATATTATGGACATCACTGTATTTTTTAAACAATTTATTATTTTTCTGAGCATACAAAAGATTTTCATAAATATATTGAGACGGCACGGTCAGTACATTAATCTCTTTAAATTTTTCTCTGAGAGAGTGTCTCGGACTTAATTTATAAATTGCACGAACAGCTCGTTTCTGCAAAACAAATATTGTTTGAATATCAGTGGCATTTCCCCACAACAGAATGCCGTACGACATTACGCTATGGAAATAGCCAAAGTACACTAAACGGGCCGTCTCAATATCAGTCAAATTACGAATTGTTCTAACTGCGTATGCAGCAGAACTTAGTTTTTTTGACAATTTTCCTCATTGAAGCTTGGCATCCAGAGTTATACCCAAGAACACTGTGCTGTCTTCAGATTCCAATTCTTCGCCCTTTATTAACACTTTAGTTTTCGCCTGCCTAACGTGAGGTAGAGTAAACTTAATGCATTTGGTTTTTTTCTCGTTTAAGAGTAAATTATTAACATTAAACCAGTGGACTACTTTGGAGATCGCGCTATTTACATCATCAGTGACCTGCTGCTGACGTACGATACATTCTACATATATTTTTAACCGTCTTCAAACAAGGAGGGCGCTCTCAATCGAATTATATGTATTTATTTTACGTTTGTTAACTTTCGACTTATTGCACGGATTTTATTGACTCTTTGCGAAGACAGACATAAACACGAAAGTATAATGCATTGTCAAGACAGTGTCAGTGAAGGTTTGATTATGAGGTGGTGACGTGAAGGAGTGTGTCTGCGGCGTGCGCATCACAATCCTGAACAATACAACCTGTGGGCGGGTTGGGTCGTTGGGAGTAGGTACCAGCTCGCGGTAAACTTTTTATTTGCCGTCGCACGACAGGCGCGCCTTCCGACAAAAAGTTATTGTTTCACCTACTTTCTTCATGCTGCATATTGTGGCTGAAGATCCTCTTAATTGGACTGTTAAATGATTTTGACGAAACAACAATTTTGACAATGGCTTCCATAAGAAAATCCTATAAGTTTTAAATTACACGCGCGACAATTGGCTTGCATCCTAAAAAATAATTTAATGTCCATCAGATAGATTTATCAAAAACGTTGAACACGTATTTTTTATTTTTTCTTTCATTCAAATACTTAGGAAGATATATTGATTTGAAATGTCGCATGACGTCATGCCGTAGTAAAAAATATAGCAAAGCGTGACGTAATTAGCCCCCACTCCGTGACTTTAATATGCTATATCTCATTAGTTTTTGGTAATTACGACAAAATAAAAAATACGGGTCTTAATTTTTTTTATTATCTATAAGACGGACTAATTATTTTTTTGATTTTCATACCTTGGATACATCCCTATTGAACGTATAACTCAATATTGCTTGTGCGCTTTACCATCAAGGGCTGCATCACTGCTTAGCGCCAGGGGCATCAGAGTCAAGCGCTATTTATAGTTTATTTAAAAAAATTATGTCATTATATATTTATGCCCCAAAAACTATCAAAACACGAACAGCGATTTTGTTTTAAATAATATATAAGAGGTCTTGTAGCATAATTATAATTGATACTATTATCATAAATACTGTAATATGTAAGTACGTCATCATGATTGATGACTCGTTACTCACCATGTGAAGGTGTATATCAATATTTGAAAGCTTCGCTCTACATCAGCCATTGTTATGGTGATCGTTAGAACATCTTTGTTATCCACTGAGTTGAAAAATACAATATCTCAACTGCAAAGGGATGACGTCATAGGAGTGGGGGAGCGAAGGGCACCATTGAGGAGAGGGGGACTGGGCGCGGAACAAAACTAGGGATTTTAAAAGAACACCAGTTAAAAGCGCAGATCAAAAGATTCTTATTTATAGGCAGGCGATGCGGAGCGCGACGGGTGGGGGATAACGAAAGATTAACGTACAGAATAACATAGAAAGTCTACATACTGTCTACTGCTGGTTTTGTCTATGTCTTTAGTAGACACAGAGAAAATCGTACCTGACAGCCTCCGTGGTGAAGCGGTAGCGAACGCGGCCGCTGCGCAAGGAGGCGCGGCTTCGATTCCCGCCCAGTGCAAATATTTGTATGCATGAATATCAATATTTGCACTGGTCTGGTCGTGCCTTGGAAAGCACGTTAAGCGGTTGGTCCCGATTGCCATAAAACATCTAATGGCAGTTACGTTACGGGTTGTTGGAGCCCTCAAAAGTCCAACAATTGGTCTAACTGCAATGCTTTAATATCACCTTCGGGCTATGGAGGTCAGACGGCAGTCGCTTCACGGTAAACATCGAAGTTTAGCCAAAATCAGCAATTAGACTGGCAAAGCTGATCCCAGAATCCAAAGCTGAAAAAGCTTCAGATGCGACTGGGGTTAACGCTGAGATGATGATGAGAGAAAACCGTACCTCGAGCACCCAGACCGGCACGAGGTGATTGAATAGTTTCAACTAGCGGTCGAAGGTGTATCGAATGTCTATCTAATCATTCCAGCTATTTATTTATTTATTTTATTATTTATGTACACACAATAAAATACATATAGATACAACAAAATGAAGATCTGAGTACAAAGGTACTGCTTATTTCTTAAGAAATTTCTTCCAGCAGACCTGCGAAAGGAGAAGTAAAACAGAAATGTAGACAATAGTGTGTAAGAACAAGGAGAAAATAAAATATGAATATGATAACTATTAAAGTAATAATATTAAATATACCTACCTAAACATATAAACCTAAAATAAGTATACTACTTAAATAAATACATAATACTAAAATATATTTATTTGCAGCTATGTATTTGACTGCACGGTTAGCGCAGAGGTTAAGCTATTGACTGCTGCGCTGCGTGTCGCGGGTTCGATTCCCACATGGAACAAATAGTTGTATGACCTACCAGTAGTTGTTCTGGGTCTGGATGTTTGTGTATGTGCGCTATATGTTTGTAAACACTCCCTTGATACAGGAGAAATGCTTAATAAAAAATAAAATTTGTTTATTTCAGGTTTCCACATATTTTGTTAGTAACATTATGACTTAAACAACTATGTTAGTATCTAATCATAATAAAACAAGTAATACAAAATAAACCTAATTCATGAACCTGCCACTTTCTGGGGCACCTGGAACAAGCACATGCGCTCGTACCCAATGCCGCAGTCTGACTTGTCAGCAATGACCGATGGACCTAATGTGGAGCAACATTTTAAAAAATAAACATGCAATCAATATAGTATTAAATTTGCAAGCCTTCTTCGCAATCCCTTTCTGCTGATTAAGAAGGAACAGGTTTTGTAAAGATTCTGTTTAAGTTCCACGTGTACATATTAATTAATTCGACTGAGAACACTCCGATGAACACCGCGCTTGTAAACCCGACCGAACCGATCAAACCGAGTTGTGTACGCCCATTATTAATTATTGATAATATATGATTGTTACCTAGCCTGCCTACTTGCGAAGATGAAGAATGGAGATGGTAGGAACGTCACTTCCAAGACCGAACTTTTGGGTGAGATTGAGGAATTCTACGGAGAGTTTTACACATCAACACACGCACCTGTAGTAAGCCTGGCCAATGATCCTGGAGTCAGACTAATCCAACAATACAGCGACGATATCCCAGACGTCAGTCTGTGCGAGATTAGTATGGCCCTAAAACTGGCCAAGAATGATAAGGCGGCTGGAAATGATAGAATTACGGCTGAGCTTCGGAAAGTGGGTGGCAAACTGGTACTAAAAGCCCTTCAAAAGCTTTTTAATTACTTCATACTCAAAGAAAAAACGTCTAAGGTATGGCACAGGAGCGTGGTGGTATTGTTTTTTCAAAAAAGGTAATAATACCCTCCTAAAAAGCTACAGTCCGATATCACTCCTGAGCTATGTCTAAAAGCTGTTTTCTAGAATCATCTCAAATCGTCTCGCTCGTAGGTGCGACAACTTCCAGCCTCCCGAATAAGCAAACTTTCGAAAAGGCTTCAGAACCATAGACCAACATACGCTGTGGCAAGTTATACAGAAGTTAGAGGAGTATAACAAATCATTATGCTTAACGTCTGTGGACTTTGGATTAGATCGAGACTTGGATTGTGCTATAGTCTCTTCAGCGGTTCCAAATTGACTATCGATACATTGAAGTGATAAAGTGTTTGTACAAAAACGTCACCATGTCAGTCCGTTTCCAAGATCAGGGCTCGAAACAGGTCCAACTGCAGCGTGGAGTGAGACAAGAAGATGTCATATCTCCCAAATTGTTCACTGCTGCGTTGGAAGATGTTTTCAAGCCCTTGGACTGGAAACAACTTGGCATCAACATCAACGGCGAGTACATCATCATCAATCTAACCTCCGATTTGCAGATAATATCATGATCATGACGGAGACCCTGGAAGATTTGGGCAAAATGCTCAATGACCTGAGACCATCCCATCAAGTAGGTCTTAAGATGTACAATGATGTTGAACTCCTATGCCACACTCAATCCAGTTCTAGTTGGTCGCTCTTCACTCGAAGTTGTTGTTGAGTACATATACCTGGGACAAACAGTTCAATTAGGAAGGTCCAACTTCTAGAAAGAGATGTTTCGTCGGATCCAGCTCGGCTGGGTGGCGTTCGGGAAGCTACGGTACATCTTCTCGTCGCCCAAGATACCACAGTGTCTCAAGACTAAAGTCTTTGACCAGTGTGTGTTGCCAGTGACGACTTACGGAACTGAAACGTGGTCGCTCACAATAGGGCTCATTCAAAAGCACTAGGTCACACAAAGAGCGATGTAAAGAGCTAAATTCGGAGTTTCTCTACGCGATCGAATCATAAATGAGGAGATCCGCAAAAGAACCAACGTTACATAGCTATTCGAGTCTATGAACTAAAGTTGCAGTGGATGGGGCACATTACATGTAGAACCGATGGCCGATGGGGCAGTAAGGTTCTGGAGTGGTGGCCACGTACCGGAAGACGCAGTGTAGGGCGGCCTCCAACAAGGTGGACCAATGACCTGGTGAAGGTCGCGTGGACCCGATGGATGAGGGCAGCACAAGACCGGTCGTTGCGGAAAGCCTTGGGGAGGCCTTTGTCCAGCAGTGGACTTCTATATGCTGAAGAAGTTTTTTATACTACTGCAAAAGTACAGACATCAATGTCAAAGTGGTTGAACAGATCTTGCATTCATCATTATGTCAGCGTATTAATAGGTTAACGTTCTCATTTTTAACCGACTTCAAAAAAAAAGAGGAGGTTCTCTATTCGTAGAAATATTTTTTTTTAATGTATGTTCGCCGATTACCCGAAGACGTCCGGAACGATTTGCAAAATTCTTTTTTTTTTGAAAGGGTGTACTTTCCAGTTGGTCCCATAGTCACCAGATCAGGATCTGATGATGGAAGATCAGAGACATCAAGGGGGAACTTTCAAAAATCGTATGGGCGACTAGTGCATTTCTAAGTATTTTCATTAGGTATTTTAAAGTACTACGATGTAATAAAGGTCTGGGGCAGATCTGATGATGGAGCCGGGAGATAGTCGAAGGAACCCCTCAACGATTTATAGTAGCTACCTAGTGTCTGTGCTTAATTAATTTATATTGAGAAGAACTTTACATCTCGGTAGTTGTGACTGTCATAAGGGCTCTGATGGTGAAGACAAAGACCAGTTCCGGGAACTCCTCAGCGGTTTACAGAAGCTACTTTGTGCTTGGACTTAATTCATTTATATTCATGAGTACTTTACACGCATGTGGTTTAAAATGAAGATCTGCAGTAGATCTAATGATGAATACCCTAGACTGTTGAGGGAACTCCTCAATGATTCACATCAGTTACTTTGCTTTGTGCGTGATGAATTTGTATTGATAAGAACTTTACACCTAGATAGGTTGTGACTATCATAAAGGCTCTGATGATGAAGACAAAGGCCAGTTCCGGGAACTCCACAGCGGTGTGCAGTAGTAGTAGCTACTTTGTGTTTGAATTTCATCATGTATATTGATGAGAACTTTTCACCTATATGGGTTAAAATGATGGTTTGCAATAAATCTGATGATGAAGACCATAGGCAATTGAAGTTTAACATAGGACAACCACTACCTACTTGTCACGGTTATGCAACAATCAATTATAATCAAGAGACTGAATTTAAACTAAAATTATGGGTAATAAATTAAAGTCTAGGAGTCGCCTTAAACAAGTAACGAAACGCTAAAAAAAGAAGAAAAGATGAAAGCACTGTTCTATTTGGGTGCGTTCAGACAGCAAACAATACTATAAATCTGCCCCCACGCACCGAATCCAATGGGGGAATGGCGTGCCCCGTGGGGCCTACGGCTTATTGAGCACATAGCTCATTAAGGAGAACACCGACCACTCACAGACCATCTCAACTCATTTATTCGAATCGGTAATAACCCTTTGTTTGACTATTTTTGTATCTTTGTCTTACGATTTATTATTGTTTCTACATTTTATTAAGCTGATTTTATTGTTCGGCTTGAAGGTCAAAACTATAATTTTTGTGGCTTTAGGTATAATTATTGGAAGTAAGCCCATCAATATAAGATCAATATTTATTGCCACAGTAAGAACGAATCTGGGTTTTCATAAATAGTTCTACATATTATACATGTGTATATCAGATTCCGATTCCAAATACATTGAACTATGAACGAATACAAGTTAATGTTAGAAGAGTAACTTAATTAAAAATAACTGAAACACACGTCAAAGCTCAGCTGACGGTTCACTTGCAAGAGCATGGCCATTTATATAATTGGCGCCAGTTCTGTTGCTCACAAACTAAACTAATTTTAAGTTCAGTGCATCTTTTTTCCTTCCATTTCATTAAGAAAAGGACGGAAAATAAAATGTCAGTTTAGACCTGTCAAATTAGTGCGCTCCTCTCGTATTTTTAGTCGCCATGTTTATAGTCACGTCTAAAATGTCTATGGAGTATCTTAAATTGACAGGATTAACTTAAAATGTTATCTTCTATCCTTTTCTAAACGAAATGAAAAGAAAAAGATGCACATAACTTAAAATTAGTTTAGTTTGAACAACAGAATCGGTGCCATTGTCTTATAACACGTTTAATGAAATCTTAATTGAAGCAACACAAGAACAAGCACAGCCATATACGTATACAAGTCACATAATAGTACTCATCATCATCAACCTTTCATCGTCCAACTGCTGGGCACAGGTCTCGTCTCATACAGAGAAGGATTGAGCGTAATCACTACGCTTGCTCAATGCGAGTTGGCGATATCAGACATATATAAGTCCAGGTTTTCTCAAGATGTTTTCCTTCACCTTCAGTCATTGGTGTCCAAGATATACTTATAAAGTACAAATAACTTTAGAAAAGTTACACTGGTAGTTGCCTGACCTGGAATGGGACCCACACATTTATAGTTGAGAGGCTGGTGTGTTAACCACAAGGCCACCACGACTATCCACCTAATGTGTGAGTAGTTCTGCGTGATTTAATATTAATGAACGTGTATAAACTATATGTGGCCCCAGAAACGTATCGCGGGAACATTCTGATAGCAGATTAAATTATTTAAGATTTCGGTCGATCGGTCGATTCGGCGATCAACAGATACATCTGTGTTTCAGCGGCGTTGAATGCCACAAGATTGGCTTTACCCCATTCGTAGACTGCCTGAAGTACGGCACTCATTGGCTGTACCATAGCCTCTTTTCGGACTGGGTTGCTTACTTACTAGCCCGAGGACGCGGCAGTTATCTATCTCTCCACATTGATAATAATGAATAGGCAACGGCAGATCGTTAATATGCAACAGAAAGAGAGTTGCGGAGAAAACAAATCCCTGAGAAACATTGACAACAACTCTGAGATATCGTTAACTCAGAATATCTTTCTCTCCTGCCGTATGAGCCAATGTTTAATCAAACTTAGCCAGCGGAGGTAGTGTGGGTCGACAGAAGTTTGTTTTGATCGAAGGCAAGGGACCAGAAAGATCTACTATTGGACGGTTGCGCCGAGTGCTTGTTGCCAATATAGATAATGAGGTCGAATCCAGCCTTCTTAAGCGTCTTTTTGTAGTATTTGGCAGCACAATTGTATCGCGTGAAGGTGCGACTGTCTGGGTGGAGAGCCACGACTCACATCATTCACGTGGGAGTGTGTCCGTCTGGGTACGGAGTCATACATATCCACTTGAACGTCCCGATGTGACAGCTGAGAATGCGTTGTACGTCCGAGCGCGCGATCGGTATCAAGCCGCGCCGAGCGCTCGTAAAATCCTCCTTATTTTGTTCTTATTTTTAGCAGAAGTCTATTTAATGACTAAATATGAACAATTTATCTTGCAGGGATTATGTTGTCATATTTTAATATATTATATCAAACAAAAACTTGACGAAAATTTGGCAGACAATGAGCAATGAGTAATCATTTCATCGTCCACTTTAACACTCGTAAAGACAACTTATCAGACATTGGATACAAAGTATTTATACATGATCAGAAAGAATAAATCTCGATAATTATTTTAATATAAATCACTAATAATAAATAATTTATTACTCTTATTTTAATCGCAGAACTCACTTCCACTGTACAAAACTGCAGTCACCGTTCATAAACAAACTTTTTTCCGATGTTATGTGTCAGGTGGGGCACTGTTTTATACATCAGAGAATCGTTGTTTAATACAAAACCATCTAGTGAAAAGTTCATGAAGCTCTTTGATACATACCTTATGTAAAAACTCGTTTAAAGTGTACATACATGTCGGCGACCCCACCATGGTTGCCTGAATGCTTAACGCCAAAAATTTTTAGGCAACTTTGTTGGCCCGGACGCTTGAGTGGATATACACATCTATCGCGTGAAGGTGTGTGCATTTGAGTGTCCAGTGTGAAAACGAGGCAGTGTGCAGTACTTACATCACTAAACAGCCGTGTGTCGGAGGAGGCAGGGTTCAATACTAACAATACTCCTCCAGGGATCTCTGACCCATACCGAGCTCCACTATTTAGGCACGGAACACCGACACTAAGCCGCCATTACAACGACGCGAGCGACAGGTGCGCTAGGTGATATAATACCCTCATAAATAACTGGCGACGGTGTTAATGTGCTCCCGGCGAAACTACTCTGTTTGATTTGTTAATAGCTGCACGTTAACCCACTGAGTGAGGCGTGCATTGTTCACGACGCTCATTATTTTACTTTGTTTGCTCCTCTTTGATATACTGATCGTTTAATCGCTATATTGGTTTATATGGTTCATCCATGTGCCTGTCGCCGTGTAATTAGCGCAGTTTTTCAGTAGGTAAAGGCGCGCAAAATTCTTTAAATTTACCGGCGTGCGTTGATTATATCCTTTTAAAGAAAACAACACAACACAACAACACGCCTTCGAGTGGCACCGAGCGCTCCCAAGCTCTACCGAGTGTTGCCGAGCGCATGGAGAGCACGCGAACACCCTCGTCAGGTGTTTACGCTGCTCCACTTAACGAAACATCCATTAGCTACAGTAACAAGTTGCGCAAACTCGATCCGAACTCAATAACTATTGGCTGTTTACAATACACTGTCACATTTACATAAGGATTTCTAGTGTGAGCAGTGAGCATTGAGCACGTCTACATACACACTTGAAAGCCTACTCGTCGTTTTATCTGACAATATCCACGTAACCATAACTTGTGTGATGAAGTTACTATCACGGCCAAAAGTCGAGTTACAATCTCAAAAATTATGGCCAAGCAATACTAGTTGTAGTTACCTTCTTCTATAATAAAGTTTGATACACACTCATACACTTTGACAACTTGCTGCCCGCTTACGATTGTTAGGTACTACTTACTAATTTCAACATTAACAGTAAGTCTCTCAATGGCTAAGCAGTCCCCGCCGTTATAGGTGTTCAAAGTGGTTCGGGTCCAATTCTAATAACTTACAATTATTTTTTTTACTTTTATTGGTGAGTTATGAATGCTGACAGCAAACATATGTGAAGATACCGATCCGCAACTTAACGATGATATACTTTCTAACATTTTTTCTATATTAGAGTCATTATAAAAAGATGAGGGTAGATTTGAAACAAAGTGAATCACTAGTTCACATATAATAGTCCACTAACTATTAATACCTACCTACCTACCTATTAATAATATTGTTTAGCTGTTGTTTTTTGGTGAACATATAGTTACGAGTTTGTGTTATTAGTTTTACTTTTTTAATCAATATGCATTCTAATACGTTACGAATGGACTCAATATATCTCAAATATCATATGAAACCGGATTTTGTGTAAGTTGATTTTATTATTATTTGAGTAAGGTGCAAACCAATCCCTTGTTGCAAGTAAATATATAAGTGGTTGTGAGTTCAAACCCCAGTAACAACAAACTACTTTTGGTAAATTATGAAAACAATAAAAAATCAAAATCAAAGCATTTATTTCAAATAAACCAGTTACAGGAACTTTTGATTTGTCAGAAGGTCGGTCAGTCAGTAAGGTGAAGCTAGTCGCCCATTCCAAAGAGTAGGTATCTATGGAGAAGAACGGGCAAGAAACTCCATGAACACTCTTTTAAATTATCAAGCTATTGATACAAATATTTGATTACATCATTCATTTTGTAATCAACCGTGCGATAACGATGCAGAAATAATAATTTATATATTGTACGCTAAAAGCGTCCATTATGGAAAAGACACAAAAAAAAACAGCAACAAAAAAAGACTAACCCAACAAATAGATGCTTTACAGCAAGTACATTATGCTTACACGTGTGCCATGCAATTATATAATACGAAGAAATTGAATCTACACAATGCAAAGATAGTTTTGTTCAAGGTTCAGCAGCTCCAACAGTGTTCCCGAATACTACGTTTAGTTCCTGTGTAGCTGCACCAGTGCCGAACACCCCTGTCAGCGTTGCAATTCCGTAACGTACAATCTGCTTGGCTACATAATGTGTACTGTCTTTGAGTAAAAAAAAAACAAATAAACAATTACAAATTAAAACTACAAGAGGAAAAATCAAAGAACAATCAGTGTAAGTATAGAAATCGGACGCGGTTCAAGCCCACGCCTTTTTGTCGTCAATATAATCCTTAACACTATAAAATGCTTTCTGACACAACTTAGGTTTAATGAAGGATTTGAATTTATTCAGGCTCAGATCTTGAACCACCTCTGGATGTATATTGTAAAAATTTCTTAATTTCTCAATACTGCAATTACTACACATTCTGCAGGTGTCCTCCGAGAACCACATTCGATTGACACCCTAGCGTTTTTGAGGTGTCGGATAACCTCCAAAACCTTGTCATTTGTCCACGGCTTTTTTATTGTTTCCGCTTGAGAAGAATACAATTTTTTTAGTTCTGTATAATAAATGTCTTTAAAATCACAATCTTTTTGTGAAAAGTCTGTTGCACACGTAATACTTTCACGGTTTTCACAAACTTTTTGTGTCACGAAATCACTGGTTGACGCCATTTTGCTTGTTTTGATTAGCAGCGACGCGCGTGGTAGGAATCAGAACTAAATTCTTCAATTTGCCGCGGCACTATGTATACGGCATTCGAAATGTCAATGAAATGTTTCGGCATTATATATAATAACACGGCAATACAGATTTTGCCTTCGGCATTATACATAGCTGCGTGCGTTTATAAACTGACGAAGCCGTATGTAAACGGTGGAATCATACAAATTGCCTGCGACATATACATTGGTATCTAAAAGAGCCACCTATTTTCTTGAGCCTTGTTGTAGGTACAATGAATTTGTGCTTGTTCCTAGTATTTATATTATGGACATCACTGTATTTTTTAATCAATTTTATATTTTTATGAGCATACAAAAGATTTTCATAAATATATTGAAACTGCACGGTCAGTACATTAATCTCTTTAAATTTTTCTCTGAGAGAATGTCTTGGACTTAATTTATAAATTGCACGAACAGCTCGTTTCTGCAATTTCAATAATATCGGATTTCGAAAAGAAATAAGTTCGTTAACTATTGAATTAAGAAAACGCTTGAACATTATAATCTCATGCCATCAAAATCCGAAAAAGTCACTGCAAGATGGCAGCACTAGTAACATGCTATACACGCAAAAAAAATGTAAATGTAAAACGTACTGTTTTGTGTTCTATATTATGAGTGTAATAATATTCAGGTTAAACGTCAATCCTCTTTTCTTTAAAATGAATAATTAAGCTATAACTCCTTTAATGAAACATATAATATTATCGTTTTCCTATCTAAAAACCAAAAATGTTTTTTTTTTTTACCATAACAATATCATAAGTGTGTCAGGGATTACTTTTATATAAAATATTACAATGCTGCCATATCAACGTTTGTTTCTTTTATTGGTATAAGTAAATCTACACGTAATAATACAGTATGTTAAGAAAACCCTGTCCAACCCGTGAAGGTGTTGTTAGGTATCGATAACTGATTCTACTAATGGATACAAAACCGGGCTAAACTTTAAAAAAAAATCCCCCTAAAAAAATAAATATTATTTCGCAAAAAGAGGTAACTTAATAAATGTGCGTAAACACCCTTCCGCGGGTGGCGGGCGGCAGGGCACGCGGCACGTGGTGGCATCGCTATTCGCTCATAATAATACCGGTGTTGTCACTTTTTTAAAAATTACCAAATTTCGGGGAAGTTGGAATTAATTCGCAGGAAAAAAAAGATTATTTTAAAATTCATTTGTATTGGTACTATGATGATTACGTAAAATTTTATATTATATTTGGTCATGTGTTTACCTAACCTTTATTATCCTTATGGGTCGGACAGGGTTTTCTTAACATACTGTATACAACTTCATAATATATTGCATTGTAATATGTTTATTGTTTGTTGTTATATTACATCTATAGTAAACTAAAACATATAATAAAACCTTTTTTGGTATAAATATTCAATAAATTTTCCTATTCGTTTAAATATTATTTGCAAACATTTTTACTTTAAAATACAAATCAATTATCTTAATTTTCAATTATATGAAACAACAAAAAGATTTTGTCTTAATTAGGACTCGAACCCACAATCGCACGCATTTGATAGTACCATTGTTAAGTGCGGCCGCTAACCTAACTTCAACTGAGGTTTCGAAATTTTCCTTGTCTAGCATAAACTTCATCTTTAATTCTTCGCAGAGATACTCCACAGCATTCGGTTGATTGGTTGTAATATGACACATACGGATATAAAATAATGCGTTAGTGTGCGTGGCCGGTTTAGGGCAGGCGACAGTAGTCTTCAAGGTGGAAGAGGACTTCTACATGTGATAGTACTCTATCTAAAATTCATTTGGAATATGTTATTATGGTCTGGGGGAGTTATAAAGGATGGATGACGGCTGAACTGTGCCATTTCTTTTAATAACGTGCAATAACTGCGCTAGTAGGTATGTGTCTTTCGGGGCGAGAAGGGAGCATCGTTGTCGCCTCGCGACCGGTACAGATGTTCACATTGTACTTTATTAAAGTAAGGTGCGTAGGTCATTTTTAATACCAGTTTGTGTCCTAGCCTAGCCGAATATCGCGTTTTGTCGTTATTAAACGAAAAAAGATTTCCTTCAATTATTATTTTAGTCTCGCGTAAAAAGAGTAATAGATACAGATGTATTATTTATGATGGAAAGAGTAACATACCTTTGATGAGATGCGCGGCGAGCACGAGCGCGGCTGTGAAAACGTGCAGGCGCCACGCGCACGCGCACATTCTGCGTGACACCACGCACTCTGCAACAATGCGTCACACTGTAAATATAGTCATATAAATATTATAACATAAAAATATAATCATACAAAAAATGTACATCATTTATTTACATAATGCGATTAGAAAATTAATGTGCAGACAGACTTTCTTTCATTTCATCTGGGCTGCTTCTAGTGTGACAGTCCCGACATGCTGTGTGGACGATATATTCGATGTGCTGCGTCAAGTTATGGAGTATTATGTCCCCTTCAGTGACGTGCGCGTCGATGGCTCGGTTCGCCCATGGTTCAATGCCGACTATGTTCAAGCTGAACAGCGTGAGTATACGACAATTCTCACCTGGGTTGACGCTCGTGACGGCAGAGATATATAAGTTCAAAGAAGAGAGCCTTTTACCGTGCTGCCAAGTCCTACAAAAACGCGTTTAAGAAGGCTCGCTTCGACCACAATGATCATGTTGACAATAAGCTCTCTACCCAGCCATTCAGTAGCAGATCTTTCTGGTCCCTTGCCAAATCGGTCGAAGCGAACTTCTGTCGGTCATCACACTGTCTCCGCTGGTTAAGCGTAATGGAACACTGGCTCATATAGCGAGAGGGAAAGCAGGTCTATATGCATCTCTCCCTGCCCACGATTCGCGTCGTGATACTAGCAGTGCTACTCCACCGAATTTACCGCACTGCGACAATTCAATGCCGAAGGTTCGCGTTAGGAACAAGGAGGTTCTGCGAATACCGTGTCGTCTAGACGTAAATTAGACTAATGGTCCAGATGATATACCAGCGATTGTTCTTAAGGCATGTGCAGCCAAGTTGTATCTTGCATTGACGCGCTTGTATCGCCTCTTTTCTTTTAGGACTGGTATTGTGCCCAAGCCCTGGAAGCTTGCCAACGTGCAGACCGTAACCAAAAAGGGTAATCGTGCCAATCCTACCAACTATCGGTCGGCGATTTCAATAATCTCCATACTCTTCAAGATTATGGAGCGTGTAGTGAACTCACGTCTGTTGGTTTACCTGGATGGTAACCTCCTCAGTGACCAACAGTACCGGTTTCGCCGCAATTTCTCAACTGGGGACTTACTAGTGTATGCAATACACTTCTGAGGCGAGGCCCTCGAGAAAAATGGGGAAGCGATTGTCCAAGATCTCAAAGGTCTTCGACTGGGTTTGGCACGCGTTGTTCCAGGTTGTGGAGAGATACCTGCCAGATGTTCGGGCTAGTAGGGAATCAATCCGGTCCGAAAGAGAGGCTATGGTTGAGCGTACAAATGTTGCACTACAGGCAGTCTCTGAATGGGGCAAAGCCAATCTTGTAGCATTGAAATGCCGCTAAAAAGCAACTCATGCGTGTCTTGTATGTGTATTTACCGCCAAAAGTATAGTAAATACGAACAAAGCGTTTCGCCTCATCTTTTATACCGCGTACAACGGAACTGGAACAATTTGCCAGCGGCGGTATTTCTGTCGGACTACGATTAAAGTGACTTCAAGGCTAGATTGAATAGGGAATAATAATATAATAAACTAGCGCGCTTTATCAGCAACGATTGCATCACTACTTACCATCAGGAGGGATTGCGGTCAAGTAAAAATACGAACAGTTCTTCGCCAGTCAAAATAATATCAACGATAATTTCAACGTAATGTTAAAGCGATAGAAAATTCTTGTACTTTCGCTTCTAGAAAATGAGAAACTGCGGTTGTGTAAGCAATTTCTTTAAACTACTAAAATTGACACGCTTTAAGATATATACCTACAATACCTACATGATAATATTTTTTAAGAACATCCACTAGTTTATTCGATCATTATTATACATTTGAAATAAACACTGAAATGTGTATATAGTGATATTTACACAAGGAAAAAAAGAAACATTTGATTAATCATTTACGTATCAAAATTATGCATTAAGTGCATTGCAAGGTCATATTCAGTTACCACAGCTACATAAGTATTAGCGAGCACATGTAGCACGACACATGTGCTCCGACATACACTCAAGTAGCACGACATATGTGCTCCGGCATACACTCATGTAGCACGACACATGTGCTCCGACATACACTCATGTAGCACGACACATGTGCTCCGACATACACTCATGTAGCACGACATATGTGCTCCGACATACACTCATGTAGCACGACATATGTGCTCCGACATACACTCATGTAGCACGACACATGTGCTCCGACATACACTCATGTAACACGACACATGTGCTCCTGCATACACTCATGTAACACGACACATGTGCTCCGATATACACTCATGTAGCACGACACATGTGCTCCGACATAGACTCATGTAACACGATACATGTACTCCGACATACACTCATGTAACACAATATATGTGCTCCGACATACACTCATGTAGCACAATATATGTGCTCCGACATACACTCATGTAATTAAGGAAAAGGGAACAATCTGTCAACGTGCTTGACTTATAATGTAGCTATAGCTCAATTCTGTAAATATCGGTAGATGACATCTGCGATGATGCCACGAAAATCTTTAATTTGTTTCTTTTAAAATAAATTTAAGTAAGGAGTTGATACCAAAATATGTATTTATGGAAAAACCTTCATATAAAAACATATTAATTTAGTTTGCACTCATAGTAACCCATCGAATGACTACTATAAATATGGTCTCTTCTTTGCCCACAGGAACAATGATTTTGATTGTACATAAAAGTGAATACCTCCCTGTCCTTCCCAGAAAAAAATAATATTGAACAATCAATATCAATTTGATATGATATACCTTTCTGTCATTAATTCAGTTTGTGATCAATACTTCGTACTGGTCTCAAAAACATCACATATATAAAATTCAAAGCAATTTGAAACGGTGTAGTTTGTTCACGTAGTTTCAAGGTCGTGAATATGACCGTAATACGTTTCCGGTAGATAATAGTTGATGAGGAACCTTTAATTGCGTGATCGATGCCATTTTAAATTGTCCTACTTTGTACCTATGTCTATGTTAGTAAGAATTTAAAATTCAATCATGATTAGATCTGGCGCGGTACTTTTACGATTTCCGTAACCATAACATAGAATAACTCACACTTTAACTGTAAGATAATTTTTCAATGTGCTGAATTATTGGTTTTGCTAACATTTACCATATCTATTTCATAAGATTATAATAAACCCTTCTGGTAAATAACTGCTATACACACACAAACACGAACACACACACACGTGCGGTCACTCGCAGCCACCCTCAGACACGCACGCACCCTTATATACACACACACACACGCACATTAACACGCACTCCCAAATATTCAATACAGGCTTCTTATATACACACACACACACGCACATTAACACGCACTCCCAAATATTCAATACAGGCTTCTTATATACACACACACACACGCACATTAACACGCACTCCCAAATATTCAATACAGGCTTCTTATATACACACACACACACGCACATTAACACGCACATTAACACGCACTCCCAAATATTCAACACAGGCTTCTTTTAACCGCTTTTAGTTTAGTTTAGTTTAGTCTTGTCACCTAAATCCATTTATTTTTTGTTAATCTGTTTGCATAGAATTCTGTAAAATCACCTATTGGGAGAGGGTACTGGCTCCTGTAACACCGGAATATCACCTAGCACAGGGATTTGACACTTATTTGTACCAATTTTTGCGTAATAAAGATTATTATTATTATTTTCAGCACATGTATAAACGTGTGTACCTATACCGTGGGTGCCGTATACGTCGCGCAACTAGCAAAACCACATGCGCTCCATACGGAAGGACACGGTGAACAACAACGCGAGTGTGAAACATTTGGTGCACAAAGAGATACAGTCTTGTGATTAGGTTCTCCTTAGAAGAGACATGATCAAGAAGTCGCTGAATCCTCCACATGAAGGTCCAAACAAAGTACTGAAATACGACGGAAAATGCTTCACACTCCAGCTCCAGCTTTTCTTTATTTAAAGGGAGACACATGTCGTTATTCACAAATGCCTACACAGCTATAACTAATTACATGAATAATATAATTCTCCCTTCTATGAGTGCAATATGCGTTTGATCACACAATGTTAATAATGTAGTATAATAAATAGCCTCAAGTTTATACAATACTAGCTAATATCTTCGAAAATATTCATTTAAATCATATACTGTAACGGCCAATATAGATCTATACCAAATCAACAATTTATTTAAAGTATTAAATTGGATAAGGATTGTTGCTGTATTGGTTAAAATCGCATCGAAAATTAGCCGGTATTTGTCGTACAAAGAAAATGGCAAAAAAATGTTATTGTGGGATATCCATAAAAGAGTGACATATACCATCGCGGACTTTTTTGTAGACCTTTTCAATGTGGACTATTTAGTACATTATTTTGATAAATCTCGTAGGGTTCAGCTTGTGTTTCACTGCAAACGTGAATAAAATTTCATTATTTATGACATCACATTAGAAACCTCAAAAATAATATTATTTTTCCACAATTTAATTGATGGTATTATACATACAAACCCTCATCTTTAATCATTATATCTATTAAAAAACCGCATCAAAATCCGTTACGTAATTTTAAAGGTTTCTTCATACAAAGGGACATAGGGAAAGAGAAAGTGACCTTGTTTTATAATAATTATGTAGTGAAGATAACATTACTGAACACGCATTCGTAGTCTTCACTATAAGCTCATCCCAAAAGGCTGATGAATTAGCAAGAACATAGTTTTTTTTAATAATTATAAACTAGCGCTTAACTGCAATCCGGCCTGATGGTAAGCAGTGATGCAATCGTTGATGGTAAAGCGCGCAAGTTTATTAAGCCACTTAAAAAAACTTAGTGAATAGGAAGGAAGACGGCAGTTGAGCGAGATGGTGCAATGTTAAACCCAACAACACTACCAACGATGCTGCGCCAGAGGGAGATTGATGTGGAGACCCTCCACGACCAAACTCCCGACACAACAACTCTTGGCGTACCGTACCCGGCACACATCGCAACACAACTGCTCAGACCCGTCCTCCGTACGGCTTCACCAGACATCATGCCGGGACACGACGAATCGCTTGGCGACAAGACTTTGTCTGGTGGGTGGTAACTTCTGCCAGCAGCCGATGTGGCCTACCACATCGGCATCGGTTTTCGGCACTGGTACAGCTACACAGTAGCTAAACTTAGTATTCGGGAACACTTTTGGAGCTGCTGAACCTTGGACAAAACTATCTTTGCATTGTGTAGATTCAATTTCTTAGTATTGTATAATTGCATGGCACACGTGTGAGAACAATATACTTGCTATAAAGGATCCATTTGTTGGGTTAGTCTTTTTTATTGGCTTGATTGTGCTCTGGCTGTTGAGAGTAGGTATGTCATGCTCACTCAAATGTCTCGCTGGTGGTGGCGTGTGTGTTGGGTCATTAGGTTCCCTTCAATATGGTTGAGCTGAATGATGCTGATCCATACGTCATGTTCGTAAACGGACGCCGTTAGTGACAGCTAAGAGACGACCAGTCCCCGGTCGTCTCTTAGCTGTCACGACGTATTTTAATTTCTGAATTGTTTTTTTTTTTTTGGGTTTTCCATAATGGACGCTCTCAGCTTACAATATATTTCTGCATCGTTCTCACACGATTGATTTCAACATGAATGATGTAATCAAATATTTGTATGAATAGCTTGATAATTTAAAAGAGTGTCCATGGAGTTTCTTGCCCGTTTTTCTCCATAGGTACCTACTCTTTGGAATGGGCGACTAACTTCAGCTTACTGACTGATCGACCTTCTGAGAATTCAAAAGTGCCTGTAACTGGTTTATTTGAAATAAATGCTTTGATATTTTGACGTATGGTGCGGCAAAAGTTCGCGTGGTGAGGGTGGCTTACACCACGCAAATATCGGTTGAAGTGGTACCACGGCACATCATTTCACCAGGCATTGATGCCAAACAAGAAATTACTTAAGAAGGCTCATTCTCTGCAGCTTAGATAAGCTGATTAAGGCCTGCTATGTTGTGGACAAAAACCTGTTAAATTTTTTGTTAATGAAGGTTTTTACTTAGTTACTATAATAAGTAATAAGTAACTTAGTTACTTGCTACCAGAAAAAGTCTTGCCGCCAAGCGATTCGTCGTGTTCCATGATGTCTGGTGAAGCTGTATGGTGGACGTGTCTAAGCAGTTGTATTGCGATGTGTGCCAGGTACTTACGATGCGCCAAAATAATGTTGTTGAGTCGGGGAATTTAGTCGTGGAAGGTCTCCACATCAATATTCCTCTAGCGCAGAATCGTTGGTCGTATTGTTAGGTTTCAGAGGGGACTCTAGTGCCGAGGAATTAAAAAAAATGGGTATTTGAATAAACTATTGCTGTCGCGCCTCTTCCAACCCTCCCCTTAAAGTGCGAAAGAGACAGTTGCAGTTTAGGTTGACTTTACCTACAAAAATAAATAATAAATATATTCGGACAAATCACATAGATTGAGCTAGCCCCAAAGTAAGTTCGAGACTTGTGTTATGGGATGCTAACTCAACGATACTATATTTTATAATAGACATATAAGGATAAACATCCAAGGCCCATATCAATCAGGAAAAGATCGTTTTCTATCATGACCTGGCCGGGGATCGAACCCGGGGCCTCCACGTCGTAGGTCCGCTGTTTTTTTTTTAATCAAAACACGACGAATATCAATAATTTTCACATCAAATTTTAGAGTGAAAGTATTCCTATGTTTCTATTATTATTTTTTTAATTGCATTAAAATCAAATAATAGGGGCACGTTTAATCAAGGTGACAAACTATACGAAAAATAAAATTGTTCTAAAGGCGTTACCCACGAAGAAAACAGCGGACTACGTTTGTATAGAGAAAACGCCACTAGAGTCCCCTCTTAACACTGTATCAATTCGCTCAACTGCCGTCATACATTCTATTCATTCAATTTTGTTTTTGAGTGAATAGGCTCTTAATAAACTCGCGCTCTTTGCCATCAACGATTGCATCACTGCTTAACATCAGGCCGGATTGCGGTTAAGCACTAGTTTATAATTATAAAAAAAAAGTTGTTGAGGTATTATTAACAAAATTTTCAGATAAAAAAACCGACCAAGTGCGTGTCGGACTCACGCACAAATGGTTCCGTACTATTGATTTATGAAATTAAAGGATTAAAGTTATTCGTGTGAAAGATTACGCGGTAATAAGTGGTTTACGATTTACGAAAAAAATATTTGAAAAACCTCAATATAATTTTTGAAGACCTATCCATAGATATGTATCCCCACACGTATGTGTTTGATGAAAAAAATTGAGTTTCAGTTCTAAGTATGGGGAGCCCCTAATATTTATTATTATTTTTGCATATAAATCTTAATGCGGTTCACAGAATACACCTACCTACCAAGTTTAAACAGTATAGCTCTCATAGTTTCGGAAAAAAATGGCTGTGACATACGGACGGACAGACAGACATGACGAATCTATAAGGGTTCCGTTTTTTGCCTTAGGCAACGGAACCCTAAAAACATGATCAAATCCAAAACAGTGGTTTGTCAGCATGTGCTTCGTACAACATTAGAAGCTGCGTTTGTGTGAAGTACCAACAACAGGTACTTCATAGGCTGTAAGTAAGACCGTATGTTTTGATGACACGTTTGGAAAATGCGAGGTGCCAAGCGATGCGTTTCTAGACACGCTCAAGTCGCGATGTAGTGTTCCGTAGTCAGGGCGCCATACTACATATTATACTCCAGGATGCTGCAGAATGCTAAGATGACTAATAAAGAGGAAAACTTTGTTTGTATGTTTGGACCATTTTCAAAAATTCTTTCACTATTCGAAAGCTACATTATCCACGAGTAACATAGGTTTAATTTTATTTTGGAAAAAATAGGGTTCCGTAAGATATTTGGGTTTGTTGAAGGCAAGGTGTTAAAAATCAACCAGAAAAGTTATTTATTTAGCGTACGCTGCTTAAACTATAATAGATAGAACCATAAAATGTTCTAATTAATTGTAGATCTTATAAATGTAAAAAATTCCTGCACTAATTCTTTAATTTAATAATAATATTTATTGGTAATACGGCTATCTAGAATAAACGTCCTCTCCGAAAAAGGCCATTAATCATGATTAGAATAAACGTCAAAAAAATATTGTTCATGTGTTAAGTAACTAAGGTTATGTTATCAAAAGTAATTTATTATAGAAATAAGAAAATAGGTGGAAGGATAAACATTAAATGTCGTTTCTTTGTTTACAGGTTAGTTCCGTCTATTATATTTGCATTGTGAAACTTAGATATAGAAATAAATATTAAAAATAAATACTTTGTTTACAGAGCAATAAAAAGTTTATTAATTCACCGAGTTATTGAAGATAATAGATCTTATATAAATATCTACAAAAAAAAGTCAGCGACACACTATACCTATCTATGTCTTGTCGGTCTCCGTGGCGCAGTGGTCACCACGCTTGACTGCGACGTGGAGGCCCCGGGTTCGATCCCCGGCCAGTAGGCCTAGTATGAGTTTTCAATACGAAATTCGTTCGATCGTATCGAGCGCGTTTGGCGCTCTCATTTGTTGAGAGTTCTTACGACCTTGAAGCAGGCCAATCGCTGAGTCAAACGCGCTCGATACGATCGAACGAGTTTCGTAATGAAAACTCATACTAGGCCTACAGGTCATGATGGGAAACGATCTTTTCCTGATTGGCCTGGGTCTTGGATGTATATCTATATTATAAAATATAGTATCGTTGAGTTAGTATCCCATAACACAAGTCTCGAACTTACTTTGGGGCTAGCTCAATCTGTGTGATTTGTCCGTATATATTTATTTATTTATTTATGTCGAGTGAAGCACAACTACCATTTTTAAGCTATTGCATAGCTTCTATCGCGGGCCTTGAGCGCGGGGACCGAATCCAGAAATTCCGTAACGAAAAAACCTCACGCTCCCCATCGTCTAACGTCGTTTCAGTTCGGCAGTCTTCGGCACGGTATGTTTGTGTGCATGCGACTACATCTTTTGAAAACAATTTATAGATTTTCAAAAAGAGCAAGCATATTGCAGGGCGCGAACTCAGTTCTACACACTTGCCATGTTACTGATAGTCGCGATGTGCTAAACTTGCGATTAATTTTCTCTCTGAAATAGGTCTTCTATAGAGATATGTCATAGACGTCATCGACGTTGTCATGGCTACCTTAAAAACTTTTCATATAATTAATTATTAAGTACTTTTATTCAAATTAATTTAGTAGTGTTTTTATAAAATAGCTTTTTTTTTTAACGGAAAAGCTTAGATGAATGTCACGCTAATTTTTCATTGGACTTTTAAATTATTTATAGTGTTGTTTACTAAATAAAAGCGCGTGATTTTATAGAGTAAAAAGTGCTCACGCGGCCGTTTTTTCAATTGTTGCAAGAATTCAAAAGACTGTCTTTAAATAGTGTTCAGACGATTGCTCAAAAAATATCAAAGAAAAATAGAAAAAAAAAAATAAATATCATAATGTCTTTGAAAATATCAAAGAAAAAGAAATACTGCATAAATAAAATGAATAAATAATTATAATTGCATAAATTGATACAAAATGCTATGCAATAGCTTTACCGCGGCAGTCCCCGAGTGCCACACGTCTTTTTTTTCATTAAAATCTTGATTTTTTGGACTATATTTAAACGTATTTATTTATCAAAATAAATTATTTCATCACTAAGTACAGTTTATGTAGATAATATTTGGTATGTGAATGATTAAAATTGGACGTTCGCTTTTGAAGTTATGTAGAAATTAAAATATTACAATTTCTGCTGCACGGTCCGTTGCGAAGTGAGGGTCACCAAGGAACGCAGTGCACTACCCCCAGGATTTTTTAAATACTCTGAACTCCGCTTGGCTACCACCTCATGTCACTGTCGTCAAAAGTTGGCACGCCGATAATGCTTCTCAGAAATTTAAGCCCTTCCAAGATGTGTAATGGCACGAGACTTCTTATAAAAGAGCTAAAAGATAATTTAATAGTAGCGAACATTATCACCGGCCCTGCAGCTGGTGAATTAGCTCACATTCCAAGAATACCTATGATTCCTACTGATTTGCCTATACCCTTCAAAAGGCTAAAATTTCAACTAATAATTTCTTTCGCACTAACGATAAAGATTCAAATTAGTAGGAATTCATTTACGAAAAGAATGTTTTACGCGTGCATGGGCAACTTTACGTTGCCCTATCACGGCTCGGGGCTCCCGATCAACATTATACAGTATGTTACAAAAACCCTGTCCGACCCGTGAAGGTGTTGTTAGGTATCGTTAGCTGATTCTACTAATGCGTACATAACCTGGCTAAACTAAAAAAAAAAAATACCCCCTTAAAAATAAATAACTTAAATAAAATAAATAGGTAATTTCATGGCAACACAGGCACAGGTCATGACCTCAGTTGACCTCATGCATGTAGGTATTGGTAGTCTAACCACGTTTATCGACTCTAGAAAGAAACAATGATACCTACTTAGGCAGCTCGTGAAAAGAACTTTTTTTTAAGTAGAAAGGTCGTCTGACCCTCCGAATGTATCTTCGAATTTCATTCGATGAGCACAATGGCTGTAGCGGAGATGTTGTTCCATATTTCGTTCACTAAGAACGATACCGGCCTGACACCGTCCCACGAGATTAGCACGGTGTTTCACAACGTTAGTCCACTCCTACCAATCCACTGCTCGCCGAACTGATAGTGGAGGTACTCACGTACAGGTCGGCAAAAATATGGTGGGGCACCGTCATGCTGGAACCACATTGACCAAGAAGTAGTCACATCCGAATCGTTCAACACCTGATCACAACACAACACAATTGCAGTTTCACTAGGTACCTTCCATCAGCAGGTTACATTACGTTAGAAAACTATGTGATCACACAATAAACGATACGTCTACACGGACGCCATGTCTACGCGAAACTAATAAATTTAAAATAAAAATGATTTTTATTTCATAAAAATAGGTACTCTAACTGCACGGCGGTGCCCTTTGACTAGAGGTGTGAAAGTATTCAAAATATTTCTCGTATCGATTTTTGGTATCAATTTTGTATTTCAGAATTTCACGCATCGATTCAACATCGCATGGCATTCTTTAGATTTTAGAACTTTCACATAACTTAAATCAGGTGAACTTAAATGCTTTACATTGTTTATAATATTCTCCTAAAATCGTATTTCATAAGACCTTTCTAGTTCCTATTTACTAATAATAGGTACTTGTGTTACAACATTGTTATGAGTAATTAATCGATAATCAAAAAAAGTACTTTTACCATTAGGTAATCTGTGTTTTTACAACAAATCATTCGGCCAGGTACAGTTTCGAATAATATCGACAAAAACAAAACGTTATTACGCAAAAATTAGTACAGCTCTAATTATTCCTTTGCCGCCGTCGGCGGCTAGACACACTGACGCCGCTAAAGAACCTAAAAAAATAATCAAAAGAAAGCCGACAATTATAAGGTCTAAAATGGTGTTTACACTTTTTTAAATTTCCCGAATTTTGGGGAAGTTACAGGGTAAAAAAGATTATTTCAAAATTCATTAGTACTGTTACTATGATGATTATGCAAAATTTTATATTTTATTTGGTCATTTGTTTACCTAACCCTTATTATCCTTGTGGGTCGGACAGGGTTTTCGTAACATACTGTATTTTGTTACCTGAAAATAATTTTAGCTCAAACATTGTTTATAGAGAAGCTCTACAGTAACCGCTTTCGTTATCTATCCTAAAGAAACGGCAGAAGAAAATTTAGTATTAATTACATTTAAATACTTTCATCATTTTTAACATCCTTATAAAGACAATCTATGCAGCCTGCGGATAATGACTGCGTCGTCGATGTTGGTGTCGGTGTCTGTGAATTGACTTGGGAATCATTTTGCTGACCGTCTCTTTCCTGGGTAGGGGTTTCACAGCGGTAACCGACGTCCGGCGGAGCTACGGGCGACCGCTACATAGTATAAAACAAAGTCCCTTTCTCTGTCCATATATCCCGTGTATGCTTATCTTTAAAACTACGCAACGGATTTTGATGCTTTTTTTTTTTTTAAATAGATGGAGTAATTCAAGAGGAAAGTTTATAATTATGACATGTATAATATAATGTACTTTTATGTAAGTATGTAAAACATGCACCCGTGCAAAGTCGGGGCGGATCGTTAGTATAATATAAAGTAGTATTTTTGTGTTATTTTGTCGAATGGTTTTGAAATTTCTAAGGACAAAGCCTAATATTTTCGAAGTTCTTTTTATAATGTTCTCGAGATCTGGCGTGAAAGTTAGTTTCTTGTCGAACAGTACATCAAGATCCTTTATTGTTTCAACTTCCTTATTTTTTTAAATATGATGAAAAAGTTACCGTTAAATATATCGGCGGATACTTAAAACTTTACTCCAAGTAACATTATACTGCTAAGGTATAATATGTTTTTTTTTTAATAATTATAAACTAGCGCTTGACCGCAATCCCGCCTGATAGTAAGTAGTGATGCGATCGTTGATGGTAAAGCGCGCTAGTTTACTAGGAGCCTATTCACTCATAAAAACTGAGCGAATAGGAAGGAAAACGGCAGTTGAGCGAGGTGATGCAATGTTAAACCCAACAACACGACCAACGATGCTACGCCAAAGGGAGATTGATCTGAAGACCTTCCACGTCCAACTCCCAACCCAAAACATTTGGCGCATCGTACCCGGCACACATCGCAACACAACTGCTCAGACCCGTCCTCCGTACGGCTTCACCAGACATCATGCCGGAACACGACAAATCGCTTGGCTAATAATAAACCCACCAGATAAAGCCTTGCTTTATTATTATATATGCTGGTATACATAATTATTAGTCAATGCTGTTTATGTCATACAGCTGATAGGTGGGACAGCTCCATATTAGTACATTTGCAACTCCTACGTGAAACATGTATTCTAGGTAGATGCAAGTACTAACACTAGTTTCTAATTTGTAGAAATATTAACCAAATGTGCTACATACACGGAGGGTTCTTAAATAAAAAACTTCCCACGTGTAGGAGTTACAGCTCGATTGCTTCCGTTGTTCAGAACGATTACTAATACATGATAATCGCATTTTGATACAGTTTGCATTTTGATCGTATCATGCATCCTGATCATCGTTTTCTCCGAGGCTTCTAGATTACAGTTGAATAGGTTCAATAGGGGACATTTTGTATTTCACAGGAGCTGCATTGTACAAGCAACAGCCGAATTTGGGACCCGCAGACAGAGCCAATCAACGTAACATGCAATCAGGTGGCCAACGCGCTGTTAACGCACGGTAATCGCCATCGGAGCGGCCACACATAAACAACCACCGCATTTACAACCCTACATGGATTATCGTAAAAATTAACGCATTTTCGATGTCCTGGCGCAGTTATGAACAGACGGTGATCGAATTACTCCAGCGCATTATTTTAATTTTTAACGTTTTCGTGCATATTAATGCTTTATTTTGTCGCAGTTTCATTTAAATGTTAATTAAATCCCATTGTGAATGAATCTAGATATAATCACAAGCACGTAGCTACCATTTACCGAAATAACCGATTTGAGGAACAGATCCAACCTAACGAACTGGTTGCCATGACGTATGCATTATGCATCTTTTTTTTTCCGGGGTGGAAATCCTCAATGGATGTCCGCCGCCCTGGGGTGGGCGACGGGGTCTGTCAGACTTTTACTGACTAAAACCCAACCAGAACAAATAAAATTTATCTCTTGGACTTGTTTGTAGCTCCCTATTCAGTATGACGTTAGAGTGAGCGAACTTCTCATTAACTAGTTAATAATTCATAAGTTTTGTAGGAAGGCCTTTCCTTAAAAACGTTGTAAATAAGTGTCGTTTAGGGCAATTTGATATGGTTATAGATGGTTTGATTATATTATCAAACGACCAATAACGTCGAGTGTATTCATGTTCATTCACATATGTAAGTGTTGTGGTAACGACGCGGCAGTACGATGTATCGCCCATTAATGTTGCCCAAAGCAATAGGTAATGAATGTTGCCACATGAAAATATTGTTTTTATTCCGTTGTGCAAACATAATATATGATCTAAAAATTTGGACTCATATTCTTTCGTTCACGTAAATTCATGATAGGATTACTTTATGTAAGATATTCCTACAGCGGCACCGTAGCGCTGTACGTATAAGTACATATTATAAAACAAAGTCACTTTCTCTTTCCCTATGTCCCTTTGTATGATTAAATATTTAAAACTACGCAACGGATTATGATGCTGTATTTTTTAATAGAAAGTATTAAAGAGGAAGGTTTATATGTACGCTTTGGACACATCTATTGGTCCACCTTGCATTTTCAGTTTCGTTTAGTCCTAGTTAAATTTTATATTAGGTCGAGAAAAAAGTTTTATGCAGTTTTGAACCCGGCACATTTACAATTTCATTCAATAGTCTTTTTTTTTTTTAATTTCGAACACAGAATTTAAAGAAACAAAAGACAATTTGGAGCCTGTTTGTTGATATCAAACAATCGAATACTAAGAAAACTTGATTTTATTGGTTTGCTTGTATTTAATTCTTGAAAACGTGATTGATATCTTTGGTTTTCCAAAAAACATTACTTATTCTTAACATTAAGGTGAGGTTCTATCAATAATCTATGGATACTTCACTTGAAGTCACCGCCCAAGCTGTGGCACTTATTCAGGCCGGACACAGACAAAGAAATGTGAGTGCTCAACTTAATTTAGGTTGATCTGAAGGCAACTAAACATATCGGAGATACCTAGAGACTGGCGGGTTTGTTCGTCGCCAAGGAAGGCCATGATCTCGGGTCACAACAGAAAGGCTGGATATATTCATCGTGACGACCAGTATGAGAAACCGTCACCTTACCTCCATGGAGATACAAAAACAACTTCGCGACTTCCGCGGAGTATCTGTGAGCGCGCGAACTGTACGGAAAAGGTTAAAACAACGCGGTATGGTACCACACAAGCCAGCTAATGGGCCCAAACTAACGCGAGCCCACCGAACAGCGCGCCTTCATTTCGCACGCACTCATTTAAATTGGACACAGCAAGATTGGAGGCGTGACTCTTTTCTGATAAGTCTGAAATTGTGTTACATGGCAATGATGGAAGGAAGAAGGTCTACCGACGTAAGGGAGAGCATTTTGCACAATGCTGCTTTGAAGAGAGGGTTGCTTATGGAGGTGACTCATGGACTGTCTGGGGCGGTATATCCGCAAGCGGCAAAACTCAACTTGAGTTTGTTGCAGGATCACGGCTGCCAACATCAAACGCTGAAATGTAACAACAATTACATTCGTGAGTGCTTAGAACCTCACGTGATACCATACTATGTGGACTATGTGGGCCTAAATTTCCTTTTTATACATGATAATGCAAGAGCCCATACGGCCGGCATCGTCAGGGAATATCTTCGGGATGTGAACATCACAGTTATGGACTGGCCAGCCAGAAGTCCAGACATGAACCCCATTGAGCACATGTGGGACGAGCTAAAAAGACGTGTTAGGGCTCGTCAGCCAGTTGCCCAGACGATGAAGGAGTTGAAAACTGCCATAGAAGAGAAATGGGAGATGATCCCTCAAAATTTCATAGAGCGTTTGATAAACTCTATGCCTAATCGTATGAGAGCTGTGGTTACGCACGTTAGCACGTGTTATTTAATTAAACGTTTATTTGATGAAACATTTTTTCTCGGTGGTAGGCCATAACATCGGCCGCCGGCAGAAGTTACCACCCACCAGACAAAGCCTTGCAACTAAGCGATTTGTCGTGTTCCGGCATGATGTCCGGTGAAGCCGTACGGAGGACGGGTCTGAGCAGTTGTGTTGCGATGTGTGCCGGGTACGATGCGCCTAATGTTGTTGTGTTGGGAGTTTGGTCGTGGAGGGTCTTCAGATCAATCTCCCTTTGGCGCAGCATCGTTGGTCGTGTTGTTGGGTTTAACATTGCATCACCTCGCTCAACTGCCGTCTTCCTTCCTATTCGCTCAGTTTTTCTGAGTGAATAGGCTCCTAATAAACTAGCGCGCTTTACCATCAACGATCGCATCACTGCTTACCATCAGGCGGGAATGCGGTCAAGTGCTTGTTTATAACTATTAATAAAAAAAAAAAGGCGTGTGGCACTCGGAGACTGCCGCGGTAAAGCTATTGCATAGCCTTTTTTTATCAACTATAACTTGCAATTATAATTATTTATTTATTTTATTTATACAGTAATTTTTCCTTTGTTTTTTTTTTCTTTGATATCAATTCAAGTTTTCTTTCTGTTTTGTAATTTATTTATTTTTTACCAGCAACGTCATCAAAAGAGTGCAAAAATGGTGACGATTAAGCGACTAAACTATATTCAATGTTTTCTGTTCGACTTTGATAAAGACATAGAAAGAAGCTAAGCAATAGCTTAAAAATGACGTCATGTTCGTTATCACACCCATGTCAGAATGTCATGAAATATGATGTCGGCCATCTTGGATTTCAAAAATGAAATCATTTTCGTGATCAGCACCCTGAGTTTTGGCGGGAAAGTCAAGCTGAGTGTCACGCTCGTTTTTCATTGGACTTTTAAAATTATTTATAGTGTTGTTTACTAAATAAAAGTGCGTGATTTATGTAGTAAAAAGTGCATTTAGTAAATAGTTCATAAAGAACAGTGAAATATCGCTGCATAGTGGCCACATCATGACTTTGTCCCAAACCTCACTCGTAAGACGGGTCACGCGGCCGTCTTTTTCGACATGAATAATTCATAATTACGTGGCATTGGCTAAATGCACAAACCGTGCGAAGCCAAAAAATAAAGAAAAAACGCATAAAATCTATTATATTATCACTCGAGTCAGTAAGCATATAAAATGAGAAAACTAACATAGAACGATCCGTGTGAGAACTAAACGATCACTATTACACAACAACACTGATACCTTTGAGAAAGCAGACTTCCTCTACAATAGGGCAATTCCTCCGTAAGGTCTGTCTATGCTATTACTTATAATCTCTGTCATTGTGTGCTGTTTCGGTGCAATCGCAAGACCGGCCGGGCACTGAGGGGCAGGCAAGACAGCTATAGTATCCTTATGACTCCACCAACTGGTATTTCGTTGACTCGGAAACGGCGCACAGGGAGCACCACGAAATATACTCAAAGACTCCGAGGTTCTTTTTCAATATACCCCACTGTTTTGTCGTGGTGGCCTAGTGGTTAAAACACCAGCCTCTCAAGTATGAGTGCGCGGGTTCGATTCCAGGTCAGGCAAGTACCAATGTAACTTTTCTAAAGTTATATGTACTTTCTAAGTATATCTTGAACACCAATGACTGAAGGCGAAGGAAAACATCTTGAGGAAACCTGGGCTTTATAAGTCTGAAATCGCCAACCCGCATTGAGCAAGCGTGGTGATTACGCTCAATCCTTCTCTGTATGATAGGAGATCTGTGCCCAGCAGTGGGACGATAAAAAGGTTGTTGATGATGAACGGCGTCGGTGTCGAATTATTTGTTATCAATTTAATATTTTCGAGCTGATCTTTAGTAACATAATCACTTCTGATTGCGTTAACATCTGACCGTAGAATTAATAAATCCTTCATCAACTTCTTTACGTACGTTCTACGTAGTCAAAGCAAACTGGTGGCAATTTGTGAAGGTCATATGCCACAAAAACTGGGATTGTTCGGGATCCGTGATTTTAAACACCGTAATCGTATATTTTAGGTCTTTCTGCTTTTTGTTCTTACGCCTCGATACATGTTTTTGTCTTGTCTTCGTAGAAACAAACAATAACTTTTTTGCCTCATCAATGTCTTCCTCAGAAAAAGCCGACGAGCATATTTTTATTAAACTTTCGTTGTTTCGTTTCGGAGATAACAATATTACAACTCGTACACTTAAATGTACTCGTATTAACATTGTTTACCGACATCTTTCTGTAATATTTTATTTAATAAAAACTTCAACTCTTGATCTGGTCCCTGTGGATAGATACCACAATTTTGCCAATAACACGTGTAACAAATTATAGGAATTCTTTAAAAAAATATTTCACAATAATGGCGGATATCGCCAATAACAGTTGAAAAAACGGCCGCGTGAGCACTTTTTACTCTATAAAATCACGTGCTTTTATTTAGTAAACAACACTATAAATAATTTAAAAGTCCAATGAAAAATTAGCGTGACATTCATCTTAGCTTTTCCGTTAAAAAAAAAGCTATTTTATAAAAACACTACTAAATTAATTTGAATAAAAGTACTTAATAATTAATTATATGAAAAGTTTTTAAGGTAGCCATGACAACGTCGATGACGTCTATGACATATCTCTATAGAAGACCTATTTCAGAGAGAAAACCAATCGCAAGTTTAGCACATCGCGACTATCAGTAACATGGCAAGTGTGTAGAACTGAGTTCGCGCCCTGCAATATGCATGCTCTTTTTGAAAATCTATAAATTGTTTTCAAAAGATGTAGTCGCTCGCACACAAACATACCGTTCCGAAGACTGCCGAACTGAAACGACGTTAGACGATGTACGGCCTTCAAGCCACACCTCCGTGCCCGTCGGAGTGGGGAGCGTGAGGTTTTTTCGTTACGGAATTTCTGGATTCGGTCCCCGCGCTCAAGGCCCGCGATAGAAGCTATGCAATAGCTTAAAAACATGTTTTTTATTTTAAAATCAAATGCCTTTAATACAGGTTTAAAACTGCATCAATATTTTTTATAGTAATGACATCTAGCAAAGAAGCTTGGAAGTTATTGAATAAGAAGTTAAAAGATAAAATATATTTAATTAATTAAGAGACGTGTAACAATTAATATGACAGATAACAACAGTAGATACATTCGTTGCTAAGTCACGTTGATACCAATTTAAAAATATTTCGGGGGGGCCCTCGAAACCTAAACTCTAAGGTAGGCCAATAGATGTGTCCAGAAGTGTATAATAACATGCATTAAATTGTGGAGAAATGCTATTATTTTTGAAGTTTCTATTATGATGTCGTAAATAATTACTTTTTTCCGCGTTTGCATTGAAAGGCAGGCTGAACCCTACGAGATTTATCAAAATAATGTACTAAATATTGTACACATTAAAAAGGTCTATAAAAAGTCCAGGGTGATATATGTATGTCTATCTCTTATGGATATCCCACAATAACATTTTTTTGTCATTTACTTTTTACGACAAATACCGGTTAATTTTCGAAGGGATTTTAACCAATATAGCATTAATCCTTATCCAAGTTAATACCTTAAATACATTGTCGATTCAATGTATATCCGTATCACCCTTTACAGCATATGATTTAAATGAATGTTTTCGAAGATGTTACAGATTTAAAACGCCGCAGATTTAATGCCGCTCCCGGGGGTGGCGTACGGGCCGACCGGCAGCGGCGGGCCGCTATGTTTTTTTATACTACGTTCACAGGTTTTCTGTAGTGTATTTTGTATCAGCATTCACCCGTGCGAAGCCGGAGCAGGTCAGTAGTATGCTACATAAAGATATTTATATCTTACCAACCGCGCAACCATAGTAATGTGTAAGGCAAAAATTTTCACCAAGAGTTAACCGCTATTGAATAACGTATTGCAATCCATTCTGTGTTTAATGGCAGTGATATTTTATGACAACTTTATTACCAGAAAGTCAACTGTATCTGCTATTCTACATATAAGCTTTAGCGTCAGTTCAGCGATGCCGATACTAGATCCTATGTAATATTGGGCGAGTCTAAATTATCCTCAATCGGGCGCAATTCCAATGGAATTTAGCTCTAATTCATTAAAACATGTAGCAGTAACACTTGTCATACGATGCTACCAGATTCGCAGAGCACATAGGACATATACAAAATCCTCATTTCAAACTCGAGTCTAGTGCCTGTATCTGGCACCCGTATAACGCAACCTAAACATTAATGCTTGAAAAGGTACAGAAAATTTTCTTTAGATACCTCTTCCAGAGGTTATACCATTTTTTTGCCTTTATGTACCCTACCAACTATCTCTTAGGGATGTTGGGATTTAACTCGTTGGAAGTGAGAAGAGGCTTTGACCAGCTCACCGTAGCTTGTGAGACATTACGGGGACGTATAGACTGCCCAGAGCTCCATGGTCTATTCTGCCGACTATTTGTGCCTGACAAATATGTCGGCCACCGTCAAAGCCGCAGGCACAATCTTTTTGCACAACTCCCCGCAAAAACGGTAGCCAGAGCTGAATCCCCGGTCTGTCGTACCCTAAAAGTGCTGAATGCCCTTCTGCCTTTTTCATCTCAACACCGCTCGTGTTGAGATGACTACGTTATTTGTTAAAAATATAACTTTAATTCCTTTTATATTATATAATGCAGGTAGGTACTTACGTAGGAAGTCAGCCGCAAAAGATAACAGCCATGGCGGATGGCCGTAGGTTGTTCGAAAGAGGTACCGTAGGGACTGGCACAGAGACACGTGAAGGGTCACGGGTGGGTGTTAGTCAGTAGTTTGATACGCCCTCCGCTCTGTCCAAAGCGGGATACTTTATTTGATGACTTCTAATCCAAAAAAAAAAGCCTCAAAAGTCTGTACTAGTAGTTAGTTCCACATTGAGACGGTAATATGGAACACAAGTAGACAAACGAATGAATTCCTGCTGATGACAGTGCTCATGCTTTTCAATTAATTTATTTGTATAAACCCAACACTACAGAAACAGATCACTCCCCCATATACCCATAGTAGTGACGTCATCGGCACGTGCCACGCTCGCACACCCAACACGTGTGTTCGCTGCACATGATTATATTAAATGACAACTAACACTCATCGGCTAACGAATCCGACATGCGCGCAAGTCGCGACTTTTGTGATTGTGAAGTGTTTCTTTTAACCAATGGAATCGAAGCCCGTTCTTAGACTAAGTACCTATCGAATATTTACTGTTAAAATATTGTTGTTGAAGCAACATGAATCTAGTTTCATGACACAAAACAAACAATTCAATAACAACAAAAAATATCACAGAACATGTCGAAAACAGCCATTAGCTGCGAATAAAATCCGTTTGAACGAACATAAAAATATTGGTGTTTCAAACGCAGCATCAATCTCTTGGATTACGTGCGTATCTCTGAGGAAATGAGCGATTCGACGGCACCTTGCGGCGGAAATTAAATATTTATATCTTCTTGCGTGTGTGCGTGTATTGATTGTTCCATAAGGTAGGTATATATAAGGCATTCCATTTATGATGGAAGTGTTTTTAGTGTCGTATTGTTTGAATGTCTCCACATATTTCTGACTAAAGTACTAGCTTGACACTTATACCTAATCAAAAATCTTAATCAAACTTTTTGATACTGTGTTCTTATAAGCTTGAATGTGAAAATGCACACCCGCGCTACCTTGTATTCGGCGGACAAAGTCTACAGTCCTGTCGAGTACAAACCTACAGCGTGTCTATAAAGTCATGAAATTAATGTTTGATGAACTAACATTTATCAAAAGTAGGGCAACACTAAATCATAGTACATCGAATGTTGTCGGCTGTCATCGATTTGTTTTGTGACTTGTTATGTATTGAAATTTGTATTAATTTTCAATTCTATTTAGACAAAACATCGAAGAAATGTGTTAAATATAAGAAAAACGAACCACAGTGGAGCTCGGGAAATTGTTTTAAAGATACATTTTAAAAATAATTTCCCGGCCTCCACTCCGGTGTGTTTTATCAATGTTAGTACACTAAGCTCGACCAATTTTATCAAATATGAATGATAAGAATTTATGCTCGAACAGTTGCTAAAATAGGTACCTATATAGTCTGTTACTGTTTGTTTTTATCTACTAGAAGTTTCGAATTTACTAAGTAAATGATTTTAAGACTAAAATGAGGATTGTTTTTATTGCGCATTTATAGGTTAGATTGCAAATACATATAAGTAAATCACATTGCAGTGCGACTAGCACAGTTTTGATACTTTAGGTGATTTAATTTACCGCTGATTTAAAAAATGAATTATATCATGTTCGGAATTCAAATGAATGCAAAAACATCTTCTGGTATGAATTACATACCGTAAAACGGGGTGAATAGCAATGATTTTCAACTTTGTCCTAAGAATTTGTTGTCTATTACTTTTTTTTTAACCACAGGATATTTTAATATCCACTTGAACGTCCTGATGTGACAGCTGAGAATGCGTTGTACGTCCAACCGCGCGATCGGTATCAAGCTGCGCCGAGCGCTCGTAAAATCCTCCTTATTTTGTTCTTATTTTTTAGCAGAAGTCTATTTAATGACTAAATATGAACTATTTATCTTGCAGGGATTATGTTGTCATATTTTAATATGTTATATCAAACAAAAACTTGACGAAAATCCGGCACACAATGAGCAATGAGTAATCATTTCATCGTCCACTTTAACACTCGTAAAGACAACTTATCAGACATTGGATACAAAGTATTTATACATGATCAGAAATAATAAATCTCTATAATTATTTTAATATGTAACACTAATAATGAAAAATAATTTATTACTTTTATTTTAATCGCAGAACTCACTTCCACTGTACAAAACTGCACTCACCGTTCATAAACAAACTTTTTTTCCGATGTTATGTGTCAGTTGGGGCACTGTTTTATACATCAGAGAATCTTTGTTTAATACAGAACCATCTAGTGAAAAGTTCATGAAGCTTTTTAATACATATCTTATGTAAAAGCTCGTTTAAAGTGTACATGTCGGCGAGGCCACCATGGTTGCCTGAACGCTTAACGCCAAACATTTTTAGGCAACTTTGTTGGCCCGGACGCTTGAGTGGATATCATGTCCGGTACCACAAAGAAACAGCTGAAACAATATTTGATTAACTATAAGCAAATGTTTTTCAGATTTTTAATAAAATATGTATCATTTCTATTCACCCGACGACTGGGGTCAATAGAAATGCATAAAGGGGTGAATGGAAAAACTGTTAGGGCTGCCAAAAATTACTTAACCAACATGCAAAAATGAAAGGTCGTGTATTTAAAAATTGTTTTGGTATGAAAATGAAATTCAAAATTTGTGATTTAAACTATTTATATGTTTTTGTTAACATAAATAATTAGGTATGTTTTCGCCCAGGGTCGTCCGTCAAATTTGTTTCATCGTAATTTAAGATGTTAGAAGCATGTATACCATTTAAAGACTTCTCAAATTCTATGAAGTATTCTTTAATCGTATCTGGAGATACCTTAGCTCTGATATGCTTGATATTTTCACAAACTCTTTGAGAAATCTCATTTTTGTGTCTTAATAGGAAGCTCTGTACAAAATCTGGTCCTGGAAAATTGTCTTTCAATCTTTTATGAATTATTCCTATCTTATAAAGATACATTTTTACTATGTACCTGAGATCCAAAGTATCTAGGGGATAACCCCATTCTGCGCATTTGTTTATGTTTTCTATTAAGAACATTTCGTTTTCTTCGGATAAAGCTCTTTGGCCTCCATGTTGCTTCATATATAATGACGTCATATACAATGACGAACCTCCGAAACACCGATTTGTGTATACCATATTTTTTGCATCTTCTTCTAATTTAACATTTGGGGAAGATGCATACTCTTCCACAGCTTTATTTATGATCTCCATGTTATATTTTTTATACCTTTTTTTTGTAGGATCGGGTTTATATACACGCGGCATGTTGAATACGGTGGTATGTATCTGTAAATGAAAATCACGTTAAAAATTATTATTTATTTATGAATCACTAAATCTATAGCTCCATACACTATTAGTAGTATTAAGTTCTATTAACAGTTTTTGACAACCCTATTTATTTATCTCTATTGACCCCTCATTAGTTGCTATTCAAACATTAGTCGTTTCTATTATTCCCTACTAGGTTTCCATTAAACCCATACTAGAGTTCTATTCACCCTTCAATAGATTTTATTGACCCCTTTTATACAATAAATTTACATATACTGTGAATTTAACAATTTTTTGAAGTTTAATAACGGATTCTCACTTACCTTCACTGTATTTTTATAATTTATCGTACACCTAATGAGATAAACACATTAAACAGCACAAATCACAACTTTTTCAGACCTAAAATCTAGAGTTTCGGCAGTTGAATAAAACACGAGAAACAATGTTGCTGTATTCAAATTTAAAATTGTATTAAAATTCTTTAACGAAAACTACTAAAATATTAACATTAAAAACTTTCCTGATTTTTTTCTATTCACCCCGCATTTTCTATACGGGGTGTATAGAAAATGCGGGGTGAATAGAAAAAAATGTTTTACGGTATATTTATTTTAAATCTTTCAGGAAAATATGAAGGTAAACCCTTTATCAAGATATATATGAGTTAGTTTTTCGCTTAATTGAAGATAGCAGACTGATGACAGTAGTAGCGGAGACGTTGTTAGTGACGCAGCTGACAATGAAAATTCTTTTTTTACGAAGAATATTTGGAATCAGATGACGAAAGCAATTAATTTGTATTTGGAATACTTTTCATTAGTAAAAACACGTTAAAACATGTAATAATAAATATGTGTGTGTTATTTTTTTTTTCTCATTTTATTTAAACGCTAGAGACTATAGATTTATGCTTTCATTAAAACCAGTTTTACTTCTAGCAGAAAATAATATGCTAGTATCAAAATGATTTCAATCACACTAATAGGATTACTATATACACGACGACAGCGCCCTCATTTATTTTCACAACTTTATAGACAGATTATACTATATATTTATGGCTTATAATGGTGAAAATTCTTATTTATAATATAAACAACATGATGGGCAATTTAATGGAAAAAGGAATTTTTCAATCACACTGAAGTTGTAAAGAGCGTACGAGCCACGTTTACGAAAGCTGTAGGTAATGAAATGGAAGCAATTTTAACAAAATGATAAGTACATACATATACATAGTTCACGTATATATATATTAGTACGTATATAGATATTTATAATAGCTAGATTTTCTGGAGCCAGGTTTTGGAAACCGGATTTTCACAAGACGAAATATAAATCGAAGTGGGCACATCAAACAAATTTATATATAAAATAAATTATTCACGATAAAAGTAATCCTTCCTTTCTTATGTTATTATTTATTATATCACAATTTCATGATTTAAAAGAGTGTCTTGCCCGTTCTTTTCCTTAAGTATCTTCTTTTTTTTATTAAATTATAAACTAGCGCTTGACCACAATCCCACCTGATGGTAAGCAGTGACGCAATCGTTGATGGTAAAGCGCACTAGTTTATTAAGAGCCTATTCACTCTAGCCTTGAAGACACTCAAATTGTAGTCTGACGGAAACATCGCCGCCGGCAAATTGTTCCAGTCCCTCGAAGTACGCGGTATAAAGGAGGAGGCGAAACGCTTCGTTCGGATCGAAGTGGTGTTAACAACATAAGGGTGGAAACTCGCCTTACGACGGGTCCTCCGATGGTGGACGGAGATGGGGGAATTAAATCAAGCAATTCCCTCGCACTCTCCCCAAAATGTATCCTATAGAACACCGAAAGGCTGGCTACTCTACGCCTGTGCTATAGGCTTTGGAGACCATCTCGAGTTAAATCAGGGTCATCAATCAGCCTCTTCGCACGCCTCTCCATTGAATCCAAAGTGGACATGTGACACTTAGCAGTACCAGCCCAAATATGGCTGCAGTACTCCACACAAGAACGGACCTTTGCTTTGTACAACATTAGAAGCTGCCTTGGTGTGAAGTACTGCCGCACCTTTGTGATAACGCCAAGTTTCTTGGCAGCCATCTTGGCCTTGGATTCAATGAACCGCCCAAAGTTTAGGTTCGAGGAAATCTCAACTCCTAAAAGCTGAAGGCGGTCGGTATACTCCAAGGATACATTACGAAAAGTAGGAACCAAGGTGAACAGGCTCCTTTTGGCGGTGACAAGACATGCCTGTGTTTTGGCGGCATTGAATGCTACAAGCTTGGCATTGCTCCATTCGGAGACTGCCTGTAGTGCAACACTCGTTCGCTCTACTATGGCCTCTCTTTCGGACCGGATTGATTCCCTACTAGCCCGAGCATCCGGCAGGTATCTCTCCACAACTGTGCTGTTATACCCATAGATACCCATAGATGGGCATCAGCAGATCGTTAATATGCAGCAGAAACAGAGTTGCAGAGAGACCAGACCCCTGAGGAACACCGGCATTAGTTGACATGGGCTCAGATGGGCATCCGTCGACAACAACTCGCAGTGACCGTTCAGTCAGGAAGTCTTTTACCCAGCCAGTCAGGCTAGGGGAAATGCCGTACGCTGGAAGCTTACACAAAAGGTCAGCGTGCCATACCCGGTCAAAGGCCTTCGAGACATCAAGGGAGACAGCAATCGCTTCCCCATTTCTCTCGAGGGCCTCACCCCACAAGTGAGTGGCATACACTAGTAGGTTCCCAGTTGACCGATTGCGGCGAAACCTGTACTGTCGTTCACTGAGTAGATCGTTACCTTCTAGGTATGCCAAGAGGCACGAGTTCAACACACGCTTCATAATTTTGCAAAGCATGAAGGTGATCGAAATCGGCCAATAGTTGGTAGGTTCGGCACGACTACCCTTTTTGGGCACGAGCTGCACTTTGGCAAGCTTCCAGGACTTAGGTTCTATACCAGTCCTAAATGAGAGGCGATCTGAATTTATCTGAACGTTAAAATGGTCAAATAGATTCATTTCTGACTGATCGAGCCCTTGACAATTCATAAGTGCCTATAATTAATTAGTTTATTTTTTAATGAATGTTTTAGTTGGAACAGCATATTATTTTAAAGCAAAACAAGCGCAGTCCCGTTCACTAGATATGTGCCGTTCGCTAAAAAAGATCTTTTCAGTGGTGGTTCAATCATCATTAATATAGACAAAAGTTTAATCGTCCATTTAAATATAAAATCATTTTATTGAAGTAATGATGCGTGTGTATATTAAATTATTAGTCGCAGTCGTAAAGGAAGCAAATCCGAGTGGTAAATGAACTGTTTTTTTTTTATTGTATACAGAGTGGTGCTGACAATACGACAATAAATGAAAACACGAACTATGCTGGTTCATAGGAATAATCCTAAACCATAGAAAAAAACCTAGCATCAAAAATAAAAAATGAAAATTTCAAACAAACTAAATCACATTAAATTGCAAGCGGAATAGAACATCCTTCAAAAACATTGGTTCACTGACCTCCGATCAGTGACAGCGCGATCCTGTATCGACTTGTTTTTTTCGCGCCATTATTAATAATGTTTGGTACCGCAGGATGCAGCGGTCATTAACCTAGCCTACTCGAGTCAGGAGAGCGAACTGAGGTGTTTGACTCCCAACGCGACGTTTAAGAGCAGCGAGCGTGGAATACTCCACGCCGCCTCCTCGCCAGGCCCCGGGATTTTTGTTTAAGAGCGACAGACGTCCCCGAGTCTGTCATCCCTGGATCAATTTAGGGGGGCCCAAAGAGGGCATTATCTGCCCTCTGCCAACGCCCGGTGCGCCTGCTACGGGCAGAAGGAAACCACCGCATCCTAGGATTCCTCGCTATCTCGCGACTATCGACTTGATTACGGCCGGCCACGGTGCGGTTCCTCCCAAGCGGTAAGTGTACCGACCTAACGTAAGATGAACGCAAAGGAAGGCCAAGATCCGTATTTATAAGAACGTTCTATATTTTACGTCTTTAGTTATATATAATATGTTACAAATATTTTAGTTTTTCTGTTAATATAGTATTTTATATGTTTATATGGGCCTTCATGCCTGAAATCCTTATTTATATTATAAATGTGAAAGAGAGTTTGTTTGTTGTTTCCGCTTTCACGAGCGGATTTGGATGAAATTTGGAACACAGCTGGTATATAACCCGAAATAACACATATTATACTTTTTGTCCTCATATTCCCACGGGACCAATATTTCCGCAGAGCGCGGTTCGTATACAAGTAAATAACACATATTTACAAACGAAGGCCAAGGTCCGTATTTACAAGAACGTACAAGGACACGATGAGGTTCCAATCTCCTGATGGTAGGTACTTCATTATGTCTATACTTGTGTGGGATATATAAATATTATTTTATAAACTGATCCACTGTGTGGTCTGTACCTACATTACACGCAATAAGAGAGAGTGGCAGGGAGCAGGGCATTGTACCAGTTTGGTAGTAAAAGTATACAGCGCTGCACACCCCCACCATATTTTAGTAAAAAAAAAAAACAACTTTATTTCAATTACAATTAAGTTGATTAAATGAAACACCAAAGACACCGACTTTCGATAAAATAATTATCGGAAGTCGGTGTCTTTGGTTTTTGTATATTCGTTTTTGAGACCGTTTCCACTTGATAGAGTTTTTTTGAAAGCCGGTTGTTTTTTTTAAGCTTTTGTTTTACTCTTTTAAGTTGTGAAACTTATTGTTCAGCTGCATCCGGTCAGACTGGACGGTGACGCCAATAAAGTTGGGAAAAAGCTAGCAAGCAAACGATGTAATATTGTTTACTTTAATTTGTACCCCTAATATTGGTTTAAAAACCAAAACGAAACGAAACGAAAGTATGAGTATTGCTAGAGGTGACGCCATTACACAACTTAAATTCAGTTTCTCGTGGTTGTCTTATGTTAAACTTCAATGCTGTAAATTGTTGAGGAGTTCCTTCATCTGTATGTGATCTTTATCATCAGATCTACTGATGACCTTAATTTTAACCCACATGGGTGTAAAGTCCTCATCAATATAAACGAATTAAGTTCAAACAAAAAGTAGCTACTGTAAACCGTTAAAGAGTTTCCTTAACTATCCTTCATCTTCGTTATAAGACCCCTAGTGACAACTACAATTCATCTAGGTGTAAAGCTCTTATCAATACAAATCAATCAAGCACAATCACAAGGTAGCTGCTGTGAATCATTGCGGAGTTCCCTTTTTTTTTTTTTGTTGGGATGGGAAATCATTAAATGACTTCTCCCGCTCTGGGCGGAGCGGAAGGGTGTGTCAGACTTTAACCAACCTGCAACCCTGACCCAGGAGGCATCGGTCTTCGTGGACCCCGTCATGATGTGCTGACATCTCTTTGAGGCGCGCGTGAAACACGACGCGCCGTCGACTCGGGTCTGGTCCTTACCGGGCGGCGAGCTGCCCATTGCTCACCGCCCGCAGGCCCGCGCCTACGGTGGTGGGAGTTAGGTGTCGTCTCTCGACCAGGGCGTCTCCTGCGGCTCCTGCTTGAGGGCACTGGGATTCCCGTTGCCTCACGCGCTCCGCCTCCTCCTTTGCCAGCATCACTGCTTCGCAGAAGGAGGCGACGGCCTGCCATGCACTCTCACTCCGGATCATGGCCTGGACCAGGGTTGGACGTGAGAGATCGCCGCTACGATGACACGGCGCTGCTCTACCCAAGCCGGGCAGACCTCCACCGTGTCCTCAGGGCGATCCACACAATGGTGACACCCTGGCGTTTCCTCCCGCCTAATACGGAACAGGAACCTCCCGAAACAACCGTGTCCGGTGAGGACCTGCGTCAGGCGGAAGGTGAGGGCGCCGTGGCGCCTCTCTAGCCACTCCTCAAAGAGGGGACTTACCGCCGCTATTGTGGCGTGCCCATTGCGGAGTTCCCTTGACTGTCTTTCGGCTATATAATCAGATCTATTCGGTCTCGGTCGTCGGTTATTTGAAAACTGATTTAATGCCGTTTCATACATTATAACCGCACTTTTAAGTGAAACACGAAAAGTTTTTCAACCGACGAAAAATATCTATGTCTAAAATCACGTGCTCGATTCATGGCTACAGTTTGCACTCAATGTCCCGATCACAAAAACAAATAACAATATAGCTAACAACCTTGTAATAATGTTCTGTGAAATACGTAAAATTTATTATTCCATTCTTTTAATATAGTTACAGACAATTTAAGGTTAAAACAGATTGCGGCGCCCCTTCCGCCACGCCACACATTACAAAAATCCTCTACAATTACTGTCGTGCAAATTACATATATGCATAACGTGTATGAAAGAACGAACGAATACGGTTGTAGTGTTTGTCGACTCATATGTATGAGTCGACACACACTACAAGCTGATCGCACCGCTCTCTTTTGTATGAGCACACGCCGCGGCCCGATGTGGCCGTAATCTGCGCTAGGCTTTAAATTGAATATGCTAAACAAATTTGTTTCTCTGGCAGTAAGTTATTAAAAACCAAACCAAACAAAAATCTGTGACTGATATCAGCTCTGTTCAAGAGCGTTGTGAAATACACGCAGATTCCATTCCCTGTAATATGCGTGATCGAGTGAATTGTGAATTTCGGCCTCCATCGATGACAAGCCAGTTCAAGTGCCCTGCTGTTTATCACGTGCAACGTCTTGAATAAAGTAACGGGAATGTAGAAGTAACCAGGTGATACCGGGGTTCGGCCATTTGAAGTTAATTGTTATGATGTCTTGCAACAAGCTTCTACCACTGTTACGGTGATACTACACAAATATTAGAGAAGTCTTAATCAAACATATCAGATCTAAAATAACAAGCATCACAATGCCTATTTTAAAAGACTTAAGATGACAACGATACCGCCATTTCTGATGAACACTTATAAAATTATAAAAAATTCTGAAGTTGAATGTAAGCCCAGCGCTCCCGCCCCGCGCCCCTGGTCGTCACGTCGCGCGGCGCGCCCTAACTTGGGCCACTCCATACCGCAGCTGAGCGAACAGATTTGCTGATAAAACAACTTGATTTCTGTTAGAGCAGCACTTTTTGCCGATAACGACCTCAACTTGATGTTCGGCATTTTTAAATGTCAAACTTCACGGTTTTGGTTATTAAAGCGCGGGGCAGAGAAATTTAATAATGAGACTTGATATATCGTATTCTCAGTTTTTGGATGACTACTGTCCCTGACCCTGTGTCAATTGTTTATTAAATCTGATTAAATAATATCCTAATTCATATGGAACGATCAGAATTTACAGTATCGTTTATTAGCATGGTACGATTTAACTTCGTGCTAATGTTTGCTATTTAAACTGCAGTAAATATTACTTTTAATAAATTTATAAAGGAGACGGGCGAAATTGGGCCTGAACTGTACACAAATGAATTATATGTCAATAATTTTCATTTATTTTTCTGTTTTCAATCATTTATTACTAATTCTATTTTCCGCGTAATAAAAAAGATAATATTTAATGAAATAATACTGACTTTCTTTACTTTCACTTTTCAACAATGTTACCAGATGAAATGCGCATCGTTAATAAGTTATAATCGATAAACCAAATTATTACAAAGATAAAAATAAAATTAAAAATGAATCAGTATATTTCTACAGATTCGGTTTAGAAAATCTTTTAATATAAGGTCTTAATTATATTTTATATTATTTACTTATTTAAAAAAACATCTTAAAACAAATTGATCAACGAATCGATTTGATAGTCGATCAATTATACTTTTTATTATACAGGCAACGAAGTAAAACTTCTGTCAATGTAACATCAACGTCAAACGAAACATACTCGTTATTGTATTTATGGTTTTATTTTCGTAAATTCGTGTGCTTTTATACTTATTTTCAATGTATCAACTGCGGCATATCGCAGGATCCTCCTGTTGGGTTACGACAAATAGAAGAGGAAAGCATTCTTTCAGTTATAGAGCACAGTCAGTTAGAGATATGGGAACCTCCAGTGATAAGTACATAGTTTATTTCATTAAAACTTCTTGTTGTGATATTTTTAAGTACCTTCCAGCAAAGATACATATATATTGGTATATTATTGAAATAAGTTTCAATAATAATATACCTGAATTACTCTAATGCCTTTGATTTATTTGAATTCCAAGTAAGATTTACAATTTGATTATTAATTACGGAAGATAGTTATTTTTATAAACTTACTTTAACAATTCAGCAATGTAATGAAACAATAGTAACATTAAATAACCATATTTTATTAAAGTATTAATTTACTATAATCCTAGTATTGCCATGATGTCAGTAAGAATCTACATAGATGCAATTCTGAAAGATGTCACTGTAATTATTATTTATGGAAACTGTAAATAACAAACTAATATTGTTGTAGGTCAATAGATCTCATCACATTTGCCAAGGATGCAGAGATTTAGTTGTGAATAGCTTCGGCACAGATGAGCAACTTTAATCTCCAATGACTGGACATCGCCAAGTGTGTGTCAAATGTGGATGTTTAGTGTAGCGGACAAGATCTCATTTATTGCACACTGACACCGAACGTGAAGGAAGACTTCAGATTCTTCTAAAGTAGTCATTTCTGAATGGATATTGTCTCAGACCGTAAGCTTTTCTTAGGTTTACTTACTTGTTTTGTATTTTATACTACCACATGGTAATTAATCTTGGGTCAGGGTTGCGGGTTGGTTAAAAAAGAAACCATGACCCTGGCTGTCGCACAGGCAAGTGAAGAAACACGGGTGGGCTGAAAGTCTGACACGGCCTTCCACTCCGCCCGGAGCGGGAGAAGTCATTTGATGATTTCCCATTACACAAAAAAAAGGATAATTATTCTATGTATACTACTATATTTATTTATTTTTTCGCACTAATCACTGAAATAGCAGTCAGCTTAGAGAATATTTTTTTGTAATAGTGTCACATGCATGAGAAAAAAATATATGGAAAAAGAACAAAGGTTACTGTCATATAGTTAGACCAAAAGTTAGTGTGTAGTGTAAGTTAGTGTAATAAAACACAAATAATTATATTGCAGCCTTTATTTCACGAAGGTGTAGATTAGAAGAGATTTGCGTTATTCAGGGCTGTTCCTATAGTCATGTATGTATTACTTTTTTTTAAAAAAAGACTCATGATATATTTTTTTCCAGATTTCAAGAGCTCGAGCTCTCATATGCCATCGTTGCTGGGTGAGAGCTGATAGAAATGCTCATCATTGAATGACTGGACCATCTGGATCTTCAGCATCAGTAGATGTATCAAATGAACATGATGAATCAACTTCACAGTCTAATATCGATGTAGCTAACAAACGAATATATAAAAACCAAAGACATCATGATCGTGAACATATGCATTCCTTTTTGCCACCGACTTTCAAAATTCGTTTTTTTTTTTTTTTTGGAAGTTGGTTGTTATGTTTGTACAAAAAACCCTCTGCTTTGGTAGACTTGCCTTACAATGCATTTAAAGCGCAAATCAAATCCAAGCTTTGTTTAAAGGCATATTATTCTGTAAATGACATCTTTCTCCAGAATTAGCTTACTGACATACGAGTTCATATAATTTTCTTTTTCACAGTGCATAAATATGTGAGCTGTCACACCCTTTATACCTGGGGCTTATATTTAAGTAATTAGTTTTTACTTATTTACATTTCCATTTTAATGATATTTTATTTTTTGTTTTTGCTTTGCTGGTATTTTGGCGTGGCTAGCTGGCATATGATAAATAATTTCATTGTTGTTTTCTGGTCTTCATTACTGTACCTACATAGTATTGTATAAAGTCTTGTTTTTTTAAAATGAACAGAAAGTTGTGCCGCTGGAGAGTTTGTTCCACCACTTCTTCCCAGCGAAAGCACTAGGAAGTGTTGATGGGTGGGCGTTTTGGGGGACTGTCTTATGTAATAACGATGTTCAAAAAGTGCTGATTCTCAGCCTATTTTGAATAATTGATTTTTGATTTTGATTCTTTTTTTTTTGTTCACCCCGCATACCCGCGCCTATGGTGGCCGGGAGTTCGATATTGTCGAGGGCGTTTTCTGCTTCGGCTAGAGGCGTGAGGACGCTGAGAGACCCGCTCCCTCAAGAGCTTCGCCTCCTTTTCCAGCATTAATTGTATATTAATACGATCAATAAATCAATATAAGAGAAATGCGATTTTTATTTCCGTTTACTCTTTTCTTTAATTAGATTGTAAATGGGTTTCCTAATTCTTTTTTAACCTCCTTCTTTGTAACATTTAATATGCAGTTACGCGCCGCCGGCCCTTTGGAATCCACACTCACGATGTGTTAATGTAGTAAAAATACATTCTGATAAAAAAAAGTCTAGTCTACAAAAAAGTCTGAATAGGTAATTAGTTAAATATGCCATATGAGCGCTGACAGCTTCTAAGAAAACTTATAAAAAAGCAAATGAGGTTAGTTTTGTGCAAGCTAATAATACCCTATTTCTGTTTTCTCCCATACTGCCATTATAAATAAAGTTTTATTTTTTAAATAGTAATAATATTGAAATGATTTAATGCAATAATCGTTGCTGTACATTCAGGCCCAACTTTCTATGAACTTTCGCCCGTCTCCTTTAAATAGTATTCATCACCTTACTATAAAATAAACCAACTAAGAAAACACAGTAATGAGGTCAACTTGTAGTACACGATAACACGAGCCTATTGCCAAATAAACAGACATCACTTACTAAACACTTGATCGCCGTCGCACCGTGGAGCGAAGGTCAGCCGGGTCCCACTCCACACGTATATACAGAATGTCCACACTTTAGATCCAAAGCCTAGAGCACAGGCGTAGAGTGGCCAGCCTTTCGGTGTTCTATAGAATACATTTTGGGGAGTGTGCGAGGGAATTACATGATTTAATTCCCCCATCTCCGTTCCACCATCGGACGACCCGACGTACGGCGAGTTTCCACCCTTATGTTGTTAACACCACTACGATTCGGACGAAGCGTTACGCATCCTCCTTTATACCGCGTACATCGAGGGACAGGAATAATTTGCCAGCGGCGGTATTTTCGTCGGACTACAATTTGAGTGTCTTCAAGGCTAGAGTGAATTGGCTCTTAATAAATTAGTGCGCTTTACCATCAACGATTGCGTCACTGCTTACCATCAGGCGGGATTGCGGTCAAGGGCTAGTTTATAAATTAATTAAAAAAAAAAACTGTTCTGTCTGCTATAAAGATTACTGGGAGACAAATACGACCTTAACATAAATTGAAGGATTTTTAAAATTGATTGATTAATTACGTTACATGATACCTACACAATGTTGTTCTAGAGTCTAGAACAACATCGTGTATATGGTCTAGAATCTAGATCAAGGTCGCAATCGTAAAACATTTAAACTTTCCATTTTCAGGCTTCAAAAGCCCATAGCGTGCTACAAATTACATAAATATAAATTAGTAAAACAATTGTGCACACGCGCACGATATTAAAATATTACAAAATCAAAAATACTAGTACCATAACCATGAGTTAACAAGCCCTCTACTAATACTATTGACATGTAACTAGCTAAATATTTATCGATACTTGGAATTATGCAAAAATACGCTACAGTCACTGCAGTTAGATTGTACGACGACTAACGACTTAATCACGTACTGTAAAGACTACACCTTTTGCAATCGTGTGCCCTTCAGTGAACTAGAGCGACCTCAAGGCAAGGCTAGCGACGGACGAAAGCGTTCATTAACTATGTACAGTACAGGTGCGAACAAACACTCAATTGTAATACTAGCAGGAAAACAGGAGCTGTACGAGTCTTAAGTAACTGGTGCTAGAGAACAGGGTGGAAACAAATAGGGCAGGTTAAGTTTATTTAACGCAAGGAGAAAACTAGGAGTCTTGACAGTAGGAGTTATGGCTGTTATAAATTATTATGTACTTAGAGAAAATAAACTTTTATACAACCGAATTTCAAAAAAATAAACGTAATAATGTAAAAAATAACTTTAATTTGGCAGTCACTGTCTTTGATTTCGCTTTTTTCGTTTTTCAGGGAAAACCGCGGGCGCATCTAGTCCGTCTGAATATAACGAAGATATATACTCGAAGTTACATAATGGGCCTCATACGAAGGCTCAGCGTCACACAAAGGGCAATGAAAAGAGCTATGCTCGGAGTTTCTCTGCATGATCTAATCAGAAATGAGGAGATCCGCAGAAGAACCAAAGTCACCGACATAGCTCTGCGAGTCGCTAAACTTAAGTGGCAGTGGGCAGGGCATATTACTCGTAGAACAGATGGCCGATGGGTCAGTAAGATTCTGGCGTGGCGGCCACGTACTGGAAGACGCAGCGAAGGGAGGCCCCTAACAAGGTGGACCGATGACCTGGTGAAGGTCGCGGGAAGCCGATGGATGTGGGCAGCACAGGACCGGTCAGCGTGGAAAGCCTTGGGGAGGCCTTTGTCCAGCAGTGGACATCTATAGGCTTAAGAAGAAGAAGAAGATATACTCTAAAGTATGTACATAAAGTATGTACATAAAGTATGTACATAAAGTATGTACATAAAGTATGTACATAAAGTATGTACATAAAGTATGTACATAAAGTATGTACATAAAGTATGTACATAAAGTATGTACATAAAGTATGTACATAAAGTATGTACATAAAGTATGTACATAAAGTATGTACATAAAGTATGTACATAAAGTATGTACATAAAGTATGTACATAAAGTATGTACATAAAGTATGTACATAAAGTATGTACATAAAGTATGTACATAAAGTATGTACATAAAGTATGTACATAAAGTATGTACATAAAGTATGTACATAAAGTATGTACATAAAGTATGTACATAAAGTATGTACATAAAGTATGTACATAAAGTATGTACATAAAGTATGTACATAAAGTATGTACATAAAGTATGTACATAAAGTATGTACATAAAGTATGTACATAAAGTATGTACATAAAGTATGTACATAAAGTATGTACATAAAGTATGTACATAAAGTATGTACATAAAGTATGTACATAAAGTATGTACATAAAGTATGTACATAAAGTATGTACATAAAGTATGTACATAAAGTATGTACATAAAGTATGTACATAAAGTATGTACATAAAGTATGTACATAAAGTATGTACATAAAAAAAAATCATCATCCGCCTTTTCTCAATTACGGCAGTGAGGTCGGCTTCCAGTCTTGCCGGATTTAGCTAAAAACTCTCTCTCAGCAAGATATTAGAGTTAGTATGACATACTCCTAGCCGCCAGGGCACATTAAAGACACATGTTTTATTTGTGCAAGCATGAAGTATCAATGTCATATAACAGAACATGGGATATGGTCAGATAATAAAAGTTCTGTCTCGCTTGGCCTTTCAGGCGTACCTAGACATATAATCACAAAAAGAAATGGAATAATTTAAAGACACAGTCAAAACAATAGTACCAGGCAAATTAAATTTAATAATAATTCAATGTAAAACAATACAATAAAATAAAAAAAGAACAATTACAATACAATTAATAATAATATAATTTATTTAGGTCCTTTTACTATGTAGTACATTTAAGGTCTTATAATAATTACTTAGTAGCATTAAGTTTTTAACCGATTCAATTATAATGGAATATAATACAGTTTGATCTTGATCTGGTTGTTATGAGATGCGGTTTACAATAGCTTTCACAGATCCAACGTCATCTTTGCTATTTTTACGTAATAATTGACTTTTGATTTTGATTAAGAAAAGGTCCGAGCAGAAAGTAGTTGACCAAGAAAAATGTACCGATTAGTAAGTAGCGACTGGTGGACCAGTGTACCGTTGACATCCACTACAAATTCCTAGGATCTGGCTAGACGATCATGGCAGATCTTCATTTCCAACAAAAGCTATGTAGATGGTCAAGTTCTCTAGCAGTCTGGCCCACTGCTGCTTCAGAACACGTTAGACATTACACTGCACTACTAACGGCTGCTAAAGTTGTCATCAAAATGTCTCCGATATCAATGAGGCAGTTAAGGCCGCTTTCAAAGCTTTTTTATTCGTTCTCAGTCCCACAATTTTTCAGCAAATTTAATTAATTACCTATAAAATGGCGAAAGTGCATATATGACAACGTATACATTGCGATTATTTAAATTTATAATTTCATTTAAAAAACCGTTTTACTTTTTGTAATTATCGTTTACACAGTGTATATTTTATTATTATTGTGTAATTAATTTTCGGTGTTAGGTAAAGAACTAATTAATAAATGTGACTAATAATATACCGAGAGCGAACAATGTAATTTATAAATGTTAGTATGTATTCTGTTCCGGGCACTGTTAATGCAATGTTACATGTAATGTTCATTTTCCTCAATAAAAGTTGTGACGAGATGGAAGCTCCCGCGATTACAGTAACACGTCGTGTTCACTTTGCGTTCACTATGACGACCCCGTCAGCGAGAATTAGTAGAGAATGAGTCGCGATAACCCACGAATTTGCCGAGAAGTCGTGTTCTTGTGCGAGGAGACTGTTTAACATGTCATATATGTAAGTAGCGTGTAACAATACAAATTCACTGGTCATTTGTTCGCAATGACACAATAATTGTTGTAGCTGACAACATAATTGAACTGAAATATATTCAATTTAGGTAAGGCCCTGCAATTGCCCTAACTCTACAGTAGACTACAGTAACTCGCCAGTGGCTGGTATTCAGAGTGGGTACCATCATATTACTGGACAAAATATCGGATTGTGTAGTCACAACTATATACAACCTAGTAAACTTTATTTGCTCTACCATAAAACAAGCTATTCACATGTACACGAGCACTTTAGGTATAAGTTTACAGTTCATTGTGAATCAAAAACTAAATATAACAACAACGTAAGTTAATAACAACACATCCTGGATCAATAATTTTCAATAGCCTCCGCGATTTGTTGCTCGTTCTATCCGCGTTACAATGAAGACATAACTGTGGTCCCAGCTCTAATTTGGGTGTGGTTATGACGTTAACACAATAGCGCATAAGTCGCGTGCTTCCGGCTCGTGTGACCTCTCGACGAGCAACCGAGGAGAAAATAGGCTGATTGCTCGAACTTACAACTCGGAATTCTCATAAATCCATATATTTAATTGCGATTTGTTTATTTAAAAATAAACCGACATTCCTAAAAACGAATAGTGGAGTGTTTAATGGAGACAAATGAGAAGCAGCTATTACTTTTCTTCTTCTTCGATCTTCTACTATCAACGTCCAACCTTGTTTGTTTTAACTTTATTTCATAATCATTACTATCCTTACTAATATTATAAATGTGAAAGTGCGAATAGAATAGAATACTCTTTATTATGTACACCATATAGATTACAGAACATAAATATAAAGATTTTACAAAGGGTGACACAATGAGCGGTCTTATCGCTAAGTTATCCTTTTACAGACAACCAACTATAGTGTGTTTGTACATGTTTCACGCCAAAACTGATGAATGAATTTGGACGAAATTTGGCTCACCGATGGATTCATAAATAGGAATAATAATTCATAGAATAGTAGGGATCGAAACCAACGCAGTATTGTAAATTAATTGATAGTCGTGATATATATTGGAAACCTAATATATTTTTGTATTATATTTTTTAAATTGAAGCTAATTGATATAAGTCCGTCCGCATGTTTTATAAATATATATCTCAGTTACACTGGGAAACCTATAATTGGCCATAAAACATTTTATGTATCGCTGTTGATTACATAAATAATTGCTTAAAATAATAACCAGGAAAAGTAATGATTTCAACATGAAGCAATCGCAGACAGATCGCATCGCACACCTACACTGTGCTGAGGTTCAACCTTTTGACGGCCGTCTGCCTAGTGGTCAGCCACCCATTGTTTATGTATCCGCACTAAACTTTACAACTCCCGACTCAGCTCCATAAAAAGAATATAAATTGAGACACATCACAGTTAAGGTCCCGTTCTCGTGACGAAGGACCCTATTAATCTTGCTACGATGTTGCCATCAAAAGTAACTTAGGGAGATTATTCAGCGTTAGCCATGCCTAGACCGTTACGATCTAAAGTTTTTGTTAAATTACTTCAAAATGCCTGACTGTTAATACGGCGCAAACATTGATATTTCTTTGTATTGTATTATACTTTCATTTGTGCTCCGTTCGGTCCAAGATCTGTTTTGTAAAATATCTGAAATAAAGGCACAGAGAGAAATGTGTAGATATTTTTCGGCGGGTTGTGTCGTGGAGCGGAACACTTGGAACGTCCGCGTCGTTTGGTATACTCTATAGGAACATAAGTTAGAAAGGGGGCACATTTGTGTGGGCCACGTTCAAGGATCATGCAGAAGAACTTCACTGGTATTAACGTGGGACTGGTCAGTTATAAATGTATTAAATGTAACACAGCTAACTGTGTGGAGATTCATATTTACATTAGCCTAAATCTGAACTGAAGTTAATATATTTTCAGATTGCAATATTCGTATTTTAACAAACTCCATGAACTAACCAATGTAGTGCAATGCACGTCTAGTGTGAGCTGGTCTTACTGTTGTAACTGCTGTTTGTGCTGGTGACAAAGGGCACGCGGTACGGAGCGCATGGGACGCGGGGCGCGGGGCGCGCGGAGTGGGGACTAGGGTTGTCGCTCAGCGTGATATAGGGCCGCGTCTCGGCGCAATCATGCCACCCGCGCAAAAAAATAATTGCGCTATATTTCAGTAGAAGGCGCTATTTCGCGGTTCATTACAGTAATGGAAGAAATAAAGTGCATGCGACGACGGACGGGCCAAGTCCAGTCGACTGCAGACTGTGTCCTAAATATACCTGCTATTGTTGAATTTATTTATGAGGTAATATTTGTCTCGGTGCTAATGTTCTTACATCACACCTATTATCAACATATAAATATATCTTAGATTAGATAGATATTAGAGTAAAACTCTAACAACCATTTTCTGAATATTTAAGATATTTTTTCAAGATCGGTAGCCAACCTTTCATATTCTGAACAAGATCTGCATAAACCACCACCACCATAACAGTATCCTGATATCCTCATCTTCCCTTACATCAGATACACGAGAACAGATCGAGTGTGAGTAGCACACCCGCGGTAGGTCCGACAGTAATGGCGGTCAGTTTTATGATCGCAGCCAGCGATACCCTAAAATTGTATAAGGCAATCCCATCTGTGATGTCCCTGGAATAGTAAGCAGAACCGTAACGGATCACATTCGTGGCGTAGGTAATTTGGTTCCTGGACATTGGCGGACTTTGGCGACTGCTGCTCTTTGTACTACATCTGAGCTTTGAGACTGTCTAACGTTCACTTAAGTAGATACGTAATATGATCGTTGAGAAATGTATGCTAATTGTTGTGAATATTCAAAAGGAACTAAGAGCGGAAACCTTTTGTAATAGAGATACAGATTTCAAACATTCATTCAAAACATCTCAAATATCTAGGTGCATGCGTCAGTATGGCTCAATCCCAGATATTCCAGCAATTTCCGCGTACTTCCAAGGATTGGAATTTTGCTCGTTGATAAAATCAGAAGGGTAACATTTAGGAAAACTGAAATAAGCACGCCCTGAAATATCGCAAAGTTATATTGTCATATCATTTCTAAACTGGCGCTGGAACGCAGTGGAGCTAGCACCACAGTGTAGCAACTAAAGAATGTGTCCTGTGACAGACACGACGTGTAACGTAACGAGAAATAGGAATAACTAGCGATGGACGAGTGTTTCTGTGTTGAAAGTAACTACCGATGAACGAGTGTTTTTGTGTTGAAAATAACTAGCGATGGACGAGTGTTTCTGTGTTGAAAATAACTAGCGATGGACGAGTGTTTTTGTGTTGAAAATAACTAGCGATGGACGAGTGTTTCTGTGTTGAAAATAACTAGCGATGGACGAGTGTTTCTGTGTTGAAAGTAACTAGCGACGGACGAGTGTTTCTGTGTTGAAAGTAACTAACTATGGACGAGTGTTTCAATATTGAAAATAACTACCGATGGACGAGTGTTTCAGTGTTGAAAGTAACTACCGATGGATGAGTGTTTCTGTGTTGAAAGTAACTACCGAAGGACGAGTGTTTCTGTGTTGAAAGTAACTACCGAGGGACGAGTGTTTCACTGTTGAAAGTAACTACCGATGGATGAGTGTTTCTGTGTTCAAAGTAACTACCGATGGACGAGTGTTTCAGTGTTGAAAGTAACTAGCGACGGACGAGTGTTTCTGTGTTGAAAGTAACTAACTATGGACGAGTGTTTCAATATTGAAAATAACTACCGATGGATGAGTGTTTCTGTGTTGAAAGTAACTACCGATGGACGAGTGTTTCAGTGTTGAAAGTAACTACCGATGGATGAGTGTTTCTGTGTTGAAAGTAACTAGCGATATATGAGTGTTTCTGTGTTGAAAATAACTAGCGATGGACGAGTGTTTCTATGTTGAAAATAACTAGCGATGGACGAGTGTTTCTGTGTTGAAAGTAACTACCGATGGACGAGTGTTTCTGTGTTGATAGTAACTAGCGATGGACGAGTGTTTCTATATTGAAAATAACTAGCGATGGACGAGTGTTTCTGCGTTGAAAGTAACTACCGATGGACGAGTGTTTCAGTGTTGAAAGTAACTAGCGACGGACGAGTGTTTCTGTGTTGAAAGTAACTAACTATGGACGAGTGTTTCAATATTGAAAATAACTACCGACGGACGAGTGTTTCTGTGTTGAAAGTAACTACCGAGGGACGAGTGTTTCACTGTTGAAAGTAACTACCGATGGATGAGTGTTTCTGTGTTCAAAGTAACTACCGATGGACGAGTGTTTCTATCTTGAAAATCTTGCACTTTCTAGATACATCAATTTTTCCTAACGGAGCACATTTTAAACTGTTTTATTCTTTATATTTATATAGTTACCTACTCGTATGTTAGTTATTGTCAATATCAACATTCATATTGTAAAATCACACTTCAGCTAATGTCAAGTTACTGTAGTCCCTTCGAATTCATGATGATATTTGACGGTAAGTATTTTTGCAGCTATTAGTTCAGAATTCATCGCTGAGCTTCATATACCTTCCGACATCAAAGTTGTAATTCGCTGATACGGTCGTGTTGAGGTACTCTCTCCAAACTGTTTATTTTTCATCAAAGCTGCTTGAGCTAATACCATTAATATCCAAAACTACCCTCCGCTCAGCCGATATCTCTCGACGCCCCAATAGGTGTATTATGAAGCCAATATATTTTCTCATGCACGTTTTTCCTTCAACAAACCTCGCTGTGGCGGCTATAGGCAATTCATATCCTCCTCTAACATGTGTACTTTTTGTATTAAACTGTAGGTTTTAGTGATACACAATGTTTGTACGCACACTCCCACGTTTATACTATACTAAATCTGTACCTACAGCCCACACACGAGCGGTGCAGGTAAATTGTGTACGTGATACGTTCGCAAAGTGCTATAGGTCACACACTTATCTTTAACAAAAACCTATTTTTCGGTAATGTTAACCTTTTTCAGTTTACACTTGAAATAACAATAAGCAGTGAATCTTGATATTGCAGAATTTAAATAATGACCGTCAATATTCGTGAAAATTCCATATTAAACGATGAATAACAAATTAAGTCCGAAATACTCGATGAACGCGATGTAATTATCTAATCCAATTTATGTTCAACGCGATTTTATGAGTTCAGTTGTAAAAGAAATGTCGCCCTATACATTAATAATGGGCTGCTAAAATATCACGTTGTGCCAATAAATTGTGAGCGAGCCCGTAGATACAAAGTGGAATCTGTCGGGCTGGCAATATTGCCAAGAGACATCAAAAGCGTTCGTTCATTCATTCACGACTGGTTGATATAGCGAAATTAGTTATTGATGTAGTGAACGAAGTGAATGAACAAAAGAAGAGTGTCTCTATTGATCCATAGACGATAAGACACCATTGATGTTAGGTATTGCGAATAAAACAACAGTATTATTTAAAATCAAATTGGGTTTATAGATATGAATCTAGGAATAAGATTGTACTACCGATACAGTAAGTAACGCTATGGACACCGACCTTGATATATTACACCGAATTAATTTATTTTATATTTATATTTAACTTCAAATGAGCTCCCGAAGTTTTCGTGGCAAATTGATTCATAAACGTTACTCTTCGAATATGAATAAACATGCTTTCAGTTAATAGTAGATTCCTTCCTCTATATGGTTCTACAACATTATACCAATATTATCAATTTATTAAGAGAGCCTGTCGAATCATCTTTTTCTTCAGCTTACAGAGGTCCACTGCTGGACAAAGGCCTCCGCCAAGGCTTCCCACGATGACCGGTCTTGTGCTGCCCGCATCCATCGGCTTCTCGTCATCGGTCCACCTTGTTGGGTCCTCCCTAAGCTGCATCTTCCGGTACGTGGCTGCCACTCCAGAATCTTACTGCCCCATCGGGGATCGGTTCTGCGAGCAATGTGCTCCGCCCAATGCCACTTAATTTTAGCGACTCGAAGAGCTATGTAGGTTACTTTGGTTCTTCTGCGGATTTACCCATTTCTCCTTCGATCGCGCAGAGAAACTCCTAGCATAGCTCTTTCCATCGCCCTTTGTGTGAATCTGAGCCTTAGTATGAGACCCATTGTGAGCGACCACGTTTCCATCCCGTAAGTCATCACTGGCAACACACACTGGACAAAGACTTTAGACCACTGTGGTATCTTGGACAACGAAACGATGTAGCGTAGCTTTCCGAACGCTGCCCGGCCGAGCTGGATTCGACAAGACACCTCTTTCTCGAAGTTGGACTGTTTGTTACAGGTATATAATTATATCAATTTCCTAAGAGGCGGCTTGTGTCCTGGCCGGATCCCCGTCCTGGGACCTAGAGGCGAAAGTACTCGCGTCATTGTACCGATGGCGCGAGGAAGAGCGGACACGGGGCTCCAGTCCGGTGCAGCAGCAGATTGAACTGCGCCGAAAGGAGCTCCATCAGGTCCTGGTGGCGGACTGGCGGGGGAGGCTTATGCGCCCTACCGCCAGCTTCATTACCGTCGAGGCGATCTGGCCAGAATTTGACGACTGGCTCGAGAGGAGGCACGACGCAGGTACTGTCGGGGCACGGCTGCTTCGGCAAGTACCTGCGACGCATAAACAGGGAGCCTGATGCTCGGTGCCACCATTGCATCCAATGGGGGGAGGACACGGCGCAACACACGCTCTCCAAAGTGTGTAACTTGGGAGGAGCAGCGCCGTGTCCTCACAAATGAAGTAGGAGGCGACCTGACGCTGCCGGCAGTAGTGCGGAGGATGGTCGGTAGCGCAGAGTCGTGGGATGCGGTGGTGTCCTTCTGCGAGGACGTGATGTCGCAGAAGGAAGCTGCAGAACGGGAGAGGGAGATCTCAACTCCCTTCCCGGGCCACAGAAGACGCACTAGGCGCCGAGGAAGGGCGGATAACGCCCTCTTCCGGCGCCCATGAATGGGTCCAGGGGCGAGGGATATGGGGAAGTCGAATGTCGGCGCGCGCCTCAGTGGCGATGCACGGGGTAGTTTAACACCTCACTATCACGTGAAGGAGGCGAGGCCCGGACAGACCGGGCCGGCACGAGTGTGGGACCGCGGCAGAATCAAGGACTCCCGCGGCTCCGTGCGCACGTGACCGGAGAGACACCGGGGTGGTTTTTAGTCAGTAGGAGTCTGACAGACCCCGTCACCCACCTCAGGGCGGCGGACATCCATTGGGGATTTTTTTTCGCTGGAGAGACTGGTCGTCCGGTCGTTTCAGTCATTTTACGGAACCATACCATATGAATATGCCGCTTGTTCATTATAAGTGTATATCAGTCACCTCAAACGGCAATAGAATATCGGTATTGCAAACCGACCCGATGCAGAGTATGGACAAGTGTTGCCATTAAAGTGTGGTTCATTCACTCTCAAGATAAACATTCCTATGGCGACTTGGTTTATATCAGTCGCAGCATCATACATATTTGAGGTGTCGACAAATAACGAAGTAGGGAATTTTATCGGTAAGCAATGATTTTTTAAGTTTGGTACAACGCACCAAATATGACTGACAAATCAGTGACTTAAGCCATTTAATTATCATACTCGTCTATTCTAGTGAAATATGTTCAAATTCAAGCCGTTTTTTTTTATCTTAGTGGCAATCCATGTTAAATGTTAGTCATAAATAACGGGAATTTTTTTTATTGAGTGAGACTGAGATTAGAATACAAACGTGTGTTAAAATACGGGAGCCGCCCCTCAGTTTACTGCTGTGAATGGCCAATGTAGTGTACTAAGATATATCAACATTTAGAATCAAATGTAATAGTAATTTGAATACACGGCTCAATTCTAAAGTGATTATAAACTCAGCGTTTCGTGCAAAGGAGCTAGTAATTAGGTCGCTCATATCTCGTCTATCAGTCAGCCAGGATGGAATGCTAATTGGAGTTGGATCCATCACTTGTTGCGTCGATGATTGTAAGCGCCTCAATTAGGCGCCATTATCCGCACTGAACATTATCCCCAATGAACCTCTACCTACGCTTAGCCCCTGGCGCACAATCATCGTAGGATACTGGATTACTTTAACAGCCTCCGTGGCGTAGCGGCAGCGAACGCGGCCGCTGCGCAAGGAGGCGCGGGTTCGATCCCCACGCAGTGCAATTATTTGTATGCATGAATATGATATTTGCATTGGTCCCGGTTGCCACCTAATGGCAGTCGTTATGGGTTGTTGGAGCTCTCAAAAATCCACAATTGGTCTAACTGCAAAGCTTTGATATCACCTTCGGGCTGTGGAGGTAAGACGGCAGTCGCTTGATGGAAAATATCGAAGTTTAGCCAAAATCAGCAGTTAGACTGGTAAAGCGGACCCCAGACTCCAAAGCTGTAAAAAGCTTCGGATGCGACTGGGATTAACGCTGATATGCAGAAGATACTGGATTACTTTGCTATTGTGTTTACGTTTTTTTCACGATTTGTGCCCTAAATTATACTAAAAATACGCTGAATGTTAAATAATTTGAAAACCATAAATTGTTTTGTCTGACATTTGATTGTCATTTAATAGTAAAAAAAAAAGATGTTGTGGAGAGTAGTAAAGAAAAATGATGGTTGACGTGTCCCATCAACGAAACAAAACCACTTACATTTTTAGTTAAGGGTCTTATTCCTTATTCCTGAGACAGAGAAGCAACCAAAGTGTTGCTTCTCTGTCTAGTCCGCCAGTATTATTTGGCAACGGGAACGCCACAAAATATTTGCATTTAGACAATAATGTATTGTTGTTACAATATTTCCGATAGTATACAGGGTACCGTGCGACAATTTGTGTGGCTGTAGGTGTGTTCCGCGTACGAAATGCGTGTGTTGTGCGCGAGTTGGAACGCGCTGTGCCGAATCGGAGAGCGTGGGTGTTCCGCAGGCTGCGCAAGTGAGTGGTGCAAACTATGTTATCAGAGAAGGTAAACTTTTGTGTAGCAGTTAGTAAATGTCAGTCAATAATTATGTTAATTATTCTCCAGTATTGGACTGGCCATGTAAAGTGTGTAATGTTTGCATGAAATTATAAATCACAGTCGACAGATATTAGATCCTTGTAATGCAACTCACAGTGTCACATATTATAAAATAATAGATTTGACACATAATAGATTTACGCAATAAAATATTTGTATGTATACTTATGTTAAGCCCAGACACATATCACAGACACATATCTACAAATATTTTATTGAATATTCACAATGAGGTCACAGTACCAATCTACCAGTTAACAATGATGCAACATTACAATCTTCCAAAGCCTTATAGTTCAATGTAAATTTAGTTACACTATAGTTACTGAATTTACGAGGAATTTCTAAAGGATCGGGCCTTCTGTCCGTCCTTATTCAGAACAGCATCGTAAATATAGCCCTTTTGATGTGGGGCGACCAGGTGACGCCCGCCAGTACGAGTACTTTGTGAACCACTACCAAACATATATCAATGCCTGTTAAACTCAAGTATAGGTACCTATTACTGTAAATTACTCCCCTCCCCATCTCGTTTGCGCGACAAGTTTATTTTAGTTTCACGAAATATAACCGTAGCTAATCAGAGATTTAGTTTACACCATATTTTAGTTACACTGTCAATTAATAAAAGTTTTGTTACGAAAGAATATTTAAAATATTTTGACAAGATAATTACCGAAATTAAGCTAACACAAAGACATAACACATTTCAATAAAACTTGACCAGTTTTGTTCAGCGGCTATTTTAAAAGCGCTTGTACCCAAAAACGCTTTGCATGGCGGCTTTGTCGAATAGCACGACATACATTGTTAATTATTCTCTGCACGAGCGATGTCCGTACATTAAAACTTGTTGGTGCAAACGAGGAACGTATAAATTATCGCGCCATGCCACGCTGCTGGTGGACTCGCTGGATAAAAATGTAACGATGTAATTAGTAGGCTCAAGTGACTGCATTCTTCTTCATCGCACCGTTAATCCCAGTCGCATCCGAAGCTTTTTCAGCTTTGAAGTCCGGGATCCATTTTATCAGTCTAACTGTTGATTTTGGCTAAACTTCGATATTTTCCATGAAGCGACTGCCGTCTGACCTCCACAACCCGAAGGCGATATCGAAGCGTTGCAGTTAGACCAATTGTTGGACTTTTGAGGGCTCTAACAACCCGTAACGACTACCATTAGATGGCAACCGAGACCAGCGGCTTAACGTGCTTTCCGAGGCACGACCAGACCAAATATGTATAATATTCATATTCATGCATACAAATATTTACACTGCGCGGGGATCGAACCCGCGCAGTGTAAATATCCTTGCGCAGCGCCGCGTTCGCTACCACTACGCCACGGAAGCTGTCGCTCAAGTGAGTGCATTCTTTTATAATAATCAACCAACTGCTTCGTTTCATGTTTCAGATTTAACAAATTCCAACTCAACTGTCACATTCCTCCTTCTTCCTTCCAATATTTGTTTGTGTTCTTCATACATTATGAATCTGCGTTTTTCTAGCAATATTCTCTTACTCTGTGCTTCTCATACGTCTGACTTTAATAATAATAATAATAATAATAATCTTTATTTATATAGAAAAACAGATTGTAGTACATTTTACATTTTTTACATAGTGGGTAGTTTTACATTTCTGACAATCAAATGGGTGACGTACTGTTCTCCTTGCTAGGCTATGAAATAGCCTGTATTAAGAAGTAACAGTGCCTATCCCCTCGAGTTGGATAGTAACAATTTTATTTAAAAAGAAAATAAAAAAAATAAACTTAAAGTTACGTAAAATGCTTAACAAATATTATTATTTTTGTATAATAGATATTGTTTGTGTGTTTATATGTGTGTGAGTGTGCGTGTGACGTGTATGGTGAATGTGTAAGTGTATGAATGAGTAAGTGTGCGTAAGCAAGCTGCTGCGAAAGCATGCGTGGCTGTGTAATAGTGTGAGTGGGTTTGATTAGTGTGTGTCTATGTTTAAGGGTGTGGTACAAGTAACAAACTTGTCATACCACAACATTACATTTTAATTTAAATATTTTTCTGTTTCGTCATATGTTTTACTTTGGAGGAATGTGCGGAGAGCCTTTTTACAATTATGATAGGAGAGTCTATAAATTGGACATGTTTTGTTAATTACATTGTAAAGGTACGGACCTAAATAATAAAAAAATCTTTTAGTAAATGTGAGGCGAGTTTTTGGTGTGGTGCATATTATATCTTTTCGGCGTTTGGTAATTTCAATATAGGGGGTTATGCGGTGTTGCAGTAAAATTGTTTGTAAAATAAAATGTTGCCGGACGTTGAGGACATTGCAATTTGTGTATAATTGATTAGTAGGATAGATTAGTGGACGGAAGGTAGCCACTTTTAGAATAGCCCGATGCGCTACTTCCAATGGTTTAAGGATAGTTTTTCCAGCACCACCCCAACATGGAATACAATAAGTAATAATAGATAGGCATAAGGCAAAATAGACATTACGTATGATAGTAGGGTTAGCAATGCTTCTAAGTTTTTTAAAAATATATATAAGTTTACGAACTCTGCCAGTGAGGAGGTTAATATAAGATTTAAATTTAAGATTCCTATCTATGATTATGCCTAGGTATTTGATTTCGTCTGTAGCAGATATGGGTATACATTGGCAAGACACTTGAGTTTGCGAATTACAGGTGTGAACTCTAACCGATATTCTTTGGCTTGGTTGAGTAGTAGTGCTGACCGAGAATGTAATCAACTTTGTTTTGGAAGTATTAAGCGTAAGCTTGTGGAGATTAAGCCAGGACACCGCTACATTAAAGCCACTCTGTGCCTTGTCCTCGAGTTCAGACCATGTATTCGCGACAAAAGTAATAGCAGTGTCGTCTGCATATGATGTTACCTTAGCATTTGGTATATCTAAATTGCATAAGTCGTTTATAAAAACTAGAAATAAGGTGGGACCCAAAATACTTCCTTGTGGAACACCACATTTGATGGGGAGTTCTTTGCTACAATGCTGACGTATTTTAACTACCTGAGAGCGATTTGTGAGGTAGCTTTGAAAGAGATTAAGTTGCGATCCCCTAACACCCATCCTTTCAAGTTTGAATAAGAGAGAACGAACGGGGACGGTGTCGAAGGCCTTTGCAAGGTCCAAGAATATTGTAAGGACTTTTTTATTTGAGTTTAGGTTTTTCACAATATTATTGGTTAATTCCTGAACTGCGTCATAGGTCGACTTGTTTTTGCGAAATCCAAATTGTTGTGTTGATATTAGTTTATGATGTTCTAAGTAGGTTACTTTGTTTATCCTTCATTTCACATTCAGTCTATGCTTCTGATCTTTCTCTTATCAGGACGGCCACGCGTCGGTTTGCATCTAAGCGGAAATTGCGGAGTTATTTTCTATACAATTAGGGTAGAGTCTACTGAACACCTCTCTGCCAAGTTTTAATTTTGTATATATTATAATATATATTTTAGTAATTTTATATATGTGTTAATTATTAGTAAAGGTTATTTAATATTTAAGTATTTGGTTAACAAGTGTTAATATTTTTTTTATCACTGTTTTCTTTTCAACCCAAGCACTAGCCATCTAATCTCTACATCATCTATAGTTGACTGGTAGAGAATGCCATTCTCTACCAGTATTTGTAGATGTGTATGAATCTTCAAAGGGGGACTGGTAGAGAATGCCTTTGGCATTCTCTACCAGTCCCCCTTTGTAGATTTGCGAAAAATAAATAAATAAATAGCTCGTCTCACTTTACTATAATTTTTCATCTCATTTACGATCATTTACATACAAAGAACATACTTGGGAACTTAGTGATCAAGTAGGGAGAGGATTAGCTGAATGTGTTGGTCCTCACTTATTTATATCTGACTTCCAAAACAAACAACTAATCTTCTATCCACTAAAAATGTTCTGTACATCGTTACTAAGTTCTATTTCAGAGAAACTACTCCGTAGTGTTATGTGTGGTACGGGGTACAGTTGGTGATGTCCATAACGTATTGTAACGCGTTGTAGTGAGTTCTATTATTAGTGAGTTTATGGCAATTGTGCACGTGTTTGGTTGCCCCACGTTCATGTCCCCACTGTCAGAAATATATTCTTGACTTATGAGCTGTCTGTGTTAATTATGTAAACTACATAGAGATATCTATTCCAAATTAAAAAGTATATTACTAGGTTTGACTGACACCATCACGGGTAACCTGAGGGCAACTATATTGTGTGTCTTTTAATGTGCTAAATATACAGCGTGGAATTTTAATGGTTGTTTTCCCGCAGCGAAACGGTTTTGTCTTAGTAATACAATCGTGTCATCAATAAATAAAATATTAGAAACATAAAATGGCAGATTTAACATAGTGATAAAAAAAACTCGAAAGTGAGCACAAACCAATAGTAAACTTCTGATAATCTACAGCTGAATAGCGCGGGGCCATTGACCCGCGTGCTTCAACTATTATCCATTCATCCTTTTACGGGCTTAGGATTTTCATAAATACTTTTTAGCTGCAATTTACTGAACACGAAACTAAAATTATTATCTAAGATAATTGTTTGTAATTTTTGCGCGCAGACTACTTTATGTCGTATCACTAGAGTCGAGAGCTTATTTTACTTTGAACATTTATAAAGCGGCAACGCCTTTGAACGGTAGTTTTTTTGAATGCTAGTTTGAGCGGTATTTTTTTTTGTATTGGTACATGTAAGTTATTTTATACCTTATTAACGCACATCACAGATTTTTTTGGTTTGAACATTTTTTTTTTGTTTTGTCGGAATGGCTTTGAATTTTCGGATTGTTGCCTACAAGGTGTTTAATGCCCTATCACTGCGCCAGGGAGCTTATTATGGTTACGGTAGTACCTACAACATGTAGGTAGCGTAACTAACTTTTCGCACTTTTTCGAGCTGAAGATTTTTTTTTAAATTATTTTTAATTATTTTATAACACAAATATTTTTAATTTTGTCTTTTACTCTATTCATCGAAAGTACTAACGTTGTTGAATTTCTCCTGTATATGCTTTTATGTAGGTGCTTTTACAAACATTTAAACTCGCTTACACAAACAGTCAGATCCGTAACAACTACTTGCCAACCGTGCAGTCGAAAATTGTAAGATAAGATAATATCATTTATTTGTATAAACACGTGTATGTTAGATGGAGATAATGTTTATACGGTTCAACATGTTTTGCCGTGGATGGCGTACAAAATTATTTGAGAACATTTAATTTGAAAAATATTTAAAAGAAAAAAATAAAACATTCAATTCAATAATAATTAATACAAAATAGTCAAAACTTAGTCACACTCAATAACAAAAAAATAATTGAAAATTCAATTAAGTATAATCAATAGTCAAGATTAAAAATTTGTCGTTTAATAATTCCGCAACATTATAATAATTTATAGACAGCAGCAATTTTTTTAGTACTTTTTTTTTTAAATAATTATAAACTAGCGCTTGACCGCAATCCCGCCTGATGGAAAGCAGTGATGGGATCGTTGATGGTAAAGCGCGCTAGTTTATTAAGAGCCTATTCACTCAGAAAAACTGAGCGAATAGGAAGGAAGACGGCAGTTGAGCGAGGTGATGCAATCTTAAACCCAACAATACGACCAACGATGCTGCGCCAAAGGGAGATTGATCTGAAGACCCTCCACGACCAAACTCCCAACACAACAACATTAGGCGCATCGTACCCGGCACACATCGCAACACAACTTTTAAATGTATTAATATTCATTTTAATAATGGAATTAGGAATTTCATTATAAATGATTGGAGCCATGCATATTACACTTTTCCTTAGTAATGCTGTCTTTGCAGGAATTGATTGCACCCATAATCTGTAGTTCTCACGTTTATGTCTACCTACTTTATTATTAAAGAGTTGAATTTATTTCCTCTCTTTAATGCGGATTAGATTTTACAAATATTCCGATATTTCTAGTATGTAAAGTGACGGGAGTGTTAGAATTCTGTGCTTTATAAACATTGGTTTGCAACTGTCTGTAGGGTATACCGCTGTATACGGCCTATGTTCGTTTAAAGCAGAAACGTTGTTCTGTGCTTTAAATGCAATCTCTTTTAGAGTGGAGTTGCCCCAGAAAATTATCCATAGTATGCTGTAAGCAGAGTATCTATATTGACCGTTGGTGCCAATTTATAAAGAGCATAGGATGAAGCATTAAGTTTTTACAGAGTTCAGTAACTTGGATCTTCCAATTTAATTGTTTGTCAATGATTAATCCTAGGAATCTGGCTATTTCAGCTTCTTGTATTATAATATCTTTTTATAGTAAGTCAAATTTTATTGTATTGCGTAAATTATCTCTCAGTTTAAAATGAATAATGTTTGTTTTACATAGATTTATTTTTAAATATTTAACTTTATGCCATTTTATTATATTGTTCAATGCTTCATCAGCATTGTATTTCCTTTCTTTCTGTGGCGCCCACCTTCTGAGGGGTGGCATGCATTGGACAAATATGCTCTCGAAAAAAGATTACGTACTGTGTGTGTATGTGAACTAAAATTTGTACGTGGTATCCCCAACTGGAACAGGTCACTAACAGAATCAGGAATCTGAGCTGGATAATCAAAACGCTGAGATACACCTGTCGTATCAAAAAAGTAATCACCAGCTCATATACCTCCGGAAACCTACTTAACGAAATATACCAAGATTTAGTACAGTCGGTACTGGTGTATTTAGTACAGTCGGTACTGGTGTATTAAATTCTCATGTGGGGTGGTACAGCTAAGAAAAAAATCATTGACCCTCAGTGGACCCGGTCAATGGGCTTTGATAAAACTTATCTACTTTAAAAACCTTACATATCGCACACAAAGACTTTACCAAATAAGTGATTTACTCTCGGTTCTACTAAACTATATAAAGTTAAAACAGCGCTTAAGAAATACGAAGCTATTCCTTTTGACCCTAGATTAAAATTGAAACGAAGAAAATATATTATAGTGGAAGTTCCGCAAACCAAAACCATGTTTGCTTGTATACAGTACAAAAAACGCTCAGCTCAGCTATACAATAGAATTAACAAAGAAATTTATCTATGCAATAAGAAAAACTATTAATTAAAAACGTTGTAACTAGTTGGATAAAATTACTAACATATGATTAAACGGATTCGATGTTAGGATAAATATAATCCTACAACTAGCAACTTCATGACTTGTGACCACTCTCTGCACCATTCATGATCTTATGCACATATTCTGATTCATTCGTGTTCACATTCACACACTCACAAATTCATACTCCCACTCACATTCACTTGCATGCCTGCGTGAGTACTGCATGTTTAGCTTTAATCTTCTTTTTTATTATTGTTATTTTCAGTTTTGTATAAAACAAATATCCAAATGAAACTTAATAAGTTATAGAAGAGCGGAGTCTCCTAACACAGGCTATTCTGCTTTAAAGGAGGCTTCAATCACAAGATTGTAATGTTACTTGTTAAAAGAATAAACTATTATTATCATCACGGCATATCATCATATGGCATCACGCTCTGCAGTAGCGCTGCACCGATCGGCACTACCGTTAGTCACGATCTAACATTTTTGTATTTTTTTTAAATTCAGTATTAACTAAATCCATTTACTTGATGAATGACCTCTGTGACCTTGTGACCCTGTGAGTATTAAAATCACGTCAGCTTTTAAATAAATAAATCCTTCTCAAAATGATTCCAATGCTTACCAAATAAGTTAATTAAGTCAACTATAATACTAAATCGATGCTGAAAATAATACGATAATTAGTTATTTTTCAAGAATTGACAACTTTTGAAAAATAATTGCTTCTGATCTCACAATTAGCTCAATTGTTTTTTTTTTATTAAATTACTTTTCTAACGCTTTATTAAGACTACAAAATAGGTATTTTCAAAAAACATATTTACTTGTCTTTTTTGTTTTATTGATTTATGTAACAATACCTTGCCGCAGTATACAGGACGCGCAACAAGTCAACAACTGTCATAACATTTAAGTAAGAAATTATCAATATCCCTCTATTACAATATTCTCTAGTTATTATCAATATTGCCTCACAGTCATGATTGCTATCAATACTAAAGAATAACTTCAAGTCATCTGATAAAATGAGACGACAAACATGTGTCGACGTTCTGTTAACTTTCGGTAGGTCAGTAGCCAATATAATAAATTGCGAAGGTCCCAAGATGCTATCCTAGCTTAAACCAGAGCAAATCAAATATGGGTAGATTTATGTGTAAAGATTTGGATATACCGAAATCGATCTGTTTAATAACTTGAGAAGAGTTCACGCAACTTCGACGTAAAACCTATTGCGGATATTTTTTTAAGGTAGGATACCATTTTGTAAACGATCTTCTTAAATTCCAATGGAACCACGTGCACTTACTTATGTTTTCATTTCAGTGATAGTAAACTCTACAAAATTGATGTGGTTGTCACCGTGGATTTACCAGCCCTGAAACCATGCTGACACTCGGCCGGTTGGGCCTTGATCTGCCTTGTGCCTTGTGATTGAATCATTTACTGCCATATTTAAATGAAATTTATAAGACATTGTAAGTAAGTTAGATGTGATCAAATAGGTTATCTTATATTATATACTCATAAGTACCGACAATTCACATGAATGAAAATCAACACCCTAAAGTTATTATGTTACACGGCAAAAGTTTTAACCCAGTTAACGACTACCTGAGAACTTAGCACAATAATCTTAATGGTAATCATAAATAAATGGAAACCGCCCTTTTTCTTTCAAGTTTCTCTTTAATAAGTTATAGAAGTTACCGCAAGTAATAACTTTCAGGGGGCGAAATGGTTCACCGGCCTATTGACTTGTGGACTTTTATTGATACTTTTGTCACTCGTATAATTAAGTGCTAAACATTATGACTGTGTACAATGCGGACTAAACATTTCTATAGCAGTCATAAAGAAACCGCTATATAATAGTAGTATATATAGTAGTATATATATATAATAGTAGGTAATAGAGTTGTTTCAGGCGAAATGGGTTACAGTCCGACTTGTTTGCATATTGTATTACTAAAAACTTCAAAGTTTATTCAAATAAAAAAACTTAATATGTAAACTGGTATTCGACGAATAAATAAAAAATTATTTACTCTTGATTAAAAGCCACTACCGGAACTGTAGCTATGCCTTATTTAGAAGGTAAATTAGTATTGAAAGTGTTCGAATATCAATTCCCCATCAATAGAGATAACGTCGGCGCTCAATGAATCTCAACCACACGGCGGTAACACCTTGACAAACTGTCGGTGGCGCGAGAGTACACCTCTGCTAATCCCCGCGGATTGCCTCCGTGACGATCGAATGCTGCCTAGCTGCCAGGCGCGCAGGAAAGGGGAAAAATGTCTTTTATAAATCGTAGTATGATTTCAATTCGTCGCTTCACTGGCGTCGAGGCGTTATAGGCTTAGTTTTTAATGTAAGGTTTGCCTTTGTGGTGGTATAAGCTTTTTCCATAGTTTCTAAGAGTCGATGTTCAAGTTAGTATAAAACTGTGATTACTTACTGAATCATTTAGGTTTCATATCTTTCCTAGCATGATGTGAATGCAGCAATTAGTAATTTTATCATCCTTCAGGGATTATAGTGTCATGCTATACTATATCGTTCTATAATTTTCACAAAAAAAAAAAAAAAAACGTTGGGTCACTCAGAAAGTATTGCGACAAAAAGTTTTTATGTATTAGAAACTGGCCAGTTAAAATTTAATTAAAAATTATGAGTATATACATATATATATAACCAATAATAGGTAAAAGAATAGGCAAATTCAAAACTTCCCTCGACATTTATTTTGGGAGCTAAATAAAATTAGCACGGTTATTAAAAATGCAGGATCAGGAAGCCTTCACGAGATTCAAAACGTGCATGTTCGGTTGCGGAGGATAGTTTCACGCTGAGTGCCGCACAATCTCACCGATGCTCAGAAGCAGGCACGGGTGGAATAGTGCCATGATAGACAAATTTAAAGCAGGCTTGTCTCGGCGTGTTTACGACATCGTTACAAGTGATGAATCTTGAATTTATCAATACAATCCAGAAACGAAGCGCCAATCGACGGTTTGGGTATTTCAAAACGAATCAACACCTACCAAAGTGAAGCGGTCTAGAAGCGGGGGTAAGATTTTGATCGCCAGCTTTTTCAGTTTGACTGGCGCTACATGGTGCCAAAGTTTTTACGAAACCAAAGAAGCATTAACGGGGAATAGTATACTACCAAATGCCTGACAGGGGTCCGCGGGTTATTGTTTCACCACGATACTGCGCCCGCCCACACCGCAATCAAAACGAGAGACTTCCTGGACAGTACACCGGTCAAACTCCTGGGTTACCTTGCTTACAGCCCTTACCTAGCACCGAGTGACTTCTTTTTATTTCCAAAAATAAAAGATCAGCTCAATGGGATACAATTTTAGTGGCCGGATGATGCGCTGTTAGCAGTTCGGCTGTAAACGAGGTGACTGATAGGACATTTTTTTTTTACTATAGCAAATTTTCTGAGTGTCCCACGTATAACTCACATACACTAACATCCAGACCGGGAACAACTACTTGTAGGTCATACAAATATTTGTTCCGTACGGGAATCGAACCTGCGACACACAGCGCCGCAGTCTTATCAGTCAGAATCGCTTAACCATTGGGCCAACCGTGACGTCCTGCACCTATTCAGCCAGTATGACGACGTCATATGCAAATCTCAAGTTTGAAATGTGTTCGCCATTCAGCGTCTCTATTGCGTTGGAGAAAAATTTCGTGGAAATTACATCCCATTTTCTCACCCCTCAACGCAAAGGGACATGTTCGGTTCGCTGGTCCTGGGTTTAAACGGTCATTGTTGCGTTTTCATAAAGATAACTCAACACTGGGATGTATCGCCAGTCGACTTGGTATCGCTGCAGAGACTGGAAAACAGACCAGGTCTCGATTCATTTTAAAGCTTTCTCGTAGATTTGCCAGGTGTACAGACCAAGTAAAAATAATACTATTCAAGGCTTATTGTCAAAGTCTGTACACGGGCAGTCTGTGGGTCAATTGTACTAAAGAATCGTTGGACGTCCTGCGTGTCCAATATAATAATGCTTTCAGGATGTTGTTGACACTACCTCATTACTGTAGTGCGTCGGAAATGTTTGCGCAAACCCGTACCGACGGTTTTCAAGCAATCATACGCAAAAAGACCGCGTCGTTACTGAGAATAGTGAGGGACAGTCGGAACAGCATCCTGAAAACTGTAGCTGAGAGCTTCGGCTCTCCAATAATTAAAAAAATTGTTCAAACTTTAATAATTACTAACACTAGGCAATAAGTTTTTGTTTTCTTTGTATGTTACTAACACTCTTATGGATTTTTATGTCCGAAATAAAAATGATTTATTTATTTATTTATTTATAGTCCACAAAGGCAAGACATAGGGGCCGATTATATTCCTCGGACTTTAGTACAATCTGCCGCACAGTGTGGATGTGATCTATGGTACTATATTCCTCCTTGAAACCCGCCCTGTTTTGGTGCCTAAAACTCGTCGAGTTTTCGCGCTAGACGGTTTGTGATAACTCTTAAGAACAGATTAGATACGTGGCTAAGGAGCAAAATGGGTCTATAGTTCTTCAGTAGGGTCTTATCACTCTTCTTAAAGAAAAGAACGACCACGCTCCTTCGCCAAGCTTCTGGTGTTATTCCAGAGAACAGCACAGAATTGAAGAGACCCTGAAGCTCTTTCAGCACCTACAAATATCTATATAAACAACAGAGTCTAACATCAACCTACTAATAGTTATCCGCCTTATGGAATATGACATTGACCTACTGTAATAATGTACTGAATATTTCAATACTACTATTTGTTATAAGACTCGAGTCAAATAATACCATTCTAAAAGTAAATTATTAATCGGCGCTTGATTGTAGGTCTCCTGATGTCCAAGTAATAATATTATATGATATCACCATGTTGGCACCGGTTTTTTTTTTTTAACGAGTGGAAATGACATTACGCACCATACCCGCCGCTAGCTAGGCGACGGCCGTGTGTGGGACTCGCCCGGCCGGGGCCGGGAATACCCACTAAAACCACTCGGTTACCCTCGGGCCCTGTGTTGAGAGTGTCACGGGGTCGGCCCGAAGGCCTAGACGCCGTGCATCTATATCACATACCTAGTTGTAAATAAAAAATTAAGTAATCACATAATATGGTCTTTCCCTTACCTTGAAGGTTTAAATGTCGTCTCATTGTTACGGGAATATTAGTCCTCAGTTATCTGATGGGTGTTTGTTGTGCGATTTTCGAGAAGCTGCATTATGTCAGCTCGACAATGAGTACAAAAACATTGTGGAGTGTCGCAAATATTACCAATTTTTCTTTTGTATCTGTTCAATGCACTGGTAAATAACATTCCAATCATAAAGATAATGAAGGCGGTCTGCTTCATTTCTGTGGGTATATATGTCTGAAGAAGCACGGTGGTAGTTTGCTGTCGCCATGCCGTTATGCTAATGGCCGAACCCAGCTCACGGTGAAATCTAAAAAGGCGGTGTATCAACGCAGACTTCTCTGCTTATACAGAAGAGTATCGATGTTTATAATTATTAAGATAGAAGTTATATAATGTCTCGAGTGGCAACCGCGCACCGGAAGACAAGGGAACCGACGACCTGGCGAAGTTCGCGGGGAACCGCTGGATGCGGGAGGCGCAGGTCTGGTCCTCGTGGAGAACCTTGGGGGAGGCCTATGTCCAGCAGTAGATGTCTTTCGGCTGAAATGATGATGATGGTGATGAAATAGGAAAACACACCATAATGTACACAATTACTTAGTTAACGTGGTGGCCAAGTGAAGTTTTTTTTAAATAATTATTAACTAGTGCTTGACTGCAATCCCGCGTGATGGTAAGCAGTCAAATCAAAATCAAATCAAAAATGTTTATTTGCTAGAATACGGTACAAAGGGTGTTACAGTGCATTTTTTTCAGCGTATCCTGCCATATATGGCGTGCAAATTTATTATTAAAATTACGTCATCCAAATTCCATCGATTTATCTTCTAAGTAGTCCTTAATTCTATAATAGTTTTTCGATAACAAAAATTTAAAAAGCATTTTCTTAAATAATGTCAAAGGTAATTCTTGTAAACTATTTGGTGTGTTACAGTGATGCAATCGTTGATGGTAAAGCGCACTAGTCTATTAAGCCTATTCACTTAAAAAACTTAGGAGTAGGAACGATGACGGCAGTTGAACGAGGTGATGCCATGTTAAACCCAAGACCAACAGGACCAACGATGCTGCGCCAAAGGGAAATTGATCTAGAGACTCTCCACGACCAAATTCCCTACACAACAACATTTCATTCGCATCGTACCCGGCTCACATCGCAACACAACTGCTCAGACCCGTCCTCCGTACAGCTTCACCAGACATCATGCCGGAACACGACGAATCGCTTGGCGGCAAGACCTTGTCTGGTGGGTGGTAACATCTGCCGGCAGCCGATTTTATGGCCTACCACCGAGTGTAGTAACAAAGAGTAGAAGTCGTGGTGGCCTAGTGGTTAAAACATCAGCCAGTGAAGTATGAGTGTGTGGGTTCGATTCCATGTCAGGGAAGTACCAATGTAACTTTTCTAAGTCATATATACTTTTCAAGTACTTATATCTTGGACACCAATGGCTGATAATAAGGTGAAGGAAAACATTTGAGGAAACCTGCACTTAAAGTCTGAAATCGCCAACCCTCATTGAGTAAGCGTGGTGATTACGCTCAATCCTCCTCCGTATAAGAGGAGACCTGTGCCCAGCAGTGTGACGATAAAAACGTTTATGATGATGATGACTAAGGTTTTTACAATTAATGTTTTAATAAAAAAAAATATTATGGTTTTAGTTTATGAATGTTACGATTATAAGCAGGTATGTATTTTGATTTATTTTGTTTATGTATTCGGTACACACAATCTTCAGTTAGAATATCACTTATCTCTGCGGAAAAGACCTCGCCGATTTCTCATCATAATATATAAGTAATATGTTATTTCTGTTGCATAAATCCCATTTTCTTCCATATTTTTTTTAATAATTATAAACTAGCGCTTGACGCAATCCCGCCTGATGGTAAGCAGTGATGCGATCGTTGATGGTAATACGTAATGAAACTTTACAAACGAGTTATCAAAATGCACAGAATGTGTTTCTACTATAAATTATTTTTTGTTAGTTACTGTGATTTGTTTGCAAACGTAAGTACTGTGTTTCGAAATAATATAAATTAAAGTACTTTCAAATGGTAATATCAGCAGCACCTCACTTCGTTATTAAATACTAAGATTTATAGATAGTAAAAGTTCTCTTTATCTGGAATCTTGATCTTCTTCATTAGGAAGCTAATAGCTTTCCGAAGCAGGAACGTGTACTATAGTCGGAGAAGCAGATTTTTTTTGTAATACTTTGCTCAGTATTCACTGTTTAATCGTGTTGGAGCAACTGAATCACAAGTGTTTCTCACAATCATAATAGAGTCTCGGACATAAAGTTCTCTTTATAAAAGATTTGAATATATTAAGACTAGGTTGTTGAATTTGGGTAGGAAGTTAATATAAAACGTGTACATAAACATCTTTGGAGACAGATGAAAGGTTTTGTGCATGTTGTCCCTGGTGCGTATTGAAGGTGAAGTTTTGGCAGGCAGGAGAGCCAAGAACCTGCCGTTCTCCGGACCGTAGCTTAGTGTTACCAATTAACAGGGGTGCTTTCTTGACTAACAGAGTTTTTTAAATTAAATTATAAACTAATGCTTGACCGAAATCCCGCCTGATGGTAAGCAGTGATGCAATCGTTGATGGTAAAGCTCTCTAGTTTATTAAGAGCTTATTCACTTTAACCTTGAAGACACTTAAATAACTTAACATTGTAGTTAGATGTAAGATCTTATCAGAGTTGAGGTGTGTCCACAAATGTGCGTCACATTTAAACGAGCCACACATATTTTCTCTTTTTTGTTTGGGATGCGAAATCATCAAATGAGCCTGGTGTTCGGATCAACATATTTTTCTTTGTTTATATCATTACAAATTACAAAGCAGTAAGCTTGTTTAAATGATAATATTAATGAGACCTTAAATCATACCTCTTTGTTAATAAGTGGATAATGTTGTGGTTTTTATATTGATTTTGTTTATAAATAGTATGTTCTTTACCGATAGATAATGAAATATATTTGATCCTTAAAAAATAAAAAAGGGATACATACAATATACGCACATGATTTCTTTTACAGATCAGGATAAAAATTGTGAAATCCTGTGACAAAAATAACTGAAAAATGTAAATAGGAAAAAAACGGCACTTTAATATTTACAAAACTTTTTTTTAAATTAAAATTTTAAACTAGCGTTTGACCGCAATCTCGCCTGATGGTAAGCAGTGATGCCATCGTTGATGGTAATCAAATCATGCAATTCCATTGCACACTCACCAGAATGCATTCTATAGAATACCGAAAGGTTGGCTACTCTACGCCTGTGCTACAGGCTTTGTCCGTTTTCAGTTAAATCTGGATCGCCAATCAGCCTCTTCGCACGCCTCTCTACTGAATCCAAAGCAGCCAGGTGACATTTCGTAGCACCAGCCCAAATGTGGCTGCAGTACTCCACATACGAGCGGACCTGTGCTTTGTACAACATTAGAAGTTGTCTTGGTGTGAAGTATCGCCGGACCTTTGCGATGACGCCAAGTTTTCTGGCAGCCACCTTGCCCTTGGATTCAATGAACCTCCCAAAGTTTAGGTTCGGGGAAATCTCAACTCCCAAAAGCTGAAGGCGGTCGGTACACTCCAAGGATACATTCTGAAGAGTAGAAGCCAAGGTGAACGGGCTCCTTTTGGCGGTGAAAAGAAAGAGTAGAGAGAGAACAGAGTTGCAGAGAGAACAGACCCTTGAAGAACACTTGAAGAACATTGGTCGACATGGGCTCCGATGAGCCTCTGTCGACAACAACTCGGAAGGACCGTTCAGAAAGTCTTTTACCCAGCCAGTCAGGCCAGCGGAAATGCCGTACGCTGGAAGCTTACTCAAAAGGCCAGCGTGCCATACCCGGTCGAAGGCCTTCGAGAAATCAAGGGTGACGGCAATCACTTCCCCATTTTTCTCGAGGGCCTCGCCTCATAATTGAGTGGCATACATTAGTAGTTCCCCAGCTGAAATATTGCATCGAAACCCGTACTGATGGTCATTGAGGAGATCGTTACCTTCAAGTAAGCCAAGAGACGCGAGTTCAGCAAACGCTCCATAATCTTGCAGAGTACATATGGAGGTTACAGAAATCGCCCGATAGTTGGTAGGATCGGCACGACTACACGTTTTGGGCACGGGTTGCACGTTGGCAACCAGGCTTCCAGGACTTGGGCACTATATCAGTCCTAAATGAGAGGCGATACAAGCGCGTCAATACAGGAGACAACTCGGGCGCACATGCCTTAAGAACATCGCTGGTATACCATCCGGACCACCAGCCTTATTCACATCCAGATAACACAATACTCTCAGAACCTCCTTATTCCTAATGCGAACCTCTAAATAAAACGAATCGAACAAAACATTTCTGGTTTAATGAAATTCCAAAAAAGAATATAAATTCTTTAGCATTTGCTAATGCTGCTGTAGCTAATACAAGATCAATTAAGACATTTCTACATCCTTAGGTGAAGTAGATATCCATTCCAGTTTCGCTCGATTTGGAACAAACTGAATTTGAAAAGTTGTTTTCAATAGTAATGATGATACTACATATTATGTACTTGAATGGCCTGACCAATAAAACATTTACCATAATTAACTCATACTGTGCCGACCTTCTGTGTGGAAGAAAAGTAATTTATATCCCTGAATGAATCAATTTGTCGACATAAGTACCTTCGTAAGTAGATAATTATTTATTTAGAGCGCACAAAAATAATGAAGGCCCTTTATGTCCATCACGTTATAATAACCTGTGTTTGTGATCCGGACGATTTTAATCATTCATACAATGACAATTTAGGTTGTTCACATACACATAATTAAAACGACTGTATTTGTACAAAGCACAGGTCAACTCGTGTGTGGAGTACTGCAGCCACATTTGGGCCGGTGCTGCGGTTTCGCTTCTTTTTTTTTACCGCGTACATCGAGAGACTGGAACAATTTTCCGGCGGCGATGTTTCTGTCACACTACAATTTGAGTGTCTTCGAGGCTAGAGTGAATAAACTAGCGCGCTTTACCATCAACGATCGCATCACTGCTTACCATCAGGTGGGACTGCGGTCAAGCGCTAGTTTATAATTTATATAAAAAATATAATATAAAAACATTTTTTTTTTTAGTTTTATAAGTTAAATACATTTACATTTCTATCTTCTTCTTCTTCAGCCTATAGATGTCCACTGCTGGACAAAGCCCTCCCTCAAGGCTTTCCACGATGACCGGTCTTGTGCTGCCCCTACGCTGCGTCTTCCAGTACGTGGCTGCCACTCCAGAACCTTACTGCTCCATCGGCCATCGGTTCTACGAGCGATGTGCCCTGCCCACTGCCACTTCATTTTAGCGACTCGAAGAGCTATGTCGGTTACTTTGGTTCTTCTGCGGATCTCGCCTATCTAGCTCCAACAAATTGAATGTAGCAAAGCACTCAATGTCAGTTTAACAATGAATGAACTAACAGTCAATAGAACAATCGCATGTTACTACAATGGGAACATTAAACTTTTAAACAATTTTCACCTAAATGGTTGTGGTACAAAATGTTACAATTTATATGCTTTATGATACGTGATGGCTGCGATCCGGCTTGACATAATGCACTCATTATCGGTCACGCGAGGCGCGGTAACTGGTGGCGTGTCGCTGAGGTGCTCACTCTCGATCAACTCATGTTCTTAGCTCCACACGAACATACATATTTATTTATATTTTTAATGAACCATGCTTAACCTTTTGCCAATGTGGACCTTAAGAACGAGACACACTAAATAAACGTTTCTTTCGCGTCGTATCGTTGACTTGGTGCTCGCACATAGCTCACTGTCCGACTCACACGGTCTTAACTTTCTGTCACAGAATACTTTACTCATTTAAATTTAGGTTGAAAGTGTTTATTGTGAGAAGTTCGTGAGATTGTGGAATTAATGGTGACTTCGTTATATTGACCCTCTTTACGTTTTTGTTTACCGAATTTGTGTATTCATAAAATAATTTAATCACGACTTTTATCTAGACGAACTGTATTTTTAATGAGGACTTTTATTTTAGATTACTGTGGCACGACTGAGTATTGCAGACATATTTGGGCTGGTGCAGCAAAATGGCATCTGGCTAATTTGGATTCAGTTGAGAAGCGTACGAAGAGGCTAATAAGTGACTCTGATTTGATTTTGAACAATTTCCAACGCCTGGAACACAGGCGTAGGGTGGCCAGCCTTTCGGTATTCTATAGGATGCATTTAGGAGAGCGTGTATTACACGATATTTACAGGAATTACATGACATAATTCCGCTATTACCGTTCCATATTCGGATGACCCGTCGTACGGAGAGTATCCGTCCTTACGTTGTTGATACCGGTACGATCCGTGTAGTTACCATGAGTTTTCAATACGAGACCTGATCGTCGAAATCGAGCGCGTTTGGCGCTCGCATTCGTTGAGAGTTCTTACAACCTTTAAGCGGGCCAATCGATGAGTCAAACGTGCTCGATATCGATGATCGAGTCTCGTAATGTAAACTACTGGTAGCTATACTGGACGGATTCCGCCTCGTTTTTATACCGCGTAAGTACATTGAGGGACTGGGACAATTTGTCTGATTACAATTTAAGTGTCTTTAAGGCAATAGTGTGCTCTTAATAAACTAGTGTGCAATACCATCAATAATTGCATCACTGCTTACCATCAGGCAGGATCGCCGTCATGCATTAGTTTATTAAATATTTTTTTTATTTAAATAAAGAGTGTGAGTGTGGTGGTGAAGCTATTGAAAGAACCATGATGCCGTGAGCAAAGTTTGTGATATTTTTATTTGTCGATATTTGTATTTAAAATGCATGACACATGTTTGATAACTTAACTACCATGATTTAACTATCGATTATAGTTATAAAAATAAGAGCGTTACTCGGTACTAAAATTGGATTATAATCGTCCTCGAATTATAAATAGCTCTCTCTCTCACATACACACATACAATATGAGTGATGTCTGAATAATGAACAGGAGTACATTGGAGTACCCCGGCACAATGGCCCTCATCCTTATCTCTTATCCACTCGTGTACGCCGAGGACTCGTCGAATAATTGAGGAAAATTGGACTAATAAGATATTTTACGCTGATTTGCGTTACAACAAAGAAGATACCTGTTTATATCAATACTAACACGGTTATTTATCAGAGGATTATGTTCTACATTGGTATAATTTTTGTGAGATTTAAAAGACATTCATCTAAACTTGTCGGATGAACGAACAAATCATGAATGGTATACCTTTTTCGTAGCTTGCACTGTTCCACTACTGGTCAAAAACCTCCCTCATTTAATTCTATCCTTCGCGTGTTAATACGTCAAAATGCTTGTCTGGTAAAACATCAGAAGACCGTCATCTATATTATTATCAATTAGTGCTCTAACCTACGCCTCAACACTCTAATTAGGCTTTTCTTAGAACTTTTGAAAATGTTTAACTTCAACGTTAATTGTTTAGTTGGTTCAGAACTTAAGAAGGAATCTAGACGTTTTGATTAACTTGGATTTTCGACAGTTCCTAATAAGTAGTTAAGTTTGTAATTTTGATTTAGGTAAACTAAACTAAATATTAAGATATTGCATGGAAATTTAGTACTCGTGAAAACACAATATCAATGTTAAAAATTTAACGTTGAACTGTTTTAAATTAACGAACAACGAACATAGTTAAAAGAGGACCGTCTTTGGTCGCGGTTGGTTATGTTAACAACTCAGCTTGGTTTCATTTCTCCTAGGGAGGCTTCATTATCAACGTTTTTTTCACATTATTTAACTTCGACCGTAGTCTGTACTCATTCACTGTTATGGTAACTGCGGTCAGGTTTATACGAGTATATATGTGAATTTGGAGACTTACTTCACTGATTGTATTCTTTAGGCATTCAATCTTATAAGTAGCACAGAGAGGATAGAACAAATGGGTGGGTTCGTAACGTCACTTAATAACCGTAATCGCGAGCAATTTGTACCTGTCTTAAAGTTCAATAATTTTAAAACAAACTTGACAAGATAACAACGAGACTAGACACTTTAAACACGCAGCGAGTTATTTCACCTCCCTCGCAACGAGAGGTTCTAGAGGGCCAATCGAGTGCACCCTAATTATTTGTAGAAGCCACCTGCCACGCTTCTTAATTTTGACAGTTAAGAGGTTGACACTCTTTGTCAAAGTTGTGAAGGAGGGCACTTGTCGCCCCCGCCCTAAGCCCATCCGCGAGTGTAAAGTAGCGGGACGTGCCTCGCCGGCGCGACCGAGCCGATCATATTATTCGAACAACCTGTTTCTATAAATTTAAAAGGTGTCGCCATTTGAAGCTGTTCCTACAGTCTGAGCAACAACACGAGGTGATAAGCAAATTAAATGAGCACACATCTCAGCGTGTTATCATCCTGGTTTATTGTTCTTTTTCAAATCCCTATGTTGTCGTTTATCTTGAACACAATAATAATGGTACCTTACCTGAGTGCATATAGATTATTCGTGAATATATTTCCCTACTTTTTTTAAAGAAATGAAACGAAGGAATATACAAAAGTTAATTCAAGATAAAGACATCGACTGAATAATTCAGACTATTAAATATAGTAAATATAACTATGTAGTTAGCTAGCTAAGAACTGAAAATCTAAGTATATTATATGGGCGCCTTTCATTTTAAGCACGATTTGATTTGACTTCATTGTTATTTACACTTGTATTTTCAGTTGTGTCTGTGATACATTTTTAATTTGACATACTTAAAAATGTTGTTACAATGTTCTAGTTTCCGATTGATTTAATACTGTTTCTAATTTAGTATTACAAATTTATTTTGCCGTTTCGTTATCCGTTTAATTATTTTAAAATTAATTTGCCACATTATCCACTTGTTTTATACTTGTTTTTTTTAGGGTAGTTTTGTGTAACACAAGCAAAAGGGTCATTCTTGATTCTGTGCTCGTGGAATAAACACCCTGAATTGAAGTGAGAAGTTTTCTTTGTACTCTTTGAAACATTTCCCTGACAATTCTTATGATACTGTGTACATATTTGAGTGATATATTGGTGCAAATCTAAAATATGTCTATCAATGACGGTGATCATGCGCCGACATATACTAAGAAAATTCTCCAAAGTTGTGACAATACTTGTGCACATAGGTAATTGAAGGAAGTTAAAAAAATAAATGCGTATTAATACCGCTTTGTGGAGCTTTACAACATAATAGCTGCTTGTTTGAAACACGTCTCAATTGTAGCCAGGTTCAATGAAGGGCGTTTTTTCTATGTTCTATAATAGCTTGCTTATAATAAATGTGACTCTATTCACGACGTGAGAACTTCATTCAACATTAGTGTTTTTGTGAACGCTAATGGATGACCATACATTCCCTTGTATTTCTGCCACCAACGTACACTTGAGTGTATATTTCTACAACTCACCCACTACCACATACACATCTATATATCACATAAACTTTCTTACGTAGGTATGTAGGGTACAATAAACGTTTCAAGAATAATAAAAAGGTATTCCTGGTTCGCAAATGGGGACCGTCGGCTCGACTGGAGAGATAGATCTTATACTTTTTCCGTAAACGGATTCACCGTGCGCCGCGCCGCCGTCGGCGTCGGTGAAACTGCCGGTGAATGAATAAAAATAATGGCAGCGCCGGCCGGATAATAATCAGTTTATAAATGCTTTCAACTTTACTTTGAAATATCGATTTGCTGAAAAGCTAGAAGCGAACCGTAACACAGAATACAGAATTACGCAAATTGAATTCGAAATAAACATGGTGAAATAGATTTTAGAACGGAACCGTCCAAATGTTCCAAATGGATTCTGGCAGTATTTATACAATTATAGCGCTGCATACGTAAAGTTTGCTAAATTTTGGCAACAGTTGCGGAGTTGTCCAACTTTATGCGAGTGCTTGTCGTCGCGATACCAAGTTGTTGACATCTTGAGCAGCCGCCGCCGCCTGCGACTGTACGTGTTCCAAGTATGTGCGGCCGGACGGAAATATACAGCGTGATAAAGTGCGGCCAACGCATCATTCGCAATTATCACGCTTCACTAGGTCACACCTACTCCTTAATGTAACTCATGTCTGCTACATCACAAATTGGGCACCTTGAGTAAAAAGTGTCATGCAAGCTGATAATGCGTTCTGCAATTACTTTGCCCCGCTTTCAAAGGGAGAGCCATTGAAGGCGTTATTTCGTGTGCGTAAAGATCCTAATAGCGTGAGTGGCGTCGCGAACCAAAATCCTATTAATCTGATACAATGAGCGTGTAATACATGGTACTGTACTTAGTCAACGTGTTGTAATGTGGGATGAGCCGTCCCTGCTAGTGTTACATAGAGCTTAATGTCACAAGCGAGCGCACATCAAACAGAACTCATTAATTATACGAATCAGTAGCGTTCATTCAGGCAACACAAAATATAATATAATCTAAGACAGTCGTGATACTGGGGCGAACGCCGCCGCGTGTATACAAACAGTATTAACTCACGAGTCCACGGTAACAAGCGATGTACAAACACTTTCAGGGAACTATGCTGCCGACACGTTGATTTCTTTTAGTTTTTTACAAAAAAATAGAAACTGACTTCAACAAAACACTTAAAAGGAAAAAATAATTTTACTTTTGTCATGGCTTTAGATGTCGGCGTCTCGAGGTTTCTGTTTCTGGTTTCTGTTTTTTTGTAAAGAGTTTTTATTTTACACATGTACTCCACAGAGTAGGCAACTCGTGGACATTCGAAAATTACCTATTAAACGATTTAAAATCTATATTAAGACCAAACTTTGCAAAAAGGGGTATTATAAAATCACAGATTATTTAGAAGACAATAAAGCTTAGGATTGAGCTGCTCGCTCTGCAAAGCAATGTCATTAAACAATATGCGTAATTATGCGGAATAATGAGATTTTAATCACTGTTTTTTTAATGTCTGGACTTGAAAAAAAAGATGATAATCCCTGAGTTTGTTTCGGCTTATCTTCTCAGATTTATCAGTTAGGAAATGCCGTCTCCATCTAGTTTAGGAAAATATGACGTGATTAAGTGATCAGAGATCCTAGTTGCATAATACACGACTTGATTTGATACTCAACATGTTAATTCAAACTTATACTCCGGATGTCTTCTTCAATGTAAACTTTTAAATTAATTTTACCCCTTGTATATTATTTTTGTAGACACAGCTGCTGTGCTGCGTGTCGCGGTTCTATTTCGGTACTATTCACGGAAGAAATATTTGTCTGGCTCACAGGTAGTTGTTCTGGGTCTGGCTGTATGTGTATGTGAGTTTACATGTTTGAAGAAACACACACACACACACACACATACATTAGATTTTACAAGAGTGTGGCAACGTTTTAAAAAAATACTATGATAAAAAAGCACTTGGCTCTCTCTAGAACACATTATCATTATATATACTTTGTTTGTTCTTTTATTATGATTATTAATTAGATGTACCTATATATATATATATTTAAATTAGTATGATACATTTTATGTAAGAACATATTTATTGTATAATCTATATATGTAGATAGTACACTATAGACTAAGTACCTTTATAATATCTCTCACCTTTGGCTTGGTATTTCACTCAAAGATTGTCTGTAAAAGATCGCTCTTAGCGGTAAGCCCGCCCATTGTTTTACTTTTGTAAATATCTTCAAATTTGTGTTCTGTAAATTATATGGTATACATAATAAAGAGTATTCTATTCTATATTTTGATATTATATTCCGGTCCGCTGAAAAAAGGCACGGCAAATGCACGGTCAGCATCGGCACATTGTACTTCGACCTACGTCACTAATACGTATGGTTGGCATCAAATACAACATTTTATTAAAATTTAGTCATAAAATCAGTCGCCGGCAGAAGTTACCACCCATTTGACAAAGTCTTGCCGCCAAGCGATTCTTCGTGTTCCAGCATGATGTCTGGTGGGGCCGTACGGAGAACGGATCTGAGCAGTTTTGTTGCGATGTGTGCCGGGTACGATGCGCCAAATGATGATATGTCGATTCGTCGTGTTCCGGCATGATGTCTGGTGGAGCCGTACGGAGGACGAATCGGAGCAGTTGTGTTGCAATGTGTGCGGGGTACGATGCGCCAAATGTTGATATGTCGGGCCTTTGGCCGATCAATCCTCCCTCTGGCGCAACATCGTTGGTCGTGTTGTCAGGTTTAACATTGCATCACCTCGCTCAACTGCAGTCTTCCGTCCTATCAACTCAGTTTTTACTGAATAGGCTCTTAATAAACTAGAGCACTTTATACCATTAACGATTGCATCACTGTTAACTACTTATTACTACCAATTATTTAAAAAAATTGTAATTTTAAGTAATATTAATTTATTGAAGTAATTTTACTAAACATTACTTACTGAACATTGACTTGTATTTATTTTACAACATTTAACATTATATATAAGGCGGTGGTCTTTACATCGTGAAAGGAACCACTTCCCCAATGAGTCGTATCAACGTGATTCTGAATCAACTAAAGGAAACGTTCACCTGCCACGCTATATACTGAAATATGCAAATAGAAATAGTTTTCGTTCGCAGCGGGGCTAACAAGGGATTAATAAGTTTTAGTAATGTAAAATGAATTTCCGCATGAAATTCAAATTCAGTTTTCTTCGCACAAATGTCGCAAAGAGGTGAATAATTTAATAAATGTATGTATGAAAGTGAATAAAACTGTTAATCTGTTATTCGATTGCAATTGAAACAAATGTTTTTTTTTTTCGAGAAAAGCCCGCAGGACCATAAATATTAATTAAAATTATACATTATTATATTTATTATGAAAATAAACTGCGACACAAGTTCATGATTGTTTGTATTTAAAAAACCAGTCGTGTTTCAGTTATTTTTATTAACTTTGAATAGACCCAGCTTGTAATATAATATAAACATGTTTATATGGTGAAAATGAAGGGAATCAGGCAGTGGAACGTGTCTAGAACCTGAAGCATATCGATTTACAGTTCCGTTAATACATGCCTCCCTTCGCACAAGGATTCGATTATCTATGCTAATACCTATACAGTATGTTAAGAAAACCCTGTCCGACCCGTGAAGGTGTTATTAGGTATCGATAACTGATTCTACTAATGGATACAAAACCGGGCTAAACTTTAAAAAAAATCCCCCTAAAAAAATAAATATTATTTCGCAAAAAGTGGTAACTTAATAAATGTGCGTTCACCCTTCCGCGGGCGGCGGGCGACAGGACACGCGGCACGTGGTCGCATCGCTATTCGCTCATAATAATACCGATGTTGTCACTTTTTTAAAAATTACCAAATTTCGGGGAAGTTGGAATTAATTCGCGGGAAAAAAAGATTATTTCAAAATTCATTTGTGTTGGTTTTAAATAAATACCTAATAATAATAACAATAATTTTATTAGTACACTTTAAAAACACACATAAGTACACAGGATCAAAAACGTTTGTACAGGGAGTCACTTTAAAAGGCGAACCGAGGCCTCCTAAACTAGGACAAAAGTCTGTGTGGAGAGCCAGGGTTCCTCAAGGTATGGCACACAAATGGTATAAGGTGACGTGCAAGTACTTATATGAACACAAATACAGATAATGCAAATAGAAAAGAAGAAGAAAGACAACAATAATAATACAAAAACAATACGCCTTAGATATATATTTTTTTTTTATTAAAATATAAACCAGCGCTTGACCGCAATCCCGCCTGATGGTAAGCAGTGACGCAATCGTTGATGGCAAAGCGCACTAGTTTATGAAGAGCCTATTCACTCTAGCCTTGAAGACACTCAAATTGTAGTCCGAAACACCGCCGCCGGCAGATTGTTCCAGTCCCTCGATGTACGCGGTATAAAGGAGGAGGCGAAACGCTTCGTCCGGATCGTAGAGGTGTTAACAACATAAGGGTGGAAACTCGCCGTACGACGGGTCGTCCGATGGTGGAACGGAGATGGGGGAATTAAATCGTGCAATTCCCTCGCACACTCCCCAGAATGTATCCTATAGAACACCGAAAGGCTGGCTACTCTACGCCTGTGCTCTAGGCGAGATACTTAAGAGACAATAGTAATAAGATTCTCGGTTTCGTCGTACGTTAACTTCTGCAACCAACCTGTAAGTTTCGGTTTAACTTCCCGTTTAGTCAGGGAGTAGATGGGTATAGATTTTTGAATTTTATTATACAATCGAGAACTAGTCGCTGCATACTGTCGGCTGGCAAACATAGACCGGCATTGAACTATTTCGCATACAGGAGTGCCTTTTCGCCTTTTAAGTTTAGTGAGATCTAGATTTAGGGTGGAGTGTTTATTTGGTCATGGTTATTATATTTGGTCATGTGTTTACCTAACCTTTATTATTTTTATGGGTCGGACAGGGTTTTCTTAACATACTGTATAAAGCTGAAGAGTTTGTTTGTTTGTTTGAACGCGCTAATCTCAGGAACTACTGGACCGATTTGAAAATTTCTTTTTGCATTGGATAGATCCTTAATCCAGGCTATAACACAGGCTATAACATCACGCTGCGACCAATAGGAGCGTAGCACATCAAAACCTACGCGGGTGAAACCGCGTGGCGCAGCTAGTAAATGATATTCGTGCTAGTGAATCCGCTCTTGTAAACACTGATTGTTAATAGCAACGTGTTTCCGACGAGGTCTCATGTTAACATCGTGCACTAATGTTAATACGATGATCATATAATTTCCATGCTTATGTAAGTTCACGTTAAAATGTTTCAGAAATCATGCACATCGAGGCTTGGCTCGACGTATAACACTATAACGGCATCGTCACTCAGGGAGCAGGCACTGCTGGGAGCCCAGGGCGAGTCATTAGTCAGATGGCAGATAAAACGGCCACAAGCGGCCATATCGGCCGCAAAGCGCGCTTTAATTGTAGCCTGTTATTAATAGTAGCCGATTACATCGAGGCCCATTGTGGAGCAAATAATCAACTATTTACGAGCGTTTAATTACGGAATCAGTTATATTAGATGGCCACTCTAATGGAGTTATGTCGAAACATTTGAATAATATGTCATATTTTATGAAGTTGTAAATCATTCAAACACAACAATAAACGAATCGGACTTGAGCACGAGAGGTTCCGTAGCATTATCTATAAAATATTAAAATATACTAAATTATAACCTTTTAGAAGTGAAAACCTGTTTAGCAGCATTGTGCACTTTTTTGGAAAGAGTCAAAAATTATAAACTTTCTTCAGGACACGTGACTTGATCGAAAATTCGTAAGTCGGAGTAAGAGTACAGTACTGTAACGAGTATTTATACTCGTTTATGCTACGCAGGACTGTTACGCGCATCTTGACGTAAACATGTAATATACTATTGTGTAGTGTGAAGTGCAGTAAAAAGTGAATGTGGTGTCAATTGCAAATATAATTGCGACGATAAAGGTAATGATTCTTTCGATATTAAATATATATTCATTGATATATTGTTGAATATTCGTGCTTTCGTCATTAAAATAAATAGCATCGGTCCGTTAGTGCAGCGATTGTAGATTATGCTATTATTTACAAAACTATAACAATAAGATTACCATTCCATCAATGTTTTCTTATAGTTGTCACGTTTAAACGTCGTCAGAGAACCGACCTTACAGGCAACCGAATTTTTTGTCATTTATTTTCTTTAAATGACATTTTTTCTGTTGGTAGGTTTGCCCCAATACATTCAAGTTTTCACTTCTAATAATTTTTAAAGTGAAAAACGTAGGCAGTTAGGCTACTGAAATATACAGAATATATAAAGCATCTACCCGTTTAATTTCAAGGAAAAAAATACTTTCATTTCATGGGAGCCCCACTAAAATATTTATTTTAACCTTTTTTTTTTGTTATAGCAGCAACAGAAATACAGCATGTGTGAAATTTAAGCGGACTATGGAATTTAAGTAATAGGGTCCCGTTTTTACTCATTGGGTACAGAACACTAAAATTATTTCGAAAGTATCAACAAGGAGCCGCTCAAAAATATAGTCTCAGATCACGATTAAAACTGAGATATAAATAAACTATACAATATGAAAGTACGGAGGAATAATAATAAATGTTTATTCAGCAACTTAAATAACTTATGCTAGTTACATTTAGGAGCATCCTTTTAAACAATTGATTTGCTTGTGTTAGGATGCTCCGCACTCCCTATGTTATACAAAACTAAATAGTTATTTAAGAAAACAAAAAAAATGGAAAACCAAAAAGAAATGCAGAAAAATAAAATAAAAAAATACAAATTGGATTCGCACGCTGGAGTGTGGTACGGTTTAATGTGAGGGTGTGTTTGTGAGAGTGAAAGTGTGGGAGTATGTGCATATGTTTATGATGAGAATAAAAAACTGTGTGTGTATATGGATGTGTAAGGAGAGTGGTAATGTTGGAGGAGTAAACAGATTATTAGATTTGAGTGTATTTGAGCCCATGTTAGAACGACTGCGTATTTGCCAGTTAACCCTGCGACTCTGTCTTGGGATCGAAAAATGATGCAACACATTATTTACAAATAACTGCATAAACCATTCTGGTTTAGTTTATAATTATATTTTTATTGACTGTACAATATTTTCAACGTCGTTATACGTTTTAGTTTTCAGCCATGCAGTCATTGTGTTTTTACACTCACGGTAAGAAAGTGAATAGAAGTTAAGTTCTTCGTTTAGTAGATTGTACAAATAAGATGACTGACTAGGACATTGTCTCTTTGCGAATGTCGACCTTGATGCTACAGGGGGAGCAACAGGATTCCTCCGTCTGCTTGTCGTTTTATGTGGCTTGTAAGGTAATGATTTGCATCTTTGCATCTTCAATGCCTGAGGTTCGCATTCGGAACAAGCAGGTTCTGAGAGCGCTGTGTCGTCTGGACGTGAATAAGGCTAGTGGTCCGGATGGTATACCAGCGATTGTTCTTAAAGCATGTGCGCCCGAGTTGTCTCCTGTATTGAAACGCTTGTATCGCCTCTCATTTGGGACTGGTATAGTGCCCAAGTCCTGGAAGCTTGCCAACGTGCAGCCCGTGCCTAAATAGGGTAGTCGTGCCGATCCTACCAACTATCGGCCGATTTCAATCACCTCCATACTTTGCAAAATTATGGAGCGTGTATTGAACTCACGCCTCTTGGCATACCTGGAAGGTAACGATCTCCTCAGTGACCGACAGTACGGGTTTCGCCGCAATCGGTCAACTGGGGACCTACTAGTGTATGCCACTCACTTGTGGGGCGAGGCCCTCGAGAGAAATGGGGAAGCGATTGCTGTCTCCCTTGATGTCTCGAAGGCCTCCGACCGGGTATGGCACGCTGGCCTTTTGAGTAAGCTTCCAGCTACGGCATTTCCCCTAACCTGACTGGCTGGGTAAAAGACTTCCTGACTGAACGGTCCCTCCGAGTTGTTGTCGACGGATGCTCATCTGAGCCCATGTCGACTAATGCCGGTGTTCCTCAGGGGTCTGTTCTCTCCGCAACTCTGTTTCTGCTGCATATTAACGATCTGCTGATGCCCGGTATCTATGGGTATGCAGATGACAGCACAGTTGTGGATAGATACCTGCCGGATGCTCGGGCTAGTAGGGAATCAATCCGGTCCGAAAGAGAGGCCATGGTAGAGCGAACGAGTGTTGCACTTCAGGCAGTCTCCGAATGGGGCAATGCCAATCTTGTAGCATTCAATGCCGCCAAAACGCAGGCGTGTCATTTCACCGCCAAAAGGAGCCCGTTCACCTTGGCTCCTACTTTTCGGAATGTATCCTTGGAGTGTACCGACCGCCTTCAGCTTTTGGGTGTTGAGATTTCCTTAAACCTAAACTTTGGGCGGTTCATTGAGTCCAAGACCAAGGTGGCTGCCAGAAAACTTGGCGTTATCGCAAAGGTCTGGCAGTACTTCACATCAGGGCAGCTTCTACCAGTAATGTTGTACAAAGCACAGGTCCGTTCGTGTGTGGAGTACTGCAGCCACATTTGGGCTGGTGCTGCTAAGTGTCACCTGGCCACTTTGGATTCAGTGGAGAGGCGTGCGAAAAGGCTGATTGGTGACCCTGATTTAACTCGAGTTGGTCTCCAAAGCCTAGAGCACAGGAGTAGAATAGCCAGCCTTTCGGTGTTCTATAAGATACATTTTGGGGAGTGTGCGAGGGAATTGCACGATTTAATTCCCCCATCTCCGTTCCACCATCGAACGACCCGTCGTACGGTGAGTTTCCACCCTTATGTTGTTAACACCTCTACGATCCGGACGAAGCGTTCGCCTCCTCCTTTATACCGCGTACATCGAGGGACTGGAACAATCTGCCGGCGGCGGCGTTTCCGTCGGACTACAATTTGAATGTCTTCAAGGCTAGAGTGAATAGGCTCTTAATAAACTAGTGCGCTTTACCATCAACGATTGCGTCACTGCTTACCATCAGGCGGGATTGCGGTCAAGCGCTGGTTTATAAATTAATTAAAAAAAATATGTTTAATTAGAATTGTATTAATTACATAAAGCTTTCTAACGGTCAAGGTTTCACATTCCTGATAAAGGCTCGCTGTTGAAAATATATAAGGTTTTAATAGCACGACCTTCAGTAAAGACCTTTGTGCTCTCTCAAGGTCCAGAAATTTTATTTTGGTTGCACCACCCCATGCCGGCAGACAATATGCCAGTACGGATTGTGCTACTGCCGTGTAAATCTGTAGCAGAAGTCTTTTAGAAGTTATGTAACGTTATAAGTTTCCCTACGCGTTTCATTATTAATTCTATGTGCGAGTGCCAAGACAACCGTTGATCAACCATAACGCCTAGGTATTTTGTTGAACTAAGTCTGTTAATTTCTACACATGATTCACAGACAGTTTGGATTCGATGGATTCCGGCATTTGTGAATCTTAATTTTGAATTCAGGGGGGGGTTGAGAAGAATTATGTTTTAAAAAACAAATGAAGTTAGTTTTAGAAGTGTTTAAGTTAAGAAGGTTTTGTTCAAGCCATGCCGCAATCTTGATCAAGCCACGTTCGGCTCTTACCTTTACATCGATCCAAGTTTACCGCAGAAAACAACAGCGGTATCGTCCGCGTAGGAAATAATAATTCCATCATCAACCTGCATGTCACATAGACTATTGATATAGATCAGAAAGAGTGTAGGGCCGAGAACACTACTCTAACCGACTCCAAAATCAACGTTCTCCTCAGAGCTCACGACTCCACCGATCTTAACTTTTTGTTTACGTTCACTTAAGTAATCTCTGAGAAGGGCAAGTGGTGTTCCTCTTATGCCAGTCGATTCCAACTTGCCAAGGAGAGCGGGGACAGATACTGTATCGAAGACCGTTTTAAGATCCAAGAAAAAGGAGAGGCACCTGCCTCCGTTGTCTACCTGTCTAGTAACAGATGAGGCAAGCGCCAGCACTGCATCCTCTGTGGACTTATTTTGTCTGAACCCATACTGTGAGGATGTGAGAGACCTGAATTTATTAATCTTTCAAGTATTTTAGACAATGACTGTAATACAGAAATTGGCAAAATGCATAAAGATTCCAGAAATGGGGCTATACAAACGACAAACTAAAAATCTACACTGGATCGCAGTATCACGTATCCATCGCTATATTAAAGCGATTAATGTCCAATAAAGTGGCAGTTTACCGGCAATGAACGATCCATCACCGCGCCGCATCGCTCGTTGCTCATATTAGACTCGTATTGGGTAACAATATTTACCGCTAAACTATTTTCATAAATGAAACCTGTGAAAATAGTTCAACCATCAAGTTGAAGTTATTAGAGTATTGCTTTTTGTCATTGTAGTCAAGAGTACTGTGAGCGAGGATTCGTAAGTGATTAATGAAGTCGCGAGTCTAAGAAACGGTTTTGAATTAGGGCTCGGTTAGAGCCTCGAATACTTCAAAACAGTTTTTTTTTTAGTTATTTGTTATTGTTTGGCATTTTTATGAACATAGACGAGAATATTACGATTTTTGAGGATACTTCTACTTAAATCCAGGTAAGTTCAGACTCGATCACAGTTCGCGCCAACAAGCTAGAGATTACCGGGGCGCTGAATTTAGAAATAGTCGACAATTTCATCTATCTGGGGTCCAGTACATATGTATAAGCAACAATGGTTCATGTGAATTGGGAATAAGGAGACGAATAGGTATAGTCAAAAATGCTATATTTCAGCTTCACGAATTATGGCGTGACCACAACATCTCACGGAAGACTAAGATGAAACTCATCAGATCTCTCATCTTCTCTATCTTCAGCTATGGTTCGGAGACGTGGACAATCGAGACCGCATTGACGCTTTCGAGATGTGGTGCTGGAGAAAGATGGGATTTCCTTGACAGCATTCCGCACAAATCAATCAATTTTTCGAGGGCTGGTTGTCACAATAAGACTAAAAAGTGATTTATTAAACTTGTATAACTACTGTACAACAAACCAACTCTATCTCAACATAGATAAATGTTTCATAATGTCATATACGCGGAAAACTCACCCGCTTAGTTTCGACTATACCAATTTATGGTATAGTCGAAATTGAGAGGGTGAGGGTGAAGAAGAGGCTCAGTTCTTAAAAGAGTTTTCACCATTCGGGACCTAGGTCTCGTTATGGACTCCAAATTAACATTTACTAATCACATCGATCACATTATCGGCTCCGCTTTTCGCAGTCTAGGTTTTATTTTGAGAATCGGTAAACCTTTCAAAAATATTACGACTTTAAAAATTCTTTTTTTTTTCTCCGCTCTATTTTAGACTTTTCTAGCCCTGTGTGAAGTCCATTTTTTAAAGTTAATATCAATAGAATAGAAAAGATACAAAAAAGTTTTCAAAATCACAAAATTATCGGAATAATATTTATGAGACTGCATATGAAGATGCATTGTGTAGGCATAAACTGATAAGCCTTCGCAACAGACGTGATACATTTGACATTATTCAGTTGTTCAAAATTTTGACCTTGTTAACCGGTCCACCATCATTACTTGGTAGAATATCCCTAAAAGCACATGCTCGTCTACCCGTACGCCCCTTACGTACAAAACCACTTTTCGTTTTTCCTGGACTAATTAAAACATACACTCGTAGCTCATTCTTGTACCAATCCACTAACAACTATAATAGACAATTTACAGACATATAGATCTTTTAACATTTCCCTTAATAACCTAAAATTAAAGCTAAAAAGTAAATATATCACCTAATTAAAACTTATCTCTTTTGCCAGTTTGCGTCCTTTCAAACTAATAATGGCATATTACGTTTCAGTGAAGTCATGTTTTGATGCAAAAATATTATGTACCTAAACATATTTATGTCTAACCGTCGTCTTTCCTGATAAGAATTTTTCATTATTTTAACAATTATGTAACATTGTCGGCACTATAGGTCTATTATAAGAAACCAACTGTATTTACAACTTATTGTTTGTATATGATTGTTTGATGCCAAAATAAAATAAAAAACAATAAAATAAAAAGACTCTCCTCTGTCTGCATTCGAAGAATTTTGAAATATTTTGGCCATGTTGCCAGAAAGGATGGAGACAACCTCGAACATCTAATGGTTACTGGGAAGGTGGATGGACGATGTTCTAGAGGTCGCAGTCCAATAAGGTGGTATGAACAAATTCGTTAATCTCTGGACACCGGCCTGCATGATGCTATACTCACGGCCAGGGATCGTAACAGATGGAAAACTATTGTAAAGAAGAGGATAATTCCACAGGGACATCATGACCCTTAGTAATAAGAGAACGACTTGAGAAGGAGGAGGAAGCTGAGACTGAAGCCGAGAATAGTATAATTCGCATAAATATAGGAGTGTAGAAAACTGTTGCCAACTCTTATTAAGCTACAGAACTGCATTAAGTTTTCAGTCTATCGCTCTCTGTTAAACGGCGCTACATTTACACAAGTCTCGAACTTACTTTGGGGCTAGCTCAATCTGTGTGATTTGTCCGTATATATTTATATTTATTTATTTATTTATATTTATCATTGCGCGTGCCATTGTGAGGTACTTTACATTAGCTCATGATGCTAAAGTGGAGGCAACACCTGTTAGGGTACTCCTCGCCTACAATCGTAACATTAAACACAAATACTCGTACAGTTTGAGTTCCGTTCGCTTCTCAACACTGACAGATTCGTGAGTAGGGGTCGAGGAGAAGCATTCAAAGTGTTCGAATTCTGTTATTAATTTCCTTTGTAATACTGAATAATTCAAACATGCGATAGTTGGTATGTAACGGTATCTATAACGCCACATGCGTACAACGAGTCATACTGCCATCTTTACGCAAACTCTTGCATCGCTCAAGCAGAGTATATAGCGCAACAAGCATTTTCGAGGAGTTACCCGCTAGTAACAAGTCGCCGACTCGCTTATTAACAGACACCGTCCAATTATATCATTGTTTTAATTGACTACTTTCTCCACAATTCACCTTATAGGGCCATTTTGAAAGCGTCTGTCTTGAGCCAATTAACTTCTATATTCGTTCTGTTAATCTGTGCAATCATTACGTCGGCATAGATTTTGTGAAAACTAGCGCTGAGGTTGAGTATTGCATGGAATCGCAGCATAATGCTGAGCGACAGGTATTTTGAGTGGATGTGACGTTTGTTTACCTCAACACTTTGTTATTTATCTTTGTATTATTGTATTTTACGTCTAGTTTACCGCAAATAAATGTTATTTTTTTCTTTCTTTCATTGACAAATTATAATAAAAATTAAACCAGGAAGTAAATCTATTAATACTGATGTTTTTAATTGAAAGTGTACCATCCACGGTACCATCCTTTGTGGCATTTGTTAGAACAAGTGCTACGTCACAATCATGGGATAAGTTTTCTAAATTAAAATGCACACAACGTCGGCACTGGGAATGAACATTCAGTAAAAGGATTTGTTATCATACCCTTCCGTTATCTGGATCGCTATTTATTCACCCTCCGACACTTTGGCACTCCGGTACTCGGCCGCACTAAACACCACGACGATATCTCACTGTAATAGAGTCACTGGCACAAGCACCGCTCACAAGCTATATTTGAACACAGTCTACTATCCTCAAAGGAAACTTCTTAGTACTGTACAAAGACAGTTCAGACGAGTTTATTCTCTGAGAGCGAGCGTTAGCATAAAATCATAATTTTACGAAAGATAAACCGCAGCCAAATACCTACCTAAGCGTTTTTACAAAATCGATTATCAAGCTCCATTGAGAAACGATGCTTGTAGCTACATTTGACGGAACGGTCTCACAAACTACCAGGAACATATAAATAATTTGATCAGCGACGGAGCTTACCTGATATCGAGTTTGACGAAAAGTCCGTAAAGTGGGCTCATATTAGACGTAAGACGAGATAGAGGCAAAACAACAAACATAACTTTACAAGAAATATAACAGCGCGGCGTTAAATCGCGTCATAAAATAGTGAAACGCAGCAGGATTGGCTTATCTGTCCCCGAGGGAGCGATCTGTGATCGAGACGCCCGCAGTGTGCCCGCGCTTATGGCGGAGCTGATTATTCATGACTTGGAGCAGAATGTGACGAGCAGTAGGTACCGACCGACTGCGTATCTAGTAGTTAATGGCACACGCCTATTAAAAGCAGAATGAGTTCGGATATAGTGATGAGGATCCTTATTTACGACGCTCGGGTTTGTGCAGAATTTACGTTAGAATAAGTACCTGAAGATTAAGAGCCGTCCATCAATCTCTCTTTACGTCGTCGTCGTTCGTTTCTCATGAAGGATCACTTTATAGTTCTTCAAGTTATTATTATTGGTCGCTACTGGTTAAATTCATACTGTTTCTTGGCCATATGTCGACATACTCATTAAACGTTCAGGTTTTTTAATATTTAACAATTATTTAATCCTTGTTTGTTTTTTTAATTACATATATTAAATTACTTAATTTAAATCAGAACGTCGAAGTAAATCTTGAGTAATTTTCAATATGGTATTCCTATAAGCAGAATAAAACACACTAATATTCACGTGATTAGTGTATTCGTAGTTCAGTATTACAGTATTATAGTGAGTTTATAAAAGGATTTCTGATATTTAAGTACTGGAATATTATAATTCGGAATGAGCGCGGGCGGCTCGCCTTGACCACGACGACTGCGGAATTACTACGATGTGGAATATTACAAGAAGCTGGATTTATATTTGTACTAGCAGCATCCACGAGAAGTATTTCCATTTTCCCACATCATGTTAACTGTATCTACATAACAATTATAATCAACAGTATTTGTTTACAGGATTGTTATTTGTAAAGCTCAGTTAGTTACCTAAAATTGTACTAAGTAGAGTATGATTGCCTTAACGAATATGTTAGGTTTGACAACATTTACTGACGCTTAAGTGATCACTATTGTTTTAGCACGTAATGAAATTCAGTGAGTATCATAATCATTTGTGTGTATGTAACGTTAGATATGAATGTGCCCTGATTGGATTATATTCCAAGCGAGAGTATTGGGCGTAACAAGACATCGCAGTGTCCCAATTACTGTCTCATAATATTCTTTGTCTAATATAATCTCATCTCAGATTTCCGCGGAAGTTGGGAGCGAAACCTTTTGCTTTGTAATGTACACAACAGCGCTGATCTATTCATTACCACCCTGAATGCGTGGCGTCTATTAACGGCTTATTTAAATGATTATTGAATTAATTTTCGATTATTAGCGACCTACTTACTGAGTCATACAATACTAACTGCGTTGTTCTATCGGTCTCATTTTCGACGAATATTAATAGTTTAGTTGTTCATAAATGGTAACGATAATTAACAGTAATCGAAGGGTTTCTGTTCACAACATATACATACATAAACTTTAGCCTTCTTACAATGGGGTAAGAAGAAACTACAGAACATCACACCTGCTACCGTCTTAAATATGTTTTAATGTTATAAACTAGTGCTTCATCGCAATCCCGCCTGATGGTAAGCAGTGATGGTAAAGCGCACTTGTTTATTACAAACCTGTCCAATCTATACGTGAATACACTTAAATTATAATTGGACAACAATTGAAGTGATTCATTGGACGATAAATAGACTGTTTGCAGGCAGATAGCATACTCTTATGCATGGTGTACATTCAAGCCTGTTACTACACGCACGCCGGCTGCGGATGTATTAGTAGGTAACTAATGTTAACAGTATTTTGCAAGTATTGAAAGTGTGATGTGGCTATCAGAAGTGTTGCGTTTGGGTTGTGAAGTGGCGGCCGACAGATGATATCGGTGTTGGTAATGTCGGTCGGCCCGGACCGCGCACCACATCAGTTATTCGAAACCCGTTCGAGTCCGCATATTAGTTTATCGCGTCCCGTCGAAAAGGCTAATCCCATTCAACCCTCGGTAAAGCGATTCCGTCGTCTTGCCTCAAACACCTCCTAGCGGCCTTAACCTGCAATAAGGTAAAAACTATTTCTGTGGCGCTCTCGAGCTATTCAAACTGAACTATTCAGTCGTCCAAGTGTAAAAGGAATTCTCTTTGCTCAATTTGTGGCGTCTTTGCTCGCTTATCATTTTGTTAAGTTTCGTGTATTCAAAGCTCCGTCGGGTGCCGTGTTGGATTGTGTGCGCATAACTTATTAATAAACATTTGTTTCGACGACATTGTGTGCAAACTTAGATTTAGTAACATGGAGTTTATCATGGTTTGATAATTTTAGATGATATTGAAAAAAAGCGCGAGCGGATGTTCGCAAGCGGTCAATTGGTTGTGCCGAGACGTCTGCAAAGTTATATGAGTAATTACGACGTTAATCAAATAGAGTGGCTTCTCTCGGAGATTGAATGTTTTATTCAGAGGCCAGCGATATCTGTGCCGAGTGCTCGGCGGCTAATGTTCCCTTTAAACCGCTCATAAAGTTTAATGCGGCCGAACGCGGCGCGGCATGATGCGGCGCGGCGGCATTCGACACGTTACTGCGCCGCACTTCATTAATGCAACCGCCGCCGCGCCGCGCCGCACCGAGCCCGTGCCATGCAAATCCCTTGCCGTCAACACTTCAACAGCGTCTTCGCGGTTTGCTTTAATTCAGTTATCTGCTCCTCAAGAGCTTTATGAATAAAATGACGAACATTAAAAGTTTAAGACAAAACTACTCTTGAAATACATTTAACTACTTTTCAGTTATTAATTCTACTTAAAGTTTGAAGCTCTGCAGAGTTGTGTAAGTACCGGTAGAGAGCGGCTTAGCCGGAATTCCGCCCCTGATCCGCTGCGAGATAACTCGCGTCGCTCAGATCAGATAGCTGCCTAGAAGCGCTCTGTGCGACAATCCTTGTCACTACTGAAACTATTCACTCAGCTCCGATGGAGCGATAGATAAATTAAAAGTTTATTTAAGTCTAACAAGTCCTCGGTCCGAGTGACTGTGCATTTATGTCGCGAAACAACACTGAAACTTACTGTAGGTACAGAAATCCGTCGCGACAAATCGCATGCGTTTCAGCGCGTGCGGAGTTGCGCTATCATCGCGCCACAGTTGCGGAAGCGGGTCCACACAGAGCACTCACTGCGGTCACAGCACGACGCGCGCGACTAGCGGGGGGCGCGCGGGGTGTGCGGGGGGGCGGGGGGGCGGGGGCGCATCGCGCGGGACACGTGCGACGGACACGGCCGGCCCGGGACACTGCCGGCGCCAGCGGGCGCGCGCACCCCCCGCGCCGCTCGCCCGCCGCTCGCCCGCCGCTCGCCCCGCTCGCCCGCCGCTCGCCCCCGCTGCGCGCGCACCGCCCAACGATCCCGAGCGCGCCCGACGCCGAACGAACTCGAGACGATTTTTACATCTGCACTGTTGTGACATTGAAATTCAATTTTCGATTGAGCGGCCTTCGACGTGGCGGCGCGAGCCTCGAATGAGTTCCGGAATCGTGTTCCGGTTTCGTATTTGAATAACGAGAATCGGAATTTTTGTCGGGGGCACGAAAATTACTCGTTTCGACAAGGGTTTCCTTTGTTGAGCTCCGATAATTATTTTGGAAATTTATTGATATGCCACCGATTCGGCGATAACGATTATTGATAAATGTTGCTACAGAATTGAATTCCGAACAGTCTACTATCTACCACGCGCTTTCTTAATACATTATAGAAGTTATTGTCTAAAGCGTTTAAAACATAACTTATGAGAAGCAAACTTTCTTAGAGCCTGTGGAAGAATGCAGCAAATAGATCATTCGAATAAACCTACAGAATTTTCAATACACAATATAAATACATTTACTTTTATATTGTAAAAGTTTCACAAAACAGATAGATTGCTCGCGGCGGTCTTGCTATTTGTGAGAAAAAAAGTTGCCGTAGCACCTAAACAGCGTAGCAACGTAGCGGTATAGTAGCGGCGTAGCAGCGTAGAGGCGTAGCGGCGTGTAAACGCCTGCTAATCCGTAGCGCGTAGCTCTGCGGTACTTTACAAATGGCTACGCTAAGGAATTTAATTTCTTTTATGCTATCGGATATTGTAAGGATTTGCAGCTTCCATATATCTGATGACACTGACACTTATTTTTATTCATGCAGTTTGTGTTAAAAATTGCAGGAGGGTATGATGGGGGGGGGGTTTGTCTAATCGATAGACTTTCTATTTACCCTTATTTTAATGAAATTATATATACAATTAAACCTATCACATATTTCTGTGCATAATTTTTCTGTAGTTGTAAATTTCTAGTAGATATCTCGATAATGGAAAGGCACGTAACTATAGACAATTAAATGCACACTTTAACTTTAAAATTGTATGTGAATTATTAGTTCATTTGGTGGTTGTTTGTTCACAGAATATTAGTTTCCAAGAAATATTCAATCAAAAGGCTATTTACTGACATAGTCATCTTATGATCCCTAAAATCATAAGTGTGTACAGGTATTCATCAGATAGTTAGTTACGGAGATGTTGCGATTGGAAAGCAATCAAGACTGTCCTTTCCCTCTCTCCGGTTCAAGCACTGAGTGCTGGAGTCGAGCGAGCACGGTGTACACGCAGGAATAACGTATGTATCTCTTACGTACACTACGTGCCCAGATCCCAACTCGTTCGATAATATTATTTGTATGTTTCCGATAAGCTGCCATATCTTTTAGGATAACTATACTTTTATCGGACAAAAGACGGAGTGTGACGTCAGAGTTATACTTTATTCTGCGTTTCATGTTACTCGCTCACAACACTTCTCTTATTGTGACAGCCTATGCACTAGGGACTACGCATCTCTGGCAGGCATCGGTCTTCGTGGACCCCGTCATATATGCTGATAACTCTTTAGGGCGCGCGTGGAACACAACGCGCCGTCGCCCCGCTGCTCATCCTTACCGGGCAGAGCTGTCCGCCACCAATAAGCCTACGCTTACGGTGGTTGGGAGTTCGATGTTGTATCCCAGCTAGGGCGTCTACTGAGGCGGCTAGAGGGGTGAAGGCGCTGAGATTCTCGCTCCCTCTCGCGCTCCGCCTTCTTTTTGCCAGCATCAATGCTTCACAAAAGGAGGTGACGGCCGAGGAGGTGACGCGGCGAGAATGCATTGCAATGCATTCTGGACCGAAGCTTGAACCAAGGCTGGATGATCGCTGCCACGAGGACACGGCGGTGCTCCATCCAAGTCGGGCAGACCTCCACCGTATACTCCACCGTATCCTCTGGGCGATCCCCACAGTGGTGACACCTTGGCGTTTCCCCTCGTCTTATCCGGAACAGGAATCTTCCGAAACAGAAGATTTTTCTCTGCCTTCCTCGGCATGTTGCGGAGGAGTGCGCCTCGCGGCCTCAGACATATTGCGGAGAAGCGCGCCCTGTAGTCATCAGCGTGTTGCTGAGGAGTAGCCCCGCGCCACCTGGCGTGTTGCGAAGGAGGTGCGCCCCACGGCCCCCGACCCGTCTCGTCTCGCGACTATTTTATACACAACCGAATATTTTGCACAAAACCTCATTCCGTTTACTCCACAGATTGCGTAGACGAATAAAATTGCGACTAGATTTTGAACGGTTTTAAATAAGGGAATTGATCTTCAGATAATCTGTATGAAAGTGTATTGTTTGGGATTCCAGTTATTTTTTTTTTAATTATATCGCAAAACGACTACCTAGGAAGCCAATTAATATCGATAACTCTATGATTCCCTACGAAGATACTGCATTCCCTGCATTGTGAGTCAATCATCCGCCTCAGGAGTTATGACTATGCAGTGACTTCCGACCTTCTACCGCGCAAGTTTTCGTCGCTAGTCGGAGGCGCCTCGTTTACGAGATTGATAATATCGAAAGTGGGGCTATTTGGGACACTTCCAGCTCGTTAGAGGTATAATTTAAAATATTTTTAACTAAAATATTTATTTACAAGTGATACCGTTGTAACTAGGTAGTGTGCGGTGCCGGTAGTATTTCATTAGGTCATTCAAGGGAAGGATCTATCATTGATAGAGGAATGGAGTGACGTCAGTTACTCCAACAATAACACTTAATTATTTAAACTCTGGCGAATTCTATTAAGAACTTAGCTCCAGTCCAAAGCGAATTCCTTTTGGCTTAAATAAATTTCGAAAGGGAATAAAGTAAACATGCGCCGTCCGTCACGGAGGATTAGTGCGCGGCCGGAGATTAGCGAATGAAAACGTAGCGGTAACCATTGCTTGCTGATTTTTTATTGAATAAAGCGAATGCCTCCTTGTCTCGCGGTAACTCCTGCCTCCCCCTTCACTTCACCTCCCCACCCCGCACCCCCGCGGGACGGACTCGCGGAATACTTTAAAAAACAATTGGAACTTTGAACAAGTTCGAGCTCCGAGGAAATCAAGACTTGGCAACTTTTTGTTTTATTGGTCAATTTGTTTTGGAAATATTAAACGTTGTTCTATCCGTCGTTCATTACGGCGCGTCTCCGACGGTTTTATTGTCGCCATCTGATTACAATAGAACTCGTTTCTCTGTTGTTGAACAACACTCCCTCCCTACCTTGAAGCACCTCGCCGGCGCCGGTTTCGACCAACTTCCGTACAGCATTTTACCAAACCCTCTGATGTGTTTAATCTGCAGTGGAATAGGTCTCCAGTTAAATTATCACAAGAAAACACATATTGCAAAATTTATATAAACCGTATTAGTTTCTGATTGTAAGTATGTGGAATCTATTATATAACTTAGCTCATTGTCCTTAATTGAGATTGCTGACTGTGGTTATCAATTATATTAGCGATACATTCATAGAAGCCTTTCCATTCATCTCGCTCCGCTTTGTCGCATGGCTAATATGCGGTGCACTGAGAGGAGCAGAAAGTCTTAATTGGCAGACTTAATTTAATATTATGCAGGTAATTGTTAAGTACGTTACCAGCACACAAAGCCTGCAGCACTCCATTTGAGCCGCCACATGAATGAGTAAACGCTGAACCAGTTACTCAATAACCGCGGTAACTTAAATTAACTGGGTGGGGGCACTGTGAGCTGGTTCAACTGGATTGCGTTTAATGGAACTGGGTAAAACTGGTGCGGGTGTCATAGGCAGAGCCGACAAGTTGAGAACAATGGTGACAGCTTATGAGCTTAGTGACATCACAGGCGCCTAGCGCCGACCTCTGCCCTCGCAGTTAGAGGCAGTTTGCAGATAAACTCCAGGCCCGTTGTCGTAATAAGTTTAGCATCTCCGTTTTAATACCGGAGTAAACATCCACGTTTACGTTGCTTAACATTATAATTATTTACTTGAACTAGTTTTGTACTAGCTTTTGACCTCGGCTTCATCCGCATGAGTGTCGGAAATTATAACTTTGAAACGTGTAACCAGAAATTATGTCCTTCCCTAGGATACCATTTATCTCCTTACCAAATTTTATCGAAGTCAGTTTAGTGGTTTAAGAGTGAAAATGTAACACACAGACAGAGTGACATGTCGCGGACCCCAGACTCCAAAGCTGAAAAGCTTCGGATGCGACTGGGATTAATGCTGAGATGATGATGATGATGAGACAAAGTTACTTTCAAATTACAATAAAATAATCTGCTCCGCGCGGTCTCATCCGCATAAGTTTCGATTTCTTATATATCTTTTTTTAAGTATTTTTAGAAGTAATTCTTCCAAAACCTGCAAGAAAATGTACAAACTTTTATGATGAAGCCAGTTTTCCATGCTAAACCGCACCTTTGTAGAAGAAAGGAAAACTAACTCCACGGAAACTCTTTTTTTTAATTATAAAATATTACAGAATATTGATTACATCATTCATCATTTAAATTTATCCTGGTAAGAACGACGCTGAAAGTACGAACTGTAGTAGTAAAAACTGCGGCGTCTATCATAAAAACACCGTTCACTCATTACACCACCAACCAACAAAGTACCAACACACATTCCACCTCCAGCGAGTCATTAGTTAGCATGAACTTATATTTATGAGATTATTAGTTATGTACAATTGTAATTAAAGACTAACGCCAATTAAAATTGCATGCCTTCAGGCGGATTATAGAGATGCCAAACTATTTCATTTATCAATGTGGATTATTTCAATTGCCCATTATCACAATAAATGAGTTTGAGTTTGAATGATATCACTTCAACCACCAGAGCGCGCTCAAATCAATGAAAGACGTACCTACTAGATGATAGCTTAATAGCAAGTACAGAGTGCTCACACGTGTGCTGTTCAATATATAGTGCTCACACGTGTGCTGTTCAATACTAAGAAATTGAAACTATATAATGCAAATTGTTTTTTTTTTCCAATGGTAAGCAGCTTTAACAATATTTCTGATTGCTAATTAGTTTATGCATTCCTATATAGACAGTATAGATAAATGTCGATGACACGGCGTTAATATTATGCGATAAAATCAGAAATAAATTGTTGGTAATCGCACAACTGGGTTCTAATAATGCAATTTATTAACTTTAGATTTAGACGACAGGACTAAATTTATATTTACTTCTCCACGTAGAACCAGTAACTTAATAATACTAATACTTATCTGCTTCCCATCAATAAGGACACTGTACCATGCGTTAGTTTACTGAATCCACCAAATGAGCTACATTAAATGCCTGGAAGTAATAATGAACGTCAAACTTTCTGTCAAAAACATATTGAAAGCCATATTTGAAGAATCCTCAATTAGAATATGTTTCAAATATTTATACTGCGTAATCATTTCTTTGTAATTTCATTGGGAATGTGTCCTCTTTTTCAAATAAACGATTTATTATTTTTTTAAACTGTCCAATTTATACATTATTTAGTCTTAAGTCAAATATCATAAAATCAACACAGGCGGGGATCGAACCCTTGCCTCCTTGCGCAGTTGCCGCGTTCGCTACCGATACGCCACGGAGACTGTCATCTCCATCTAAAATACTGTTGTCTAGTTATTTCCGGTTTGACTGGAATCCGAACATATGTAGTAGGGAAAAGGCAGGCCGATGATATAATAATATAAATATGTCCGATGGGAAAAGGCAGGCCGATGATATAACAATATAAATATGTCCGATAAATACATTTTTTTTATAAATTATAAACAAGCGCTTGACCGCAATCCCGCCTGATGGTAAGCAGTGAAGCAATCGTTGAGCGCAAAGCGCACTAGTTTATTAAGAGCCTATTCACTCTAGCCTTGAATACACTCAGTTCGACGGAAACATTGCCGCTGGCAAATTATTCCAGTCCTTCGATGTTAACAACGTAAGGGTGGAAACTCGCCGTACAACGGGTTGTCCTATGGTGGAACGGAGATGGGGGAATTAAATCAGGCAATTCCCTCGCACACTCCCCGAAATGCATCCTATAGAACACTGGCTACGGCATTCTACTCTACGCCTGTGCTAGAGCACAGGCGTAGAGTAGAATGCCGTTTGCTGGAAGCTTACTCAAAAGGCCAGCGTGACATACCCGGTAGAAGGCCTTCGAGACATCAAGAGAGACAGCAATCGCTTCCCCATATCTCTGCATGGGCCTTGCCCCACAAGTGCGTGGCATACACTAGTAGGTCCCTAGTTGACCTATTGCGGTGAAACCCGTACTGTCGGTCACTGAGGAGATCGTAACCTTCCAGGTATGCCAAGAGGCGCAAGTTCAAGACACGCTTCATAATTTTGCAAAGTATGGAGGTGATCGAAATCGGCAGATAGTTAGTAGGATCGGCACGACTACCCTTTTTTGGGCACAGGCTGCACGTTGCCAAGCTTCCAGGACTTGGGCACTATACCAGTTCTAAATGAGAGGCGATACAAACGAGTCAATATAGGAGACAACTCGGGCGCACATGCTTTAAGAACAACCGCTGGTATACTATCTGGGCCACTAGCCTTATTCACGTCCAGATGACCCAGTACTCTCAGAACCTCCTTGTTCCTAGTGCGAACCTCCGGCATTGAAGTACCGCAATGAGGAAAAATTAGGTGGAGTAGCACTGCCATTATCAAGACGCAAATTAATGGCAAAGAGAGATGCAAAGAGACCTGCTTTCTCTCTCGCCGTATGAACCTGTGTTCCATCAGGCCTAACCAGCGGAGACAGTGTGGCCCGACAGAAGTTCGCCTCGACCGAATTGGCAGGGGACCAAAAAGATCTGCTACCGGATGGCTTCGCAGATACCTTGTTGCCAATAATGCGGCCGATGCGAGCCTTCTTAAACACCTTTTTGTAGGACTTAGCAGAACGGTTAAAGGCTCTCTTCTTTGAGCTTAGATCCGGAGCTCCGCGGTCACGAGCGTCAACCCAGGTGAGAAATGCCGTGTGCTTACGCTGTTTAGCTTGGACACAATCGGTATTGAACCATGGGCGAGCCGAGCCACCGACGTCGAAGGGGATAAAATACTCCATAGCTTGACGCACCACATCAATTATAGCGTCCGCACAGCTCGACGGATTGTCCGAAGAGAAGCAGACCTGCTGTCAAGGATAAGACTCAAAGAAGTGGCGCATCTCATCCCAATCTGCTGACCTGTATCGCCACATTCGGCGTTCACCACGAGAGTCGTGATCTGGTGGGGAGAAGGATGATACAGACTTCACCAGACAGTGGTCTGAAGTTACCAACGGTGAGGAAACGGTTACAACACATCTGTCCGTGGTCAGCAGAAAGTCCATACAATTGGCAGTATGACTACATTAGGCACCCTAGTCGCTTGCTCTACCAGCTGGGAAAGGCCCATTGAAAGCGGGAAGTTTCGCGCGTTTCTCCCAGCGTGGTCGGTCCTCTAGTACGGGAAAAGCCAGTCCTGGTGGCAGGTGTTGAAGTCCCCCAGAGCGACGAACTGTGCGTCAGGGTGCCGGTGCAGTGCATTGTCAGCAGCCACACTGAGGTGGTCAAACAATCGAGTTGTCTCCTGATCACCGCTGTGCGGTCGGTAGACACATGTGTTAACAATTTTGTCCACACCAGTGTCAACCAACAGCCATAGGGACGATAAGTGTGGGTCTTCGAGGTGACGGAGGCGCCGGAAACAGATGTCATTGCGGACATACACACAGATCCCGGCACGCTGCAGGAAATGATGCTCCAATGCGTATCCTGGGTAGCTGACGTATGCCTCATCAGACGGACATCTGATCTGGGTCTACGTCAAGAAAAGTAGATGGGGCTTTTCAGTCTCAAGGTGGTGATGTACTGCAACGAGATTAGAGTGCGGATCTCTAATATTAGAGACCCAACTAACATTTAGGAAGTCGAGTAGACGTTTTGTTGGCGACTTAATGTTATTTAATTTAGTCGTATAAACGTTACAAGGACGTTTACTCGATGGCATTAGGGCCCATTTTATTCAACTTAAGGCGCTAAGAGTGTCGTGTAATAGTCATATATGGTCCTGTAAAGTCGCATAGTAGTCATATTTACGTCGGCGATTTGACTACATGTCATGTAAGAACAACTGTCGCGACGTGTATTCGACTTCGTGTCGAGTAATGGCTCACAATATGACTTTTATCCAATGTAATAGTCGTGTTATTGTCATTTAAAGGTGTGCTTATTTGAACAAATTCTATAACATATCACGTTAATATAATATGGCAGTGTTTTTGACAGCAGAGTTAATATAGTATATTTTCTTTGTTATTTGAGGTGATAAAACTATTTCATCAGTTGTCAACCATTACGCAATCAAGTTTACTGATTAATAGGAGGTAAGTTTCTAACAACTTTTTTACGCGCTTTTGAAATATTAATGTTTTCACATATTTCTATTAATTTATTATTAACGTGACTGGGTTATATGACAACTACATAACTTCCCGACGTATAACTGCGTGTTCATTCATTCGAGTACGCCATGACAGTTGATTTAGGGATCAATAATAACATATTAAACGCCTAACCAACTTTGTTCAATTAGGATGTATTTGTACTAAGTTAGCTAGGCATTTATATTTTAAGAACCGATTTGCGTGACATACCTATATCTTAGAATACTGTTACGGGCTAGGGGTACTAAAATACCGGTTAAGGGTTACGAAGTTTATTGGCAACGAAGGTACAGTCGATTGTAGGCAATGACAAGTAGAATGTTGCTGACGTTGCACCGAAGTCTTCACTTACGTCCACGAAGTCCGTGTTGTAAACACACAATAACACTACAGATGTTTCTTCACGTAGTACTCAATGTTCTCGTTACAGTTGTCGCAGTAGGTATTCTCAAAGATCGCTTCTTAAGTATCGTTGTTTTCGTCTCGGTAGTCAAGTGCAGACTGACTTGCGCTGGCGTCACGGCGCTATATATAGTCCAGCTGATCGAACATTCCAGAATCGTCTAGACGTAATAATAATAGCGCATAACTTCGAGTACATTCAGTAAGTACCTACGGTAATTCCCGGAAACGGGCTTCTAGAAATTTCGATGTCGTCACTTAGTTGACAAAATTGATGAAACCTGTACCATTCGATAGGCCACCTTAAATCTAGAAATGCGTTTTTATATTGCACCTATACGATGTCTAGATCTCGAGTTATAGGGCTTAAAAGTTACACACTGCATGTCAAGCGATATTGAACCTTATGCCCTCGACATAAGGTGCATTCGTAACATTGCCCCCTTCTTAGTCGTGCTCGTCCCGAGCATGATTTGAACCATAATAGCGAGCTAGGCGGTCTACATGTACGATCTTCAGCTTCCCTCTAGGTCCTTTCTTTATCCGGTAGGTGACATCGTTTATCCTCGTTACTATCGTGTACGGACCCTCCCATTTGGCTTGAAATTTCGGACTCTTTCCTTTTCTCCTTATGGGATTATGTAACCATACCAAAGTTCCCTCTTCAAATCCGGGCACGTTAGCTTTGCGGTCGTATCGGATCTTCATTTTCTCGCTGGTTTTCAGACCATTCTCTCTCACTAGCTCATGTATTCCATCTAGTTTACGTCGTAGGTCAGCCACATAGTCGACGGCTAGGATAGGGGTATCGGGGGGTGTTCCGGTTAGTGCATCTATGGGTAGTCTAATTTCTCGGCCGAAGTTGACTTTCGCCGGTGTACAATTTGTGCTATCATGTGTTGCAGAGCGGTATGACATTAAGAAGAGTGGAATGTATTGGTCCCAATGCCTTTGGTGTTCTTCCACTACTTTGGCCAAATGATTCTCTAGCGTCTGGTTGAATCTTTCGACCATTCCATCTGACTGAGGGTGATATGGTGTTGTACGAGTCTTATGTATCCCGAGTAGTTGGAAAACCTCTCGGAACAGTGAAGACTCGAAATTTCTACCCTGATCAGAGTGTAACTCCAAAGGAATGCCGAATCGACAGAACACCTCGTGAACTAGCTTTTTGGCGACTGTATGAGCTTCTTGGTTAGGTACTGCAAAAGCTTCTGGCCATTTGCTGAAATAATCTTGCATGACGATGATATACCTATTGCCTTCTTCAGTAACAGGGAATGGCCCGGCTATATCGACAGCAACTCTTTCCCATGGTGCACCAACATTGTACACTTTCAGCCGACCTCTGGCTCTTGTTTGCGGTCCCTTTACTGAGGAGCAGGCTACACATTTCCTACACCAGTCCTCTACGTCTTCGCGGCAATGCACGCAATAGAATCTTTTTCTCACCTTCTCCAGAGTTTTCTTTACTCCTAGATGTCCTCCGGATACTCCGTCGTGCACCTGTCTTAGCACCGACGCGACCTTATCACAGGGGACAACTATCTGCAAGGCGACCTCCTTTCCACTAGGTGATTCCCATTTCCTCTTCAGAACTCCATTATCAATTATCAGGCTGTCCCATTGAGCCCAGTAACTTTTTGCTGTTGGGCTAAGCGCTGATATTTCACTCCAAGCGGGCCTCTGGCCACGTTTCTTCCATTCGATTACTGTCTTCAAGTCACTATCTTCCTTTTGTGCATCTTTCCATGATTGATTATCCCAGTCTTCATCCAAAGCGTTCACCTGGATAATCCTTACGTTCTCTGTCTTATCCTGTTTGCGTTCTTCACCTCGGTCCTTACTCCCTGAAGTAATCTGGCGGCGGCGGTCCTTTTGTTTTGCCTTTTTCTCGAGGCGCTTCTTCTTACGCGCCTCGTCCTCGACTTCCTTGTCCCGCCTTACTTCCGCCGCACTCCACGACCTTCCGCACGACCGCTGTCGCTCATGTTCTCGCTTGCCGGAACGTTCGCGTTCCCGGTCCTTGACGCGTTCACGCTCTCGTTCAGCGGGTCGCTCGCGGTGCCCGCTCCGATCGCTCCGCTTGCGCCATTCGACCCGCTCGCACGGGCGCTCGGGCTCGACCTTCGCATCGCGCTTGCGCCACGCCATTACCGCGGCCTCCTCACGTGACCAAGAAGTTCTTCTTTCCTTAGCCTTCCTGGGACAATCAATTCGAATGTGCCCCTTTTCGCCACATTCATAGCAAGTTGGTCCTCGTCGCGCTTTTATTTGTGCGGTCACTTTTCGAATACGGTCGTGTTGTCGGCCATCTTGACGTACAGCTTCCACCTCCAGAGCATGTGTCAAAGCTGCCTTCAGGGTCTGATGGTGACCCAGACGTACTGCAGCTCTGACTTCTGCATCTAGAATCCCATCAGTAAAGAATCGCAGAGTAGTAGCGTCAATCAGTCCCGGTGTTGATGCATACGCCTTGCGAATCAAACGTCCTATTTCCGTTGCCCATTGTTGCAAACCCTCACTGCTCTTCTGTGTGCGGTCGCGGAGTTGAGCCCTGTAGACATGTTCGAGGTGTTTCTCTCCATATCTAGTCTCCAACGCTTCTAACAGACAGGCTAGGGTATTGCGATCGCCGGAAATATTCTCGAGGATTCGTACGGCATCACCACGCAAAGCAAGCATAAGGGCCGTTAGAGCTTGATCGTCGTCCCAGTTGTTGCCTTTTGCGACCTTTTCGAATTGAAAGCGGAAGGCAACCCATGACGTTGTTCCATCAAAATGAGGTACTTGGAACGTCGGCAAAGCATTGGGTACAGGTACCACACCTTTAATACCTCCTTTCTGCACAGCTTTATGGAGAAACTGTATGTCCTTCTCACACTCCAAGATGGTACTGTCAAGTTTCTCCATACGCGCATCTTGTTTGTCTATACGAATGTCTTGCTAGTCCATACGGGCATCTTGTTGTGCTGTTTTTATTTTAAGTTCATTAACCTCTTCTTTGGTTTCTTTCCACATATTATTCAGTTCTAACACCAGTTGCTGGGATTTTTCTATTTTTGCCTGGGTTTCTGCCTGGGATTGTTTTATTTCTGCCTGGGATTTATCTATTTTTGCTTGGGTTTCTGCCTGGGATTGTTTTATTTGAGCCTGGGTTCTGCTATGCCTTTTATTTGAGCCGTCAACTGGGCCAATAACGCCGATAAATCATATCCGCTGGTTCCGGGAATAGTGGTGGTGGTACTAGACGCACTCACATTCGTCGGTGTTACGACGGCCGTTTCTTCTACGCGTACAGGGACACCAAATGATTCTTCCTCTTGACGCGCCAAATCCATCGCTGCTTGTCGTCGCGTGCGAACTCTTTCGTCTTCCCTTGGCGTGACCGGCATTCCGCTTCTGACACCAATTGTTACGGGCTAGGGGTACTAAAATACCGGTTAAGGGTTACGAAGTTTATTGGCAACGAAGGTACAGTCGATTGTAGGCAATGACAAGTAGAATGTTGCTGACGTTGTACCGAAGTCTTCACTTACGTCCACGAAGTCCGTGTTGTAAACACACAATAACACTACAGATGTTTCTTCACGTAGTACTCAATGTTCTCGTTACAGTTGTCGCAGTAGGTATTCTCAAAGATCGCTTCTTAAGTATCGTTGTTTTCGTCTTGGTAGTCAAGTGCAGACTGACTTGCGCTGGCGTCACGGCGCTATATATAGTCCAGCTGATCGAACATTCCAGAATCGTCTAGACGTAATAATAATAGCGCATAACTTCGAGTACATTCAGTAAGTACCTACGGTAATTCCCGGAAACGGGCTTCTAGAAATTTCGATGTCGTCACTTAGTTGACAAAATTGATGAAACCTGTACCATTCGATAGGCCACCTTAAATCTAGAAATGCGTTTTTATATTGCACCTATACGATGTCTAGATCTCGAGTTATAGGGCTTAAAAGTTACACACTGCATGTCAAGCGATATTGAACCTTATGCCCTCGACATAAGGTGCATTCGTAACAATACTTTTGTTTTACGTAAACCCACAAGGATGTTGAAAAGTTTTTACCAAAGGAAGCAAAAGTGTTGCACGAAAATAATCAGCAGCCAGTTGAAGAGCAATGCAATGTCCAGAATGTAGAGCTAGAAAATACACCATAATTTTATATGTTCTATTGTAAGATTATTAGCTTCATAAGATGTTTCAATGTGGCAAAATAAATGAAGGTTTGATTTTGTCTAATATTTCATATTTGACATGTATGGTTCAAAAAGCCATTTAAGTTTTTCCAAAAACTAGCAATATTTGAAATCTTTGCTTTTATTTCTAATTAATAAGTCTCGTCAAACTTGAATGTTAATTACTTTCTTGGGAATAACAAAAAAAAAAAATACTTCAATAATTTTTACTGCCTTTTTTATTACCTATTTCTTAAATGTATGAATAACACACTAACCAACTGACACTTTATATCAGTACCTAAACTAATATAGGTATGACTTCAGTTTGCGAAATTTCCTTCTTGTATATTTGGATATGAAGATTTGCAAAACATCTAAACATCTTTCTTTAAGTTTCAAATCATTAAATTGCTTTAATACAATTTGGGGAATATTAAAATCAATAGCCCCCACCTTTTATAATGGTCTCTGAAGTCGTCATTGTGGGTGTATTTATTAACGTTAACTTCATTTTTGGACTATGAGTAACTATTTTCAAATTTGGAAAGAGAACAAGAGTCCTGAACTTTGGCAAATCAACTGCAAGATGTACCTACTCGTATAATTTTGGTTAAATTTACATTTAAATGTGATACGGAACCCTTCTCATTTTCTTCACTATCAGTTTGACTTCTATTACTTTGTATTAAAGGACGTGCTCGAAGCGAATGATACTTGTTTTTAATTCCCCACTTCTTTTAATACTTTTCCACTTTTATCAATCCATTTGTTGTAGTAAACAGTAAATACCTAAATATAATTTCAAAATGATGGAAGTTGTATATAAGGTGATTATAAACCTCTATTATGAGTAATAATTAAATAGCGGTCGTATTAGCATGTTTGTAATACTTTAGGTTGTATACAGGTCGCTCTCGTAATACTTATTCGACTTATATATAATGGTTACAAATACTACGTGTAAACAATTATTATCCATATAGCAGTTGTTTAAAAGGTAATTATATGACAAAATTGACAGTATTACGTCGTTTATACGATGAAAACGTTTACACTACGAAAAGTCGTATAAGTTACTTTTACAGAAGTCGTCGTAGACACTACTATATGACGGTTGTATAAAAAGGTCGCAATAACGTCTATACGATATTATTATACAACGAAAAGCGTATATGACTATCGGACACATAATGCACCAGTACACGACTAAGAGTTAACAAAAATACTGTAAAACAACTTTAATAAGACTCAAGGTCATATAAATGTTTGATTATATGACAAAAATGTTAGTTGGAGAGGTGCACTTTGAATGAGAGGACGTGAGCCCGCTGATCACACCTACTTTTCTTTATGGAACTTTTCATTAAATTAAAATTGAGTGAATAGGAAGGAAGACGGCAGTTGAGTGAGCTGATGCAATGTTAAACCCAACAATGCGACCAACGATGCTGAGCCAGAAGGAGATTGATCTGGAGACTGCGGGTACGCCCGAACCCCCCCAGGGATCGCCATCGGGTTCTCTCGTCCGGTCGCTAACTAGCACGATGGGGCCACCCTGGGATTTTTCGCAGTTGGCGGGGCAGCCTTTCGTATGTGGCTGGCACACTACTTGGGCCTCCAACTACCAGCGGTCGGCCAACGGAGCACCGTGCTTCGGATTCCGCTACCCTCCATGACCAAACTCCCGACACAACATCATTTGGGGCACACATCGCAACACAACTACTCAGACCCGTCCTCCGAACGGCTTCACCAGACATCATTCCCGAACACGACGAAACGCTTGGCTGCATGACTTTGTCTGGTCGGTGATAAATTATGCCGGCGGCCGATGTTATAGCCGACCACCGAGAAATATTACTATTTTTATTGATACTATTTTAATATCATATTTATAATTTTTTTCTCTTAACAACAAGTGGATTCATCTTCTCTCGTATCCATAAAATTACTTTGCTCTTCCCAATTGAGTCCATAATTGATTGGATATTTATATAATCTATCCAAGAAATACAATGTACACATGGAATATAATAAAAGTTAACAATATATAATGTAACATTAGAAGTCGTATTAAACAAAAATATCGTATCGTAAAGAATATCGTACACGTCTACACAGACTTCACTATTTCTGAGTTAATAGGTTATGACCGGCTACCTGTTCCCGTCACGGTGTGGTGGGGCCGGTTACCGACAATGCGTCTCTATTGTTTGCTGCGCCACCGCTAATGAGTTGCCGATTGTGTCCGCAATAGTTAGTCGTAGCGACGAGCTGGTGGCGTAGCTCGGTGGGACAGTGGCTAAAGATGTGATTAGTTTGAAAGTTTTTTTTTATATTATAAACTAGTGCACTGTTTATGAACGACCCCACCTGTTGATAAGCAGTGATGCAATCGTTGATTTTAAAGCGCATTCGTTTATTAAGAGCCTATTCACTCTAGCCTTGAAGACACTTAAATTGTACACTTAATTTAGTTTGAACATAAAGTAAATCTGCTGTTGGTTAAATAATATAACTTCTTCTTTTTAAGAAGCATCTAGTAGAAAAAACGTTAAAATAAGACGTAGATCATGATTATAGACCGTGTATTGATCGCGGCTCTTAGCATACCCGGAAGGCAATGATCTCTTCAGTAAACAACATTACGGGTTTTGTCATAATCGCTCAACTGGATACCTACTAGTATATTCCACTCAATTATGGGGCGAGACTCCTTAGAGAAATGGAGAAGCGATTGCCCTCTCCCAAGATGTCCCGAAGACCTTCGACCGGGTGTGGCACGCTGGCCTTTTGAGTAAACTTCTTGCGTACGGCATTACCCTGGCCTGACTGGCTAAATGATATCTACGAGTTGTTGTCGACGGATGATCATCGAAGCCTATGTCGACTAATACCGATGTCCCTCAGGCGTCTGTTTCTGCTGCATATTAACGATTTGCTGATGCCGGTGTCTTCAAGGCTAGAGTAGATGGGCTCTTAATAAACTAGAGCGCTTTACTATCAACGATTGCATCAGGAGCGAATGCGGTCATGCATTAGCTTATAATTATAAAATAAGAAAAATAACAATAATAAAAAAAATGATGAACCACAGGATTGTATGTCAGGCGTTGTGAGTAGCGGACACTTGCGCAACGGTTGATGTAGATGATGTAAGTTTTATATTTTATTTATTTAAAAAAAACCTACCACTGGGAATTTCTCCTGTATCGTGGGTGCGTATACAAACATATAAACTCACAAACACAAACCGACAGACCCGGAACAACTACAGACTTGTAGTTCATACAAATACTTTTTCCGTACTGAGTTCGAACCCGCGACATGCAATGCAGCAGTCAGTAGCTTAACCACTAAGTTAACCGTGTCGTTGAATTAAAAGAGAACAGTCCGTGAGTTCCAAGCTCCATCATCAGACACAGTGTAAAAACTACCTGTAACCCGTAACTACATATTATATCCCTAAACTTATTTTGTATGTAAATAATAAATAAGTTTTGTAAATATTAAGACTAATGATAATAGTGTATTGATTACTCCAAGAATTACAAATTTCTCTTATTCTATATAGGAGGCACGTAGAGGGGAAAGTACCTACTTCGGTTACCCAGGTACCTTACATGAGACTGTCAGCAATACCTTCCTTGAGAAGCTGGACTAGTACGCAAAATACGAGCTATGACGTGGAGTAACGGACATCAGCCCGTATTACGAGTTCTGATTGACTCCACATTAGATCTGATAAGTTTTTACCAAGGAAGGGTTATGTAAACCGAGTGGCAACCTATGTACTTTATATTAAATGTTAAGTGTTCTATTTATTTTCATTTAAAATATTAAATTATAATAGCGATTTCAAAACAGGGGATGATCGTTGAAGGATGAAAATTTTTGTGTTGTATATTGTTACGAATGCACCTTATGCCGAGGGCATAAGGTTCAATATCGCGTGACATTCAGTGCGTAACTTTTAAGCCCTATAACTCGAAACCTAGACATTGTATAGGTGTAATATAAAAACGCATTCCTAGACTTAGGGTGGTCTATCGAATGGTACAGGTTTCATCAATTTTGTCAACTAAGTGACGACATCGAAATTTCTAGAAGCCCGTTTCCGGAAATTACCATAGGTACCTACTGAATGTACTCGAAGTTATGCGCTATTATTATTACGTCTAGACGATTCTGGAATGTTCGATCAGCTGGACTATATATAGCGCCGTGACGCCAGCGCAGAGTCAGTCTGCATTAGACTAGCGATACGAAAACAGCGACAGTTAAGAAGCGATCTTTGAGAATACCTACTGCGACAACTGTAACGAGAACATTGAGTACTACGTGAAGTAACATCTGTAGTGTTATTGCGTGTTTACAATACGGACTTCGTGAATGTAAGTGAAGACTTCGGTGCAACGTCAGCAACACTACTTGTCATTAATCACAATCAACTGTACCTTCGTTGCCAATAAATTTCGAAACCCTTGACCGGCGTTTTAGTACCCCTAGCCCGTAACAATATATTTTATAGTGCCACATTATACAAATACAATACAACATACAAATTAAAAAAAAATATTGCCAAAAAAACAAATGTTAGGGGTGGACAGCCCTCTCGTAGGGATATAAAATTTTATAAATATGGGCTAAACCATTTCGGAGAAGTATTAAGTAACATTATGGCACAAAATTTTTACACATAAGATATTATGTGTAAAAATACTTTACTTCTGCCTGCGACTTCGTTTGCGTGACAAGTATCCGACAAAGGAAGACATTTTAGGTACAAATAGAGTCAAGTCCACTGATAAATCTTCACAATATTTTGATTCTCGATGTATTTAATGAGAGAATGTTGGAAGAGTCTTTAATTTCTGAGTAACAGAAAACTTTCAAAATTTATTAACTGACAAGATGATAAATTTTGACATGCTTGAAATCTGATATTATTGTTTAAATGCTATTATTATTCTATTAATTAAAATCAAACAGTAATGTTAGTGAACCAATCATTACCCTTCTGTTCATTGAATTATAATCTATGTAACGGGTTTGATTTTCGCGCTTAGTTCCTCAAGTTGTTTTTATAACAATATTTTGTGCATTTCGCAGGCGCAACATGTGCCGTCCATACACGTTGTGTCGGACGACGGTATAACATATATTGAAGGTCTTGCTTGAGTTTTATATCAACCCATGTTTAACGAATAAACTATCTTTATAAAACAATAAATCGGCGGCTTTTGTGTGGCGCCTATTGTCTACCATAATGACGGATAAACTGGATTGCTTCAAAATTTCAAACTGTTTTCTGAATGTTGTCAGTATTTAGTAAGCCTCATTAAAGTTTCAAGGAATTTCAAAATTAATTTCTAAGATCGAGTGTTTCTTTATTATTATTATTTACTTTGTTTTACAAGATTATAAAATAATATGAAGAATGAACTGCTTGAATTTTTAGGACCTAACACGTGTTCTCTGGGGAGTCCTAAATTAGCAGCAATAGCGCTGGTAGGCCACAACATCGGCTGCTGCCTTAAAAGTTACCACTCACCAAACAAAAGCATGCCGCCACGTGCTCCGCCGTTTTCCGTGCTGATGACGGTACGAAAACAGTCGGTGCGCACTTCCGCAATCATGCCCGAGGCACTGGAGAAGCAAGGCAGTCCAACAGTGCTCTGAATACGTTATTGTACTGGTTACGGAGCTAAAGTCAAAGCTCCAAATATTCCTTGAGTTACTCGTTGCCACAGGGCGCTCATCTCCCTTCATCCCATTGTCATCCCCATCTAAGAAAGTTATAATTTGTGAAATCTGATAATTTATAAACTTTTACATTTCGGGAGAGATAGATTCCTTTTGACTTTCTTGCTACGACTTAAGTAGGTGGGTTATAAAAATACATAAAATATTTATGTGAAGTTGAACAAAAAAAAAAATTTATAATACGTCTTTGGGACACTTTTTGATTACGTAATTGGTTGGATTTCGTTAGGAAGGCGTTGGTTGAATATTCGGCTTGTAGTCATGGCACTAGCACTAGCTTGGAATTCAGGCTCGAATCAAATTGAATTTTAACGTTGCGCAGCCTATCGCATATAAAAGATAAACTACAGACACTCAACTTCGGAAAATAAGTGAAAATGCCAGGACATGTGCATGTACGAACATGTACATGACTCGCGTCTACTGACAGCTAGGTACACGCGCACTCCTCATTAGTATCTATTCGTTTGTGATCTCCGTACTCGTCTATGTGTGTGCACGCCTGCGTTCACACGTTGTGCAGAGCTGACCTTCTATGCTGCATGTTCAGTCCTTCTATTTTATGCTTTCTCATGCTGTTGCGAACGGAGAAAGGTTTACGAGCGGCGAGCGGCGAGTGGTCGCCCGCAGATTGGGATGCTTTCTGGTCGATTTTACAACGTATCTTTGACAATTAATTTGGGAATAAAACCTTAAATGTAGTGACTAGGTCTTTCAAACCGACGGAGTCATGCAGGTACACAAGTAAAAGGAACAATAATACAGTGACCAACACGGATCAAGATCCAGACCAAGAGTCAGTATTTCGCTGAGTCAAGACCCAGCGAAATACTGAGGTTTTCTTACCATATGTTTATAATAAAGCGCAATTCGATACTCACTCTTTGATTCATCATCATCATCTCAGCGTTAGTCCATTTTTTTCAGCTTTGGATTCTGGGGTCCGCTTTACCAGTCTAACTGCTGATTTTGGCGAAACTTCGACATTTTTCCATTAAACGACTACCGTCTGACCTCCACAACCCGAAGGCGATGTCGAACCACTGCTGTTAGTCCTTTTTAGTGTTAGTTGGACTTTTGAGGGCTCCAGCAACCCGTAACGACTGTCATTAGATGTTCGTATGACAACCGGAACCTACGGCTTAACGTGCTTTACGAGGCACGACCAGACTAGTGCAAATAATCATATTCATACAAATATTTGACTGCGCGGGGGTCGAGCCCGCGCCTCCTTGCGCAGCGGCTGCGTTTGTTACCGCTACGCTACGGAGGATACTCACTTTTGAATGTGGAAGCAAAATCCATGCCAGCCCCTGTATGTTTGATAGGAATCGCATCATTTGAGAAACAAAAGACAAACGTATGATGCCGTCAGTCTTGCTCATGAAAAGAAAGAGTCCATTTTTCGTAATACCCAAAGGAATACTTACTCTCAGGAAAATGTAAATAAATCACAAATAAACAATATGTTTTTTAAAATTCTTTGATAGCTCATATTTAAAAGGAGTAATATTATATTATAAATAGAGTAGAATAGTGGCGGTGCACCGAGTTGCCGGACGCGGGTGCGCAGACGGGATTCACCGCGCTCTACTTGCTGATTTATATTATTGTAAACATATCACCTTTCAAAACACAACCTTGGCCGATGGTAATGACTCCACTACCGATTGATTGCTTAGTCTGTAGGGACCGTCTGGACATAAAATGCGGACTGAGCGTGCCTCGCAACATGAGAATAGCCACGAGTCTTGAGTACGTAATTTGGTCCAGTTGTAAGTGCATTTCTTGCTTTCAGTATGGCAGTATTTATTGTCATTATTTTGTGTATATTTAATTTTACAAATTGATTCTCCCATTTTTAATTCGTAAATGGGATGATTTAATGGACAGATAAATTCATTGTCAGTATGCATGGTGCACGATTGTACGTCTTGTTCTGTCATGGGTATAACTGTATCCTTGTTAACATTGACTGCGATGTATTTTGATTCCGTTTGAGTATACACCGTATTGGTTCCTTTCTGCAGTGGAATAGTGATGATGCTGTCAAGTTCAAATTTATCATGGTTCAAGAGAGGAATATTGATTTCCATTATCAACAGTTTGATTGTCACCCTAGCTTTGATTTGCATTAGTCCATATGAATCTTTGACTTTATTTCCTGGTATTTTGAGTTCACCGTGTATTTGACTGGTGATTATATTAAGTTGTTGTTGATCCGGAGACAATAAATGTGCCTGTGCATTGTGCATTGTGCCTGATTTGCTTTTAACAGTCACCACTCGCACATACCCAACTTTTCCAGGATGCAATTCCATTATTCGTCCAAGAACCCCTTTTGAAGGTGGTATATTATCTTCTTTTATGAGCACTATGTCATTGGTGCAAAGGAACTTCTTAGGAATATTCCATTTGTGTCTAGATTGCAATTGTTGTAAGTAATCTGAAGACCAATTTCCAGAATTGTTGAAGCATATGTTCTGTCAATTGCCATCTTGTCTTTATGCTGTATGTGTCAGAAACTGTCAGGGGTGAAGGCAAAATGGGTCCACCAGTTAAAAAGTGTCTTGGTGTAAGATAGTCATCTTCTGGATTTTCTGACATAGCGTAAAGAGGTCTCGAATTTAAACAAGCTCTATCTGAGTCAAAAGTGTCGAAAATTCCTCAAATGTCAATTTTTCTTCTCCTAGAACCCTTTTAAGGTGAGGCTTCATCCTTTTTACGGCAGCTTCCAACAACCCACCTGCACTAGGCTACGCTGGTGTGCTTCGGCAAGTACCTGCGTCGCTTAGGCAGAGAGCCCGACGCTCGGTGCCACCACTGCGTCCAATGCGGGGAGGACACGGCGCAGCACACGCTCTCCGAGTGTGTAGCATGGGAGGAGCAGCGCCGTGTCCTCACAAATGAAGTAGGAGGCGACCTGACGCTGCCGGCAGTAGTGCGGAGGATGGTCGGCAGCTCAGAGTCGTGGGACGCGGTGGTGTCCTTTTGCGAGGACGTGATGTCGCAGAAGGAAGCTGCGGAACGGGAGAGGGAGATATCAACTCCCTTCCCGGGCCGCAGAAGACGCACCGGGCGCCGAGGAAGGGCGGATAACGCCCTCTTCCGCCCCCCATGAATGGGTCCAGGGGCGAGGGACATGGGGAAGTCCCCGCCCCCCCTATTGATGGACCCCGAGGCGAAGGCGCGCGCGAGTGTCGGCGCGCGCCTTTGAGGTGATGCACGGGGTAGTTTAACACCCCACTACCCCGTGCAGGAGAGGAGGCCCGGACAGACCGGGCCAGCACGAGGGTGGGGCCGTGGAAGAATTTAGACTCCCGCGGCCCCACGCGCGCTCGTGATAGAAGACACACCGGGGTGGTTTTAGTCAGTAAAAGTCTGACATACCCCGTCGCCCACCCCAGGGCGGCGGGCATCCTATGAGGATTTCCACCCCGGCAAAAAAAAAAAAAAAAAAAAAAAGGCTACGCTGGTGAATTGAAGTGCCAAGTAATGGTCATGTCAGCGGTAAAGTGTCAAACAACAACTGACAAGGTCAAGAACTTATGTAAAAAAAATAGGTAAATATAGCATGCGACGCGCGGCGGCGGTACATTAACGCAGCGGCACGATAAGACAGCTTGGTGGGAACGTTCTATTTATATCTACATAGTTCTGAGTCATTGCTTCATACAAAATTGAAGAGGTAAGAAATCAGTTAAATATTACGCATCAATCGCTCACAGTGGGCCTCATACGAAGACTCACAAAGAGCAATGGAAAGAGCTATGCTCGGAGTTTCTCTGCATGGTCGAATCATAAATGAGGAGATCCGCAGAAGAACCTATGTCACCGAAATAGCTCTTATATAATAGACAGTAAGGTTCTGGAGTAGCGGCCACGTACTGGAAGACGCAGCGTAGGGAGGCCCCCAACAAGGTGGACCGATGACCTAGTGAAGGTCGCGGGAAGCCGGTGGATGCGGGCAGCACAAGACCGGTCAGCGTGGAAAGCCTTGGGGGAGGCCTTTGTCCAGCAGTGGACATCCATAGGCTGAAGAAAGATTAGGAATCATCATCGTCATCATCTCAGCGATAATCCCAGTCGCATCCGAAACTTTTTCAGCTTTGGAGTCTGGGGTCCGCATTACACTGCTGATTTTGGCTAAACTTCTATATTTTCCGTGAAGCGACTCCCGTCTGACCTCCACAACCCTAAGGCGATATCGAAGCATAACAGTTAGACCAATTGTTGGACTTTTGAGGGCTCCAACAACCCGTAACGACTGCCATTAGATGTTCGTATGGCAACCGGGACCAACGGCTTAACGTGCTTTCCGAGGCATGACCAGACCAGTTGAAATATTCATATTCATGCACACAAACATTTGCACTGTGCGGGGATCGAACCCGCGCCTCCTTGCACAGCGGTCACGTTCGCTACCGCTACGCCACGGAGGCTGTCAAGTTAAATATTACGAATATTAATAATTAAATATTTACCTATGTTAATTACTTGCTAAATATACCGATTCTTAAAACGTAGCTAGAATGAACATTATGAACAACAGAATTTTTTTTTTTCATATTGTATATATCTTCCAATACTCATTCAACATACGGATGTTGAAAACATATAAATGGTTTTGTGTGTCTCGACACACAACCATTTAATTTCTTCATCTATTATTCCCATACTTACGACGAATTCGCAAAATCTAAATTGTAGATATATAAACAGTTTTCCCCAAATGGGCTCCAATGAAATAGAACGAATTCCCTTTTAAGAAAAATGTAATTTTCGTTAAAGAAATGCAGATGAATCGTATCTCACGTAGAGATTTAACTGCGAAACACTCGTAACGTTAGATTACAACAAAATAAAGTAAATGAAAAAGAAATCCTAGATTACGAACCCTCTGCACCTCTCGGGGGAGACGACTCGACTTATTCGAAGAACAGAAACATGGAATAATTCAGATGTGGAGGATACGTAGATTGTTGAGGGCTTGCAGAAATCTAAACAGGTATGTTTACTTCTTTAGAAAGTTCGCCGGGTATATGACTATGTTTCATTGCAACCTGATAGGGTTACGGATTAATGATTAAATAAAGCTAGTTACAGGTAACATCTAAAGGTTAGTTACGCAGAGTACGAAACCTTTAGATGTTACCTGCTTACCGATCACAACTATCATGTTCACACAACTGATCAATATTGCACCGCTTACCATAAACAGACGACCATGCTGCACTTACCAGATACCTTAATAGTAGGTCGTTAACGACCAATTTCCCGTGCTCCAATTACGATCTGCATTGTAAATGTCATCTCAAGGGAATGGAGTGTTATCTATGGGAGAGCTCGTTCAATTTCGGTGAGCGAGGGGAAATATGAGTAGACGAAATTTTATGGCGTTCATGCCGCCATGCATTTATTTGTGCAAGATCGTTTACTGCTTATGGGAAGACGTTTTCCAGCCCATTCACGGTCGACAGGAGGTTTCGCTTTTCGGGAGAAATCTATTTATTTTTGTAGACTTTGTCACGATTATTTAGTAAAGAGTTTTTGTATGAGCGAGGTCTAACTTCTCTTTAATAGAAAATGTTGACAGTTTAATGCTGAAGTTTTATAGCAAACAATAAGGTATTGTCTTCCATTCCTCTCAATTCAGTTGATTTTAAATCAAAGTACTAAATCAGTCAAACGTCTTCAAATCACTTCCATTTTCTATCTTGAGACATATGATATATGTAGATATTTGTGTACCCTCTATTCAGACATATAGACACAGTTTACTGACGCCTTTGTATCTTGTTATAAAAATAAACCCTTCATAGGTATTGTGTTAGACGACTGAAGGTTTGTTCTTGCTTAAATTGCAAATAGTTTAAAAAAAATGGTGCCGTTCATTTGCGGGGGAGGAATAACCACCCGAAATCCTAATTGAGACCACCATTCTACCTGATAAAAAGAATTGTAAAGTATTTAATTCAATTCAATTTATTGCGCACTAGACAGGTGGATTACGACTCGTGCCTGTTTGTGTCCGACAAGTGGGAATGTTCTCACTACCATCATAGGCAGATTATACTTGAAACTTATTGAAGCAGTCCTGATTTGCTATGTTTAGCAATACCATAAATTATAGATGATAGTATAAATGATAATGATTTGATATGTTTAGCAATATTATAAATTATAGCTGATAGTATAAATGATAATGATTTGATATGTTTAGCAATACTATAAATTATAGCTGATAGTATAAATGATAATCATTTGATATGTTTAGCAATACTATAAGTTATAGCTGATAGTATAAATGATAATGACAAAGCGTGGAAAACCGGATTTCTGAAAACACTACATCACAATTTTCATATATTTCCATCAGATAGTATCAATTCTACAAGGCAATAGCCAACTCATCAGTATACACCCACAACACAATCCCTACAGTCGAGTAGACACATAACGTATCATCTCATTTTCCTCGGCGGGTATTAAATAAGGCAGTAATGCAATCCCTGACAGCTTGCTTCTTTTATTCATCTCTCGTATCTTAACGGCGTATCAATTCATCTCGGCTACAGAACGTGCTAGAGTATATGTACATCTACATCTGATAGAGATGAATATAAGGGTTGAGTCTGCCCTAGAGTATTGATGGAGCTGTAGAGCGTGAATGACAAAAGATGAGCGGGATAACAACAAACGTGGTAACAACAAGCATGGTTTTTTTTTTTTTATTAATTTATAAACCAGCGCTTGACCGCCTGATGGTAAGCAGTGATGCAATCGTTGATGGTAAAGCGCACTAGTTTAGGGTTAAGTAGGGTTTATTTTAATTTGTAAAATTTATTCAATCTCATTCATATTTTTAAGAGACGTACAAAAAATGAATGACTCAACAAAATATATAAATACATATACAGTTGCTCTTATTATCGATTCATGGAATGTATGTATTACGGGCTAGTGTTCGACACTCCACGAAAATGCTCGAGTTTTCTGTACAGGATAAATAAATGTAGTTATAAACTTTTGTGTACAAGTGCAGTCCAGGTAAGAACTATTGTGTCAACAAGACAAGAGTCGCTTCTAAATAAAGAACACATCAAATTAAGCTTGTCTAGCTATAAAATATATGTGTACGTCCACTTCGTGTCAAGCGCTGCTTCTGAAATTCATACGCAAACGGTTCTTCCTTTTCGTCGAATTAATTATCAAAGTACTTACGTTTTTCAAATATTTGTGTTATCTTTTTATTTCATTCGCTATTAATTATATTATGTTTAGATTTATTGTTAGCTAGCAATTGGGCCCGGCTGCGCTTCCATTCAATTTACTTGATGTGTACAACATCTATGTAAATTGCTGCACTTATATATATATTTTTACTCGATGCTCTAAACTCTGAAAATATTACGAACGTCCGCGATTTTTATATGAAGGTTTTGATTGAACACTTCATTAAAATGAGTTTAGTTTTATTCTAGTTAATCCCACAAACAGACAGACATACTGTATTGTTTTAATGCTTCTTTTTGTTTAAAACGCCATCAAAGAAAGTTTTTTTTTTCTAAAGGATATAATATTAATTAATTTACAACTACTGAGCGTATTAATATTTGATCATTTTCCTGGTCGGCTTTTCTCTCGGCTATATCAATGTCTATTTTCTGTCAGCTATTACTTTGGCCAGATATACATGTTATATTCCTGTGACGGGTTTCATTGCTTTATTATTTATCAGGTGTTTCTGTGCAGTCTGATATAATATAATCCACTTGAACTTACAGACCGCGAGCGCACTCATTGTATCTGTAAAGGTTCTGTGAAAGTTCTGTCGACTCCATTTCCGAAATATCTGCTTCTTACTATTATTGAATAAACTCCCAATTATGAGCATCTTTTAAATCCCAGAACTACCAAATTATATTTTACAAATATTGAAACAAATGGCATCCGAAAACCAAAGCGTGTATTATTTTTGCGTTCATTCTTTCATTTCATTCGACGAGAGAGTTACCGACAATGTTTCCTACCCTTCTATAAATAACGAAGCACGTGCCTTCCTAATTACGGGTAATTTAAATAATTAATTTGACACATCGCAAGTATATGTAATGTATGACAGCTTTAACGAAGAGCTTTTTCAACGAGTTGGAAAAGTATATCCCTCGGATAATACACTTTGTTTATATTAATCAAGCAGCGGGTGGCGGGTGCGGGCGGGGTGCGGGCGGGGAGCGGGCGGGGCGCGGGGGTGTCTCGAGGGTGCACGTTAAATTGAGTTGTCTCCCGCGATGCATTGCACACCTTACGTGTAGTGCGGTAATACAGACGGCAAGGATGGCAAACATAGAGGTCGAGTTAAGCTCTCCCTCGTGTCAAGTTTTTACCTTTTTTGTAACAATACTTCATTTTCGTAAGTCAGCAAGATAATCGAGAAAGGCCGAGGTGGGCATTAAAACCACAGTACTCGAAGAGTGGCAAAAAAAATATTTTTACTTAGCTGCTCTCAAGTTACCGCATTAGAAGCCATTTTCATTGCAATAATTAAAATTATTGTTCCGCTTTATATTACTCACGTCGCTAACTTTGTGATCTGTATCGATTTTCATTCTCGAGTCGGTCATTAAACCGTTCGCTTAACTATCCGTCTGTGTGTATAGTCGTCAGTCGCGAGGTGCAGTCACGGCTCGCGACAAACTGTGCCACAAATATATCAGTGTAATTGCGGACCCTCACACCCACACCAACACACCCTCGTGTAGACACATCCTAACATTACACACACACACGCGCATCAATGACTTCAACTATTGCAGTGTGATGACTAGGTGCGGTATTAGAATTATTGTCATGATTTGTGCATTTATAATTATAATTATTTTATCGTATTAAATGTTTGTTTATAATGAAACCATTTTCATATTATTACTTATATGTAGCAGCAGAGTATTTTTTTTATTTTGCTGGGTTATAGTGGTATATAGTATGATAGTTAAGTGCGCTACACACCAAAGCCGGGCGGTACAGCCCGCCGACACAACCCGGCGGCATATGTTGTAAGAAGCATGTCGGCAACCTTAGCCCGCGCGTTTTGCCAGCCTACATGTCGACGGCTTGCCGGCGGGTAGCGTACGCAAACACTCAATTGCTCGGCGACATTTTTTTTTTTTTTTTTTTTTTATTAAAATATAAACCAGCGCTTGACCGCAATCCCGCCTGATGGTAAGCAGTGACGCAATCGTTGATGGTAAAGCGCACTAGTTTATTAAGAGCCTATTCACTCTAGCCTTGAAGACACTCAAATTGTAGTCCGACGGAAACACCGCCGCCGGCAGATTGTTCCAGTCCCTCGATGTACGCGGTATAAAGGACGAGGCGAAACGCTTCGTCCGGATCGTTGAGGTGTTAACAACATAAGGGTGGAAACTCGCCGTACGACGGGTCGTCCGATGGTGGAACGGAGATGGGGGAATTAAATCGTGCAATTCCCTCGCACACTCCCCAGAATGTATCCTATAGAACACCGAAAGGCTGGCTACTCTACGCCTGTGCTCTAGGCTTTGGAGACCAACTCGAGTTAAATCAGGGTCACCAATCAGCCTCTTCGCACGCCTCTCCACTGAATCCAAAGTGGCCAGGTGACACTTAGCAGCACCAGCCCAAATGTGGCTGCAGTACTCCACACACGAACGGACCTGTGCTTTGTACAACATTAGAAGCTGCCCTGGTGTGAAGTACTGCCGGACCTTTGCGATTACACCAAGTTTTCTGGCAGCCACCTTGGCCTTGGACTCAATGAACCGCCCAAAGTTTAGGTTCGAGGAAATCTCAACACCCAAAAGCTGAAGGCGGTCGGTACACTCCAAGGATACATTCCGAAAAGTAGGAGCCAAGGTGAACGGGCTCCTTTTGGCGGTGAAGAGACACGCCTGCGTTTTGGCGGCATTGAATGCTACAAGATTGGCATTGCCCCATTCGGAGACTGCCTGAAGTGCAACACTCGTTCGCTCTACCATGGCCTCTCTTTCGGACCGGATTGATTCCCTACTAGCCCGAGCATCCGGCAGGTATCTCTCCACAACTGTGCTGTCATCTGCATACCCATAGATACCGGGCATCAGCAGATCGTTAATATGCATACATTTCAGCTGTAGTAACGTGCTTGTATTTTAACTGCCAAATAAGTTTCTGATGTCGAGCCGCCGACATGCTGCCGGCAAAGTTTTACGACTTGCAATGGCTGAAGCCGCCAACCTACCGCCGGGCGCACATCTTTGGTGTAGAATGCTTCAGATTGACAAATTTTGTTAGCATAATCATCCTATACTGTTTCCACTGCTTGGGACATCCATCACGCGGGCCCAGCTTATGATAGAATGTACCAGACATTCTAACATAGGTACATACAATGGGTCCGCGTGGTGTTGTTTCATGACATTTTTGATGTTATCTTTGCTATTATTGACAGAAATATTCTCAATTTTGGTCTACAGAATTCTGAACTTCTAAGCAACAAGTAGCTATGCCGGGAAAATAATTACGTTAGACTCGACAATAATTGGTTGTCCACTAGAAATCCAGCAGTCCTTGAAACAAAACAGAATCTATTTCTAGTGGAGCCTCCCTGAAAATAGAATTGGCTAAAAACCTCAGCTATTTGTGTCGCTCGGAGCGGCTCGGGTCGGCTCGGGGTATCTCAGGGCGGCTCGAAGTGGCTCGCGCCGACCGCAAGGGGTCGTGGTCCCGCGGTTCCAACAAAAAACAGCCGCTACGAGTGAGTGAGCGAACTGCTGTTGACACTATGTCTCACTATTGTCATCTAGCGCACCTGCGCCGCGTTTTTTTTAAATAAACGTTTATATATTTTATTTTTATTTATTGACCAACCACGAGTTGTTTGCATTACCTATATATAATATAAAAAGTAATAATCCTTCTATATTACCTTCTACTAATATTATAATCGAGAATGTTTGTGCGTATGTTTGTTACTCTTTCAACTAAAAACTCCTCTATGGGTTGATATACAGATCGTTTATAACTAGATTTCACAATTTTCATTACCACATACATTTATATATTGCCACGAAAATGAAAGTTACGCGGATGAAACTGTAGGACGCAAACTAATCTACCGTAATCTATGGTAGATGTGAGCAAAACAGATTAGATATAGCTTCGTTTCCCATTGACGTTCTTAATTATTTTTGAAGTGAAACTTCTTTACGCACGCTTGACTTGGGGAGTAAGCTGGCGAACGCGTGACGTAAGCGTTACGAAAAGTGATCGGGCAAGGCGAACGGACGTTAAGTGGGGGATATAAGCACAGAGGCGCCCGTGGCGCGAGCTTGGTACTACAAGGTCTACAACGAGTTTTTTTTTTTTTCAATAAAAATAGAAGATCTATGCAAAAATATTAATTTACCAATGAAACCATGAAATAAATTTAAATATTTATAGAAAATTAATATATGTATATGTGTATACATGTATATATTGTACACACACATATATATATATATATATATATATATATATATATATATATATATATATATATATATATATATATATATATATATATACTGGTGGAGCGAAAGAAGTTTCACTTCAGTCGTGTGGTCATAAGCACACTCGTTTTTTTTTTGGAACTCCTTGTTGGTGGATCTGTTTTTTTTATAATAATATAATCCACACAAAACATGTTCGAAACTTCTTTGTACACAATCCAAAGCCGCAATCCTATCACCTAGATGTCGGATAATGACTGACGAACTTAAATTATGTTCTTTGATTCATTAAATATATTCACAGCAACTTTCTCAACCGACAGTTAATTATATAAAACACAGTTGCTTTGTGTTAATATTTTAAGCACGTTACATCAGGTCTGGTACACAGCGCATTCTGCAAACTATGTGCTGATTTTTAGCAACACAATCAAGGTCACTACAACGACTGAGCTCGCCGGTACAGAGAAGGTTATATTCAGTTCGCTTTCTGTAGTTTTATGTAACAGGGAACTATAGAATGTTCGTATATAACGTTAGTATTAACCTCACTTTATTTTAGCTCTACATTATGGAGTAATTCGACTTAACTGATGTCTTTCGAGGAATCTGTTTGGGTTACGTTCATCCACACTTTGATTTCACAAACTGTGGGAAACAGAAGGCTGTATGTTTATGGCAGTATCAACGTCTATGATCTCTTTGGCGATCATAGTTAACACGCTTGGAACAGATATGAAGATTAATGAGTTTAATCCTAGTAAACGAAAATTCATGGTTTTTAGGATAAACAAGTAAATCGAATAGAAACAGCGGAGACATGAAAGTAACCCCGATAGAATTTGCATTAAAAATAATAATGAGCATTGTATCAAGCAAATAAACAAGGTTACAAAAACATCATAACTGTGCCGTCGGAGCACCTAAGAACTGCCCCACTTCTGTATAAATGACATAGATAGTTTTTCTTCCATTGCCGGCCTCTACCTCGTAAAATAATACATTACTGTGAAGTGACTTGAATAATTTACAACATTACGTTGCCAAATAAATTAATAGTCGTAAATAATTCAGCACTTGTCTTACGTACCTGGCGTACGTAATTATGTAAAGGAGACTTATTTTAGCCACAATTGTAAATATGGGCTTATTTCGGATTAATCTTGGTGGTTGCTTCAGGATTAATGGTTTGGCCTACGTTCTGTTTTGATTACAAAATAAAATAATTATTTGGTTGTTCTGAGCCGAGAATTTTAATGGATTAAAATACAAATCTAAGTAGAAACCGATCCTAAATTTTGAGAAAATGTAAAATCATTGACGATGAAAGAAATTAAACTCTGGGACAATTGTTACAAAGAAACCGTGGCCCTGGCCGTTGCACAGGCAAGTGAAGAAACACGGGTGGGTTTTAGTTAGTAAAAGTCTGACACGTCCTTTCGCTCCGCCCAGAGCGGGGGAAGTCATTTAATAGCACAGAACCTCCTTCTCAACTCGAACACAACTTTGTCGCTCAAGTAGAATAGTAATGAATTTATACATTACGGTTCCGGCACTAGTGTTTTACATTACATAATTATTAATATAATTGAGATGATGATGATGGTTCGATTCGCCAAATATTGTTGTGTTGGGAGTTTGGTCGTGGAGGGTCTTCAGATCAATCTCCCTCTTTCGCAGCATCGTTAGGTCGTGTTGTTGGGTTTAACATTGCATCGCCTCGCTCAACTGCCGTCTTCCTTCCTATTCGCTCAATCTGAGTGAATATGTTTTTAATAAACTAGCGCGCTTTACCATCAACGATCGCATCACTGCTTACCATCAGGCGGGATTGCGGCCAAGCGCTAGTATATAATTATTAAAAAAAAAAAAAACTAATAAATCAGTGTTGTTTTAGTAACGACCGGCAAAGGGAAAGTTTCTAAAATACATTGTAATAAATAAAATACTAAAACATCAAGCCGGACATGTCACATTCATGAAGGTTATGTAACCTACAGGTGGCAAATATATTTTTTAAGCTATTGCATAGCTTCTATCGCGGGCCTTGAGCGCGGGGACCGAATCCAGAAATTCCGTAACGAAAAAACCTCACGCTCCCCATCGTCTAACGTCGTTTCAGTTCGGCAGTCTTCGGCACGGTATGTTTGTGTGCGTGCGACTACATCTTTTGAAAACAATTTATAGATTTTCAAAAAGAGCATGCATATTGCAGGGCGCGAACTCAGTTCTACACACTTGCCATGTTACTGATAGTCGCGATGTGCTAAACTTGCGATTAATTTTCTCTCTGAAATAGGTCTTCTATAGATATATGTCATAGACGTCATCGACGTTGTCATGGCTACCTTAAAAACTTTTCATATAATGAATTATTAAGTACTTTTATTCAAATTAATTTAGTAGTGTTTTTATAAAATAGCTTTTTTTTTAACGGAAAAGCTAAGATGAATGTCACGCTAATTTTTCATTGGACTTTTAAATTATTTATAGTGATGTTTACTAAATAAAAGCGCGTGATTTTATAGAGTAAAAAGTGCTCACGCGGCCGTTTTTTCAATTGTTGCAAGAATTCAAAAGATTGTCTTTAAATAGTGTTCAGACGATTGCTCAAAGTGTATTAGATTTCATTAGTAATAGAAATGGCATTTCAATAATGACTTTCAACTGCCAAAGTCTAAATAGTCATAAATACGATTTACAAGATTCAGTTACGAGACAAACAAATGTGTTACTTCTTACCGAAACTTGCATGACGCATGATAATCCAATTGAAATACCTAATTTTAATTGTATTGTTCAGTTCAAACGAGATACTGTTTCAAAAGGTGGGGTAGCTATTTACCAAAATAAAAATGATATTACTAATATTATGACTCCGAATATTGAAATAAATATTGCACACGTTAGCGATGTTAATGTTAGGCGCTCAGTTGTTGGAGATATTTGTGCGTGCTTATGCATACTTAGAAATGGCCTACAAATAGTTATGGTAGCAATTTAATCGGACGAGGTAGAGCATTTTATTCATCGCACTTTACTGGAATACACTGAAGAAGGCTCGAAAATACTTGGTACAAATGGTAATAAATTTCCACTTATCTTGGCTGGCGATTTCAACATTAACTTCGCTGATAAAAAATCAGAGCGGTTGACAACTTTTCTATCAAAAACATTGAATTTGAAAATGAATAATGATCCACAAGAGTCCACAACAAAATATGGGACCACCATTGACGCGGTATTTTCTAGGTATTTAGAGGATATTAAGTCGCAAACTTATGTTTCTTATTTCAGTTATCATAAACCTATAGTTTCAATGATAAATATTCCTGAATAACCAACAGCTACTGTAAGGTAATAAAACCCACATGTATTGTAAAATAATAAAAATATTTTAAATAATATTAACTTTTTATTTATTTAATAAAAGAAAAATTTGTTTTCTTATCGGTCACCATGCTCATAAAGTGTAACTTGAATTAATATCAAAGAAAAAGAAATACTGCATAAATAAAATAAATGAATAATTATAATTGCATAAATTGATACAAAATGCTATGCAATAGCTTTACCGCGGCAGTCCCCGAGTGCCACACGTCTTTTTTGTTTAACGTAGACTGTAACATACATATTTTCGTTATTTTAAAACCTTGCTTGTGTGTAGACTTATACAGTTTATATATATATATATATATATATATATATATATATATATATATATATATATAAAATTATAAACTAGCACCTGACCGCAATCCCGCCTGATGGTAAGCAGTGACGCAATCGTTGATGGTAAAGCGCACTAGTTTATTAAGAGGGAACTATGGTGCTTTCTCTATACAAACGTATTCCGCTGTTTTATTCGTGGATAATGCTTTTAGAGCAATAGAAAAAAAATCTACAATTTTACACCGTGATTATACGTGCGCCTATCATTTGAGTTTTTTCGAAACTTAATTAATAAAAAAAAATACGATACTTCAAAATCGCGAAAAATAACCAAATTTTACCGTGATGTTCAGATAACTATAAGACAAACGTGATAAGTTTTTGCCAAAAAAGAAAATAACAGAAGTATACGTATACTTTTCCTCTAAATTTAGATCTGTCGCGTTTTGAAAAAGAAAACAGCGGAATACGAAACATCTTTTGTTCAAAGTTTTTGTAGGTAAAATCAGCCTGAGCTGCAATTGTCCTTTTCGTACTTTACCGGGAGAGGTTGGAAGCACCGCGACGTCAATAGTTTCTTCAAATACCTCTTAAGTAGATATATAGATAAAATAATCTTAAAAGCCTATTCACCCTAGCTTTGAAGACACTCAAATTGTAGTCCGATAGAAACACCCTCAATGTACGCGGTATAAAGGAAGAGGCGAAACGCTTCGTCCCGATCGTAGTGGTGTTAACCTTTGTTAATGTACATACTATCTACTTTATACTTTGTACATATTTACAAAAAGAAGCTGCAAGACAAGATGCATCAGTTCATGGTAACAAAAGGCTTTAATATAGTTTGTAGCCAGAAATTAACATTGAACATATTAATCGACGACAAAGAGAAACCATTGAAGTATAGAACAATGTTGAGGATATAGCGCAAGCGCCACAACAACACAATCTGCACAATCTGGAGCTAGTCCAGACAATCCCCACACAATTAGTACGCAGCTAAATACTACACATACTGTTATAGAAATGAACATCTCGTGGGACTCGCCGCTGCCCATTATTACTATCATCTTAGGATATGAAAAAGAAAAATACATTAACATAATGTAGGTAGTTTATCATTTTTATTACCGCTCGCTACCGTTCTCCTACGGAGCTGAGTCTCTTAAAGAAAATTCGGCGATACACAAGACCATGCATGGCACAACAGCATGCATGTACCTAGTCATGTGACTTCCGTACCTTGCCCCTGAGAGGACATTTTGAATTTAGTTCCAACTTTGGCGTGAACACAAGATTTTATCTATCTATACTAATATATAAAGCGGAAGGGTTTGTTTGTTTGTTTGAATGCGCTAATCTCAGGAACTGCCCGTCCGATATGAAAAATTCTTTGGATGAGCGTTGGATAGCCCATTAATCCAGGAAGGCTTTAGGCTATAACATCGTTGTGGTCGTAACATAACGGTCAGGACACGCTGCGACCAGTAGGAGCGAAGTATATAAAAAAAAAACATATCGAAACGTACGCGGCTGACACCGCGAGGCGCAGCTATCAGAAAATAAATCTCATAACATTGTCTCGATTTCAAATTATTGAGTTAACCTAAAACCTTTTGAAACACTCTCAGGTTCTCAGTTATTGTTCCTGAAATAGTGTTTTGCGGTAAATATGTGAAATAACAACTTGAACTAGAACAAAGCAAAAAGCAAATAAAAACCCTTTCACAAAATACGTGCAATACTTAATAATATAGAAAAACAGTACACAAACGTGGCAACTGGGGCAGGATTCTGCTTCTAGAAAAGAATCTCTTGTCCGAACTTACTTTTATGTGAGTTACAAAATACATATTTGTCGGCCGAACATAACCAGCAGTTAGAGCAGAAAGGTCGTGTCATAACCCTGGAGAGCCCTAACCCGGACACGTATCTCGCAGCCAAATGAAAGTGTACCGTGTAGTGTACCTGCGGACTCCGTTAAAGAATTAAATTGGAAATGTGACCTTTTAATTAGGCCGTGGCGATTCGTTGGCGCGCGTAAAAGAAAATAATGAACCTCTTTGCATGGAGTTTACGAGCCCTCTCTAATTAGCTAATGCTGTACGTTGTCTTATAAATAATGCACGTTTAAATTGGAAGACATTTTAATTGTGTGTGCCAATTTGTTTCAATTTTATAGAGTTGTGTACTTTATTATTTTCTTTGGAGTTTAATTAAATCGTTGTGTTCTTGTTAGTGACTCGATCAATTAATATGTCCACTAGTAATTGGACACTTTTGTCAAAGAGAGACACTTTACTTTGACTCAGACAATATTAATTCATGACGTCAATTTAAAAAGACTCAATAGCAATTATAGGTACCATATAAAAATATATATGAGGCGCATTTCATGCCATCTCATTTTAATTAAAACCATTATAGTAAACTGGTTTCAATGAACTCTTTTTAGTAAACCAGCAGTGGTGCCGGTGTGTGCCCAAATATTATTTTCCCTCTTCAGGGCTTTTACAACTCGGACAGAATGGCGGGTAACAAACATACGATGTGTTTCTTTAATTTTATTTCTGTTACCGATACGATAAAGAGCTAAGATTTGAAATACGAACACATATACAAATACATAATTTGTTGTATAGAAATGTTTTCAGAGGTAATAGAAAACATTTTCGCTGTTAAACTGTTAAATTTCACAGGTCTTTGGAGACACTGATATTTGGGCCGTAGGCAACTCGTAGCGTACTTGGGTTATTGTAAATTAACAATTTGGGTTAATAATTATCGGAACACCGCACGAGTGTGTAGTCTAAGTCATCCCGTTCAAATTGTATTCAAAATCTACAAAAAATCTGTTTTTCCACCATCCGTGACTTAAACTGGCTACTATCCTCCCTAGGGCCAGTAGTAAACGATCCCGAACGTTACGCAACCAATGTGCCGCATTGGCGAAAATTATTAGAATATTACGTACAACTGATCACAGCGACATAATCCGCGTGATTAGCGAGTGTTTGCGCTAACTGAACTAAGCTGAAAGGTACTCGTGTTACCAGCCAGCTTTAATTTAAATTGTGGAATTTGTTTTATTGATTGTGTGTCACTGTCAAAGCTTTTGGTAATCCTCCCGAAACATTTTATAATTTCGGTGTAGTTTGTTCTCAAACATTTGCCTAATATGGTGACTATTTTTAGGTATTTATTTATATAAATTCCGCAGTAGGATTGTCAGGTGAATGAGAAGTAGCTCAAAACTTTGTTAAGTACATTTTGTTGCATCATTTTTCCAGGAATATCAATCTTTTTATTTTGAATACTAAAACCGGACACATGTTTGCGTTCATTGTATGTTGATTTATTAATCTGGAAACGGAATATTCAGTTCGCAAGCTCGTTGTAAATTGAATAAATATACTAGGTGTACAATTTTATAACTAAGTACAAAGACACTACACACACTTTAGCGTTGCTCCTACAGCTTTGAAGCTGAACGTCAAAGAAAAAAATAAATAGAAGTTTAACATTTTCCTTGATTTATTTGATGTTCCTTCACAAGCTGCATGCCGACGTGTGAAGGGTGTTGTAATTGACTGGGGAAGGGAATTACTTGCAAAGTTAAGTAAGCTTCCTACAAGTTAGTGACACCGGGGGCGTGAGTCCCTGCTCGGTGTGACACCCCTTGCCAATAAGGACGTTACTGTGTAATCAATACCTTAGATGCACGTATGTATTTTATGAGGCGCTGACAATAGTTTTAAATGTTCCACTATTTAGAACCACGTCTAGATACCTTTTTAAATGCTATCCATTTCTTTAAATCATTGATAATACTAATTCTTCTTAATTTAGTTTCTAAGAAATTTACTAAACACTTTTTTAAATGTAGATGATTGTTGGCCTCAAACACAGGTTTGCATAAACCTATATTAATTAATAATATGTAAAATTAGACAAAAATTGTAATTAATTTAAATCATAGTTTTGATGACACTTAAATAAGTAATCATTGTTCAAGGTTCATGATCAGCGGGACAGAAGGTAGGCAAGTACTCGTAGTTTTAAGATCGTTTACAATCTAATCTCAATTTAAATCTATCAATAATACCTCAAACTTCCCTACATTATTTAACGTTTTTGACAGAGAATTGGTCTCCTGTATTCTGTGTACCACATTCACTGATACGAAAATTTTAGAAATTTTAAAGTACTGAACCAGCAACTTTTATATACATAGATAGTATGTAATATAGGAACGGCGACCACTTTTATGCTAGTATCGGACGTTCTATTAGTACCCCACTTAGCCCTCAGCCCTTCCATTTCAACCCTTTTAACCACAACAAGGAATTCCATACATTTGTCGAAGTACAGCCAGCAAAGCAGTAAAGCAATTACCATTAAAAAGACAATTTATAGGGACATACATTATGACGCCACAGTTACAATAAAAACTATGTAAATCATAGGTCGCATGTCGCGCACAGAACACACATTGGTTGCGTCAGGGGGAATACGTTAACATTCATGAGTGACCCTTACTTTATTGCCCGTTTTATTTGTGAAAGAAAAAGTTAATTATGTATTCCCGTTTAATTAGGAGTTTGGGGACAAGGGCCCTCTCGGATATAATGTATCGCTCCCACTGGGAGCCCAAATAATTCAACACCTACTGGGGCCACAACGGCCATAGACGCCACACGGGTTGACGTAACCTTGTTATTTAAACCCACTTTGCGATTATACATTCGTGTGTCACCCTTACATTGTGATGTGATTTCTGTCACATTTATTTTTTTGGATGTATATTTATGCTATGCCTTAAATGTATAAATACTTTACAATAAAGTTTATAAATTTCTTAATGGTATCCCAAAATTATAAAAAAATGATATCTCATACAGTATGTTAAGAAAACCCTGTCCGACCCGTGAAGGTGTTGTTAGGTATCGATAACTGATTCTACTAATGGATACAAAACCGGACTAAACTTAAAAAAAAATCCCCCTTAAAAAAACAAATATTATTTCGCAAAAAGAGGTAATTTAGTAAATGTGCACGCGGCACGTGGTCGCATCGCTATTCGCTCATAATAATACCGGTGTTGTCACTTTTTTTTAAAAATTACCAAATTTCAGGGAAGTTGGAATTGATTCGCGGGAAAAAAAGATTATTTCAAAATTCATTTGTATTGGTACTATGATCATTACGTAAAATTTTATATTATATTTGGTCATGTGTTTACCTAACCTTTATTATCCTTATGGGTCGGACAGGGTTTTATTAACATAGTGTATATTACGTTTAAATGAATTAATCAGTATTATTTATTACAGAGCAACATATGACACGGTAATCAATAAATATTATAAAACAAAGTCACTTTCTCTTTCCCTATGTCTCTTTGTTGTAATTAAATCTTTAAAACTACACAACGGATTTTGATGCGGTTTTTTTAATCCCCATTTAATAGATAGAGAACGGATGGAAGAAGACGGTTTATATTTATAATAACATCCATTAAATTGACTATTCTATTCTATTCTATTCTATTATTTTTGAGGGTTCTAATGTGAACCCTCAAAAATAATAGTATTGTGTGATGATGTCGTAAATAATTACATTTTTTTCGCGTCTGCTGTCTGAACCCTACGAGATTTATCAAAATAATGTACTAAATATTGTACACATTGAAAAGGTCTACAAAAAGAGAGATAGACAATTAGACATATACAATCACGGACTGATTGTATATGTCTAATTGTCTATCTTTTATGGATATCCCACAAAATTTTTTTTTGTCATTTACTTTTCGACAAATAGCGGCTAATTTTCGAAGCCATTTTGACCAATACAGCATTAATCCTTATCCAATTTAAAACATTAAATACATTATTGAATTAATATAGATCTATGTCGCCCTTTACATATCCATATGATTTAAATGAATATTTTCTAAGATATGACAGATTTAAAAATTGCGGGACATAGCGTCGGTCGGGGCGGGGCGAGAGCGGCGGGTCGCTATGTTTTATATTCAACGTTCACGGTTTTTCTGTAGTGTAGTTATACTAGCGACCCGCCCCGGCTTTGCACAGGTGCAAACCCGTGCAAAGCCGGGGCGGGTCGCTAGTATAAAATAATTGGGAGAGAATACAGATCACACAGAAGGAATAATAATTGTCAATAATGCAAATAAATACCTACTCAAAAGTATGTAGGTACATATATATGCAACCATTAATGAATATGCATTTCGTACATTCATATAATTATATAATATTTTACAAACTTAAATCGGAATGAATAGTTCTTTAAAGCTTTTTAGTTGACTTTACAAACACTCAGTTTAGCATATTGAATACAAAACAATGAGTTTGTTCCGCAAAGTGTTATTGTTGCTACATTTATGTAAAAAAAAACAAATCTTTACAACATGTATAGATATAAAAGTAGTATAACAATCATTGAGGAAGTTTAACACCGTTTTTTTGGCTTAATTCCAATTCCTGTGTTATATTATCTGATTAATTCAATCAGATAAGCTCACGTTATGCCCATTATCAAGCCCGTTACCAGTATAAAATGCTACGGTTTTTTTGTTGTACTCCACCTGATTCTTGAATCCAGGAAATCTCGTCCATTGAGGACCATTGGACTTTTGAGGCAGTTTATATCAAGCTGAACCACAATTATGAGTGGAAACAAAGCCACAGAATTAATGACCGCGTGTTGAAATTAATTGAGATTTTGTGTTATTATTTTGTGCGGTCAACTGTACCTGAGAGTGGTTGCAAGTATCGCATTATAAATGAGTGTGTTGTGCTATTTCAGGATTTGTTTTTTTTATTTATTTTTGTATTTTACTTCGACAAGCCATTCTGTAGATGATCAAGGTTTTTGTTGTTTTTTTTTTCTCTAAGCAGACCATCCAATTAAGAAAACAAAAACTTCTGGCACTCGTTCACTACATTTACCTTTTTTTTTAAATATGCAGTTACATATTATATTTATTTATTTTTATGTATGCAGTATTTTTTTTTCATAGATATTAATTCAAGTTTCTTGCTAACAGCTGCTTACGTATTTGTCCGATTTGGGAGCAGCTCGTCTTGATCCGTGCAATCTTCGTACAGTCGTGCCATATTCTTCATACACTTTAAGGTTTAACTAGTCGCGGGCTCATTCTCATTCATGAACGCGGTCAAAAAGCGCTGTCTCACCTAGAATAGTGAAATTAAATGAAATCGTTTATTAAGCAAATAGGATCACTGATCACTTTTACACGTCATGACTTTTTTTTTTCAAACTAGATGTAGCCGGCATTTCCTAACTGACTACCTCTGAGAAGAAATAGCCGAAACAAACTCAGGGATCATCGTCATTTTTCAAGTCCAGACATTAAAATGAAAATGTTTACAATAATATACCTTATAATTACGCATATTGCTTAATAACAATGCTTAACAGAGCGAGCAGCTCAGTCCCAAGCTTTTTTGTCTTCTAACTAATCTGAGATTTTATAATACCCCTTTTTGCAAAGTTTGTCCTTTATATCGTTTTTATATCGTTTAATGGGTAAGTTTCGAATGGGAAGCTTATTGTAAAAGTGTATACATTGACCCATGAACGAGTTGCCTACTCTGTGGAGACCAGTGTGATGTACAGCAAGATTGTGTTTGTTCCTGGTATTTATATTATGAATATCGCTTATTTTCTTAAATTTCGATATATTTTTATGTACATACATAAGATTTTCAAATATATACTGTGAAGCTACAGTCAGAATGTCTACCTCTCAGAATGTTTCTTTAAGAGAATCTCTAGGACCAAGGTTGTAAATGGCTTGAACAGCCCTTTTCTGTAAAACAAAGATGGTATTGATGTCCGCACAAGTTCCCCAAAGAAGAATCCCACAAGTCATAAGACTATGTAAATAACTAAAATAAATAATTCTGGCTGTATCCACATCAGTTATCTGTCTAATTTTCTTAACAGCAAAGGCGGCGGAACTGAGTCTACCCGACAGTTTCTCAACGTGAGGACCCCATTGCAACTTGGCGTCAATAGTCAACCCAAGAAAAACTGTCGACTCGACCGGGATCAACACTACTCCATTCAGTTGAAAGTTGGTACTTAACTGCCTGACATTTGGCGTAGAAAATTTAATGACTTTAGTTTTTTTTTTTTTCATTTATAAGAAGGTTATTTACATGAATACAATGAAGCTGCAAAGGTAAGGAAAATCCTATCAACCGATCAGAACCGAACCCTTGGAGCGCTGAAAAAACCTGATGGCACATACACAACAACGGATCAGGAAACCAGCAGAGTCCTCCTGGAAACACACTTCCCGGACTGCAAACTCCTGGAGGACAGGACCTGGGAGGCTGCACCAGAATGGACTCCGACAGAGCAGGACTGGTCCAATGCCTACAGATTAATAACAGAAGACCGGCTAAAGTGGGCTATCAACACCTTCAAGCCATACAAGTCCGCGGGGTTGGATGGCATCTTCCCAGCCCTACTACAATGGGGGTTGGTGCACATCGCTCCATGCCTCGTAAATATCTTTCAGGCATGCATAGCGTATAGATACATACCTCTTGCATGGCGGGAAGTGAAGGTTATCTTCATACCTAAGCCTGCCAAATCGGACTACACACAACCCAAATCATACCGAACCATAAGTCTCACATCCTTCTTATTAAAAACCCTAGAGAGAATCTGCGACCGGTACATTCGCGACGGAGCTCTCCAGGCAAAGCCACTCCACAGACAACAGCATGCGTACTCCACAAGTAAATCAACAGAATCCGCGCTGCACAGCGTAATATCCAAGATTGAATGCGCCGTGAATCACAAATGCTCAGCACTAGCCGTCTTCATTGACATTGAAGGCGCCTTTGACAAGACCACATTCACAAGCATTAGCACGGCCTTGGACAGGCATACCATAGACCCGTCACTGAGAGGCTGGATCGCTAACATGCTCGGCCAAAGAGCTGTGCAAGTTACCGTGAACGACACTACAAGGGCCATCGTGGCGAAGGGATGTCCGCAAGGAGGCGTTCTCTCGCCGTTACTATGGAATCTGGTTGTTGACAGCCTAATAAAAACACTAAATGACAAAGGCTACTATATCGTGGGTTATGCCGACGACATAACAATAATAATAAACGGTATGCATGAAAACACCCTGTGCAATCTAATGCACCAGGCCCTGAAAATCGTAGAAAATTGGTGTGATACACACCAACTATCTGTGCACCCAATTAAAACCGAGCTGATCGTCTTCACAAAAAAGCGAAAGCTCACACCGCTAAATCTGCCAAGATTCTTTGGCACCACCCTAAGCCTATCCGTTGAAACAAAATACCTAGGCATATACCTGGACAAACAGCTGAATTGGGCGAAACATACCAACTTACTGACTTACTTACCTTACTGCCCCCCCCCCCCCTTCACCTTGTTGTGAGGGAGGAAGCGACACTGGCTGCCTTCAGACTCCACCTATCAGGAACCCTGAGCAAAGACTCCAGGGTCTAACATACGCGCCTAATGCTAGATGCAATCAAAAGGCAACCAATGATGCAAGCACCCAATGACAGAGTACCAAAGCAATACTGCTTTCAAAAGCACCATCAGATAGTACTTGAAGAAGAGCAGTGCGATTACTCAGGTCCGGAGGAGTTGAGAGTATACACTGACGGATCAAAAAACGACCAAGGAACGGGCGTCGGGGTGTTCTCACAGGACCTCAACATAAATATATCCAGATCGCTAGGGATGCTCAACACGGTTTATCAAGCAGAATGTGTGGACATAACTCTGGCAGCCCTAGCCATAAAAGCCAGGAGAGTTGCGAACACGCTCATCCGCATACTCACTGACAGTGCTTCCGTCCTCCAATCCCTAAAGCAGGGATGTATCACATCAAGTCTAATACTTGAGTGCCACGACGCACTGGAACGGATAACCGCACCAGACCGCAACACCGTGACACTACAATGGATGAAGGGTCACAGCGGTTCACTGGGTAATGACGCAGCTTTTTCTATACTCAAATGGTTTACATAACCTTCCGACAAGCTGATGACACGTCCGTCCAGTCCGAGCGCAGAGCAGCAAAAAGGACGAACTATCCCAGCACCTTGCTTTCGTTTTCCGAATATTATTCAAAATTACAGAAATCATGATTGGTTGAGAGAACATGCCATTTTATCACCGAAAAATATTCATAACAATGCCATAAATTTTCAAATTCAAGCGAAATTATCAGGTGTAGTCACGACATATAAATCAATTGACAGAGTTATGCATCAAGATAAAGTAATGAACTATCCAATTGAATTTTTAAATTCATTGGAACCGGCTGGTATGCCACCGCATTGATTGAATCTGAAAATTGGTTCTTTGATTATATTATTGCGAAATATTAATCCACCAAAACTGTGTAATGGCACCAGATTAGCAGTGAAAAACTTATTGCCAATTTTAATTGAAGCTACGATCTTAACTGGTAAATCAAAAGGAGACGTTTGTGTGATACCGCGTATCCCTATGGTCCCAACTATATGCCATTTGAGTTCAAACGATTACAATATCCTGTGCGTTTATTATTTGCTATGTGCACCAACACAGCCCAAGGGCAAACATTTTACGTTTGTGGTGTGAATTTGGAGGAATCATGTTTTTCAAATGGCCAACTTTATTTATTTAGCTTAGGCTACAAAGGTCCATTAGACGGGTGGGGCGAAGAAGGCGGGGGACGAACCCCCGTCTCCTTTAGCCCCAGGGTGTGACCAGCGCGTGTGGGTAGCTCCCGCACGCGCATTGCACAGCGGTCACCACGTCTGGGGATTACTCCGTTACCGGGTAATCCCCATTTGGCGCGGAAACCGGCCCTAACGGGGCCGGTAAGCCCTGAGAGTGGCACGGCGCCTAGGCCTTCGGGCTGGCCCCGTGACACTCTCAACACAGGGCCCGAGGGTAACCGAGTGGTTTTAGTGGGTATTCCCGGCTCCGGCCGGGCGAGTCCCACACACGTCCGTCGCCTAGCTAGCGGCGGGTATGGTGCCTAAATGCATTTCCACTCGTAAAAAAAAAAAAGCTACAAAGGCCCATAATAAAATATGATAATACTGTACTTATAACATTCAATAAAAACAAATATAAAATACTAGACATATTTAACTTTATAAACTCTATATAAAACTAAACACATATACGATTATTTTGCAGCGTCGGCGTCGTGTATCGCGGTGTGTCAGGCCGAAAAAAAAACGCCTTTCGTCCAAAATTCTGGAGACGTGAATTTCTTGAGATCCTCAGTTGGCACTCCCACCACAAAGGAATTAAAATTCACGATGTGACGAGACTCCAACCACGCAACCCTCAAAGTCCTTCTCGTCTTGATCTGTATGTACTCCACAATGTCCTCGGATATTGTAGAGTAATGCAGCCTGGATACATACAGCGGTGTCACTGGTACAGCGGGATGCTGAAAATGGTGCGCACCGGTCGGTACAGTGCCCAGTCGTTTGTTTAATAATCTAAATGTTTTGGATTAAGTTATAAAACTGCTAGCAATAAAAAAAATATGTTTGAATAAATAATGTTGGTGATCCAATAAATTTATTTTTATTATTTCACTTTACACATAGCGAAGCACGTATCGGACCGCTAGTATTCTTATAAAAGTAATAATAGTAACTTCACATAATATCTCAGGACACGGCTCTCGGTCCTTAGGAAAGGGTACGGGGGGCCAACTTGCAGAGGCCGCTTAGAAAATCTTATTGATCACTAGCGGTCGCTAGCGACTTCGTTCGCGTGGATTTAGTTATGCTTCGCTTCTGTTGGGCGTAGTGTGATGCTGTATAGCTTAAAGCCTTCCTGGATTAATGGGCTATCTAATGCAGAAAGAATTTTTCAAATATAACTAGTAGTTCCTGAGATTAGCGCGTTTAAACAAACAAACAAACTCTTCGACTGTATATTATAGAGTATAGATATGTATTATTATTACGTGATTAATTGATGAAAAGGGGCATCAACCCCGGATTCTGTGAAAATGCAACTCGCAGTTAGTGTAGGTCCTACACTAACTGCGGGTTGCCTGTGGAAGTATAGGTATGATGTAAACTTTCACAGAAAATGTAAAAATAAGAAAGTTGGAAAAATTGATTTGGATCACTAAAGTAGACCGGTTATCAAGAACTATGGAACAACCATGGCCAAAAGACAAAATTAATTAAGTAAACAAACATTCTGATAGCATACAAGTTAAACTCATTTATCAATTGCTGTTGACTTGTCTAGACTCGCTAAGCACCCTCAAAATAATCTCATAATTTCATCGTGTGCCTATTTGAATTACTGCTATTCCGAGATATACTTGTGATATTGGTTCTCAGCGTTACGACAGTTCAGACTAGATGAGACAATTGACGGTCGTTTCGGGAGTGGTTGATTTTTTTCGGGAATAAATATGATTTGTACAAAAATATTGTTAGTATATTTTTTTTCTGAACCAAAACTAAAGTTTTGAAGTGTTAACGTGTATTGGGGTTCAAAATTACATAAATTAATTATTACAAAGCAGAAATTAAATGAGGATTATTTCAGGCACACAAAGAGAAAATTTCCAAAGTTTTAATAACAAAATTTGGTCCGAATAATTCGGACATTGCCCAACGGACTTTATCCAACCATAAAATTAATAAGAGAATAAAGAACGCTAGCAGACTTCGAGAGAGAGGTAATGAAGTTAGCACGCTGTACAATGTTAGTTATTTACGTGAGTGAGTTAAATTAACGCCTGGATTATGGATGTCAGTTAAAATGTTACTTAAATATTTATGTTTAAGAGTTTCAGATCTATGCAGCTATTTCCGAGCTCCAAGAAGTTTTAATCAAAGAAATGTAGCAGTACTACCTATATTACTTAGGTTACTGTAATAAAGAATTTTGGAATAGAGTAAACATGCAGGCTAATATATGTAAATATACAATTACTAATACTCGTACTTACAGCTCTTAAAACAATCTTAAATTGTATCAAACGTGTCTTGTCTATAAGACATTACAAAAAGCCACTGAATCTAAATTGTACTTTATTTTTTTTTTACTACACAAGTTTATCCACACAACGCAAATGGAATAATCGTCGTAAAATGATAGAGCTAGACAGTCCAATAAAAAGGTCGTCGGCGCACAGTACAATAGCACGCACATTACGACACCCATGTAAATTGGCAGACTTCGAAGGAACGTTCGGCATAATATACAAACGCACAAAAGGTCAACTGCAATTTTTGACAAGGCAAGCATAGTACGAGTACGTATTAGACTGAACGAAATAAAATGCAAGTGTTTTCTGTTTGTATTCAAGTTATGCACCTAGTACCACTAACTTGCTTAGGGAACACTGTTGTTGATTGTTTGTAAAAGTCGGTTTCTTGATATGAGAAACTTTTGTTTCAACCGTCTTTCATTTTTAACTTTATCTTAACCTAATTGAGCATTTTTCGGACCCTTTTTGAAATTAGTGGAGGAATCATCAACAAAAAGTTTGCGAATTTCACCAACAGATGGTGTTTTATCTACGAGATATATTGCCGAGGTAATGTTGTTAAATTTTCGACTAAGAATTGAACGAGTTTTGGATATTGTCTATTCTAAATGAAGCCGACCAAAATATGCTTGAATAAAAGCTATACAGATAATGTCTCCTTTCAGTGAAAGTGTTGATTGAAACGCACCCACACCAAATGTCAACATCAAAACAAAGCGCTGTTAGTGTCGTTGATTACCGCCGTTACTTCGCCCCTTCAGTATATCGCGTCCGCTGTGCTAGCATAACTTACTTCGGATAAATAATAATAATAATATCTTTATTTCAGACATAGGTCCATACATTTTAAACAAAAATAAAACATAAAAACGTTAGTAGGGTTGTTAGTATAACACATAAAATAAGATCAGTAGGTCTATGCAGGCTATTTCCTATTTCTGATAAAGTGAACACTCGCCCAGTAAACAGTAAACGGACCGTTTTTTTTGCACGCTAACGTTCTGAGGACAGTGTTGGTGCTGCCACGAACCCTGCTCATTATCGATGCGGTTCTTTTTCTAATGATGGAGAAAAAATCATCGATAGAAGCTCCCGCAAATATTTCGGAGGCACTGCAATACCTGGGCTTCTTAAACACTGGTTACAGGTCACTTCTAAAATAGTTTATAATTATTCAAGGTTTTATATCGAGTATTTCTTTTTTAAATTTAGGAGTCTGATGTCTCAGTTCGATATTTTTGATTTTGGAACCTGCTCATTAAGACATCGTTGAGGCATTGTTACGAATGCATGTTATATAGATGACATAAGGTTTAAGATTGCATAAAATGTCTTACGTAACCCCCCGTACGTAAGACCCCTACAACACACAAATAAAATTACTCGAACGTCAGTGATTTACACATTTTTTTAGATTAAGTCGCGTAATTTGGAGTAAAATCGCCAAATACGTTAATTGTTTGCTTTAAATATTAACAAAATGAATATACAACTTATCTCAAAGGAAATCCAAAGCATCATTCCCAGATTTGATGGTGATGATAAGTTATTTAACCTTTTTATATCTAAATGTGAATATGTTATTAGAAGTTTCAGTGGGGAGAACAACCTAGCTCAACAAACCTATTTATTTCACTGTATAACAAGTAAGTTAGCAGGAAGAGCTGCCATTTTAATAAGTGAACGCGAAAATATTAACACTTGGGAAGACCTAAAAGAACTCTTTGTACAACATTTTGGTGACCCTAGATCAGAAACTTGTATAAGCATAGAATTACATAACCTTAAAATTAAACATGGTGAATCTTATATAGACGTTTGCCACCGTATACAGAACGTAAGACGCTTGCTAATTTCTAAAGTAAACCTTTTAACTGACGAAAGTATAAAAACAGCTAAATATATTATATGTAATAACACAGCTCTCAACGTCTTTCTGTCCAACTTGCCGGAAGATTTGTTAAAATTTGTTAGATTAAATAAATGCAACTTATTAGAATCCACATTAAGTATCGTTATCGAGGAAGTTAATTTCCAAACCAGATACGAGAATTCCCGAAATAAGAATAAAACAATCTCTAACAATAACAATCCCAGTTCAAACTATCCTAGACCGAACTTTATGGCACCAATTCAACATTAGTTCGGTATTCCGACAAACAATAATCCACAACAGTCTTTTAAATCAAACCTTACACCAAATCATAATCATCATAATCAAAGTTGTGATGATGTGAGATTTTCATCCGCAAGCACCTAAACCACAAACCCAAAATCAGAAGCAAAAACCCCAGATTCCTCATCAACCACAAAAACTTCCACGGACAATAAATAATTATAAAAATTCAGGCTTCTTCAAAGCCAATCCAAACCAATAATTTCGTTTTGGTGTTAACAACCAATCACCCAGACAAAACACCGACGTTTCCATGAAGACAGTACAAAACAATATGTTGAATGAATCTATTAATTGTGACTTTAACTATGAACAACTTTGTTCTTGCGAAAATAATCAGTGTGTAGCAATTTCACAGGAAGATAATGATCAACTAAACTGGGTACAAAACGAATCAGAAAATGAAAATTTTCTAGTAGAAGCCTCTGTAACGGACCAACAGAGATAATACATTTAAATTATAATGGTCTTAGACTACCACATATCTATTTACCGGAGATAGAAGCAATAGATACAAGAAGTTCACGATCATTTATTATTGAAGAACTAGCCGACCAATTCTTTAAGTACTATATAGATGTAGAACCGTTCGAAGTCATTAGTACCTACTCACAGCCGTAGCAAGCATATCGAAGTTGCATACATTCCTTTAACAGATACATTCAATGCAGGGATCTATCATAAGTTCTATATTTACACAGTAGATCAATAATATAACGGTCTTATTGGCTCAGACTTATTAAAAAGGTTGGAAGCTAATATAGATATGAAAAATCAGGTATTGAGGACAAATACTACAGAAATTCCTATTTTATATAATCCATCTTTTTTTTTAATAATTATAAACTAGCGCTAGACCACAATCCCGCCTGATGGTAAGCAGTGATGCGATCGTTGTTGGTAAAGCACGCTAGTTTATTAAGAGCCTATTCACTCATAAAAACTGAGCGAATAGGAAGGAAGACGGCAGTTGAGCAAGGTGATGCAAAGTTAAACCCAACAACACGACCAACGATGCTGCGCCAAAGGGAGATTTAGGGAGAACCCTCCATGACCAAACTCCCAACACAACAACATTAGGCGCATCGTACCCGGCACACATCGCAACACAATTGATCAGACTCGCCCTCAGTACGGCTTCAGCAGACAACATGTCGGAACACAACAAATCGCTTGGCGGCAAGGCTTTATTTGGTGGGTGGTAACTTCTGCCGGCGGATAATAATCGGCGGCTTTACCATCAACGATCGTATCACTGCTTACCATCAGGCGGGATTGCGGTCAAAGGGCTAGTTTATAATTACTAAAAAAAAACCACCTAGATCGGAAACACGCGTGTAGGTACCAACAATGTTAGACAATGGCACTGCAATTTTAAACCACGTTGAATTCTGTCCAGGAGTTCGCATGCCTGACACCTTAGTCAACTGCGTAGACTCTTTAGCTCAAACAGTCATTCAGGGCACCACTGATACTGAAAAGACTATAACATTTGAAAAACCATTTACTGTACATAACATAGGACAAGAATTACCAAATAGTTGCATATTAAATAACTTAAACAATGATTTAAATATTGACAGATTACTAAATGAAAACTTAAGTAAATTACGCCTTAGTCACCTCAATATAGAAGAAAAATCCCTAATATCAAACTTGTGTGCAGAATATAAGGACATCATGCATTGCGAACAAGTACCTCTGTCTTTTATAAACCAGGTTAAACATAAGATCTGCACTAAAAATTAAGATCCAATATACATATGCCCATATAGACAGCCTATTAACCAAAATCAAGAAATACAGAAACAAGTTGATAAACTATTAAAAAATAATATTATAACAGAATTACACTCACCTTGGAGTACCCCGGTTCATCTAGTCCCTAAGAAAATGGACTCCTCGGGTGGACAAAAATTTAGAAAGGTCATAGATTTTAGGAGACTCAACTAGATTGTGATTGTGACTAGACATTGTGAATTTACTCGAATGCCCTTTAGCTTAAAGACAGCCCCAGCAACTTTCCAACGAGCCATGGACAATGTGCTCCGCGGACTACAAGGCATACATTGTTTAATAAATTTAGTTGAGATAATTGTGTATTCAACTAGCTTCCAAAAACACATAGATAAGCTCAGGAAAATATTTGATAGACTTAGACAAACAAATCTTAAAGCTAATCTAGATAAATGTGAATTTCTAAAAAAAGAAGTGCTATATTTAGGACATACAATAACAAAAGATGGTCTTATACCAAATAACGATAAAATCGAAGCAGTCCTAAAATTCGCTTTGCGTAGAACACTTACGGAAATAAAAAGTTTCTTAGGTTTAGTAGGATACTACCGTAAATTCATTAAAGATTTCTCTAAAATAACATAACCTTTAACTAACCGTCTTAAAAAGAAAAATAAAGTTACAATAACTAAGGAATACATAAATGCATTCGAAAAGTACAAGCAGTTATTAACCAATGCACCATTATTACAATTTCCAGACTTTGACAACCCTTTCCTCTTAAAAATAGATGCATCTAACTTTGCACTAGGAGCAGTCCTATCTCAAGGTCCCGCTGGCAGTGACAAACCTATAGCTATCGCGAATAGAACTCTTAACGATACCGAAACGCGCTATAGTGCCATAGAAAAGGAACTATTAGCACTTGTATGAGCATGTAAACATTTTAGACTTTATCTGTACCTATGGTAAAAAATTTACTATCTTAAGTGATCACAGACCATTAGTTTGGTTAAATTCTATAAAAATGAGCCCGGAAGTTGACTCAATAGATGGAGACTTAGACTTTCTGAATTCGATTACTAAATTAAGTACAAACCCGTTAAACAAAACGGTAATGCAAATGCACTGTCTAGAATAAAAGTCAATACTTCAGATGATGTATCAATGATTCAATGATAGTTAATACCGATAGTTCAAAAACCATTGTCATCCCATCAGATGAAGATGATAATATCACAATTTTATCCAGCGATTCTAAAGATAGACCTAGATCACCTTATTCGATTCCATCGTTAGATACTGAAACGGTTACAGCCTCGGAAAGAGCAGACTCTCCTTCCTTAACAACAGTTTATTCAGAAGAAAACACTGATTCCTCTCATATTCTGATATTAAAGGAAGCCATAGACACAAAGCCAAATCAAATACTAGTATATACTTGGTATAAGAATGAGTATAGAGTTAAAAATCTATCCAGAAACAAACAGAAAATGTTTGAAGTACACATAACAATAGATAAACCGGATTTAATCTAGGATTTCTTAAAAACCTATATTGACCCGAAAATTAAATATTATATTTATTTTGAAGACCGACGCCATCGTCAACAGTTTTCAAAAATAGTAACAACTCTTTTTAAAAAGAACGCAATAAGCATTTATGAGTGCACTGAAAGAGTAATTTTTGTAGAAGACGAAAACGAACAACGAGAAATAATAATGAAATATCATATCGGAAAAACATGTTATCGTGGTATCAAAGAAACCGTCGCTCATTTAAAAATAACATATCATTGGAATAGCTTAGAACAAACCGTAGCCAGTATAATTAACTCTTGTGATTTTTGTAAACAAATGAAATACGACAGAAAACCTATAAAACCTGAACTGCAATTCACTCAAACACAAAATAAGCCTTTTTAGTAAACTAGGACAAACGATTGAAATATCAAACAGGTTCACACCAAAAGTTATTAGAGCAGTATTAATATATTTTTCTATTTATGGTGTTCCCCAAAAGATTATTGCCGATCCTGGATCTGAATTTAATAATAACCTCTTAAAGGAAATGCTAAACTTTTATAAAATAGATATACACAGGTACACCACATAATCCAAATTCTATGGGACTTGGCGAAAGATTCCATTCAACTATCATAGAAATTTATAGACTAGCAAAATATGAAAGAAGATGATTACTTACGCTGTAATGTCATATACCTAATCAATCTATCCATTCAACTACTTGTTTAACTCCATTTGAAGTAGGTAGTCTTTGGACATACTGACGCTTCAAGCAGTTTTGCAGTTAATTTTGATAAAAATTATACCTAACATTTAGTAACTGACCACGTTAAACGTACTAAATAACTTTATAACTATTTAACTAACAAAATGTTACAATCTAAAGAAAAAAAAAAACAATAGAAAAACGCGGAGGAGAAATGCAATTCGACATCAAAAGAGGCGACAACATTTACATGAAAGGAGTATTAACTCCTTTCCTCCTTTCGTTCAAGTCGTAGTAAAGATAAGCCTGGATACCAAAAGACAACAGTAATAGATAAAGTAAATAGAAATACGGTAACAATAGCAAATAAAGCCCGCAAAATAAAGAAAATACCGATTAAAGACATAAAGCGTCCTCCACAGGTTCGCCCTCGTGATTGTGATGCAAGCGACCTTGAACATCAGTCTATACTGAATACATCCGAACTATTTAATATTCTTATAGACATTGAGAAAATACATAAGTTAGCATTCCCTGTAACCATCTGAAATTTAGTTAACATAGAACATTGTATTGATATAAAAGCTTATGTAAAGGGCAAACAAATAACTTATATTATGTCAGTACCAACAGTCCAAGCAGATGTTTATAACTACTATACCTTACCTACACCCTTTTCCTATGTACAATTCTCACCTTGAACTATCATTCCTGAATATTAAATAAACTCTTAAACATTCCCATATCTTTGAGAAAGGGTCGAAAATACTCACTCTCTCAGCCTTGTAGAGAAATAGACGAAGGAAAGTTCCTTTGTTACAACGACATCGTGTCTCCTGAAGAAGAAACAAAATGCATCGTAGATTTGATGACCTTCTCTACGAAGATAAAATCATGCCTGCCGCTTACAGTTAATGCATCTACTGTTAAAATTAAATCCATATAACCAGACTCTTGGCTAATTTTCGCAGATTTCCCTACATTTTAACGGAATACTGTGGCAACGACATGAGCCAACACTACATCATGTTCACCTACGTTATAACTCTGAACAATGCCTGTGAAGTAAAATTTGGAACAACGACGCTGAGAAAACATCGTCATCAAACAGGAGAAGTTGTCTTCCGCAGCTCACCATCCATACATCTACCTAGCATCATGCAAGACTATCAGCTTAGAAAACCTACATTTCCTATCATATGCCCTAAAGGATAACAGTGAAGTGAAGTGAAAACCTATATGTGAATGTGCACATTGTTAGTATAGGAACTATTGTAGTGTACATTATTCTACTGACTATGTTAATAATAACTATGTATGGTTATAGACCTGTATTACGATGTAAACTTAATCAAAATCACCAACCTCATGAATTATCGAATGATGATTTTGAACTTACGGAGGGAGGAGTTATGCATAGCCAACCCTTACCTCGCATAGTAACAGTGACACAACACCATAACATGCCACCCAGCTATTCTAGGTACCTATTAAGCTCAAGTTTAATTCTTATGAAATCAGTGACAAACAAAGCAATAAGCATTGACACAGATTACTATTGTGAGTCACAGATACACAAGCAAACCTTCAATTAGTATATAAGGACATGTAACCTACATTTAAGTTTTCTTCTTTTGTTCCATTTTATTCATTATTATTTTATAGCTCATGCTGAGCAGACGTGAATTTTTTCAAAAAAAATTTTATTATAAATCTCGAACGCTCATATTTGACTACGAATACTTTGAGTATCAATCTTTCTCTGTTGTTAGTTTAGTTTGTGATGCTTATTATAATACTGTTCATCACCCACAGAGCAGTCACTCTTCACTTCTATTTATTGGTGAGCACGAGTTCCTCACCGTCCCATCGCCTCACTCAGCACTCAATTATGGATAACAGCTCTCTTAACACTTTATTTCTGTATGACGGCTGTTTGTCTCAAGTCCAATATATGTAGAGTTATAAAGTAACCCTTGCACAAATAAAAAAATAAACTTTTGGGAGTGGACGGTTTTTATTAAATGTTTTATGTAAACAACAAGCAAATTAATCTTGTTACCTATAAATAAGTACTTAGAGGGTAGGTTAAATGCAATTAATGTACATAACATTCTGACGGAAATCAATTCAAAAATCCAAAAGTATGTTTCCTACCTATGCAACATGGAAACTACAATACAAATAATAAAACAATAATGCGGCAAGCAACATTTGTTTTAATTTTTCATTATTTGTATTTCTAAGTGCTTAGTGACTTAATGATCTACACTCATGTAAATGTCCAACAGGTTAGTCATCGTTATTCGCTTGTCAGGGATTGGCAGAGCCCATAGTCGGGCAATCACCTGACGCTATTTATAATAGGTATGTTAAAAAATATTGGCATAGCTGTATTCCATACTTACAAATTACTTCTATGCGTAAGTCGTCTCAGTGTTTTCATTTACTGTCTTTTCCATATTGTATTAAAGGGCATTTCTCACTGACCCCGCCGGGGTCATGTCACATCAGCCTGACCCCGCATTCGTACCCGCATTGACCTTGATCTTCGCCCTTTTTCTGATTCACTGATTGATGAGCCTCGCACACATGCAGCGAGGCTTCATGAACTTTCACACGAATTTATTATGAACTGACGTAATGATTAGTCTCAAGTTGCTACGGATATAATGAATTAGTTTGCTTAGATATACTAACGTGGTTATTATGATGATGCTGTTATTTATTTCTGTTTATTCTATGTTGTCCCACGACCTGCCGTGGACATGAGTCAAACGAATCCCGCCATATTCTCCTCGGTCTGCCTTGCTATCACCATACGGTTTTTTGAAGGGTATTTGTTCAATTTATAACACAGGCATGAACACATATTGTGATTTATCCTCTAGGTAAAAGAGTATTTAGACATAAAAGTATGTAATTTAATAAAAAACAACTTTTACTTATTGTGGTATCTATGGTTCGCTCTCTACTCTATTACCGGCACTACGGCGTGATTAATTAATGCATGTGGTTTTATTCAATATATATTACTTATGATAACAAATTTCACATCAACATTTTATTCTTAAGTAAGTTGTTGTCGACGGGTGCTTATTGGAGCCCATGTCTACTACCTAATGCTGGTGTTCCTCAGGGGTCTGTTTTCTCTGCAACCCTCTTCCTGCTGCATATTATAATTTGTTGATGCCCCGAATCTAAGGGTATGCGGATGACAGCACGGTTGTAGAAGATATCTGCCTAGTGTTTGGGCTAGAAAGGAAACAATCCGGTCCGAAAGAGAGACTATGGTAGAGAGTACGAATGTAGTACTTCAGACAGTAGACGGCGAATCCAATCTTGTGACGTTCAACGCCGCAAGATAATACAGAAAATATACAAATATAATACAAAATACAGGTGTGTCTTTTCACCGCAAAAAGGAGCCCGTTCCTCTTGGCTACTGATTTCCAGAATGTGTCTTTAGAGTTCACCGACTACCTTCAGCTTTTGAGAGTGGAGATTTCCACAAACCTAAACTTTTGGCGGTTCATTGAGTGCAAAGCTAAGATGTCTGTCACAAAACTAGGTGTTCTTGCAAAGATCTGATGGTACTTCACACCGGGACAGCTTCTGATGTTTCGTGTGGAGTACTACAGCCACATTTAGGCTGGTGCAAGACAATGTCAACAGCATCTTTGGACTCAGTGTAAAGGCGTGCGAAGAGGCTAGTTCAATGAATTCAACAAAGCCTGGAACAGAGGCTCAGAGGCTTAGGGTAGCCAGCCTTTTGGTGTTGTATAGGATGCATTTTGGAGAGTGTGTGAGATCACCGTTCCATATTGGACCGCTTAAACTCATCTTTTATACCACGTACATCGAAGGACTGGAACGATTTCGTCTGTGGTAGTCTTTCCGACTGATAACAATTTAGGTGTCTTCAAGGCTGTAGAGAATAAGCTCTTAATAAACTAGTGCGCTTTACCATCAACGATTGCATCACAGCTATCGTTAAAAAAGTACTTACTACGGAGGATCCTCCCGCACATTAGGAGTAGGTGTGCCGAGTGGTAACATCGTCAGGGCCTGGAGCTCTTATTTTATTGGTATAAACAATACGGGGTATACCACCACCGACTTTATTATTGTGGGTATACAAAAGAGATAAATAATCAGTTAAACGAAGAGATCCATTAAAGTCACACACACTCACTATGGACAACCCAATACAGCTCTGTGAATATTCACAGAGCTGTATTGGTATATACAGGGTGTATCTGAGATCGTAACGCAAACCTCGCAAAAAGGCTAGACCGCATGCCACTAATAAAATTATTATAGTCATTTATGTCGTTAATGAACGGTTACAGAATTCACAGTGTTTATAAAAATGTGTCGGCTCGACCTTTGAACGTTGTAAGCGTGCCGCTTTGTGGGTTTGTAGTTGTTTTCACATCAACTTCATAAAGTTGATGTGAACTCTATTAAATCAGCTGATAAGATAGTTTTTAGCGTTTTGTTTTCTTTGCGCTTTGTAGTGTAATTAGCGAATTAATTAATTTTTACTTTAAAATCTTATTGGGTTATAAAAGTATAGCAATTATGAACATTCAACATTCATTAGCTAAAAATGATAGTATAGCACTCAACTTATGCATTCCGTGCCTGCACATACAAACATAATGGATTAGGAATATAAAGTTATCAAAGCATAGATAACACTATATCGCAGAGGGGACGGCAGAGTGCCAGGCTGATTGATTGCCCGGGCGCGGCGCGGCAGCGGCTGATTGCAAACCTATTACAGTTGGCATTGCACTCCCTAATCTCATATGCTTTATTTTATTGCTGTGGGTAATGACTTTATATTTATCTGTTTTAATTACAATTCATTTGTGGAGATACAGAAACGAGGTCACTAGGGAAAGAGGGATGATCATGTTTACTATTAAGGGGATAAATAATAATAAATATACATGTACCTACTCAATATTTACCTCATTAAACAAAGGACACAAAAATAATTTCATTTCATCTCAAGCGTCATTCTCACCAAAAAGCCATTTCTAGACTTGACCCGCATTTTACGTCCTGCGATTGGACCAGTGAACTGAAAAGGGCAGAGACAAACCGGTACGCAGTATGCCAGAAGCTAGCAAACGTGGTGGCATAGTGGCAAGCTGCCAGGCTATCGCGTATTTAGTGCTCCGAGCTCACTATGCTCAGTACTGACGCCATTATCAGTTCAGGTGCTTCGAGATCACTTGCCTGCTTGTTTTGTTTACAGGTCACCAAATTTAAAAAAAAAAAAATACTATGAGACGTTCATTGTCTACACGAGTTTGGTGATGTTGACAAACAGAATGTACAGTGGTTCGTGGTAGTTGATGGTTCTGTGGCCTAAATCCAGACGCTGATGAAGGTGGACGCTACCTCTCATTTGGATTAGGGGCGGTGTACATCAATTTGCAGGGTCACGGTGGTAGGTTGCCCGATATCCATTAGGGATAAGACCTAACCACTGAGACCATAAGTGAAGTGCTAAACCAGCCACTAGCGCCAATGTGGGGTCTTCTTCCACCTAAATAACCCGAAAGCATCTGCGGCTGAACCTGTTCTAAATAGTAAGACGTTTCTCCCTTCTTCGATAGTATTCCCTATTTTTTTCTTAATCCTACTGATTTTGTAAACTCACGTTGTACCATTCACACTTTCACGAGTGTGTTTGGTACATACGTCACTCCTTCATGCAGAAGTTGCCAAACAAAAATGGACGAAATTTTAACCCACAGATGTTATATACCTACCAGGATTAACGTATAGGCTAGTTTTTATTGGATATTTCTTGACATAAATACCTAATATTACAAGACAATAATTATTCTAATATTAGATCGATCTCTGTTACATAATTTTTTACATGAAGAATGTAACCAATACTTTGGGATCATAATAATTTGAATTAAAAGAGTATCGTGTAGTTTCTTGCCCATTCTTCTTCGAAGGTACCTACTAAACTATACCATCTCGTAGCTACGTGAAGAGCTGCCTACCCCTTAGTGTCAAGTGCGAGCGGCACGCCGGACATTAAAGCGAGTGTCGCAATGCGGGACGGTGCCGGGACGACCACCCGTCGTATATACAGTGGGTACACTACCTAATTGTGACTGATAATATTTAAATATCTAATCAGTGATACGTCTTCAGTGAATGTTGTAAGACGTTATATTGAAAAAAATATCAAATCCTGTGCCGTTGTTAGTTTCCATTGGAGGAACTAAATGAAACTATATTTATATTTTTTTACATAACAAAATATATAAGCTTCGTTTTATCTCCGTTTTAATTCGGTTCAGCAATTTTGACCATAAATAAAAAACAAATACCATTTTTTAATTAAAACAATATGAAATCGACCTCGTCTCTCGTATCATTTCGGTCTCGTCACTTGATTTAAACTCACTCATAAAATATATTTTCCGCAATGTAACTGAAAAGAGTAACGCCTTAAAAAAGGTGTGCATTAAATATGGCGGCACACAATTTCCCGGAACCCTTCATCTGCGTCTGACAAATGAGCTATTATTTTATACGCTCACTTAATACACGAACACGTGAGGATTTTTCCGACTGCTCTTTATTTCATTTATATTCGGATTCTCATTGCACTGCCGAAATGGCTATTTTATAGAAGCAAAAAAAAAAAAAATGTTTAAACGAATTCTTGACAGTAGATTATAAATACGCATTACGAAGAAATTGTTTTTTTTTTCTTGTACCCATAGTAGAAGAAGCTTACTTACTAGCTTACTTAGCTGATTGCTAAGTTTTTTTTATTGTTTTATGTTTTACTCTGTTATTTGTTTTGCTTGTATTGTATTGCAATTAGAAAATACAAGCACATACTACTCAAAAATCATAGCTTAAGTCACACGTGTAACTACTAATTCATGTGTTCACTGGTATCGGAGTGCTCGGCTCACCGTGGTATGAATTAAATCAAAACCAATGTCCCGTGCAGCCGACAGACATTCCCTGGTTTAAAGTTATTATAATTTTGTTCTCAACTGCTTGTTTATCAGTCATCCCGAGTCTTCAAAGTTGAGCTATAATTTCACTGCGCCGTTATTGTCGTTCAACTCTTACCGATGGTTACTCGTAATCTATGTCTGCCGGCGCCGACGACCGCTCGTTTATTCGATTTTCATTTTTATAGCACCAACTAGCCTTTATTGGCATGCCCATTACGATTTAAAATGGTTTTGGTGGAAATTGCGGGTTAAGAAAAATGTTTTCTACGTTTTCATTTGAGATTAAAATGCAATTATGTTTGGATGTACGTATTTTCATGCTAACTGTAAATCTTTATGGTCATACCATAAAGAAAAGTTTATTTTAAATATGAAAGTATTTGGTTCGCATTTGATAGTAAGTGTGTAGGTAGACAGTCTTAACTTGTTGGCAATCAACATCAAAGTAGGTACAGGTACTATTTAATTAACCCGCCCACATCTTACTTTTAGTATATTAAGATTGACATTAGAACAAAATTAAGTTTTTCGACCCACAAAAGCACAAAGTTTAATTTTGAAAAGAAATAAAGAGTTGTGTCTAGATGAGACAATGTACAGCATTGCAGCCATTTGGGACGGCCACATAGCAGTTTCAACGCTCGCTATCACCATTGTGATCATGCAGAGAGTCGGTAAAACTCTGTAATTGACAAAGTCGATCGATTGAAAGTTGTAGGTGTAAATATTACGGTTTATTAATTAGAGAAGAAGAATTATTGTAACGAAACACTAAGTGTATTAAAAACTAGTTTGACATTAGTGATGATGAGACTGGCACACTAACTAATGAGACTTTCAATGTTATTTACAATTGCTCCCAATGAAAGTTTAGTAAGTCCATCAGATGTTGGGTTGTTGTCACTCCATCCAAGTCCTTTAAAACACGTCTCTGGAGCATGTCTCATACATCCTCGATGGGGTTGAGGTCTGCCGATTGTGCAGGTCAAGGTAATACGGAGAGGCCCTGGTTGGGAGACAACATCGAACTCCCAGCGACCGTAGGCGCGGGCCTGCTGGCGGCAAGAAGTGGGCAACTCACCGTCCGGTCGCGGACCAGGCCCGAGTCGACGGCACGTTGTGTTTCAAGCGCGCCTCAAAGAGATGTCAGCCTATTGTGACGAGGTCCACAAAGACCGATGCCTCCTGGGTCAGGGCAAGACCTATCCATAGATACCCCACACGTATGTGTTTCATGAAAAAAAATTATTGAGTTTCAGTTCTAAGTATGGGGAGCCCCCAATATTTTTTTTTTAATTTTAGCATCAAAATCTTAATGCGGTTCACAGAATACATCTACCTACCAGGTTTCAACAGTATAGCTCCTATAGTTTCGGAAAAAATGGCTGTGACATACGGAGGGAAAGATGGACAGACGGACAGACAGATATGACGAATCTATAAGGGTTCCGTTTTTTGCCATTTGGCTACGGAACTCTAAAAAGAAATTGTGGCCCTGGTCGTCGCATAGGCAAGTGAAGAAACACGGGTGGGTTTTAGTCAGTTAAAGTCTGACACGTCCTTCCGCTCCGCCCAGAGCGAGAGAAGTCATTGGATGATTTCCAATCCCACCAAAAAAAAGGTAATACCAGGATGTTTTCCCTTGCCAAGTACTCTCGTATGTGCGTAGAGGTCTACAAAATGTCTCGGGCGGGTGTCGTCGGCCGGCATCATGCAGTCAATTGTATGTATCGATCTTACCGTGTGGTTGTAAATCTTCCTCGACCTGGGTGCTGCTCAGCAGGATCTCCCGTGTTAGTGTAACGCCAATGAAGACGGCAAATAGCGCTTCTGTCGCCACCAAAATACCGAGATACCTGAGATTGACTTTTTTCTGCTTGCAGCGTACTTATAGCTCTTTGTATTTCATCAGCTCTTTGCATTTCATTTTACGTTATGGAGCGACATCGCTAAAGAATGTCACAAAATCCAAATTTGTTCAAAATGGTTTACAAAATTTTAATAGGTAATCAATGAAAACGCTATAAAATTCGAAATTTGACAAAAATAAATTTGATATTCGATTGTTTTTACAACCAGCCAGTATGTGGTGCATACCTACCTGTACGAGTATGTTACCTATTTGGTAAGTAAAACATATTATAATAATTGATTATTTTAAATTATATGTGTTGCTTAGACTTTCTTAATGTGTTTATTTATGTTCTAATTGAAGTTATTTCCAATATTAACAAACAACATAAAATTTATCAAAAGATAAATCGGTAACAAACTGGTATACAATCAAATAGACCGGATATTATAATAGACCGATAGACTTATCGGACGGCAAACAAAACCACCATTTATAATGACAAAGTTTTGCAAGTGAGGAAGTTCCTTCTTTTGAGTACTCGTAGCAATCAGGTAATGTATGTGAAAGTGTAATCCTATTACAACTATTAAATTAAGCTGATTCAAACATTCATAGGTGGTACTTCTGGATACACATGTTTAGTTACAAAAAAGTTTACTTCAAAAAATTTTCTAAAACATCAAACATTTAAAAGTTATAGGAACAAATTTTCTGTCGATTTCCAAAAATCACTCATGTACTTACATGAACAATCGTGCCCAATGGAATAGCAAATAATGGCCCTTCAATTTGAGAGTTTAGAGAAAAGTGATACCTTTTTGGCGGAGTCCATAGGTTGCTTTAGGGATTTTGTATTTTGTGTTTCACGAACTGTGTCCAAATAAACTTCTTTCCTTCTTTGATACTTAGTGACGGCGTCTGGGATATATTTAAAATTGAATACATGTGAATTGAGTTTCCTACAATTCTATGAAAGAATAGAAAATACTTTTCTTTTTGCTGCATACTTGAATGCCACGTGAGATAAATTTAGATTTTCTAATTACATTAAGTGTTATCAGATTATTTGGAAAACAAAGGTCATAAAATAGTTTAAAATTGTCAATAAATATATCAAACGCTATATTTGGATCTTCAGTTCCATTATTTCTGAAAAAGTGAAATATTTTAGGCAGTCCTTAAATTTAATCATATTATCTAGACTAAAGTCACGTCTTTTTATGCGCCAATATTTTAGCATACAAGTATTTTTAACTGGGCATTTTATTATTTGCATTGTGTGGTCTGAAAGCGTAAATTTAATAACTTCAGTTTTACATTTTAATTTAAAATTATGTGCAAAATTGTCAATGCTAGTTTGACGTAAAACTTTGATGTATTGTTGGCTGCTTTATAGTTAACTTTTGATTCACCTCTAAGACGTCAACCTGGAGCTTGTCAGGCAAAACCACGGCCGCCCCGTTTCTCCCACTAGGTGCACCAGTGCAGATCAGCTTGTAGCCATTCCCAATAAGCCGGGATCTACTGCCTTTCCACCGAGTCTCCTGCAGGAACGCCACAGCCACCCTCCGCCTGTGTAGAGCGTCGGCCAGCTCTCTCACGCGTCCAGTTAGCGTGCCAATGTTCCATGAAGCGAAACGGAGTTTTCTGGTTTGGGCTCGCGTCTTCAGCCGTATCCGTATCTGACACGGTAGCCCTAGCCCACAGGTCACAGGAGTCGGGCGAGTCTCCTGCGTGCCGTTTTGCGGCGGCGCCTTAAGTGTGACTCGTGCTTTTCCTTTCATGTTGGTTTGGCATGTTTGGCTTTTACGAGTGCAACTGTCATCTGACCACTTAACCCCAAAGAGAAAGCCGGTGTCAGCGCCCCGTTTGTGAGTCAGCAGGTGCACCGTCTGGCAGGTAGGGTTGACTTGGGTCCCAAAGATGGTGGTGGGACCCTAAAGCACCCCAAATCCAGAATATTTTTCTCTTTAAACATAAGTGTAAATTTACTTCTGTAATTGACTGGACTTAATATAATGCAGAAATTTAAAAGACTGTATAATACCAATGGAAGAAACCCCGAAAATATAAAAGCTTTAATGCTTTAGCTTTCCATGCGTAAACTGCTAGAAATTTGTGAAAGATATGCGCGAGCCCATAGACTCAGATATAATGTAAAGAAGAGTGAAGTGATGGTGTTTAAGGCTGGTAACAAATCATTCGCTAGTGTGCCTCCTCTGTATCTTTGCGGTGCCACCTTAAACAGAGTATCAAGTTTCAAATATCTGGGTCACTGGGTCTCTGAGGATCTGAGTGATGATTGTGATTTGGAGAGGGAACGCAGGGCGCTGTCTGTGCGCTGTAACATGCTGGCCCGCAGATTTGCACGGTGTACCGAACAAGTCAAGGTGACTTTATTTAAGGCCTTCTGCCAGTCTTTCTACACTTGCAGCCTGTGGACTAAGTACACGCAGCGTACACACACCGCTCTGCGAGTCCAATATAATAATGCGTTCAGAATACTGTTCGGACTACGGCGCTGCTGCAGCGCTTCAGCAATGTTTGCTGAGAAAAGAGTGGATGGTTTCCATGTCATCATGCGTAAGCGCTGTGCATCTCTCATGAAGCGAATGCGGGCCAGCCCGAACAGTCTTCTGAGTGTTTTCGTGGACCGCTGGGACTCGCCGATGTGGCGGCACTGGATGCGACTACACACTACGGGTGGTCGCGTCCTGGGCTTGGCATAACTTGGCACTTCTGTGCGGTTCCATTTTATTGTGTTCTATTTCTGTTTTGTGTACTAACAATAGATTTATAAGGTTTTATTTGTATTTAAATTTTTTTAAGACTAACATTATAATTATGGACTACGTCTGAAATAAATTATGATTATTATTATTATTTAAATCCCGAACGTCGAACTTAAGAATATCTGCGAGTTAATCAGCGTTCAAAACATCAGAAATATATTTTTAAAATACAGAACAGATTTTTTTTTATTTACGGTCAATTCTGTTTTATTTTGTGAAGTCCCGCTCGCCGTACCGTACGCGTCTCTTATTCGACTCGTTAGGTTGGGACTGTAATCAGCACTTGAGATTCCTGTCGGAAGAAGTGGTGTCTTGGGGCAGATAACGTTGGCGGTGTCTTTGGACATCTCCAATGCCTTCAGTACTCTACCCTAGAGTCTGGGTCTGCCCTGGGAGGCACTACGGTACCATCAAGTGCCATCCTGTCTCCATCACATCGTTAGGGCTCATCTATCGGAAAGGTGTGTCACCTTCATGGGATCTGATGGTGGATACCAGCGCCGCATGTCCTGTGGAAAATCGGGCATACCTAAGTGTTAAGAGACGACCTCAGGCCGAGGGTGAACTCGAATATACAGGTAGCCGGGCGCCCGTTGTCACCACTGCGTTGACTGTCGAAAGGACACGGCACGTCATACTCAGGCACATACTCAGTGTGCCGCATAGGTGAAACCACGCCGTACCCTCTAAGTAGTAGATAGTGACCTGTCGGTGCCGGCATTAATCGAGTCGATGGTTGGCAGCGAAGAGTCCTGGGTCACGGTGGTTTACTTCTACGAAACAGTCATCTTGCAAAAAAGAAGCTGTGAAAAGGGGGAGTCTACTAAATATCAGAAACTGAGATGGCGGCACGAACTGTTCCACACACGCCCCATATAGACGTCGCTCGCCGAGTGAATCAAACACCAGTCGGGGGTTGTAGAAGTATCTTTCGTTCCCGCGACCCCCCGGCATTGGTGAGAGATGGAATACTGCCCACTGTCCGTCCCAGGGCGACGGTCATCAATAAGGATTTATCATTCCGTAAACAAGAAAAAAAAAGAACTGTGACCAACAGCTTCATTCAAGTTGTTGCAGATTTTATTTCTCAATTTTCTAATTATCCGGGTTTCATCCTTTTGGGCATTTGAACATCGGCACGGTATCTTAGGTTTCAATAGGACTACGATAACGGTTATCGGTATTTAAAACTGACGGTATTTGGAAGTTCGGTGTTTTGAATATAGATATTACAGCCATAATTATTATGAATACCGCAAATATTATTATTTGTTTCATAATGTTTCTCGAACTTACCTTCACTAATAAATTTAAAAAATAATGTGGGAATGGAATGTATCCGAATATTTTATAGATTGAATGAGTGATGTTTTAGATGTGTACCAAATGACGCAAGTGAGAGGACGGATGTGAGAGTGCGAAAGGGGGCGAATGGCGAAATTGGACGACGAAGAAAACAACGCTGTTCATAAGACGCATCGATTTAATATTTCTTTAAACTGTTGCTTGTTTGTTCAGTTTTTCTGTTTAAATAAACCGCTCAAAAGTCGTGCTGTATTTTTCAACCCACACAATAATTATATCAAGATTTGCCGCTTTAATATTATATCGATTACTGATGACTACTACTGATATCGATGTCTGTCTCAGATTAGGTTCCTGATAGGTACCTACTGACTGTATACATCGTTTCACTATCGCGATCGTTACCTGACGACGCGAACGGTAATTTCAGTTCTATCCAAAACAAACCATTTTCTGTCAGCCAAGCTAAGCTGAAACATTACAGATATAAAATGTTCACTATTTACATATTTTACAAGTGAAAAATCAAAAAAAGGCTGAGGTTTTACTTCATGTACAAGTACCTACGTGGGCACAAATGTAGTTACGAGGGGCGCTCGCCCACAGTACCTATTACATTTTTTGTTCACGAAATACAAATTATTTTTGTTTTGTCTTCTTTGTGTGAATATATCTGTGTAATAAACACAGTCCTCCGCCGTCCGCGCCCACAGACAATATTGTTTATTCTTTATCGTATTTCATCGCCTCGCGCTGACCCCGATTCCTTTAAAGCTATCAAAAACATCCGTAAAAAGAACTCGGTTTATTCACATCACGCAGGAACAAACAAACATTTCCGCAATTATTATCTGAGGACAGTAAGAGATCTCATGCTATTAATTGTAATTTATTTGATTACAAAAGTTGCACATTGTGTTTGTACTTAACAAGCAAATAATTTTGACGAATATTGGAAAAGTTGTATAGATGCATGTTTTTAATTCATTTTACCGCATCTCACCGTGAAGTGTGGTTACCTAAGATACACGGAACTGATGCCATAAAATGCTACAACTTTACCAACCAAGGCCAAATTAGCTAATTTTGTTTCAACAATGATATGTCACGATGGCTTATATATACATGTTTTTCACCTTTGAGTAGTAATTTTACGTAAATTTTACGTTATTAAGGCAGCATATTTACATTTTTTGTAATGATAATTTCTCTCTCATACTCTGTCAACTGTGCGAGATAAACCAGTAGGTGTGAGTGTTTTTTTTACAAACTTAAGTTAAATAATTAGATTATTTTAAATTGTAGTTTTTCACTTTTACTATTAAGTAGCAAGTTGCTTCTTTTTGGAAAAGTAAATATGAGTATTAATTGAATTGATTTAATTCCCCCATCTCCGTTCCACCATCGGAAGACCCGTCGTACGGCGAGTTTCCACCCTTATGTTGTTAACACCTCTACGATCCGGACGAAGCGTTTCGCCTCCTCCTTTATACCGCGTACATCGAGGGACTGGAACAATCTGCCGGCGGCGGTGTTTCCGTCGGGCTACAATTTGAGTGTCTTCAAGGCTAGAGTGAATAGGCTCTTAATAAACTAGTGCGCTTTACCATCAACGATTGCGTCACTGCTTACCATCAGGCGGGATTGCGGTGAAGCGCTGATTTATATTTTAATAAAAAAAAATTGGCTGTCTGTAGAACTCTGTCTACTGCCGATATTTGAACGTGATAACGACTATTACATGGTAATTTTTTCTGGGTGCAATGAAATTATTTAAAATAAAGTAATGTATAACATTTATATTTTTATTTAATAGTTTGTTTAAATTTTCTAAAAAATAAAAAAAAAGCAAAAAGAAAAAGAAAAAAGAAAAATTAAAAAGGAAAAATTTAAAAATTAAAAAGGATAAAAAACGTCCGTTGCCGTCAGGAATCGATCCGCGGCACCTCTTGAGTGAGTCGATATTAATCCGAGCGTTTCACCACTCGGCTATCAATGCTTTAATCATGTATGCGAAAAACTGCTACTAATTGTTTACAACCGTGCTTTTAGGTAAATAATACTGCACTCTAAAGCTACAAGGCTAAGGTTAGTTTTAGTAGGCGTGGACTCCGTGTAGCGTCAGATTCGGCCGTTACGCAGTTTTCGCGAATGACTCCCAGCATACCGATTTAATAGACGTTATCACGTCAAAAAAAAAAATGTGTTATAGGCACAACCCTACAGTCAACAGTATTTTGTATGGGAAGTTTGTGTTTCCTGCTATAATTTTGCCTATTAGCTGTGACATTAAATATAGGGCACAAATATATAAACACAGTACCGTATGCACGTATGAACATGGAAAAAATAGTATAAATACCAACAAAACATTCATTAAATAATTCCTTTAGCCAAAGTTGCATCATTTACATCCACAACTTTGCCTGCGACTTTCAGTGTTGGTAATTTGGATATGACACGATACTAAATAAAAAATGTTTACAACCTATTTTGTTAGACATAAAGTGTTTTTTTCAACTTAAACTCACTAAGGTTTATAAGAGCAAATAGATACACTGATATGTATACGTCAAAATCCAGGCAAAGTTGTAGCGTTTTACGATACGAAAAATGAAAGCAATTAGTCCAGTTAATGGTTTGGTAATAAGGTTAATGATGATAATATTAATACATTATCTTACAAGGTGAATAAAATGCAATTTAATCTTTGTTAACACAAACATTCCGTGCAAGCTTCTCAGAGATATAGTTTTTTTTATTATTGCAGGGATATACTTGGAAGCATACATTAGTCCAAAGATTACCTGTGTAAATGTGTTGGCAACAAGTTATAAAGTACTTTGTACTATAAGGAAAATACATACACTAAGTACCGAGCGCGTTCATCCGATATGCTCCACACAAAAATACATAAGACATTTTAAACTAAACATACGTAGACGTATTCAATAAATGAACACGTCTCTTATTTACTAAAGCTTTCGTTTTTACAAGAGATACAAATATACATTGTTTTCTTATAAATTCAGTAGATCTGACAGGGTGATATTGACGTTCGAATTGTTGAAATAAAATGAAATCGGTATTAAACTCTATCATGTTAATTTTAATAAGATGTTTTCTCTCTTCCATATACATATTTTTGACCCTCAACTGTTCTATTGATTGTTTATGGTGCATAAAGTCGTAGAGTTTATCTAAATAATAGTTTGTTTTATCCACCTGTTTTCCATCATTTGAAGTCAACTCAACCATACGCTATGGTAGTGAGAGTTACAGTACCCTCTTTGAAATTTGACGTTAAATAAGAAATACAAAGATTTTATGTATTTCTTAAAATAGGTACTTAAATATTTTTTAACATTTTAGCTAGCAGCAATAGTAGATCTTACAGTGAAAAGTCTTTTGAATTGACTATTACGATTAGCAGTTAAGTCATCTGGCAGTAGGCAGTAGGTACATTCTAAAGCCAAATGAAATAAAAACAAAACAGTTTCTGTGGTGTGACGTAGGTCGAGACTCGAGAGTGAGGTTGGCATTATCAGCACGACTTGATTAGCTGCCTCTCGACGTTATACGACATTAATGTACCTATGCCAATGTTTTGCTATTTTTAAAGTAACAAGTATCAGGGTTGAACAAGTGAAGTTGTGGTGACGTCGCCAATTGGGGTCAGCATGCTTCATACCGTGACCGACTACTGCTGACTCACACTTGTGCTGAGCGGATGAAACAGTTTGGGGCATATATACGTAAGACAATTAAATAGCAGATTCTATATCATAAATAAAACGTCCTTTCTATTTGCGGGAATAAGTCTATTTTAAGCCGCGAAATAAGAATAAGCGCATAAAAAGTCTCATTAAAACTAAAAAGTGTTAGGGAGAGGTGTTTTTATTTATTATTAACACTTAGCAGATCGTGAAACTGTTAATAAAACATTCAAATTAAAAATACCGTATCATGGTCTCTGTAAACTAAGTGCACGAATTTCTCGACGTAAAAACCTAATGTAGAAATTTCATATAAATTATGTAATAATACTAATTATATTACTTTGTGTGAGTATTTTCGAAGAAACAACTTCAATAAGGCATCAAGACCATTGAAATGAAAGTTAGAAACAGTTCGAGATACTAAATATTTTATACCCAAGATCGAGACGGTCGCCAAGCAGTTTTAACTTTTCAAAATAAAAACAAGTAACTACTTAGTAAAAATTATCACACTTTCTGAAATTTCATTGCAAGTATTTTTAGAGTGAGAGTTTTATTTATTTATTACTTTAACTGAGTGAAAGTTTTGCTGAAAGATTAACTGAAATTACAAATCCGCAAAAGGTAATCATACTGCCGACGGTTACAATCAAATACGGATATTTGCCGACGGTTCATTTACATTTCAAAAAATACAACGAATTTAGCAGACATCTAAAATAATAATATAAAATAGTCATTTGTTCGAAATGTATTTCACTTTGTTGAAGTTGAACGGATGATCGAAGTTACTGACTTCTAACTTTGTTCTGATTTATAAAGAAGCCATATATAATTAATCAGGGTTTGAAGAGCATATATAGGTGAACTGTTTTATATTCTACTACGAATAAAATGTGAAACTACGCGCTTATATTCCACATACTACATACTTTGATATTTACACACTTTCACGCCGCTTTTAAAACTATTGCTCCATAAGGAAGGGGCGGCATCCTAAATAATCGTCATACATCAGTCTCTGTTGCCTTCGTCTCGCATACCTCACCACACCTCCCTCTATCCACATTTGTACCAAATATCTACGTCGTCGCTGTTCCTCCGGGCATGGCCCGCATGGCGGATAAGATGAGTTGAGAATATACTCGCGATAGCGGCATCCGGCATCCTGTTGGAAGAAAGGAAGTGAAATACGTAAAAGTCATACAACATTTTTGGGATTATAAACACCAGTTGAACCATCTATTTTTAGACGAGCAACTTCTCTAATTTATAACTAGTGATTAAGAAAGTACGAAGCTCCTTGTTATTTCGGGATATTGCCTCATGCGCATATCTACAAGAAATATATTTTATTAGATGATGTAACGACGCAACAGCGTACCAACAAAATGGAAGCAACATAAAATTGCCGCGCTAATCAAACCATCCCGGCATCATGTAATAACGAACAAATCCGTCTATCAGTGGCCCATACAGCCTCGTCTCGTCGGAGGACGAACCTCGCCCCACTTCCAAAACAAATAATTAAATTACTCGGGAACAATCTCGTATATTGGCGCCAATTACGTGGACTGTGCCATCCTCAAAACAATGGCTGCACATTACTATGCCGTGGACGGTCTGTTGTACTATTGAATACGACTGAATTTGTATGTTAATGTCGTGATTAAGTTTTGACCAAACAATAAACGTTGTTTTGCTGTCATAGAAGTCACTTGGTCATAAGGTATTAATAAAAATAAATGCATTTTGTTCTATCGAAGTGTAAAAAAACCAGCCAAGACCGTTTCGGGCCACGCTCAGTGTAGGGTTCCGTAGTTTCTTGTCTCTCAAAATGTTACAAAAGTTATCTTTAGCTCAAGAGTTAAGAATAAGAGTAGAAAATAGACTATTTGTTACATTACGTTGCCATACTAAATACAGAAGCCTAAAAACGGGCCCACAACGAATGGTGATTCCTAAAGAAAGAGTTATTGTTACTTCCAACTATTTTATAGTTCATAGCCATCCTGACCCCATCAACTCTTAACAAGTACAATGTCGTCGATCAGCTTTTCGGTGGTAATTTTGATTTTAATTTAATTTAAATTTAATTTAAATTTAATTTAAATTTAATTTAAATTTAATTTAAATTTAATTTAAATTTAATTTAAATTTAATTTAAATTTGATTTATTTGTTATTTTTTTATGTTTTATTTCGAAAACTATACGTTTAGGATAATAAAATATCAAATTTAATATGAAAAATGCTTGCATATATGGATAAGTTACAAACAAAAAATATTTTGTAATTTTTTTTTAAACTGTTCAACCCTTTAAGTTAAAAATATTTTTCCTACTATGGTTTTATAAAGTTCTACTTTCGATTTTTTTGAAAGGACGATTTAATTTTTACTTTCGGAGAGATTATTTCTGCAAATATTAACATTATCAAAAAAATATTTAAATAAACCCCTATCCATTTTTAATATCTATCCAATAATGTATCCCACGTAAGGGTGGAAATAAAAAAAAGCGCTCCCGACTTTTCGTGTACCCTAATAAAACATTATTTCTACTTCTTTTATTTAGCACCTTACATATTGATACCAAATTATAGCTCTCTAGTCCTAACGGTCACTAAGATTACCCGCTGACGGACAGACAGACAAACAAGCTATAAGGATTCCTAGTTGACTACGGAACCCTAAAGGATGGCGGATTATGCTATACTATGATACAATTTTTTCCAACACGAAAGTCAAACTTTTGTAAGATTGGCAGTCAGCTTTAGCGGGCTTTCTGACTATTATTGGAAGTTTGACAGATTGTGTATGTTCCCATAAGATATGGAATACTCTGTAGGTGTAGCTATATACAGCGTCACAGGTGACATAAAGTGTTACAGAGTGACTAAAAGTACTAGACTACATATGACTCGAGCAAGATGTTTTACTCCAACTGCTTTGTTTGTTATGATTTATTTAGAACGGTATAGTAACAATAAAAGTTTCCAAATTACCACATTTGTTGCTGGTTTGTCATAAAGCAGTATTTGATATAAAAAAAAAACTGGCTTGATCTCAATCACCAACATGTTTAATAATACGTCGAGGTACAGTCAGTACACGCATCTCGATTACGATAAGGATTTTTCAGTACAGTCTAACTTATCTAAAATAGATTCAAAAGAACTTTAACACCTGTAAACGACCTCGAACTTCTAACACTATGGCTGACTTTTCTTTAAATCTAAGTTCACGGATGTTTTTCTTTAAAAGATGCTTGTGATTGGTGCGTCTATCCATCCGACGAGTCGCACTGAAATATAGTAGTCATTACAGAGGCGAGTAAGGGGGTGAGATGGGGACAACCCGCAGAGAGGGGGGCAGGGGCAAGGCCTCGCGGCCTGCGGGCTGCAAGGACCTACGAATGGACGCGGATGTGAGAATAGCTTTTTATACTTACGTACTTTAATATTTTGGTTTTACTGGTCTTGAAAATAATATTATATTTTTTGGTTAAATCCGTATGAATCGACACCCATTTCTACAATGACATTTTATTTATATATGCAAACTTCCGATAAAATGAATATAAACAGCAATAATAATTTTTAATTTTCCCATATGAGTCCGCAGTTTAAAAGACTTACTCAATTTAATAATGACAATGTAGTGTTTTCAAAGTTAAAAACGAAGTTTATTCTAAGAAATTCTATTCTGCTCAATTCAATATAGCTAGCGAAACACAAAGCAAAACTTTTCCCAACTCCAGTCCCGGCCCTTCAGACTTCAGTCACACACATATTCCAGCACGTAGCTCATCTATAGCATACTTCTTAAGTCCATACAAAAGTGAATTTCAGAGAATTAAAATTACCTCTCTGTAACTCGGGACGCAAACAGCAAAGTTTTCAGAAAACAATTGTACGTAGAAGTTTACTGTAGATGCTCGCGGCACTAACGTCTAGGATTCATTTTAAATAACCTAAAGGTAAGTACTAAGTTCAGATAAGTGACGTGTGAAGGATTTCTTTACCCTTGGCGTCTTTATTTGATTTGATATTTTGATCTGATGTTTGGTTTACAATTACAGTACAGTTAGACTGGATTGTGATCCCAGATTCAAACAGGTTTTTTTTTTAAGATTTTTACTTTTTATTGGTTGTAAGTGTTATTTATGTTATGGTAAAATTATTATTTTGTGAATTAAAGTTATATAGAAATTAAAAAAAAAACACTTTAAAATACCTATATTTATTTGTCGCGATATCGTAAGGTACTAATGAAATACTAGACACTAAATTACTTGGTGATTTTATTATTTTACAAAAATATAGCAAAAATAACGTCGTCGATGAGCTTCTTGGTCCCGGGCGCCGCTATCAGTGCTGCGAGCCCAAGAAAACGAGCCAATCAATCAGTTTGACGGCCTCTGATATCCGTTTCGTTTCCGTTATCACCGCGAATATGTCCCCAATAAATTATTATCACTGTTAAACGTCGAATAAATTATTATGACTGGGAAATAAATTATTACGAGTGTTCAGCATGGCGGTGCTACGCCGTAGGCGCGACGTTCGTAGCGATAGTCTACGTGAGTGACGTAGCGATGGGCGTGTTTTTGAAATATATGCTACGATGCGTTCGTGTTTATCATTTGGGGGTTAGCACTACAGTTGATAGAGAAATACAACTGGTATTTCAAATATAATCAGGGCGATTCGATTTTGCCTTGTGATTAAAGCCGTTTTTGTGTAGGTCAGTTCGGTTGGTTATTAAATTGCTAAACTGCTTTAAATCGTGACCTATAACATATCTGCTATGGACATTGTTTAATTAAACAGCCACACTTTAGTATTTTTCTGAAACTTGAATCATAAGAATACAAAGTGATTTTATAACTATCAAAAGTATCAACATAACTGTTTAACCGGATATAATATAGCTGCATTTTTGCGTAACTCTCACGAGAGTGCGGATTATCATCTTAACAAAATCATAATCCAACTCTCAATTGATTTTTATTACATAACACGTCAGCACGCATAGCATGTTCAATATCTGTATTCATCAAGATTCAGAGGTTAATCATTTCAACGATGCAGGAAAATTAGAGATATTTATACGATAGATTGAGACTAATCTCAATTGCTCTAATTCTGTTACTAATACCTCTTATTCCTCATATCTTGTACATCAGGAATAAGAGTTGTGTTTCTATCAATTTATGGTTTCTGGATCCGATTACGAATCTCTTCAACTAACGAGAATTGCCTCTCTGTGTGCAACGTGTCATTTATTAATTGCCCCTCTGTGTGCAACGTGTCATTTATTAATTGCCCCTCTGTGTGCAACGTGTCATTTATTAATTGCCCCTCTGTGTGTGCAACGTGTCATTTATTAATTGCCCCTCTGTGTGCAACGTGTCATTTATTTCAGTTCCCACAGTTGTGAAGACATTAATCTTTTAAATTCTAACACAAAATAGTTAAGTTTAAGCTAAAATTTTAACATTTTTGCAAATTTCCCAATAGTGCCAGTCACTCTGTAATCATTTTGAATACCATTAAAATAAAGTTGATGTTTGGTTAACTTGAAATAACGTCAATAACATAAATAACATTTGAATAAATAGTTTGTTGTGGTATTTATAGGTATAAGTTATTTTGATCCGGAGCTTAAGTTATCTCAGGATCCTTAAGAAATTTAAATTAATTACAAGATAACAAGCAGACCTTATTAAACAGTACGATTTGTGGCTCGTAAATTGAAAGAGAAAAATGTATCTCAGCACAATTTGTAATTTTAGTACAAATGTAAACAGTGGATTACAATCTTGCGGAACGTGCAGGGTGTGCGGCGGGTGTTTTTCAATTTGTGAGAGATGTAGGTAGTATCTGTTTATTTTTATTACTTTCCCCTCAGTATTTTATTTCCCTCATTTGTCCAGGAAAGGGATACTCGTAATCCCCATGCTTCCTTATCACGAGCCCCACGACTTACTCTCCCATCAATCCAACACATGAACATAATTTGTAGTAGAACCTGTAATGTTGTACTATAAGGTAGTAAAGTGCGAGTAGTCTCACGTGCGCCTTGCTTTACTGATTCCTGTAATAAAAGCAGTTTCTCTAAGTAAATCGGTGCGCAACTCGGTTCAAATGAGATTAGCTTGCGAGTGCCCCGCGACCCCAGCCTCCCCTCGCCGGCCCCTTTTTTATTGGACATGAAATTAAATCAAGCGCCGGTGTGGGTCGCGCGGCTCGCGGGATATTCTTTCTCTAACGAAGCGACTAATGTGCACTCCTGCAACAACGCGACGCCTAATAAATAAATGTTCGGAATATCTTGGAATGCTCGCCATACTTCGTTAATGTTTAGTGATTCGTTTGGGGTCTGAGTCACTCGATAATTTACTTGTTACTTTGTTTAAACGAGTACCTTTTATTGTACATCGAGGGACTGGAATAATCTGCCGGCGGCGGTGTTTCCGTCGGACTACAATTTGAGTGTCTTTAAGGCTAAAGTGAATAGGCTCTTAATAAACTAGTGCACTTTACCATCAACGATTGCGTCACTGCTTACCATCAGGCGGGATTGCGGTCAAGCGCTGGTTTATATTTTATAAAAAAAAAAAAAAAAAACACGTATTCGTCGTTGAGTTTTGCAAAACTTGTGAAATGAAACAAAAAGAAAATGTTTTACTTTCACCTCTAACATTTTATATAACAACTGTATTAAAAAAAACTTTGTTAAGTCTTTGACACACCTAATGCCATTTTAATTACATTATACATGTGTATAAGCAAACAGTATTATAACATTCGTGTTATTGTTATTAAGTATACTATTAAACCATAATAATTATCCAAATAATCTGGTATTTAATCTCAGACGAAGATTAGCATTTTTTATCAACAAACCAGTAATTTATAGTAAAATTATTAGCGTAAGCACCCTTTTGAATACAATCAATAATGCAAACACTGTCATAGTGACGTAGAGCCGCAGAGCCGTAGCGGCGGAGAATTGAAGTTCGTAACGCAGTAGCCATGTCGCCGCGCAGGACCTTCATCCTTCGTATTTCTGCATATTTATTTTTATTGTGGACTGAAAGCGTCATACAGTTTGTGATTAAAATAATTTTAACATTAACACGAATCAATTAAAATATTTTATTGAAGTGAAACTTCTTTAGGCACGCTTGACTTGGGGAGTAAGCTCGCGAAAGCGTTACGAAAAATCATCGGGCAAGGCGAACGGAAGTTAAGTGGGGTCCTATTTCGTCTATACTACAAACAAGGAGTTGGCTCATGTAAATATTACATGACATGTCGAGTATGAAGTTGTGAGTTCGCATCTCGCCGAAGGCAATATATATTTTTTGGATCTTTTTAAGATTTGTTAACAATTGATTATCTAAGAGCACAAATAATTTATAAATTTCGTTCTGTTCTGGCCTTTATATTGTTTTATATATTTTTGCTGAACATTTCTGATATAATTGAAAGTATAGAAGCTTGAAGATATCGTCACAATACGATAATTGGACTCAAAGTACAAATTGCTTTCGAGCCTCATAAGCTCAATTATTAAGCTAAGTACCTTGATTGATTAAGAACTATGAATTTCTTCGAGAACATGACGTTGGCTCATGAAAATATTGCATGACATGTCGAGTATGAAGTTGTGAGTTCGCATCTCACCGAAGGCAATATATATTTGTTGGATCTTTTTAAGATTTGTTAACAATTGATTACCTAAGAGCACAAATAATTTATAAATTTCGTTCTGTTCTGGCCTTTATATTGTTTTATATATTTTTGCTGAACATTTCTGATATAATTGAAAGTATAGAAGCTTGAAGATATCGTCACAATACGATAATTGGACACAAAGTAAAAATTGCTTTCGAGCCTCATAAGCTCAATTATTAAGCTAAGTACCTTGATTGATTAAGAACTATGAATTTCTTCGAGAACATGACGCTGCGACACCCCCCGACATTGATTACCTCACCCCCCCGTGGATTATCTCGGGAACCAGAGGTCGTGGACTACCCGAGTTTGGGGTCCCCTGATTCACGAGGAAGAGCCCGTCCTTTTGGCCCCGAGGGAATCCACTCCCCCTCTCCCCCCACCTCTCCCCCCGCAACCCCATGAAACCTATCCTCCGACCCCCTTTAGTTACCTCACCCCCCCGTGGATTATCTCGGGAACCAGAGGTCGTGGACTACCCGAGTTGGGGCCCCCCCCCCCTTTTTTTTTCAATAAAAATAGAAGATCTATGCAAAAATATTAATTTACCAATGAAACCATGAAATAAATTTAAATATTTATAGAAAATTAATATATGTACATGTGTATACATGTATATATTGTACACATATATATATATACATACAGATGGAGCGAAAGAAGTTTCACTTCAGTCGTGTGGTCATAAGCACACGCGTTTTTTTTTATTATCAACAAACAACATTAAAATATTTTCTACGTTTAAGCTTTTTTCAACAAAATGGAGAGCAGTATTCTAGGGAACAATTTTCTTTTAGGCGGACAAGACCAACTTAGTGGCTAAGAAAAGAACCTCACGCTAACCCAGCTAGCTCTCTGGCGGACTGTAACAGTGCAAGCCTTTAATTAAGATGAACGAGTCGGAATAAATTAATGTTGGCATTTTATAACCGTCGGCGAGAGATGTCGCCATTTGCATTCGTGGTGACCATAACATTTTTGAATGACTTAATCCCGGGTGACGGTACCTATCGCGAGGCTTCACTACGGCGCCGCGGGTGCGGAGGACGGGGGAGGGACTTGCTTCCCGGAGAAGTATGATAAGTTGACGTCAAGTTCGGGGATTGTTCGCCTAATTAAGATTTTTTAAGGTAAAATTTTTAGAACTAATATGTGGCGTTCTTCTATTCTATTGTCAAGTCATTATTACATATGCATAAGCCCCTATTGAGGATATGTAAACATGATAATACAACAAATACGTGAATATTTTGGATAAGTATTCCAGAAGGCTACGAACATAAAAATAAAAAAAAAACTATCAGAACGATCATTCAGCCGCAAGACTGGTGTTGTTGTGTTGAATAATGATTATGATAGATTTTATTAAATTATTATTTTATTAAATCATCGGCCGCCGGCAGAAGTTACCACCCACCAGACAAAGCCTTGCCGTCAAGCGATTTGTCGTGTTCCGGCATGATGTCTGATGAAGCCGTTCGGAGGACGGGTCTGTACAGTTGTGTTGCGATGTGTGCCGGGTACGATGCGCCTAATGTTGTTGTGTTGGGAGATTGGTCGTGGAGGGTCTTCAGATCAATCTCCCTTTGGCGCAGCATCGTTGGTCGTGTTGTTGGGTTTAACATTGCATCACCTCGCTCAACTGCCGTCTTCCTTCCTATTCGCTCAGGTTTTCTGAGTGAATAGGCTCTTAATAAACTAGCGCGCTTTACCATCAAAGATCGCATCACTGCTTACCATCAGGTGGGAATGCGGTCAAGTGCTAGTTTATAATTATTTAAAAAAAAAATTCTCCTTCCCACCTGGAAACACTTAGCCAGATATTTCACAGAGACAAGTACACACATCAAAAGTGTCTAGGGATCAACATATATTTTTGCAATAACTTTTCTCCTGATTGATATTAATTAAAATTTTCTTTAAGGATTCATCAAATAAAGTGTTTTCGTTTGTCACAGTAACGATAAACCAAGTCACCTTTGCATTAATAAAGAAATTTGCCATTTTCTTAATAAAGGGATATTTGACATTTGAACCACTAACACAAAAGTTCGAAAAAAAGACTGAAATAACAGTTTTCTCTAAAATTTTATTGGGTAACTTAAACAATTAATAATCCGTGTTTCTACCGCGAACACTAACAACACAAGAACATCGGTTTGGCATACTCAAAATGAGTTCATCCAAATCACGCTGTGGAATGGCCGCCCATGTTCGTTGCAACAACAAAAAAAGGTCTTCTTGCGACTGGATACCCTCCATATTCGGCAGAGGGTTCAAGTCTGGCGACTGAGCAGGCCAGGGCAGGACATTGATGTAAGCTGCGGCGAGAGTCTGTCTTACAACTCTTGCGGTGTGCGGTCGTGCATTATCATGCATTAACTGAAATAAGGGACCGATTTGCACTTGTAGAGGAACGACGACGTCTGATACAGTCATCTCAGCATAAATTTGAGCGTTGAGGTTGCCTCTGATCCAAATCAACTCAGTTCTTCCGCCGATCCAAATACCCGCCCATACCATGATGGTTCCACCACTATAAGGATGGACTTCCTGGCAGGATTTTAATCGCTGTTGGCGTCCAGGGGTTCTCCAGTGTCGTATACGTCTTGTATCCGGTCTCATACCAAAACGAGACTCATCAGAAAAGCACACGAAACGCCATTGTTCTTCTGCCCAATTTCTGTGTTCAAGAGCCCATTGATATCGAATCCTACGATTGTGCATTGCTATAGGTGGTACCCGTAGCGGTCTTCGGGAATGAAGGTTCACTTCATGCAAGCGGTTTCTGACTGTTTGGTCGCTAATTAAGTTCCCTGAAGAGTGATGAAGCCTCACGGCTAACATCATGGCGGTTATTGTTGGAGCTCTTCGAGTTAAGATTTGAATGTATCGGTCTTGTCTCCGTGTGGTGCAGCAATACCGTCCTCCATGGCGCTCAGCCACGGTACCAGTGCTTCGGTAACGTGTCCAAAGTCGACTGATAACACTCTGACTTGTATTCAGAGCTAAAGCCACAGTACGTTGCCGGGAACCAGCTTCTATCATTCCCACGGCTCTGAGCATTTCTTCCCTGCTTAAATGACGTCGCCGCTCCATAATAACGTTGGTTTTAATCAGTAGTAGGGAAACAGTAGCACTAATAATGTCTTCAATGCGTTGTATGTTTTTATAGGGAAAATATTGACAGCTGATTTTCATCTTTTACTCGAATTTGATTCACAGTTCCTGATTCAAATTATGAAATGCACCAAAAAGGATCCATATAAATTTATAAAATCATAAATTTATTACAAAGCCACATCTCAATCTCAAGAAATCCGCATAGAAATGCTTGATCCCTAGACACTTTTGATGTGTGTAGATATTTATTAAAGTGATAATATTTGTAGAACATAAACGGATAGCAATACCTCTCTCAAACGACATGACGGTATATTAATATTGCTTTAAGACATGAGCTATGTTGTTCATATCTCAGGCTGTATGTCGTACATGACAGCTGTCGGCTTTTAACACATCGCTAGCCTTAGCCCCACACAATTGACTGTGGCGATGACTCGAGCGCTCAAACGCGGCATAAGGCCTTGTTCACAAGAGTGTATGATGGTGCTGTGTTCAAGCTATGCTCAATTGATTCAAAGCTAAAGCTTTGTGGAGTTGATGCAGAATAATTTGATATTCACTGCCGATGCTTTGTGTCGTTGCAGTTGTGAGTTCCTATTACGGGTGTATAAAACATAAAATATACATGATACTTATTACTTGTACTAGTACCACGATTATATTGCTAGTATTTCATGTGTGTGTGTGTGTGTGAGTGAGTGAGTGAGGGTGAGTGATTGTGTGTGTGCGTGCGTGTGTGTGTGTGTGTGAGTGAGTGAGTGAGTGTGAGTGATTGTGTGTGTATGCACACACAGCGGTGTTTCCATCGGACTACAATTTGAGTGTATTTAATGCTACAGTGAATAGGCTCTTAATAAACGAAGTCAACGATTGCATCACTGCTTACCATCAGGCGGAATTGCGGTCAAGCACTATTATATAATAAAAAAAATTAAACAATTTTTTTTTTACTCTTCTTGTATTAAAGTTAGTTTAGTTCGTAACAAGATAATCGACGCCAATCGGTATGCAATTTCATTGCAACGAGAACGCTAATGATGTCTTCATTTCAGTGAGGATATGCAGAAATATAACCGAGTCAAGACTGTTGTTACAGATTAAGAGGATTCTAATAAATGATGAAAGATAAATTATTTGTTTTCTGTAAGTAGATTTTTGTAAAGACATACAATTCAATCATATTTTTTTAAACAAGATGATATACTACGCCGAGAAGTAAATCCGACACAAACTCAGAGGTCACATCACATAGTATTCAACCATAAGCAATCAAATAAAAGACAATCTAATTAACAAGATTATCTTTAACAACATTAAACAAAATCCGTTCCACGTTCCTCTAAAAGCAAGCACCTAATCAGATCCCGGATCACTGCGGTACAAAAGAACGCCTGACCCGGTAACATTCATTGGGCTTCATTATACCACATCTACATTCCGAATACATACAAATCAAATTATCTAATTCTAAATCCGTTTGTTTTCCCTTCCTTTTCTCACACGAGGGAGTGAAACAGATGATTGGATTTGATAAAGGGAATATTGCGCCGAAGCCGTAGAAATAAAATGATAGTGGGCCTAACGGGAATCCTTACCAATCGCATTCAATCCAATCACAGACATAATGAATCACGAATGTTCTGGATTATATTATTATGTAAGAACACTATGTGTTTGTAATGGGATATTGCTTCAATGTCAATCATGGTAATATTTCCTTGGAGATATTGTCTTTTACGCAGTATTTTAGTTTATATAAATAAATCAGTTGACATTTTAAGATAATGTCATACTTTATACAGACAATAAATACCTAGACTACACGATGTATTTGTCAAAGCCGCAGGTCTGAGATTCTGTTCACAGTAACACTTTGCCAGAGAATATATGTTTCTAGATGTCACAATTAGAAATCGTTTATTATTATAATACAGACACTAACTAAAATTCTAGGCTGTAACCGAGAAAGTATAAACTCCATGATTGTTTTTAAGAATCATGTTCTATTTAAGAGGCCCACTTAGTATTTTCGGCACTAGGACACGTTTCGTTACAGGTGATATTTACGTTCAACTCAAAATATCTCGTATATTTCCGTCTCTCAGAGTCTGCGGAAAAACATTAATTTATAAGAACACACATGAAAGCACTTCCTACACGTGTGAGATTGTTCTTCCCCTTTCACATGTCTACAATAATACAGGATAATGTCAACACAATCCCATTTGTAGGAAATTAATGGAAAGATCAAAAGCTTTTCCAATAATAAATATTAAGCAAAGGTTTTCGAGGACGTAAGAGTATTGGGTCTATAATATTCACAGTGTATTGTCATGTATGGAAACGCAAGAGGACCAAGTGGTTGATTAATTGATAAACCTAGTTCTGAAGAAATAATAATAATAAAAAGATATTATGGTAAACTTGGTTCTAAATCAATTATTGTAAAAGTTACCCAACAAGGTTATTAATCCTGTTATTGGTCGTGTGAATAGTTTAAGTGTAGAAGTTTCATGATATAAATTTCAACTTAAAATATTATTACATTCTACAGTTAAATGAACCTACGCCTCGCTCATGCTTCGCCTCATAATCTTACCGACTTAACAAAGCTTCATACGAGCCAGAAATTCTCTGACTATGCAGTGTTACTATAGTGTCTCATACCTAACTGTGGCCCACGATTGAGTTGATGAGCGTGTAAAGGTCGTGTACAGTGGTGCAATTAGCACCAGAGAAGGATCGCGATTCGTCGACGGTATCAGCTCACATCCTCATTACACGCAACGCCAAATACCAGGATTATCAACTGGTGACAGAAATAACAGGGCATATTTTTTCTAAGGCGGAAGGGATGGAAGATAGAAGTGTAGTGCGTATGATTTCATTTCGATCTGATTATGGAAAAAATATAAATTTGTATTGATCAGATTTTAAAGTGAGGAATTGCCTAAATTTAACTGTCAGGTTGTAAACCAATTTCGATTTTTAAAACACATAGTTACACTTAACTATGTGTGTATTTGCAATAAAGATTTAATTTTTATATTTTAATGTAATCGTCTTGTTCAGGGTCTTGAGGCTGAACAGACTTGAAATAGGCACATTCCATAAAATCTTCTTTTTTTTTTTTCCGGGTGTAAAATTCTCATGGATGTCCGCTGCCCTGGGGTGGGCGACGGGGTCTGTCAGACTCCTACTGACTAAAAACCACCCGGGTGTTCCGTCTCATACCTACACCGGGGGCTGCGAGAACTAATACTGCTTCCGCAACCCCTGATTGGTGCTGGCCCGCAGCCGTGGGGCCTCCTCGGGTCAGGGGGGGGAGTGAGATGTAGAGCTCTCCCCGTGACGTCTAAGAGTAGCGCGCGTGGAACACTTCGCGCCGCCACCTCGGGTCCTGATGTTTGGGGAGCGACAGATTTCCCCGAGGCTATCGCCCCTGGACCCATTTAGGGGGGCTGGAAGACGGCATTATCCGCCCTCCGGCGACGCCCGGTACGCCTGCTGCGGGCTGGGTAAGAGGACGAGATCTCCCTCTCCCTTTCCGCAGCCTCCTTCTGCGAGACAACTGTTTCGCAGAAAGGAACCACCGCATCCCAGGACTCTTCGCTGCCGACCATCGACCCGATTACGACCGGTAGCGATAAGTCACTTCAGAGATCAGGGCACGGCGCAGCTCCTCCCAAGCGGCACACTCTGCCAGCGTATGCTGCGCTGTGTCCTCCCGGCAGTCGACGCAGTGGTGACACCGGGCGTCCGGCTCCTTGTTTATGCGACACAGGTACTTTCCGAAGCAACCATGCCCTGAGAGCACCTGTGTCACTCGAAACGTCATAAATTCGTTGTATATAGATATGTGCTTTTTCTTTACCTTTTCCGAACTAGTTAGCGTTCTCTTTCCCAACTGTCAAAATATTGTCTATTAAAAATAAAAAAAAACCAACCATGAAGTTTTTACTTTAAAAAAATCATAGAAGTTTTTATGATTCATGCAAATAATTTTAAAAAGAAGCTACTAATTTGTTTCAATATCAGATTTAATGATTTAATTCAATGAGTTAGGTTAGGTTTTATTTAATTTCATCTCATTTCATTTTCATTTCATATCAATAAAAAAATTCTACTGAAGACTTGGCTGTATGGGCATAGTTCCCTTTGCCTAATCGAATGGGTGAAGAAAAAAAAATCTCTGCTTATATTCTTTTACGGTTTGCGCCATTTTTCAAAAATTTTCTTTGCGAGTTTAGTTGTTTGTTGCACAAAATGAGTAATTTCGACGATATTTTATTTGAATTAACACCACCGGAACTCAGTATAATTGCACAAAATGCTTCGGAGAATATTTCACCGGAAAAGTCAAAAAGTCGCTACATATCTATATACAACGAATTTATTGCGTGGAGAGAAGAGAAAAAGGCAAATAATTTTTCAGAAAATGTTATGTTGGCATATTTCTCCGAACTGTCAGCAAAATTAAAACCTTCTACATTATGGTCGAGGTTTTCGATGATAAAAAGTATGCTGAAAATAAGAAACAACGTGGATATAAGTTAATACCCAATACTAAATGCTTTCTTAAAACGACAATCAGACTGTTTTACAACTAAAAAGTCGAAAATATTAACATCGAATGAAGTGGAAAGGTTTTTAAACGAAGCTCCCGATGATCGTTATTTAGCCACAAAGGTAATTCATTAATAAGTACTTATATTTTTCTTTAGTATTCAGTTTACGAAATCGCAAAATACAGTCATTAAATTATTTAAAAAAATATTAATCAAATCCCTTTTTTTTGTACGTTGCGCTGATTTTTGGCATTGTTGGTGCTTGCCGCAGAGAGGAGTTATCCAATATTACATTAAAAGATATTGAAGCCCATGAAAAAATGCTACTAATCAAGATTCCGAATACAAAAAAAAAGATACCGAGAAGCTTTGTTGTTGAAGGAGATATTCTTAGAATAGTGCAAAAATGAATCAGCGGTCCCAAAAAGGAAAATCCGACCGTTTTTTTCCAAAATTATCAAAAAGGAAAGTGTACATCTCAAGCAATCGGGATAAACAAATTTGGTAATATGCCAAAAGAAATAGCTACGTTTCTTGGTCTGCCGGATGCAGAGTATTATACTGGGCACAGCTTTAGAAGGACCTCTGCTACATTATTGGCAGATTCAGGAGTCAATTTGACGTCCTTAAAGCGACTAGGAGGTTGGAAGTCAGACAAAGTTGCAGAAGGCTATATTGCTGATTCATTGCACAACAAACTAGAAACTGGGAAAAAAATCACACAATCCATTAATTTAAAGTCCAGTCCGTCACCTTCACATGATAATAGTGAAGAGAAAGTTCGTCCATATACCTTCGTTGATAATGATAAGTCATTAGATCCAATTCCATCAACTAGCAAACGCCATTGTATAACACCTTTGACAAATATACATGAACAATCATACGAAATTAATAATAGTTTGTCTCAAACAGTAAATATGCAACCTAAAACTCCTCTAGTTAGTATAAAAAACTGTACCAATTTCAATGTATATGTGAATTATAACTTTTCTAAGAAATAAATTATTAGTTAGTTGAGTTTATTGTGTTTTTATTATTTTAATAAATTGCTTAATTTTTTCGCAACTGTATTAAAAATAGTTGTTCAGTACACGTGCGGAACCGTCATTGCAACTTGTTCCGACTGTCAACCCTCACCTTCGGCTGCGCCTCGGCTCGGGTCGACATTTGTCGGAACTCGTTGTAATGACAGGCTTTCCGCACTTGTAATGAAATATACTATATTGTTAATAGACTACAGGCCCATGTCCAAAAATGGATGGCTCATATGAACCATCAGGTGACGTATATAGGACGATATAAGAGCATAAAACAATAAGATTCAGCTCTATGCCGTCACTTATAAGCTGTCCAACTGAGTGCTGGTGAGAATTCAAAAGCGCAGGTAGAGTGAGTACCTTTTGGGTCATATATTTTTGTACGGCATTTTTACCATCGGTAAATCCATGAAAAATAATAAGAAAGCGGGCAGTGCCGTAAAAAATGATGCGCCACAAAGTCGGTAATTTTTTTTGATTTTCTGACAATTTCCAGGGTAAATTTGGTCATTTTATTTTGTACAGCATCGGTTTCATTCTGTTTCAATTTAGCTTCTAATCCATTATTCCGCAATGCCGTACAAAAATATATGACCCAAAAGGTACTCACTCTACCTGCGCTTTTGAATTCTCCCCAGCACTCAGTTGGACAGCTTACAAGTGATGGCATAGAGCTGAATCTTATTATTTTATGCTCTTATATCGTCCTATATACGTCACCTGGTGGTCCATATGACCCATCCATTTTGGACATGGGCCTGTAGTCTATAAGGTAATACAGTAAGTACGTTCACATATTAAAAGCAGGTTAAAACAATACGAGTGGCTTAAAATATTACCTATAGCTATATAGGTTACAAGTCGTGCTGGCCTAACGGTTTGAACACCAGCCTCTCAAGTATGAGTGCGCGGGTTCGATTCCAGGTCAGGCAAGTACCAATGTAACTTTTCTAAAGTTGTATGTACTTTCTAAGTATATCTTGGACACCAATGACTGAAGGTGAAGGAAAAACATTTTGAGGTTTCCTCACTTTTAAGTCTGAAATCGCCAACCCGCATTGAGCAAGTGTGGTGATTACGCTCAATCCTTCTCTGTATGAGAGGAGACCTGTGTCCAGCAGTGGGACGATAAAAAAAGGTTAATGATGATGATGATATAGGTTACAATATTGCTAGTGAGTCCCAATATAAACAGTTAGTCTGTATCTTGGGGATCGGAGTACTAATTCTAGAACAGAGACTAGACTGGTGATTTCAGGTCATCATCATCTTAGCGTTTATCCCGGTTGCATCCGCGGCTTTCGCGTTGGAGCCCTGGGTCCGCTTTCTTGCTTAATTTCCTCCATTTCGCGCGATCTTTAGCATCCTGTAGTGTGAGATAGTTGGCTCGCATGTGTGTCTCTTACAACGTCAAGCCAGCACCTCTTTGGTCTACCCCGCTTGTTCCGGCCCAGCGGAGGCGCTATGGCAAGACATTTGTGACCCACATAACATACCGGTTTTCGTAAGACGTGACCGTACCAACGTAGGCGACCCTCCTGCAGTTTTTCCGCTATGTCACGGACATTAAAACTGCCACGGATGCGGGAGTTCCTGATGCGATCCTTCCGCGTAACTGCACACATGCACCGCAGCATATTCATCTAAAGCATAGGCCATGCCTCACTGCCATACAGGAGAACAGGTCTACTGATGGTCTTATATACCTGCCCCTTAAGCTTAACTGGCATTTTGGGGTCAATGACACCTGTCAGCTCACGCCATTTTGCCCAAGCTGCGGAAATACGTGCCCTGACGTCGCAATCAATGTCGCCGGATGCGTGGAGTACAGACCCCGAGTATTTAAAACTGGTCTGTGCACTCGATCATGTCCCTGCCTATGCGCACGGTCTTCGTCACATTGAGTTTCAGACTTCCGTTCTCGAGCGAGTACTTCCACACATTCACACGCCGCACCAACCGATCTCTGTCCGCGTCTGCCAGCGCGATATCGTCAGCAATTAACCAAGGAGGTTGCTCATGTGAATCCCTGATGCTATCCGAGAAGACGTCTAATATCACGCTGAACAGTAACGGACTAAGGACGGAACCTTGGTGGACTCCAACGGTGACGGGGATGGGTTTAGTGTCACCAACAGCGGTCCTAACAACGGAATTCGAATTGAGGTACATGTCTGGAATTATGTCAACAGAGGCTTCTGGTACCCCTTTGGACCTCAGTGCCCACCAGATCACTCCCCGAGGGACACAGTTGAAGGCCTTCTACATATCAAGAAAGAGCATATGCAGAGGCGTGTTCTTCGATCTGTATCTCTCTATGGCGATCCTTATTGCGAAGATAGGATCCATGGTTCCGCACCCTGGACGAAACCCATAGTGACACTCCGAGACAGCACACTCCTGCTGGATCCGGGAGTCTATAATCCTCTCAAAGATGTTCATGGTGTGGGACATGACCTTTATACCGCGATAGTTACCACACCCTTGCCTTTGAAGACTGGAGTAATAATACTCAGTCTCCATTGGCTCGGAATTTTGCCGATCAGGAGCACGCGGTTCAAAAAGCTAGTTAACATGCCCACACCGCGAGGACCCATCGCCTTCCAGGCTCAATGGGGACTCCATCAGCTTCGACAGCTTTCCGATTCGCCATGCGACGAAGAGCCGTATGGACTTCCTCAGGCGTTATCGGGGGCACTAATCCAAGATTTGGATTGAACTCCGGTGTCTGCACCTCTTGGTGCTGCTTATTCAGCAGCTCTTGGAAGTACGAGCGCCATCTCTCCTTCACCGCGAGGTCTTCGCATAGTAGTGTTGCCAACAGGGTCTTTTGCACAGCGGCACTTGGATATATCCTGTGCCCCTTTGACCCTAGAACGTGTCAACGTGTATATGAGCTTTTGCCTCTCAGACGATTCCAGCTTCTCGTAGAGCGGTTGCAAGTGGTCTCGTCTGGCTCTGGCTACAGCTCTTTTATACATTTTTTTTTTTTTTTGCATATCAAAGTAATATTTTTTATTTCGCAGAGTTTGCAGACTTTATTGTAAGTATTCATGAGAGAGTAGGCTGGGGAGCATCTTCTTAGTTATGAGATGCTGTCACTTTTTGCGATTATATAATTTCCTTTGCTTATGATAGACTACCTGTGGCTAATCTTTAAGACTATCTTTATAGCAGGGCCCCAACACCTAAAGCCTACCTACACTAACGTGTATATTCTAATAAATAAGCAACATCACTTAAAATAAATATCTATACGAATGACTATATCTACCTAAGAGTACTAAAAAAACCTACATTACACACTACCAAAGGTACTACCTATACTTGAAATTAAAATTTATACATTCTAAGCCTTATTAAACTAAACCTAAGTATCTACCTACCTAATTAAATTTATATTTTTAACCGACTTCAAAAAAAGGAGGACGTTCTCAATTCGTCGAAATGGTATAGTTTCCAATTGGTCCCATAGTCACCAAGTCAGGATCTGATGATGGAAGACCAGAGAAATCAAGGGGAACTTTCAAAAATCATGCAGGGGTGCATTTCTAAGTATTTTCATTAAGTATTTTAACCCATTAACCGCCAAACAATAAATACAAGAGTAGTTTTTCCAAAGTGTTTATTTTCTTATTACAATGGAAGTAAGTAAACAAAAAATTGAAAAAAAAATTGAAAAAAAATCACCCTCCCTCAGAGGGGGGTGTACTCATTTGAGTACAACGGCGTGTTATGTATGAAAATTTTCGAAGCACGGTTTTTCAACACACAATGTCATTAGGCACTTTTTGCATTGCCGACGTACTCTTGCATGACATAAAACGCATCTCAGCTGTTTATCTAGCTTTTGAGGAAAGTGTCCGGCTCCATCTTGAGGTAAACTTGGAACCAATGAAGACGATGGTCGTGCTCTTTGTAGAGATTTTTGTCGTAAATAGTACCTAGCAATGTTACGCCGGAAAAGAAGTTGATCCATATAATTACTATGGCTCATAACATGTAAGCGCCAGGCATTAGCGATAACCATGTCGATCATGTAGGTAAACAAAACCCACCACCACTTTTTTCCGTGAATTGCGATTCTATAAAGAGAAATAGATTGATCGAGCTCATCTACACCTCCCATATGTTTATTATAATTTTGAAACAAACTTGGTATACTGACGTCAGTTTTTTCACGTGCTACGCTACACCATCGCTTTACAACTCCCAGGGGCTCAATGGTGTCATAATTAGTGGCCATTGTGCAGACACTGTTGTCTCTCCACCGTACTAACAGTATTTCGTTTTGCTTGTCAAACCTATAGTCGTAGGAAGCTCGATCTTGTTTCTTCATTTCTTTAGCGCTTTTCAGTGGACATTTTTTTGTTCTATTCTCCCTGATAGTCCCTGTTGCACGATATCCTTCTTTTTTGAGATCTACGAGAAGATCATAAGACGTGAAAAAGTTATCAAAGTATACCTTGTGATTCTTTGGGTCTGCCCCTAATTTTCGAAGTAATTTTTTCACTACTCTTGATCCTAAGGGGTCTGTAGAAGCTTCATTTGCCTTCCCACAATAAAAATCAAAAGAATAGCCATATCCTGTAGAACTTGCAGCTACCCAATTTTTATAGCCAAACCGGACTGGCTTTCCTCGTATAAATTGTTTTGCAGGATGATGGCCAAAATATTTCACCATCGATTCATCGATTGAAATATTTTCATGAATCACACCCCATTGAAGAAATTTATTTATAAGAATGTTAGCTAATGGCCGAACTTTGAACATCTTGTCCGTGGAACTAGTCGCCTCGTCGTTATTTGCGAGATGAAGATTCTTTTTTATGTCGCGAAATCTTTGTCTTGACATGGACTTGGATACTAATTCGACACCTACATCTTCATCCAAAGACCAGTACAACTCTTCCCTGGGAAGTTTATGGTATCCAGATAAGATCAATATACCTATAAACTTTTTCAAGTCAACAGCATCCACGTGAAAATTATGTCTGTTGTTTTGTTGAGCATATAAATTCGTGTTTGTAACTATCCAGTTTACTACTTCTTCGTCAAATAATGTTTCAAATATTTGTACTGGGCTGTGATTTTTGAGCTCTTCGCTTACAATATTCTGTCTATCTGCAACATCAGTGGTTTCTAATAATGGCGAAGTATATGTCGGTGAACATTTACGCCACGATGTAGTTTGCAGCTGTCTGCGAACTCGCTTTGCTGCCAACGGCTCATCATCACTGCTATCACTATCGTCACAATTTCGTACATTATCTCCGTTACTCCTAAATACCTCTACATTACCAGGTATATCATGCGGCAAAGAAGCAGTGACCATATCCTCATCAACACATTCTTCTTCATCGGTCACGACACTGGGTTCCGGTGGAATGATTGCTAAATCATAATCAGCTTCAGTGTCACTATCTTCTAAAACGGCCTCGATAGCTTCTTCTAGTCCTTTAAAACTGTTAGATATGTTAAATCGCTGAGAAGTCATTATTATAAATCTGAAAAATAAAAAGGTCGATTAGTACACGAATTCGGCCATTGTACTCAATTGAGTACAGCACTATGAAAATAGCAATAACTCTTTAGATTTTATCAATAAAATTACAATTTGAATTTTAAACTATAAAAAGATACATAATTTACCAAAATATGTATGTTAACGAAAATTAGATCATCAGTACATAATGAAAATAATTAAAAATGTTAACGTACCTGTATATGAGATGTTAACCTCAACTTAAAATCCACACAATGTCACTAAATATGCAAATACCCACTTGTATTATATTTATTAAAAAAGTATTATATCTCATTTATAAAATATGCGGTACAAAATAATTACAGCTCCTTACATTTTAAGACTACCCTCAATTATTCAACTGTACTCATTTGAGTACAGCGGCGCCAAATGGGTTAAAGCTCTACGATGTAATAAAGGGTTAGACCTGATGATGAAGCCGGGACAGTCAAAGGAACTTCTCATAGATTCACAGCAGCTACCTAGTGTTTGTGATTGAATAATTTGTATTGAGAAGAACTTTACACCTCGGTGATTGTGACTGTCATAAAGGCTCTGATGATGAAGACAAAGGCCAGTACCAGGAACTCCTCAGCGGTTTACAGTAGCTACTTTGTGTTTGGACTTAAATCATTTATATTGATGAGTACTTTACACCCACGTGGTTTAAAATGAAGAACTGCAGTAGATTTGCCCTAATAAATAAAATAAAAATAAATTTGATGATGAAGACCTTAGACAGTTGAGGAAACTCCTCAACGATTCACAGCAGCTACTTTGAGTTTGTGCTTGATTAATATTTGTATTGATAAGAACTTTAAACCTAGATAGGTTGTAACTGTTATTAAGGTTCTAATGATGAAAACAAAGGCCAGTTCGGGGAACTCTTCAGCGGTATACAGTAGTTACCTTGTGTTTGGACTTAATTCATTTATATTCATGAGCACTTTATACCCACATAGGTTAATAATGACTTGATTAGTGACCTGTAACATAGGATTCTTCAAAAACCTACTTCAGGTACCAGTCTCTTCCAATGGTGGAAAATAAGTAAAAATATGTTTAACCCAATATTGGAAAGAGAGAAATAAATAAATAAAATTAAATTAATGAAGGTCTGCATTAGATTTGATGACGGAGCTGAGAGACAGTCGAGGGAACTCCGCAAAGATTCACAGAAGCTACCTTGTATTTGTGCTTGATTAATTTGTATTGATAAGAGCTTTACACCTAGATGTATTGTGATTGTCATTGGGGTCTGATGATGAAGACAAAGTACAGTTAAGGGAACTCCTCAACGGTTTACAGTAGCAACATTGTGCTTGCAATTAATTCATTTATATTGATGAGAAGTTTGCATATATATGGGTTAAAATGATGGTTAGCAATAAATCTGATGATAAAGACCACAGGTAGTTGAGGGAATTCCTCCAAAATTTACAGCATTGAAGTTGAACATAGGACAACCACTACCTACTCGTCACGCTTATGCAACAATCAATTATAATCAAGAGACTGAATTTTAGTTTCGTAATCGCGTTATGTCTAGCATTGTTCATACTTTCATTTTGGTTTCATGTGAATTTTATAGAAATCAGTTCAGTGGCTTCATTTTTAAACTAAAATTACGGGTAATAATTAAAGAAAACAAAATTACGTCATTTGCTTACATGTCTTTCGATACATTGAGGTGATAAAGTATTTGTACAGAAATGCCACCATGTCAGTCCATCTCTAGGATCAGGACTCGAAACCGATCCAACTTCAGCGTGGAGTGAGACAAGGAGATGGCATATCCCCTAAATTATTCTCTGCTGCATTGGAAGATGTCTACAAGCTCCTGCACTGCAAAGGACTTGGCATTAACATCAACGGCTAGTATATCACTAATCTCAGTTTTGCAGATGATATAGTGGTCATGGCGGACACCCTGGTAGACTTAAGCAAAATGCTCAATGACCTCAGCAGAGCTTCCCAACAAGTGGGTCTAAGGATGAACATGGACAAGACAAAAATCATGTCGAACTTTTTTTTTTAATAGTTACAAACTAGCACTAGACCGCAATCCCGCCTGATGGTAAGCAGTGATGCGATCGTTGATGATAAAGCGCGCTAGTTTATTAAGAGCCTATTCACTCAAAAAAACTGAGCGAATAGGAAGGAAGACGGCAGTTGAGCGAGTTGAGGCAATGTTAAACCCAAATCCGTGTGCAGTTTCTGGCCTGCCATCGGACGCGTCCCCAGGTGGCGGATAGGGGAACGGCCCCCAGATATGGGGGTTACCGGTTTACCGGCACGGACCAAAACCAGAAGTGGGGACCGCTTCGGCGGTTACGTGCGGCGGGTCGGCCACCACTCCAGGTGGCTGACGTGACCCGAACTCCGGGTCACCGTCGGGCAACCCGGTCTCCTCACTGAGAGGAGCTGGGGGGCCCGTTTGCTTCCGGGCAAACGAGTGGGGTTAAGAGGAAGGACACCTCGCTAAAAAACCCTTGGCTGCTGCGTCTTCTCGCACAAGAAGACGTACCCAGCCGGGCCCCTCCCTATGGAGGGCCCACTGTGGGCCTGCCTTCGGGCGGGAATCGCCGGCGGGGGATTGGTCGGCAGGCTTGCTATTTCCCATGACCCCGCCATTAAGGCGATGTCGGTGTGCCGCTGTTCGGGTTTAGTGGGTATTCCCGGCTTCGGCTGGGCGAGTCCCACGCACGCCCTTCGGGGTATGTATGGTGCGTAAACAAAGCCACACCACACCAATTCCCACAGCGTAAAAAAAAAAAAAAGACGTGTGGCACTCGGGGACTGCCGCGGTAAAGCTGTTGCATAGCATTTTATATCAATTTATGCAATTATAATTATTTATTTATTTTATTTATGCAGTATTTCTTTTTCTTTGATATTAATTCAAGTTACACTTTTTGAGCGTGGTGACCGATAAGAAAACAATTTTTTCTTTTATTAAATAAATAATAAGCTTTATAAGTCTGAAATCGCCAACCCGCATTGAGCAAGCGTGGTGATTACGCTCAATCCTTCTCTGTATGAGAGGAGATCTGTGCCCAGCAGTGGGATGATAAAAAGGTTGTTGATGATGAACGGCGTCGGTGTCAAATTATTTGTTATCAATTAAATATTTTCGAGCTGATCTTTAGTAACATAATCACTTCTGATTGCGTTAACATCTGACCGTATTATTTTAATTAATAAATCCTTCATCAACTTCTTTACGTACGTTCTACGTAGTCAAAGCAAACTGGTGGCAATTTGTGAAGGTCATATGCCACAAAAACTGGGATTGTTCGGGATCCGTGATTTTAAACACCGTAATCGTATATTTTAGGTCTTTCTGCTTTTTGTTCTTACGCCTCGATACATGTTTTTGTCTTGTCTTCGTAGAAACAAACAATAACTTTTTTGCCTCATCAATGTCTTCCTCAGAAAAAGCCGACGAGCATATTTTTATTAAACTTTCGTTGTTTCGTTTCGGAGATAACATTATTACAACTCGTACACTTAAATGTACTCGTATTAACATTGTTCACCAACATCTTTCTGTAATATTTTATTTAATAAAAACTTCAACTTCAACTCTTGATCTGGTCCCTGTGGATAGATACCACAATTTTGCCAATAACACGTGTAACAAATTATAGAAATTCTTTAAAAAAATATTTCACAATAATGGCGGATATCGCCAATCACAGTTGAAAAAACGGCCGCGCGAGCATTTTTACTCTATAAAATCACGCGCTTTTATTTAGTAAACAACACTATAAATAATTTAAAAGTCCAATGAAAAATTAGCGTGACATTCATCTTATCTTTTCCGTTAAAAAAAAGCTATTTTATAAAAACACTACTAAATTAATTTGAATAAAAGTACTTAATAATTAATTATATGAAAAGTTTTTAAGGTAGCCATGACAACGTCGATGACGTCTATGACATATCTCTATAGAAGACCTATTTCAGAGAGAAAATTAATTGCAAGTTTAGCACATCGCGACTATCAGTAACATGGCAAGTGTGTAGAACTGAGTTCGCGCCCTGCAATATGCATGCTCTTTTTGAAAATCTATAAATTGTTTTCAAAAGATGTAGTCGCACGCACACAAACATACCGTGCCGAAGACTGCTGCCGAACTGAAACGACGTTAGACGATGTACGGCCTTCAAGCCACACCTCCGTGCCCGTCGGAGTGGGGAGCGTGATGTTTTTTCGTTACGGAATTTCTGGATTCGGTCCCCGCGCTCAAGGCCCGCGATAGAAGCTATGCAATAGCTTAAAAATAAAAAAAATGTTAAACCCAAAAACACGACCAACGATGCTGCGCCAAAGGGAGATTGATCTGAAGACCCTCCACGATCAAACTCCCAACACAACAACATTAGGCGCATCGTACCCGGCACACATCGCAAAACAACTGCTCAGACCCGTCCTCCGTACGGCTTCACCAGACATCATGCCGGAACACGACAACTGGCTTGGCGGCAAGACTTTGTCTGGTGGGTGGTAACTTCTGCCGGCGGCCGATGTTATGGCCTACCACCGAGAAAAAAAAACTCTCATGTCGCACCCATTCCTATTCTAGTTGGTTGCTCTGCACTCGAAGTTGTTGACGATTACCTTTATACCTGGAACAAACAGTCCAACTAGGTAGGTCCAACTTCGAGAAAGAGGAGTCTCGTCGAATCCAGCTCGGCTGGGCAGCGTTCGGCAAGCTACGCTACATCTTGTCGTCGTCCAAGATACCACAGTGTCTCAAGACTAAAGTCATCACACAAAAGGCAATGGAAAGAGCTATGCTCGGGGTTCCTCTGTGTGTTCGAATCAGAAATGAGGAGATCCGTAGAAGAACCAAAGTCACCGACATTGCTCTTCGAGTCGCTAAACTTAAGTGGCAGTGGGCGGGGTACATTGCTCGTAGAACCGATGGCCGATGGGGCAGTAAGGTTCTGGAGTGGCGGCCACGTGCTGAAAGTCGCAGCGCAGGGAGGCCTCCACCAAGGTGGACCGATGACCTGGTGAAGCCACGACCTTCACCAGCCAACAAGACCGGTCATCGTGGAAAGCCTTGGGGAAGTCCTTTGTCCAGCGGTGGATATCTATAAGCTGAAGAAAAATAAGAAGAATCAATTTTGGCTGTAAGTATATTGTAATGTAAGTATATTGTAATGTAGATATGCACATCTGATACTCACTTAATATATAATGGCGCGTGACTGGTTAATTTTGAATATTGTGATCGGTTTTGCGTCAACTGTCCGTAAATTACTCTACTATTTTTTGAAGTCTGACACAACACTGACTGGAGTTGCGTTTGCCATAACGAGCGACCGTTAGCGCGGGCATTCATTGTTCAAGCTTCGATCGAGTGTGTTGGTTATACTCAAACCCAGTGGCTCTTATCTGTTCTAATCTGGGATTATCATTGTACGCCCTTACTATAAAATTGATTTAATTGTCTGTACAGATAAAACAATAAGAATCGAACATTACACTATAGTTATTTCAACGTTTTTCCGAAATACCGCCCACGTTGTATGCTCCTGCAGATGAGAACACACCTCAACTATCCGGAACTTCGGCCCCGCCTCCTGACGTCCACAACATATATATGTCGGAGATCGTCGTTTAATTTTAATAGAAGTTGCTGATTTGATTTACGTAGTAGAGGGGCGAACGCTTGTGACGTTATTTTGTGATGACGTCACATGGACAGAGTCGCTTTGGAAAGTGGGTTTCGTCGAACGGGGACTTTGCATCGAGACGCGGACCAAGGCACATCTCCGAACCGAAACTGTCGGTTTGCCTATTCAAATTGTTATTATGAAGATTGGAGGGTATATCTACACGTCGTGCTTTAATTCAAAACTCACCTACGAAACGGAACCTGTACCACCACACCAAGATGATGTCGATCCTACCGCTCTGCCGTCGCTGTCTCCGACATCAGAAGTGGGATAAAGAACTACACTGCTCACAATCTCGTTATAAATCCAGGAACAGAATAATGTGAGGCTGGAAGTGAACTTTACGTTACGAGGTGCGCTTGCTGGTGCAGAGATCGGTCCGCGCAAAGTGCGCAGCATGCGTGTACGTGCGGCTGGACGCGGCGCTGTTACGACATTGCTGACCGATTCTTGGCGCGCGACAGTGCTGTCTGTTGCTTGGCGAGCGAGGTGCGCTTGCGGAGCGTGCAAGGTGTGCTTGCGGAGCGCGCAAAGTGCGCTTGCGGAGCGCTCAAGGTGCGCTTGCGGAGCGCTCAAGGTGCGCTTGCGGAGCGCGCAAGGTGCGCTTGCGGAGCGCGCAAGGTGCGCTTGCGGAGCGCGCAAGGTGCGCTTGCGGAGCGCGCAAGGTGCGCTTGCGGAGCGCGCAAGGTGCGCTTGCGGAGCGCTCAAGGTGCGCTTGCGGAGCGCGCTACTAGCTGCGTGGTGAATCACATCAATGGCGTGCGGCGCTGCTGAAGCTGCGTGCGGCGCAGTCGGAGCTGTGTGCGCTTTGCGGAACGCTCAAGGTTTCAAGACTTGAGCCTCTACTCTACAGGCGATCAGAAGATTTCAGGACAGCATCTACTCTGCAGGCGATGAGAAGGTTTCAAAATACCCAAAACGTTTATGGTAACGTAATGGGGTTTTATAAGAGCTCAGAGATGTCTGGTGTGCAACGGTTGACAACTGCCAAGTGGCAGGTGTTTGTGGGAAATAGCCATTATCCGGTGAGTCGTATTATTTTTATTTTGATTCCGTGGCCGAATGTTCTCTTGTCAAGAAATCTGTAATTTCATTGGTGTATGTATACACGCGCCGTGTACAAGGTTGTGCCAGTGTATTGTGTACTGAAGAATTTCTTTGCGACATGGTAATGGGAGTTATTTTTGCAAATTTTATTTCTTGTACTACCCGATTATTGTTTGTTATAATGGGCTGAGAAATTTTAAATCAGGGTTTTAAAATTATGATGTCTGGTTTGTTTTTATTTCGAAACTAAAGTTCACCGTGGCCTATAGTTACGAGCTCACTTGAGCTTATGATAGTATGTGTGGCTAGACTATTAAATCTTCTCAAGAGAACAAGCGGCAACGAACATAGAAATGAGTGCTATTTAAGAAAAATCTAAATTTGATAGAAGTGAGCTAAAGTAATGAAATTTAATATTGGTGAGTTGTTTGATTGCGATAATGGTGATCGTTACCTATTGAAATCGTTGATTGGAAACAGAACTTATAAGTACCCCACGATAGCATAGGTACGAAAGATTTTTCCAAGTAATGTCTGCTGAGTTAGATTTTCAAAATGTAGAAGATGGTAAGGAGGGTGCCTCCGCCAGCAAATAGAACACGTATCATGGCTGAGTGGTCGCGCTGCACGCACTAGTCTGTAGTCGTAACTGCAACCCAGTGAGAGGTTGTTCAGAGCGCGATGGGCAGCTAGTGGTGTGGCGGGGACACTAGTAGGTGTGGTCGCGCTGCACGCACTAGTCTGTAGTCGTAACTGCAACCCATTGAGGGGTTGTTCAGAGCGCGATGGGCAGCTAGTGGTGTGGCGGGGACACTAGTAGGTATGGTCGCACCGCATGCACTAGGCTGTAGTCGTAACTGCAACTCAGTGAGGAGTTGTTCAGGGCGCGATGGGCAGCTGGTGATGTGGCGGGGACTCTGGTAGATATGGTCGCACTGCATGCACTAGTCTGTAGTCGTAACTGCAACTCAGTGAGGAGTTGTTCAGGGGGCGATGGGCAGCTAGTGATGTGGCGGGGACCTGGGTCTCGGAGGAGACTATTAGTTGTACGGTCATGTGTTGACCTGGGAGTCGTGGACTCTAAAGTTGGTCGTATCACAAGAGGTGATGACGATATGGGTGTCAACTATGAGTTGTCACTAGCTACTGTGGTAGCGAACCATGGTGTGTTTTCTTTTTGATGATTGTGATTTTGATTTGATAATTATGAGGCTTGGAGGAACCTTTTGTTTTCTTTTTGAAAGTTGATAATTACGAGGCTTGAAGGAAGCTTTTAAGTTGTTAAAACAATTAAGTTTGTTTGGTTTTCTAATAGTCATAGTAATTAAACGTCACGTGTGACGGTCAGGTTGCCCGAACTCTCAAAAATGCTACAAAGTCGGTTTTCTGTGCTTTTTTTTAAATTTGTTACAGACATGCACGAGGATGTGCAACGGGAAATATCGAAGTTTGACCGGAATCTGCGGTTTGCCTGGTGAACCGGATCCCGGATTCCGGGGCTGAGGGAGCTTCGAATGCGACTGGGATTGGCGCTGGGATGATAATGATGATGATGCACGAGGACGTGCAAATCGTCAGGCTGGCCGTGTCGGAGATCGTCGTTTAATTTTAATAGAAGTTGCTGATTTGATTTACGTAGTAGAGGGGCGAACGCTTGTGACGTTATTTTGTGATGACGTCACATGGACAGAGTCGCTTTGGAAAGTGGGGTTCGTCGAACGGGGACTTTGCATCGAGACGCGGACCAAGGCACATCTCCGAACCGAAACTGTCGGTTTGCCTATTCAAATTGTTATTATGAAGATTGGAGGGTATATCTACACGTCGTGCTTTAATTCAAAACTCACCTACGAAACGGAACCTGTACCACCACACCAAGATGATGTCGATCCTACCGCTCTGCCGTCGCTGTCTCCGACATATAATAATAAAATATTGATCCAGTCAACTGAAGTAGGTACTATAATTTTTTGTTTACGTTCATGTTGATGTCATTAGTCATTACGAGCCACTGAAAAAAGATGTAAATTGGTGTATGGGTATTTCAGAATCACCTTAATTGCAAAATAATATTTAGACTAGAGTTAGTTCACAGAAACCCACGCGCACACAAATTGAGCAGGACTAAACCTCCACTTAATATTTATCCAACGTAGATTAATTCTCACGAAATAATATAGCACGTCCATTTTTAATTTAATACATTTGCAATTGAAATATCATAATCCATAAAAATACGGTTTTAACAGAAATCGCTTTCATGTATTTTAATCAGTGAATCCGTTTGGAACAAATAAAGTCGCTTGCGGCATTTCTGGAAATCGGTTGTAAAATATTTAAAGATGAATTGAAAGCTCAGGAATGTGAACGAAATCGAGTTAAATGACAAACTATGTGGGTAAGGAACGTGTTTCACACTTCGCTCATTAAAATAAACTCTCTATGGAGTGACTTGTCCTTTAATTACAATAACTAACAGTGAAGTAGGCGACTAGCAAATAAGTAAAAATTGCAACTAGTGCTTGAACGCGATCCCGCCTGATGATAAGCAGTGATGTAATCATTAAGTGTAAAAATAATCATTATGAGCTTATTCACTCTAGCCTTGAAGACAGTTAAATTATAATCTAACGGGAAGATTGCCGCAGGTAAATTATTCCAGTCCTTCGATGTACGCAGTATAAAAGGCGCGCGCTTCATCCGGATCGTAGCGGTGTCAACGACGTAAGGGTGGATATGGGTTGGATACTCTTCATATTATGGGTCTTTTCTAAATTACTTCCAAATTTATTTAACTGTTTCCAATAAGAGTGAACAAGATCTTTTTTGTCTCGTACACATATATAAAAAGAAAATAATTCCAGAATAGGGTATTATATTGTATTTTGTGCAGAATATCACGTGCTACCTGGATTTAAGAGACCTCTAGTGAAATCTAGACTGGGCCGGACTACCGGCGGACCCGAATGCTCAGCGGTGTTACTGATGGTTACTAGGATATCATCATCATCTCAGCGTTAATGGCAGTCCCATCCGAAGTTTAACTGCTGATTTGGCTAAACTTCAATATTTTCCGTGTAGCGACTGCCGTCTGACCTCCACAACCCGAATTCGATTTCGAAGCATTGCAGTTAGACAAACAAACTCTTCAGCTTTATATATTACTATAGATATTACAATGCTGCAGTGGCGAAGGGTGAAATTTTGACAAAGGGAAGCCGGTCCAAAAAAATAAACACTTAAACACTTACCTACTGCAGGATATCTTGGAGGAGGTCTTCAGATAAGAATAATATGAAAAGCCCCACCTTCACCTTACAAAAAAGGACTGATGATTTGATAACAATGTCTTTCAAGTATGATAAAAGCGGCTTTGTGAAAAGCCTTTTTCGACGTGCATCTCTATACCACACATGCATGCTTGTTAGTAAGTACTAAGTTAAGTACCTATTGTTAGGGAATAAGAGTCAAGAAAAAATAAAATAAAAAATTATAAAAATAATAAAGTGTTAAAAACCGAACCACACAGACACCGATCCAAAACCAACAAAAATATTAAGCAAAAATAAAGCAAATTATACACAATCACAACGTTATTTATATTCTAATGCAATGCGTCTGTTTTTTTTTAACAAAATGAGCTAAAATGTTGTTATAAAAATTCGGATTACTTTTAATTTTATTAAGCAATTTTTTTTCAATTGACATGATAGCCAAATCGGACAATCTCTGCTCTTTTTGGCAGTTTCGCACATACGTGTGAATGCGTTTTAAAGCAGAAAATGACCGCTCAGCTGAAGCTACTGAAATGGGGAGGGTCAGAATTAAACTGCAAAGAGTCGAAACTTGAGAAAATGCGTCTTTCAAAGACGAATTAACAGTAACAGCACTCTATATGAATTAAAGCCATAATAACAAACAAAATTAACAGTATTTAACCAAATCTGCGATTAAATTACCTTACAGAATCCGTCACAGTTTAAATAACACAAATATTAAAAACAAACGAAAAACTCACGCACCATAGGTAGGTATAGAACGCTATCTCGTAGTAGCGTGGTTTCTGTCTCTTTCTAATAGAGGAGAGGAGAGAAATACAAGCCGCTCGCGGGCGGCTTATATTTATCAAGTTTTACCGCGACGGTTAGCGAGAATTAGAAAGAGATGGACTGACACGCTCTCTCTTTTCGCGGCATAGTAAACCGTTGACATAGGTAAGCTGAAATTCGACGGCTTCCTTCAAGAGAACTACGAAAAGAATTACGAAAAATTGAAGCGCTGATTAATTTACGACTATAAAATGAAATGTGATACTTAGGGTATTGCTAAAAATTGCGATTGCTATTGTAAATCGCGCCGGCATTTGATTAATAATACTTTGTTAATGAAATAGAATGTAAATACTTTTGTATGAATATGGAACTGATTTTTGAAAGGTAACCCGGTGGGAATCGGCTTGTATGGACTCTTCGCCACTGCAATGCTGCCATATCAACTTTTGTTTCATTTATTAGTATTAGTATATATTATATAACTTTATGATATCTTGCATTATAATATGTTTATTATTATATTACATCTATAGTAAACTAAAACATATAATAAAAAACTTTACTTGGTATAAATATTCAATAAATTTTCCTATTTGTTTAAATATTATTTCCAAACATTTTTACTTTAAAATACAAATCAATTATCATAATTTTAAATTATATGAAACAACAATAAGATTTGCCATCATTAAGGATCGAACCCATCGGTTTTTTTTATCTAGCGTAGACTACATTTTTAATTCTTCGTAGCGATACTACACAACATGCGGTTGATTAGTTGAAATATGACACACACGGATATAAAATAATGCATTAGTGTACGTAGCCGATTTAGCGCAGCCGACAGTACTCTTTGAGGTTAAAGTGGAATTCTGTCGGTGATAGTACTAACGTAAAATACCATGTTTAACAGTTGGATGCTGAAGGATTGGTTTTGAGTCAGGGTCAAGAGAAAAATGTCAATATAGTTTCAACGGATGGCTAGGAAAAGAGGCAGATCGTGGAATATTTCGATGCAAATTGTGAGAAAAATGAAGCAAGAACGGAATTGAACTCTCAAGTATCAATTGTTGTGATAGAAAGGTAAGGCAGGTATGTAAACTCAAATAAATTGGGATAAAAGCGGATAAAAATTTAGGTACAAATGATCAAGTGGTCTGAAAAAATATCATTAAATATCATTTTCCACACCACGGAGCTGCTCCATAAAAAGGGTACCCATAGAGATAATTGTCACCACAATATCATAATTCTTCGCAGCATACTGCAGATGTGACCACTAATGGCCACGAAACTCCATCGTATTTTAATTATATCCCGTTTAATGAACAGATTACCGAGCGGCTGTATTTGCGGAACATAGCAATTTTCAATCGCACCCATTGCACATAATTGTGATCAATATTCAACTTATTCAATTAAATGGAAATAATGATTTAATCGGATGTTTTATTGTGTAATTATTCCGAATTAAGTTATAGCGCAGAGCAAAATTAATATAATAGTCATAAATATCAGCAAACCAACGAATAACTTTACGTGGATAAATAAACGGATAACGAACTGCAAAATTAATGAGTGTTTTAAACATTTGTTTTAGCAAACAATCACTTCACGGTACCAGTGATCTCCCAAGACCTAAACTGTACATATTTCGCGACCAAAATGTTAGAATCTTTCTGAAAACTTGCTGTCGGTAGAGATTTGTTACGATACCAACACATGCATAGAAATTACATTTTCAATGTTATTTCTATGTAAATTGTATATTTAAAAAGGTCTACTTCAATGAACTTACTTCGTGGGTCTCGGATTGAATGGAGCTATTTATATGAAAAGGCTTTATGTGCCTTCATTGAGAGTATATTTGCGTTAATAATTTGAACCTTGGTGTGAACTTTAGTATCTAAGTCCAACCTCAAAAAGTGTAGATACTCTAGTAAAACAAGATAGAATTTATAATAGTGTAGGTAACAGTCAAAATATCATTCGTTTATTGACAACCAAATCTTGGTCGAAAAATAAACAGAATATTCTATATCATTATATATTTCAACTGCAAAAATAACGAAGGGAATAATGGATATTAGATACACACATCAAAAGTGTCTAGGGATCAACATATATTTTTGCAATAACTTTTCTCCTGATTGACATTAATTAAAATTTTCTTTAAGGATTCATCAAATAAAGTGTTTTCGTTTGTCACAGTAACGATAAACCAAGTCACCTTTGCATTAATAAAGAAATTTGCCATTTTCCTAATAAAGGGATATTTGACATTTGAACCACTAACACAAAAGTTCGAAAAAAAAGACTGAAATAACAGTTTTCTCTAAAATTTTATTGGGTAACTTAAACAATTAATAATCCGTGGTTCTACCGCGAACACTAACAACACAAGAACATCGGTTTGGCATCTACTCAAAATGAGTTCATCCAAATCACGCTGTGGAATGGCCGCCCATGTTCGTTGCAACAACAAAAAAAGGTCTTCTTGCGACTGGATACCCTCCATATTCGGCAGAGCTCTTCTCTGTAGCATATCCCATGCATGCTCAATCGGGTTCAAGTCTGGCGACTGAGCAGGCCAGGGCAGGACATTGATGTTAGCTGCGGCGAGAGTCTGTCTTACAACTCTTGCGGTGTGCGGTCGTGCATTATCATGCATTAACTGAAATAAGGGACCGATTTGCACTTGTAGAGGAACGATGACGTCTGATACAATCGTCTCAGCATAAATTTGAGCGTTGAGGTTGCCTCTGATCCAAATCAACTCAGTTCTTCCGCCGATCCAAATACCCGCCCATACCATGATGGTTCCACCACTATAAGGATGGACTTCCTGGCAGGATTTTAATCGCTGTTGGCGTCCAGGGGTTCTCCAGTGTCGTATACGTCTTGTATCCGGTCTCATACCAAAACGAGACTCATCAGAAAAGCACACGAAACGCCATTGTTCTTCTGCCCAATTTCTGTGTTCAAGAGCCCATTGATATCGAATCCTACGATTGTGCATTGCTATAGGTGGTACCCGTAGCGGTCTTCGGGAATGAAGGTTCACTTCATGCAAGCGGTTTCTGACTGTTTGGTCGCTTATTAAGTTCCCTGAAGAGTGATGAAGCCTCACGGCTAACATCATGGCGGTTATTGTTGGAGCTCTTCGAGTTATGATTTGAATGTATCGGTCTTGTCTCCGTGTGGTGCAGCGATACCGTCCTCCATGGCGCTCAGCCACGGTACCAGTGCTTCGGTAACGTGTCCAAAGTCGACTGATAACACTCTGACTTGTATTCAGAGCTAAAGCCACAGTACGTAGCCGGGAACCAGCTTCTATCATTCCCACGGCTCTGAGCATTTCTTCCCTGCTTAAATGACGTCGCCGCTCCATAATAACGTTGGTTTTAATCAGTAGTAGGGAAACAGTAGCACTAATAATGTCTTCAATACGTTGTATGTTTTTATAGGGAAAATATTGACAGCTGATTTTCATCTTTTACTCGAATTTGATTCACAGTTCCTGATTCAAATTATGAAATGCACCAAAAAGGATCCATATAAATTTATAAAATCATAAATTTATTACAAAGCCACATCTCAATCTCAAGAAATCCGCATAAAAATGCTTGATCCCTAGACACTTTTGATGTGTGTATTTTGCGTTCTTTAGCTACAAAAATAATAAATTTCTCTAACACAAGTAGGTTCTGCCTTAAATATGAAACGCAATATTTTAGAAATTTCTTGTGTCTGGCAGAATGAAATCTGGCTTTATTCAGAAGAATGTAAGAAAACAACAAAGAGGTTAAGTCCCACCACGACTGTTGTGTGTTCGCTCGGCACGTAATACCTACTTTACGAGACACGTTTAATTTTAGCGCACATATTTAGCATATTACTAGAATATTGAAGCAAGTATGCATTCTGAGCCACACCCTGCAAATATGGGTTAATTAGCTAAGCTGTATGCCGAGTACATACAATACATAGTGCACGCTTTAATTAACATGTATTATTTTAATTAAATAATGGCGAGGATGTTTATTTAAGAGATACCGTCCTGCGGCTACTGTAGTCTGTATCCACAGAACATATCACTTGATATTACACAGAGATCCAAGTTTGTCTGGAAACTGCAATATCATTTAGATTGTCTCTCAATTAATTTATAAATTGAATATTTATAATTGAATTGTATTATAACCAAACAAACTCTTAATTACTCTGAGCACAATTATTTCTTAGGGGCATTAAGCATTGACGCGCAATATCATTAAAGCACCGCACAAATTATTATTGAACCCCGCAGTTGTAAGAACTCGCTGCAACACCGTGATGAACCTACGAATCGCTACAAACGTTCTCCTTGTCATAACCAGAATGCACACAAAATCCTAGTATTACTCTGTAACATTGCTGCGCTCCGAGATTACCATGAGAATACAATACAATACAATACGATACAATACAATACAATACAATACAATACAATACAATACAATACAATACAATACAATACAATACAATACAATGCAATACAATAAAAAATACAATACAATACAATACAATACAATACAATACAATACAATACAATACAATACAATACAATACAATACAATACAATACAATACAATGCAATACAATACAATACAATACAATACAATACAATACAATACAATACAATACAATACAATACAATACAATACAATACAATACAATACAATACAATACAATACAATACAATACAATACAATACAATACAATACAATACAATACAATACAATACAATACAATACAATACAATACAATACAATACAATACAATACAATACAATACAATACAATACAATACAATACAATACAATACAATACAATACAATACAATACAATACAATACAATACAATACAATACAATACAATACAATACAATACAATACAATACAATACAATACAATACAATACAATACAATACAATACAATACAATACAATACAATACAATACAATACAATACAATACAATACAATACAATACAATACAATACAATACAATACAATACAATACAATACAATACAATACAATACAATACAATACAATACAATACAATACAATACAATACAATACAATACAATACAATACAATACAATACAATACAATACAATACAATACAATACAATACAATACAATACAATACAATACAATACAATACAATACAATACAATACAATACAATACAATACAATACAATACAATACAATACAATACAATACAATACAATACAATACAATACAATACAATACAATACAATACAATACAATACAATACAATACAATACAATACAATACAATACAATACAATACAATACAATACAATACAATACAATACAATATATAATAAGCCTATAAATGTCCACTGCAAAGACAAGAGGACAAAGACCTCCCCCAAGGCCTTCCACAATGACCGGTCTTGTGCTGCCCGCATCCATCTGCTTCCCGACCTTCACCAGGTCATCGGTCTATCTTGTTGGGGGCCTCCCTACGCTGCGTCTTCCAGTACTTGGCCGCCACTCCAGAACCTTACTGCCCCTCATTTCTGATTCGATCACACAGAGAAACTTTGTGTGACTCTGAGCCTTCGTATGAGGCCGAAAATGTAAAGAAAACCCTAACCGATCCGTGAAGGTATTGTTAGGTATCGATAACCGATTCTACTAATGCCTACAAAGCCGGGAAATTAATACATGTGCGATAGGCAATACATTCGCGGTTGATGGGGGCAGGACACGCGGCACGCGGTCGTATCGCTATTCGCTCATAATAATACAGTCAAAAATGGTGTTGTCAATTTTTAAAAAATACCAATTTTTTGGGAAGTTGGAATTAATTCGCGGAAAAGATTATTTCAAAATTCAATAGCATTGTTACTATGATGATTAAGTAAAATTTCATATTTGATTTGGTCATGTGTTTACCTAACCTTTATTATCCTTATGGGTCGGACGGGGTTTACTTAACATGTTTTATACATAGGCTTATTTACGTTTTTACTAAAAAGATGTATTTTTTTACATATTTTATGACATATGTTTCTTGCTATCGTTAATTGTAAATACTTAATTTGAAAAAGTCTTTTTCGAAGTGAAAATTTCTTTAGCGCCGTTGTAAACTTTTGAAAATTCGTAAGACTAAGGGAAAGTAAAGCGGGGCGTAGGAGAGGAAGTAATATCCTCATCTCTTTTTACGACGCGGCGAAAATATATACCTGCGCCTGCTGGTGCAGGGTACTAGCCTGGTGTGCGTTTATACCTGTTAATTTTTTAAACATTAAAAAATTAACAACGTTAATGTTCCAGTTTTCATTTCTGCTAGTCGGTACTCCCGCAGAGGAACCCGTTGTTTTTTCTGTATCTTTTTATTTTCTTTATTTTTATGTTTCTTTTTTGTTTTGTTATATTTTTTTACAATATATGTTCACGGCAAAATATAGCGCACCTTTATGTAAGTTGTAGCTGTTAAACTTCAGTGGGGATCACATATATCAAGCCTAGCGAGAAGGCCCAGCCTACGCAGTCAGGAAAGTAAGACAATATACTGACGTTGATACTGCTCGCTTAGTCCATTTTACTTATATTCACAGCGTTAGGAAACAACGTGTTCTAAACGGTATTCTACTGTGGGGCAAAGGCGCTAACATACAAAATATATTCATCTATAAAAACGAGCTGTTCGAGCAATTTACAAAGTAGGTGCCAGAGTTTCTCTCAGAGATTTCTTTAAAGATATCAGTATTCTCACTTACATATTAGGCAAAATATTGGCTAGTACCTTAAAAACAGTGATGTTCTCGTTAGCTTCAGAAATAAAGACAAACAACGAGCCCCCTTTCAACGGCTTCATAATGTTCATAACTTTAAACCTTTTATAACAAGATACCCTCTTCTTTGTTAGACTTGCCTTTTGTATCATTGTTTCACAAATAAATATTTCCGATTTCTAGATCGAGCTTTATATAAAAATGCAATAGAGACTGAAAAAAAATTGAAGCAATATAATAGTTTTTGTTCGCTTTAATGTTCTTGATTCTAAGGCATTATTGACCGTAATCCCGCCTGATGGTAAGCAGTGATGCAATCGTTGATGATAAAGTGCGCTAGTTTATTAAGAGCATATTCACTCAAAAAAACCGAATGAATAGGAAAGAAGACGGCAGGTGAGCGAGGTGATGTAATCTTAAACCCAATAACACGATCAACGATGTTGCGCCAGAGGGAGATTGATATGGAGACCCTCCACGACCAAACTCCCTACACAACAACATTTGGCGCATCGTACTCGATATACATCGCAACACAACTGCTTCAACAGACATCGTACCGGAACACGAAGAATCGCTTGGCGACAAGACTTTGTCTGGTAGGTGGTAACTTCCGCTGGCAGCCGATGTTATGGTATATACACAACAATGCGTAGGTCTGGCTGCAGCCCTACATAATTCAAGAAACTCTACACAGTACGAAAACTATGAAGTCGTTGCCCAAACGATGCCAAATGCATACAGCGACACTATAGTAAGGTGCTGTACCATGGCTAATTTTCATCCTGATGACAAAATAGTAATATGCCTAGGCGAAATGACAGATGACAATAAAAAATATATCGATCCCGTAGAGATCAAGAAGCACCTTATAAGTGGCAAAATAAGCTTTTTACCAAAAATAAACACTAACACGCCCAAAAAAGGGACTATTCCCTTTTATTTCAAAAGTATTAACAGTACAAACCCTGGAGTGATCAACCTTACAAGTACGCCCTCTGTGAAACCTAAAAAAGGTAATATACCTTTTTACTTTCAGCCAAATACAAAGAAAGACTCCTTTTTTTCGTGCCTGAAAACACAACGCCCACATCACATAATTTTAGGAAACTCCACAACACATTGCAAGTGTACTGTGTAAACAGGGGCTATTGGAATTGACATCGCAGGAGATGAGAGATTTAAATAATGACCCACTTTTAATTTGCCTCTCCGAAACATTTATTAAAAAAGGAGAGGAACACTATCTCAAGTGATATAATTACGTAATGGCATCAAACTTTTGTAGGGATAAACATCGAGGAGGCACGAGCATAGTGATCAAAAAAGGCATAGGTTTTAAGGAATTACCATTACAAGCTTTTGCATCTGTAAATACTTTCGAGGCATGCGGAATAGAATTAGCTAAGGAGAAATTACTGATCATTTGTTTCTACAGGACCCCTCAGTCTGACACTACCAATTTTTACTAAATTGAATAATGTCTTGCAATACTTCACAAAATACAAATAAAAAATGCGGGTAGTATTAGCAGGAGACTTCAATATAAATACCCTGAAAAAAGGCAAAATCACGCAAGAACTTCTAGACCTTGCACATACCCACAACTTAAAAATTCATATTGACGTTGCCACTCGCAAATTATCCTGCATTGACCATATTCTAAGTAATATTCCTGGCGCAATCGCAAACGTCCAACCACTTCATCTCTCTGACCATTATACAGCGCAATTGCTAAGCTTTCCCTTCTTGCAATTCCAGACAAAAGCCGCAATAATTTATATTTATAAAAGAGATTACAGTTTAAATAATACGTATAAGTTTAGAGAATGTTTAGAAAATCTATCCTGGACAGATGTTTATATGGAAAGCGACGCAAATATGGCATCCAATTGTTTTCATGAACAAATATGCCTATTTCACAATCTCTGTTTTCCAAAGGTAAAAGTTAGAATAAATCCAAATAATAATAGTAAACAAACATGGATGACTAAAGGTCTTAAACTGTGTTCTAAAACTAAACTGTGTCCTAAAAACATGGGTATCAACCTATTTTGTCTAAAATATACGAGAAGTGTATGCACCACAGGTTAATTAACTACTTTGATAAATTTGGTGTTATGGTTAAGGAGCAATTCGGTTTTCAAAAACAAAAATGCACTACTTTAGCCATCTTTTCACTATTGAAAACAATACTCGCCAGTAGGAACAACAACCAGTTGGTAACAGGACTATTTTTCGACTTATCGAAGGTATTCGATCGGGTTTCACATGTTAACTTTTTTTTTTTTTATTTTTTTTTTTTTTTAATGGGACAAACCCGCCACACTTTTCCCAACCACTGCAACTCCTGAAAGCCAGAATCAACAGTGGCGACCGCCAGAAAAACGCCGAGCAATGAAGCTCGACGAGTCCCGGAGAAACGATTCAACTGTCTTGGGTCCCGCAACGAAATTAATCAGAAAAGAATAGCGGAGGAGTAAGAAAAAAGATATTATTTCCACTTCCCTCCATAACAAGCAGGAGACAGAACAGAACTAGGCCAAACGGCACAAAGGGACATTATTGCAACTGGGAGAAGCCCAGATTGCCAAACACCACGGAATAAAATTTGATTAAGTTAATGGGTCCTAAGTAGGTATTAGCTGTTACAATTGATTCCAATAATAGGTATGGCAAAAGCGCCTGAACGCACGGAAATTGGTTCTAGTTTCTACAAGGTCCGTATAATAAACGACTCCGGATGTAACTTGTACACTATCCAACATAATATTGCGTTCATTCTGCCAAAGAACACACTCCCACAAGATGTGATGTGCGGACTGTTCAAATTCACAGTTCGATGTAGAACACTGACACAAAGGGGAAGGAACAAGTTTAAAAGAATACAGTTTACTTTTAAAGTTGCCATGACCTGTGAGAAATTGGGCAACGCAGTGGTCAACCACCAGCCATGTCTTAGCCAGCCGATCGCCAACGGATGGAAAGAACAGATGGAGGTGCCGGCCCTTGATGGAATTATCCCACCTACTTTGCCATTCGGATAAGAGGTCCTCCCAGACTTCAGTCTGAGGTTTAAATAATCTAGAGATTTTATTAAAGTCGCGTTGTGTAACAAAATTAGTGTCCATGGCCTCCCCCCTCGCGGAGTAGTACATTGAAGCACGTCGCTGTACCTCAAGGTCGACTGGAAGTACACCTGCCAGTACCGGTAAGGCTTCAGTACTGACCGTTCTATACGCCTTGCATAAAAATATCAATGCCAAACGTTGGCTTTGAAGCAGTTTACGTCGTGCCGCTCCTATGCTGGCCCTATCGGCCCAAACAGGTGCACCGTAGCACATACATCCTAAGTAGGTAGCTCCATATATAGTTTTTAAAGTTAGGAATGATAGACCCCAAGTTGCTTTGGATATTCTAGTTAGGGCATAAAAGTTCTTTTTAGCTTTTTCACCAACTATTTTTATATGTTCGATAAATGAAAAATTCCTTTCTAAGATCATACCAAGGTAGCATACGGATTGCTGTTTTTTAATGGGAACTTGTTAAATTTAATAGTAGGCAATGATTTAAGATTACCTTTTAGTAGAAGTTGATAGGTTTTATGTGGCGCAAATGCTAGGCGGTTACGATCACCCCACTGAGATATTAGATTTAGGCAAGTATTGGCCAAGTTCTCAAGTCCAGCTCGGGTACTTGACTGAATGAGCAGTAGGTTCACATGTTAACTTATTACAAAAACTAGAGGCACTCGGAATTAGAGGACTGTCATATCAATGGATATCGTCATATCTAACTGACAGACAACAATGTGTCGCGGTCACCAAACTCACCAGAAGTGGAGACAGGGACCGCCCATTGTGTCACTCTTTGTAAAATGTTGGGTGCTGGATAGTATATATATCATCATCAACCTTTTATCGTCCCACTGCTGGGCACAGGTCTCCTCACACACCGGGAAGTATTAAGCGTAATCACCACGCTTGCTCAATGCGGGTTGGCGATTTCAGACTTATATAGTCCAGGTTTCCTCAAGATGTTTTCCTTCACTTTCAGTATATATATAGATACCATAAAAGAATAATTTAATAAAGGTTTAGGAAAATTATACAGTAAATTCGCAATATTATGTATTAAGAACCTAATATATATTTATATTGATACCATAAAAGAATAAGTTAATAATGGTTTAGAAAAATAATAAAGTAAATTCGCAATATTATATAAGAAGCTCCAAATTAAGAATCTCATTAATTACTTATGTCAAGAGAAATTGCTTTTCATTATGGAACTCAATAAAGCTATAATATTCTGTGGTGGTCAAAAAGTATGAAGTTTATTTTTAAACACGAATTGAAGTTCATCAACTTTAGGTACTTTGATATATTATATGAATAGAGCCATGCAGTATATATGTATATACTTTTGCGCATTAGGCTCGTGTTAGCAGAATAAAGACAAAGTTGACAATTGTCATGTCTATTGCGTGGGTTTATGTCAGCTAGACGCAAAAGGTAATGCGGTTTCAACTTAACAAACATCACTCCGTGTATTACAAACAGTTATTTAGGTACTCTAAGAAAATGATCAAGTCAGATCCAATTGCTGTTGCCATGAGACCATGTTAGAGATTAAACTGTGTTCTATGGAGTAAAGTTACTTTATAATAAGTCTACATACACTGTGACACGGGTGGTGCAGTATATAAGTCTACATACACTGTGACACGGTTGGTGCAGTATATAAGTCTACATACACTGTGACACGGTTGGTGCAGTATATAAGTCTACATACACTGTGACACGGTTGGTGCAGTATATAAGTCTACATACACTGTGACACGGTTGGTGCAGTATATAAGTCTACATACACTGTGACACGGTTGGTGCAGTATATAAGTCTACATACACTGTGACACGGTTGGTGCAGTATATAAGTCTACATACACTGTGACACGGTTGGTGCAGTATATAAGTCTACATACACTGTGACACGGTTGGTGCAGTATATAAGTCTACATACACTGTGACACGGTTGGTGCAGTATATAAGTCTACATACACTGTGACACGGTTGGTGCAGTATATAAGTCTACATACACTGTGACACGGTTGGTGCAGTATATAAGTCTACATACACTGTGACACGGTTGGTGCAGTATATAAGTCTACATACACTGTGACACGGTTGGTGCAGTATATAAGTCTACATACACTGTGACACGGTTGGTGCAGTATATAAGTCTACATACACTGTGACACGGTTGGTGCAGTATATAAGTCTACATACACTGTGACACGGTTGGTGCAGTATATAAGTCTACATACACTGTGACACGGTTGGTGCAGTATATAAGTCTACATACACTGTGACACGGTTGGTGCAGTATATAAGTGTACATACACTGTGACACGGTTGGTGCAGTATATAAGTCTACATACACTGTGACACGGTTGGTGCAGTATATAAGTGTACATACACTGTGACACGGTTGGTGCAGTATATAAGTCTACATACACTGTGACACGGTTGGTGCAGTATATAAGTCTACATACACTGTGACACGGTTGGTGCAGTATATAAGTCTACATACACTGTGACACGGTTGGTGCAGTATATAAGTCTACATACACTGTGACACGGTTGGTGCAGTATATAAGTCTACATACACTGTGACACGGTTGGTGCAGTATATAAGTGTACATACACTGTGACACGGTTGGTGCAGTATATAAGTGTACATACACTGTGACACGGTTGGTGCAGTATATAAGTGTACATACACTGTGACACGGTTGGTGCAGTATATAAGTCTACATACACTGTGACACGGTTGGTGCAGTATATAAGTGTACATACACTGTGACACGGTTGGTGCAGTATATAAGTCTACATACACTGTGACACGGTTGGTGCAGTATATAAGTCTACATACACTGTGACACGGTTGGTGCAGTATATAAGTGTACATACACTGTGACACGGTTGGTGCAGTATATAAGTCTACATACACTGTGACACGGTTGGTGCAGTATATAAGTCTACATACACTGTGACACGGTTGGTGCAGTATATAAGTGTACATACACTGTGACACGGTTGGTGCAGTATATAAGTCTACATACACTGTGACACGGTTGGTGCAGTAGATAAGCGGTTGATAGCGAGCTGCGCTGCGTGTCGCGTTCTGGATCTGATAGCCGAAATACAGGCTATGCCTAGTTCGGCTACAGACGATTAACTCTATATTTTCATTGAAACTGTTGCCACATGTCATGTACTAAGCTTTTGGAAATAAACTATGTATTATTCATCATTATTATTTCAGCGTTAATCCCAGTCGCATCCGAAGCTTTATCAGCTTTTTGAGTCTGGGGTCGCTTTAGCAGTCTAACTACTGATTTTGGATAAACTCCGATATTTCAATATTTTCCGTGAAGCGGCAGTCGTCTGACCTTCACAACCCGAAGGCGATATCGAAGCATTGCAGTTAGACCAATTGTTAGACTTTTGAAGGCTCCAACAACTCGTAACGACTGCCATTAGTTGTTCGTATGGCAACCGGGACCAACGGCTTAACATGCTTTCCGAGGCACGACCAGACCAGTGCAAATATTCATATTCATGCATACAAATATTTGCACTGCGCGGGGATCGCACCTGCGCCCCCTTGCGCTGCGGCCGCATTCGCTACCGCTATGCCACGGAGGCTGTAAATAAACTTTTATTATTATAATATTATTATCAATGCATTATCATTTTGGTGTAGACTTTGCCGGTGTCACATTATAAACAGGTCTATAGTTTTTCACATTAAATAGTTTCTTAGGCTTGAAAGAGAGGCATGGTTTCCTATTTTATTTAGTACCTGGATTGTACTTGATGACTGGCCTTCATTGTACATACCTAAGTATAGTAGAGTAATTTAGAAATATTTTAAAAGCCAATTATTTTTAACAGAGGTAAGGTAAGATTAAATATTTTCAATTTGACGAATCCAGTAATTGATATTATTAACGGAAATTATTCATCATTAGAGCCAATCATTTTCAAGCTAGATATAAAAAAGTGGTAGTATTTTTATATTCAGGTATATAAGTAATTATACGAAACAGGACTCCAACCTAAAGCCGAACACAACCAGACGGACAATCGGAAAATTCTTGTCTCCGATAAGACAATAAAGATGTCTGCCCGTGTTCTTTTGATAACAGCCGTGATATACGAGTATATGTACATAATATTGTTGTACGAAATAATTAGATTAGATCCCAGTACGTTAACTATTTTTATTATTACTTGATATGGCTTACGCAGATTACATAAGGTTTTAGTGTCCGTAGAGAGCCCGCGAGTCTTTTAGCGAGAAACTTTGGCACGTGTATGGGAAATGTTACCAGCTTAGTGGCAGATTGCCATGTAGTGGCAATAAGATATGTTATGTAGTGGAAATGTAAATATTAGTGCCGTAAGGGCAATATACTTCACAAGTACGTTGTCACTGTATCTTGCTTTTATTAAAATAATATACATATAAAGTATATTTGTTATAATGAATATGATAGTGATTCATTAGGACTTTAATTTTACTTAGTTATTGATGAGACCAATCTAACATATTGAAAAAACACAATATATTATTGGTTTTAACATTGAAGGAGTAACTTACATAACAAAATCTTCAAAATATTAAAATGAATAATTCATCATTCCTCCAAACTCAACCATAACCTTGCTCTGTACTGCTGAAATAAAAACGTCAGATTCCATCCACAGTAAGGCCGCTATATCGAGGGCCCGAACATTTTAATCCAGATAAACTTACCTTAGCCGCCCATAACGGGCAAAATTCGCCCGCAAAATTACCCGTCCGTCATGACAAAAACGCCCGAAAACCGAGCGAAGGTTCCGTACAAAAGTAATGTGACATTAGGGGCCCGTAAGAGAACCACAGGGCTGCCGGCTGAATTGTAAAGTAAAGAATATTGAGTTATTTCAGCAAGCGCACTCGGTGGAGTTGAGTGGCCCAGTGCGCTGTTGGTGCTCGGACCAGTTCGTGCTTCGTTTATATTCATTGATGAGTTCGTGCGTGTTTTACGTTCTATAGAATGATCAGCTGATTGTTAGAGGGTTTATATGAAGTAACAAAAAAAAATCGGATTTCAGTTGTTTGATTTTGTAGCAGTGTCACAAGAATCTCAGATTTTCCTTACTGTGGGCTAGTTTATTGAGTTTAGATGTTATTTTTAATATTCTTTGAAACACTTTTAGTGATCTTTTACTGGCCTTTTTGAAACCTTATTTTGTATGAAAAACAGGCTTTGTTTTATAAAGAAATGTTTTCGTAACCCCACACAATATAATATTTTTATCAAAGTAAATTTAAAAAATCGATAAAATGTAATATATAGTTGCCGTTGTTAATATTAGAGAAGGAAAGATGGCGTTTTTTTAATCATTATATATATAGTGTATGACCGCAATCCCGCCTGATGGTAAGCAGTGATACGGAAAGACCGCCGTAGGCAAATTGTTCCAATCCTTCGATGTACGCAGTATAATAGACGAGGTGAAACGCTTCTTCCGGATCCTAGTAATGTCGTACAATGTACTGGTTTGGTCTTTGGATATTAATTATAGAATGGCAAGGCAGAATAAAGAATTTAAATTTAATTTTATATCATTAGAAACCAATGCGCCAATCGCAGCGCAGCCCTAATATAGCCGCAGTTAGCGCAATTACAGTAAATTAACTAAGTCAGAACATCGAAGGTTATCGCCCGTGTTTATGTACAACTCTGATAAAGGTTTACTGTTATGTGCCGGCAAGATATGGCCCCACTAATATTAATGGTACGACAAGTTAAAATCACTTGAGTTTGTGGCCTATTGAGAGTAAGTCATGACCGGATCTCGACTATATCGATATGGTCTGGATGGAAAACCAATTAGGTTAAGAACACATCATTGTTCTGTAAGACGTCGAGAGAATTATTAGTGGATAGAGTATTTGTATTTGCTCCAGACTATTTGTTATTATTGGTAGAAGAAGATTCTTCTGCACCGAACTTATATCATCAAAATCATATCATCCTACCAACAATATTGGTAATCCAAGTGATCTCATGTGACAAAACTAACGACATTTCTTTTTCAACACGAATAATTGAACACATTTTCAGTTTTAAATTCACAATTCTCATTTCGAAATACGTTTTCAATGGGCGATATCAATAGGTATGTTTCTGGAGCACACATTGTATGCAAAAGATTCCATTGTTGTCACATTTATATTCACCAACCTGTTATTTCGACACTTCAGCGACTCTTATCGACGCCGTTAAACGAATTAATGTAGATACTTTAGTGTTGAATGCTGAAGGAGAATTGATTTCAAAGGTATCTATACTGGATAGGTTGTAGACACATTTGTGTCAAAAATATCTATGATTTCAACGCTATTTCTTACCCACGACAGTTACAATGTAACTATTGCTATTTAGGAGGGGTTGATGGACTGATAGTATGTTAGTGTGTATGAGTATGTTATGTTATTATTTTTCTCAAAATTTTCTTGACAAAATAATATAATTAAAAGGTGTCGAACTTTTGTTGCATATCCGACCCGACCAAGCTTCAACACACGAAGTATGTATGACTGCTTTTATACTGTTACTATTGACGCTGAACAGGTGAAATTTTAACCTAGCATACAATGTAGATATTATGTAAATTTATATAGGACCGATGACATGGCGAAGGTCGCGGGTAGCCGATGGATGCAGGCAGTACAAGACCGGTCATTGTGGAAAGCCTTGGGGCAAGCTTGGAAGGTCTTAGTCCAGCAGTGGACTTGGATAGTCTGAAGACAAAGAAGAATAATGATTGTCACGGTTCTCATATTTAAGTACCTCTAAATGTAGGCAACGGAAATATAAATACAAAAGGGTACCATTACTGCGTATTTTATATTTGTATAAATATCCCCTACCAACAATACGCAGAACATTTGAAAATAAATACAAGACTGGGGTATACATACATACCGGCTAAAAAGAATTCTGAAACTACTTTCATTTTACTTTTGTACTATATCTAAAATAATCCCAGGAGTTCTGTTTAAAATGCTAAACTATCCTCCAATTGTGTTTGGATCTGTAAGTGGACATAAAACTGATACGTGATCAGTAATGAGAATAACAGGGAGTTATATTTGTTACTGTTGTGAACACGAGTACCACTGAGTACGAGTGGGTAATACTCGTATGTACTGCTGCCGTTATACAAAACAATACGCAACTGACACGAAACAGGGTTGTCACATTACGCAAAAATGTACTTGAATGTAAAAATATAATGATTAACAGTTTCTTGAATAAACATATACAAACAAAAATATCTTAATGCAAACCGAAATCCTGAATTCAGTGCTGAATATATTGACAAAATGTTACCCAAACTAACTGTAACATGAAAGTGCAGTAACAATAGCATAAAACATTTCCAAAGTCACAAAAACATTTGAAACGATCTCGCTTGCTAACCCTACCATACAGAACTACTGATAGTCCCGCCGCAAACTCCAGGCCGTTTACGGTCAGCGTGAGGTTCTTACGTTCCTTGTTTAGTGTAGTATAATCTAATGCCGCAGACCCCCGAGGGTCCCAGGACCCCCGAACATAAGAACCGTCTTGGGTAAAAACGAGAAACGGACAAAAGCGTTAGGTGCAGTTAGCCATGGCCAAACTGAGAACCTTAATTTTTATGTGTTCAATAAACGAAAAAGTTTTTAAGTTTATTTTACTTTTGTTGAAAGGATAATGTTACGCTAGACTCGCTGTGATCGTTTATGTTTTATAACTTGTGATAAAAATATTGTGGATAAAATGAACATTTTTTTAACATCGTGAGATTCAATATACGTACATTATTTTTTCCCAGATAAAGCATCCTACTCCGTTCATATCAGATTATGGCGTAGTATGTATGTAAGGAATAGTACTTATCAATATTTTACAAAAACAATGTACATAGTTTCACTACAATAAGTAGGAACGCTAACAGCTTCTTATACTCACTTCTTTATTATAATTCAATTAAAATTTATGTTATATTACACGTAACCCTACATGGTTAGGTGTAATATAACTTAAATCTTAACACACTTCTACAAGAAAAAGTACATATAACCGTAATAATTTAATATGTATGTTATTAATTATATAGTTAAGGGTGAGTGTAGTGAAGTGTCAGTGATAACATATGGAGATGGCACGTGGTCGCTAACAATCGGCCTAATAAAAAAAGCTCAAGGTCACTCAAAGAGCAACGGAGAGACTATGCTTGAAGTTTCACTGCGTCATCAAATCAGAAATGAGGAGATCCGTAAAATAATGAGAGTAACTTACATAGCTCGAAGAATTGCAACGCTTAAGTGGCTGTGGGCCGGGCACATTGCCCGTAGGAACGATGGGGTCGGAAGACGCAGCGTGGGTAGGCCTCCACAATATGGACTGACGATCTGGTGAAGGGCCTGGGAAACCGCTAGATGCAGGAGGCGCACGACCGATCGTCCTGGTCCTTGGACGAGGCCTATGCCCAGTAGTCGACGTCTTTCGACTGAAATGATTATGATGATGATATTCATTGGCACTATAATAATACCTTTTAAAACACTACGTAACAGATTTATTTTCTTTAGCCCAATGTTGCATTTTAATACCGTATTCTTCCCCTATTCTCAACCTTCTAGTTTAGAGTTAACCCTGATTACCGCTGATCTCATTGCAGGTCGTAGGTACAATTTACGATGTCCATCGAGGGGCTCGCTCCGCTTGAGACGAATAACTCGGAGGCTGCAGAAAAATGTTAGCTCAGGATTACGTCATAAACGGTTTGTTCTCTGAGGTCGAGTTTTGTTGCGGTCGAATTTTGTTTTTATGAATAAGGAGCTTTTTTTACTAATAAAGAAAAAAAATGTGAATGAGAGGTAATTCCAGAAAACTAAACAATAAAAGGTACTTCAAAGTGAAGCTTTAAATTTAAAAAAAAAACTATTCTTTCTAAAATAACACCACACTTAGAACATTAATTTTATCGTTTAATCAAAACATTGGATACAGGACGTATCCGACCAAAATAATCTCATCCGAAGACGCTTTACTGTGGATTGATTGAAATTTTCCTTATCTCTTAAAAGATAGAAGTAAAAGAAATCCTCGTGTATCCAAAGAAAATATTCATTTACAAGAAAAGATAGGCCGCCGTTGAGGAAGGCTTCGCAAATAGAATTGCACAACGAAGTGTGCGAGATAAAAGTATGGTGAAAGGGATTGATAAGAAATCAGTTTTGTCAGAAATACGTGATCACAATCGAGAATGTACACATTTGTATCGAGGGTATCGAATTAAATACTACAAACAGTTATCAGGGTAAGGTGGACTATTGAATTTGTTTCTATGAATCATGAAAGGCATTTGGAGTTAAAAGCTAATGCTTGAATAGAAGTATAGTCCTCGACAGCCAGTGGAACTTCGAGGACCACTTCCGACGTTTGGCTCCCAGACTGGAACAGGCTGGGGCTGCCCTGAGGTGGCTCCTCTCCAGTCTAGGGGGACCTAGAGTCTAGGGGGATGCGGGGTCCGTGCGATCCATGGCCCTTTACGGGGCACCGGTGTGAGCGCGGTCGCTAAGGAAGCGACCAGTCCGATGCCTGACGGGTCCCAGAGAGTCATGGCCGTGCGGCTGGTCTGGGGATACCGCACGGTCACTGCTGAGGTGGCCAGCCTCCTTGCCGATTGCCGCCATGGGATCTGGAGGTCAAAGACCTCGATCACATGTGGGAGTGGCGAATTGCGGTACTTGGTGAGCTCCGGTGGGATCTCATGGCGACATGAAGAGTGCGATTGTCGCATCCCAGTGCTGGGCACGTCACAATAGTGGCGGTAAGTCACCTCTCTAGCCACTTCCTGTTCCGTATAAGGCCGGAGGAAACGCTAGGGTGTCACCACTGTGGTGATCTCCCTGAAGACACGTTGGAGCATACGGTAGAGGTGCAGACCTCTACCGTATGCTCCGGCTTGGGTGGAGCACCGCCGTGTCCTCGTGGAGGTGAGCCGCGGTGATCTCTCGCGTCCGGCCCTGGTCCAGATTATGATCCGGAGCGAGAGTGCATGGAGACAACATCGAATTCCCGCCTACCGTCGGCACGGGTAAGCGGGCGGCGAGCAGTGGGCAGCGTACAGAGATGTCAGCACATCATTTGTCCACGAAGACCGATACTTTGTGAGTCAGGGTTGGTTAAACAAGAAACCGTGACCTTAGCGCACAGTCAAGGGACGAAACACGGGTGGCTTTTAGTCAGTAAAAGTCTAACACGCTCTTCCGCTCAGCCCAGAGAGGGAGGTACATTTTTAAAATAAAAAAGTAATAGTAATAGCTAGTGGTGGGATAGACTGGCTTTGAAGCTTCCTACCACATGCCAACAAAGCAGAAATCATTTACTCTAAAAAACTTGACTGAAACATATAATATACGCAGACTTCTGGCTCGTAATAAAACTACAGCTACACTAACATCATCTACTAACTGAAGTAAAAACGCAACAAACTTAAAAAAACCTTTTATAAAAATATAAATATTCAAGATTTAACTTGTGTTAAGCCAACCTTAATGTAACGCTCAGTGTCGCCTTAAACAGGTCACTGAACTCAATTTTTATAACCTATTTCGTACAAGAGGCGCCTTTCAGAAGCTTTGCTTTGCTTTCGTTTTATGCCTTCGAATCGTATTGTTCTGAACAATATCAATTTCTTTTAAAGCTATAATATTTTTTGTAAGTAATATTGAAAATACCTAATTTTTTTTTTTCGTTCATTGAGTCCAAGGCCAGGGTGGCTGCCAGAAAACTAGGCGTCATCGCGAAGGCCCGGCGGTACTTCACACCAAGGCAGCTTCTAATTTTGTACAAAGCACAGGTCCGCTCGTGTGTGGAGTACTGCAGCCACATTTGGGCTGGTGCTGCGAAATCTCACCTTGCCACTTTGGATTCGGTGGAGAGGCGTGCGAAGAGGCTGATTGGCGACCCAGACTTAACTCGAAACGGTCTCCAAAGCCTGGAGCACAGAGTGGCGTAGAGTAGCCAGCCTTTCGGTCTTCTATAGGATTCATTCTGGTGAGTGTGCAAGGGAATTGCATGATTTAATTCCCCCATCTCCATTCCATCATCGGACGACCCGTCGTACGGCTAGTTTCCACCCTTACGTTGTTGACACCACTGCGATCCGGACGAAGCGTTTTGCTTCCTCCTTTATACCGCGTACATCGAGGGACTGGAACAATTTGCCAGCGTCGGTGTTTCCGTCACACTACAATTTGAGTGTCTTCAAGGCTAGAGTGAATAGGCTCTTAATAAACTAGCGCGCTTTACCATCAACGATCGCATCACTGCTTACCACCAGGCGGGATTGCGGTCTAGCGCTGGTTTATAATTTATATAAAAAAATAAATAAATAAATAAAGAAACTTTAAAAGAACCATCAAAATATTCGATCAACGACATTAAAATTAATGTAGGTAGTGAATACACAACAAATGACTTCTTTTTGATATATACAATTATTTCTGTTTTCTAGGGTTTCTCTGGTGTGTGTATAATAGAAATTTATGAAGAGTTTTTTTAACATATGGTTACAACATATGGTAACAATATGGTTCGAACACTCAACTGAAATATGTAAATTATTATATTATTGGAAAACATAATTATTTATTAGATCCCATTACCCAGTACATGGGTTGTAATCGTAGGATAATGTTCATGCCTTCATCTAAAGTACTGATAATTCACCTGCAATCTTGATTTGCTTCTATCTTGATTATATTTGTAAATCTATTCGAGTATTTCTGTGTTTTACGTCGGATCTTGCGAATAAATGTGCGTGTTTTCTATTCTTTGTGATTTGACATAAAAATATTGTACAAGAGGTAGAACATAATTATAAGCAATTCTTTCTCAGCCTAATTTGAATCAAAATCAAAATCAAAAGTCATTTGACTTTTGATTTTGATTTCAAATAAATACAGAGTTTTAATGGCGAAACGGCGCCGCCGACGACAGTGGTTGCGAAGTCTACGCCCTGATTGCACGGAGCCTCTTGCCCCGAATGCGACTGCACAGCACTGACACACAGACACGCCAAATCGTGACAGTCTATCGTGTCAGTATTTAGTGTAAATAGTGAAAGATTGGTCTTGTATTATAATTTTTATGTGTTTGTTTTAATGTGTATATTTTACAGAGTAGTGCTGACAATACGACAATAAATTAAACTTCGTGTACCTCAACACATTCTCAATTTACCCATATAATCATATAAATATGTCAATTAGTTTAGTCAATGGAAATTATTTTTAATTTTTCACATTTTTTACATGATGTACATGTTGATAAAAAGCGCTTAATGGTTAATGACCGCCGCATCCTGCGTCACCAAACTTTAATAATATTGGCGCGAAAAAAGCAAGTCGATAAAGATTCGCGCTTTCGCCGATCGGAAGTCAGTGAACAAATATTTTGAAAGGATGTTCTATTTCTTTTGCAATTATATGCGATTTAATTTGTTTGAATTTTTTTTTTTATTTTTGTTTTCAATTCAATTCAATGTATTTATTTGCTTATTAAGCGTACGTCAGTGGTCTTATATATATAACAATTCGTCCTTACAACTTACCGGCCTTTTTCAGGCGTTGCAAATTTGATGTAAGTGAGGCTTATAATATTTTATATATTTTATATTAACCAATAGTTTTTATAAATCAAAGTATTTATTATTTTTATGATCGCCGTATTAATTTTATAAATGTGGGTAGGTGTATTTTGGTGGGTATTTTCATTAGTATATTATGTTGTAGTACTATGCTGTTGCTAAGTAGTAGTATTTATATAAGTTTAGGTATATATTGTCAAACGTTGTGTATGATCGTGTATCTGTGTGAGAGAGAGAGAGCGAAAGAGCGCAACTACGTGTGCGTGTGAGGGAGATAGAATGTGTGCGTGGATAAAATTATCAAAGTTTTTGATTTAGGTATTCCTCAATAGAGTAAAAGCAGTTTTTTTAGTAAAAAGGATTTTAATTTATTATTAAATGGGACAATTCTGGTTTCGTCTTTAATTCCTTGCGGCAGTTTGTTTTATATTTTAATTACCATGTATTTTGGGGATGGTATGATTTATTTTTACTTCTAGTATTGCAGTTATGGATATCTTTATTTCTAGTAAATGTATCAATGTTTTTAAAAAACAAACATACAATTATCATGTAAATATATGCAAGGTAGTGTGAGTGGGTTAAATTTTTAGAAATAGGGTTTACAGCTTTGTCTGTTGTTGTTTTTTATGCTAGATTTTTTCCTGTGGTTTAGGATTATTCCTATGAACCAGCATTGTTCGTGTTTATTGTCGTATTGTCAGCACCACTCTGTATATCTTATCATGAGATGGCAATAGTGATGCCGGAAACAGTGCCAGTCTACCTACCACACCGCATGACATCCAACTGGTGAGATGCCCTTATTGCTCACAGGCACGTTTTTTAAAGGCGAACGGGGGCTGAGGGTACGTTATGGTAAGATCCACAAAATACCATGTAACAGTGTATCAACGTGCCTCCCAGCTACATCCCCAACATCAACACCTCCAGACCAAACCTTGTGGCAAAGACTAGCAAAGTTCAAAAATTCTACACCGGTTTTAAAGACAATTCCCTGGGGCGCGAAACAGTTGTTGCACAAATTTAGATGCGATTTTTCTGTCTTGTGACTCAAGAGAAATCACTAAGTGCTTGGAGCAATTACTCACGTTCTCTGATAGCAAGATCTCTACATGTTTAGAAAAAATTGTCAATCAAAAAAACATTAACAAATCAAATTACAAACAGCTGCAAGAATTCGACCCCATATTTAGATCCAAAATTAACTGCATGTAGCAATCAATCACAAAATTAAAGGCTTCATACATAGAATCAAAATTAGGTAACGGTGACTGGTGCAATGATGTGGTGTGTGATGTAATGCCCTTACTTTACCGTCCTTATCTTATTCAGTGCCTGTAGATGGTCTTACTTTGCCCGACCCCCCAATACTCCCGACCTAAGTTCAACCTTTTTAAATATTTCGGCCCACCAGTTAATTGTAGCGGTAAGCACTTTTCAAAGTGGTTTCGCCGACGGCGTGACTCCAAAACATCTCAAAGATTTACTGAGTCCAGACACCGGAGAAGCTGGCAAGTCACTTTTGAAGGAGCTTGCGGCCCTTATTCACCTCTTACTCACGAACGTGTGAACGAGGCCATCGTGAATGTCTTGTATGTGGTCAATTTATGTGCCCTAAGTAAGAAGGACGGCGGTATTCGTCCCATCGCCGTTGGATGCACATACAGGCGTACTTCAGCCAAAATATGTTGTAAGCTTTATAGTGAAATACTTACAGCTAAATTTCAGACCCCGCAGCTTGGTTTCGGTACGAAAGGGGTCTGGCCGTGAGGCTGCCGTTCATGCCCTTTCCACTTTCTTAAAATCAACAAACAAAGGTGAGATCATCCTCAAGGTTTACGTGAAGAATGCCTTTAATTTTGTGAACAGGGACACTTTGTTGACTGAAATCAAAATGGAATTACCCAAATTTTTTAACTGTTTGTGGCAATGTTATAGATACCCTTCCAAACTGTTATATAAGGAATTGTCCTTATATAATAATTTGGAATCTGCAGTAGGTTATCAACACAGTGACCCTCTTGGGCCAGTCCTTTTCAGTTTACCTATTCATCCCATTATCCAGAGACTAAATTCAAATTCAACGTTTAGTGCTTAGAATTTAGATGATAGGATATTTAGAGGTGATGTAGACACCGTTTGGAAAGACCTACAACTTAAATCGATTGGTTTGGACCTTAACCCCTCAAAATGTGAAATTTATCTCATTGACATTCTGACATCACCCAACAGACAACTGACCATAGAAAAAAATTAATGCACTAGCCCCACAAATACTCGTAAACATTTTAGAAAAAAGCTCACTACACCTCCTTGGATCCTCAATTTTGAAAGCCAATTTATTCTCCTTTCATCCTAGAAAAAAAAAAACAAATTTCAACGACATTTAAGAAAAACTTTGTAAAATTAATTTACATAAAATTTGGCATTCACCCTCATAAGTTACTGTTTTTTTTTTTTGGCCCAAATTTATATATAAGCCACAACTGTTGGTCAAATTTGATCAAATGTGGCCTTGGATGACGGAGCGTGATTGCAAGTCATACTTCCTATCCGTTTCGGTGGCCTCGGCGTCTGTAACATTATCAGTATATATTAGCATGCCGGCATTATTTTCCTCTGTCCACAGTACCGAAAAGTTAACCGGAAAGATATTAGCCTCATCTCTGATTGACTCTGAAGTGCCGTGCTCAGCCGACGCGGTAAAGGTCTGGAAAATGGCTTGCCCAGATACAGATTTGTTCGGGCAGATGCCCGTGAACCCATCTTCCCAGAGGCAGTGATATGGGCCATTCTGCAGGTTGGTACGGAATAATCTTATTAATATATCCACCGGGAGTCGGGCCTCTTTTTGCAGGCGGTACCGTCACCCAACATAGGCACTTTCCGCCACTTTCCGGCTCGCTCGCACTTATCTGCGTCTGGGGGCCCCTTGTGTGGCTCCGCGTCGCTGCCACTGCGGTGAAGGTCAAAGTGTTGAATGCTTTGGACGCCATGAAAATCGTGGACTTGAACCGTGAGGGGTTCAAGTGCACGATTATAATTTAGAGCTATTGCGTATAGTTGATTGTTCACATGATCAGAGGGCTGGGCTATTTTCAGCGTCTACTCGTCCACTGCTGGACATAGACCTCCTCCATGGCACACCAATAAGCTCGATCCTGAGCAATTCTCCGCCAGCCACTACCGGCCAACTTTTTGATGTCGTCGCTCCATCTCGCCCAAGGGCGTCCTACGCTACGTTTGCCAAGACGCGGTCTCCACTCGAACACTCGTTTACCCCAACGGTTGTCGGTCCTGTAGCAAATGTGACCAGCCCATTGCCGCTTCCGGTTGCTAATCCTCTCAGCTATGTCGGTGACTCTGGTCCTCTGTTAGATCACCTCATTTCTGATGCGGTCCTTCAGAGAGACACCCAACATAGCTCGCTCCATAGTTCGCTGAGCGGCTTTAAACTTATGGACTGGTCTGACCGTTAGTGTCCACGTCTCGGCTCCGTAAGTCATGACGGGTAGGACGCACTAGTTGAAGATTTTAGTCTTCAAACATTGGGGGATGGACGACGAAAATACCCGACGAAATTTACCAAATGCTGCCCATCCCAGCCGGATCCTTCTATTTGCAACAAGAAAAACAATTTCGAGAAGGATCGTAGTTGTTTTTCCTTAATTGCAACGTTTGCCCGAGGTATACATATTCTGAAACAACTAAGAGCGGCATTCCATTTACGGCAACCGATCCCGGAGTGACCCGTTCATTAAACATAATTTTTGTCTTGTTCACCCGGAGACCGATGCGTTGGGAGCAGTTAGCTAAGTTGGCCAGCATTTGTTCCAGCTCTTGCTGCGTTTCCGCCATGATGACGATATCGTCCGCAAATCGCAAGTGTGAGATGTACTCGCCATTGATGTTAATGCCCTGACCCTGCCAATCCAGCTTCTTAAACATATCCTCGAGGGCATTGGAGAACAATTTGGGGGAAATAACGTCGCCTTGTTTCACTCCTCGCTTAAGAGGGATATGTTTAGTCTGCTGGTTCTGGACTTGGACGGTCATTGTGGCGGCATCGTAAAAACATCTCATCACTTGGATATATCGCCAAACGACTTGGCATCGCCACAAAGATTCCAGAACAGACCGGGTCTCGATGGAGTCAAAGGCCTTCTCATAGTCTACAAATGCTAGACACAGGGGCTGATTATACTCTTCGATCTTCTGTATAATCTGCCTCACTTTGTGTATGTGGTCTATGGTACTAAATCCTCCTAGAAACCCGGCCTACGCCGGCGCGGGCGGCTGGAATTCGTCGAGTCTGTGCGCTAGTCGGTTCGTGATCACTCTCAAAAACAGCTTGTAGACATGGCACAAAAGCGAAATGGGTCTATAGTTCTTCAGTAAGGTTTTATCACCTTTCTTGAAAAACAGAACCACTACGCCTCTGTTCCATGCTTTAAGAGGTTCTCCCCGGAAAAAAAAGAGAATTAAATATACGCTGAAGCTCTTTTAGCACAGGCGTACCTGCAGCTTTCAAAAGCTCCGAGGTAAACCCGTCTTCTCTCGGGGCCTTCCCATTTTTAAGCTGTCCAACAGCCACCACGATCTTGCTAGGCTGATCTCAGGGAGGTCTTCGGTGTAGTGCCCTGTGAGAATATATATGAAAATATATTCCGTATGATTTTCTGAATACGTTAAAATAATGATGAAACTTTCTTTTTTCTAAATTGGCATGAAATTGATAAAGGTTCGGACTGACTGAAGGGTACCTTACATAGCGTATCAAACTCATTAAAAATTGTGTCTGTATAAAACGTATGGTTTTAAAAGCAAGAGTTTAATGTGGTAAAAATAACGTAATACCTTTGTAATGTTACCTTGGAATTGTATCGTATAAATGAATCATTTAAAAAAAAAACAATATATACAAAACTATACCACAACGCTAAGCAATTCATTAATTCTATTTTATTTTTATGTATGTCAGTTGTGCCCATATCGAGAGTCCAGTCAATGTTAGATGTGATAAAGATAATATTAAAAATAAAATGAATAAATAAAGAATATAAGAAGTAAAACATCTAGTGTGAATATTAAAACACTGAAACGAACAGAGAAGAAGGTAAAAAACAACAGCCATTATTGCAATTTGACAAGATTACGTATATTTACTGCCGTCTTCCTTCCTACTCACAAGTTTTTTTTTAGTAGTTAGGCTTAATAAACTAGCGCGCTTTACCATCAACGACTGCATCACTGCTTACCATCAGGCGAGATTACAGTCAAGCACTACTTTATAATTATTAAAAAAAAAAAAAAAATAAAAGCAGTTATAGGTGTTTAGTTTAATTTATTACTCTGTGTACTTACACGTCAACGAGTCTGCGCTGCCTGTTACTGACACCAGCGCCGTGGCTCTCCGTCGTATGGCGTGTCGTGTAGCCTGTGTCGTGCACGCGTCACAGGATTCTCCCGTGTGAAGGCCGTTTTTCGCGGATGTTATTTGAAGCTTATTTTTTTTACCCTTTTCTTGAAAAACAAAAACCACTTATTTTCGCCGCGTGTGCGGCGAGAGCGTCGGGCCGCTATGTTTTGCATACAACGTTCACAGTTTTTCTGTAGTGTATTTAGTACCAGCATTGCACCCGTGCGAAACCTGGGTGGGTCGTTAGTATAACATAACAAGTTCTTCCTGATGTGAAGTACCGTCGGACTTTTGCAAGAACACTAAGTTTCCTGGCAGCTCACTTGTTAAGTTTATTATGGATACGTTATTCTGTGGTTGATTGTGCATACCCATTTTTTTTATATATGTACCTTAAGTATATGCTGTATTTTTTCTTCTGTGTTTCGCTTACTGCCTATATTACTAATGGATGAAATTCGGTAAAAAAAAATGATGGACGCTATAAATTGTGATATTATATCTAAGGCTCGACCCCGTTCCATCACTACTAAAGAGCAGTAAAATGATAAAACGGAAGCCGTCGCGTCAAATTCAACGAAAGTGAAGACAAATTCTTTTACGACCCTTTCTCAAACGCCTACTTTTACTTATAAACTTAATTGAGTCAGGAATTCTTACTTACTCTCAAATAATTTCACACTTCTACCCTTTATTGGAACTCCTGAGAGGTACTTATATAAAGTGTTTTGATAGCCTAGTTGAGCTTTGAACCCATATTAAAAGAAGGAATCAAGTTAAATCGTTTATTGGGTCGGTAATAGCCGGCAGATTTACGAACAGCCTGGCTGGCTCCCAGCGACGCTAATATTAGCTTCGGATAATTTCATAAGCCAGACATTCCGGTTATCGTTGAGATAACGCGAGCTTCTATCGCGTTAGATAACTGTTTCATACGGTTTAATGATTGTGATAGATATTTGATTTTAAATCAAATCAAAATTGCTTATAAGCTAAGTTTTAAATTTTAGCAAGTTTTAAATAAGTAGAAAGAGGAAGAACGCTTCATATTTCCATTTATCTATTTATTATTTACTTATTTTTATGTAATTCCTATTCATTTATTTTTTATCAATTGTATTGCTATTGAGTATTTATTCTCTTGTTATCTCTTTATATTACATAATTATGAAGTATTCATTCATTAACAATTTCTTTTATTTCAAATCAACCTTATTAATTTACAAACTTATAAAACTAAATTAACTACAAATTACTAGATAAAGCTATTACACTAATTAAAACTATTAACAAATTACAATACAGCATCAAAAAATTCTTCGTCATCGCTGTCGACTGGTAATGTACCCAAGAGACTGGCGGCAATGCTGCGTTGAATGGCAATGCTTAGCCTCTGGCCAAGTTAAAAGCCAGCCCTTGGGTCACGGGAAGTGTCAACAAGCCATTTTGACAGTTCATTAAAAAGGCAATGAGCACTCGAACCCCACAGCCCGAGGGTTTCAACCCCAAACGGCTCGAAAATATAATTTCCGATAAGGTTGTTATATTTTCGCCGTTTGAGGTTTCCTGCAGCCGCAGCAGCCCCAACAGCAAAGCACGAAGAGCCAGGAAGATGGGATGGCGCAAGAGTATCGACGCAAGTGCGTCCCACACTAAAGGCCTACCCATCTTCCAAAGAAATAAGGACATGCCGTCCGGTCCCTTGCCATCATCGCGCACCAAGCCATTATATAGGTCCTAATATAGCTGGAACACCGACAGTGACAAGAGCTCGTCGAATGATGTCGTTAATGTTCGCGTGCCGAGCTAAGCGACCCGCACTTCGGCTGCAAGCCAGGCCGTGGTGCCCGAGGCTGTTACAGCGATGAGGAGAACAGCAAGAAGCTCCTAGTCGTAAGGAAGCAGCGATGCGGAAAGTGGTGTCGTCAAACAAAGTGCCTATGTTCAACTAAGGTAGTGCATGAAGCCAAACACCTGACTCCCACCTTCCCACAGCTAGCAGGCGTGCATGCTCTGCATCTGTAGTAGATGAGTCAAGTAAATTGTTTTGTACTACTCTGCAGAGTCTGGGAAAACGGATTGCTGGGTGGATCTGTATTCGGGCAAGTGAGTCTCCAGGTATCCATAGGCTCGGAGAAGAACGGCACATCAAAGTTAATCAGTGAGGGGGCTAAGATTTTCCTGATTAATTTATCAGTGCCGTGGACCGAGGACATGCAAGCCGGTAAACTAATATCAGAAATTTTGCAGACACCGAGACCCCCATACGAAACGGGAGAGTAGCTTGTGCCCAAGCTCGGTCGTCCATGGCCACATTTAAAGTTGATGTTAATGTATGCTTGATAATTTGGTCCATTTTATCTAAACGGTGAATGTGCTTCCATAAATGGGAAGCCTTCAATGAGTAGCGCATCACGCATATTTATGAAACACACAGGGCCAAAGCAGACTCACAGATTTGTCTATATTTCCATTGCAAAGAACTTTTAGCGATTTTAAAACGATCTTATACATATTTAATTTTTAAAGAGTTATTTAAAAAAAGCGCGTTGATTTAATTTATAGATACTAAAATATTTATTTTTTGTTTTTTTTTGTGAAATAAACTTATTTACAGTTGAGTTAGTAATAACATTTCATTGTATTTTGACAGCCTCCGTGGCGTAGCGGTAGCGAACGCGGCCGCTGCGCAAGAAGGCGCGGATTCGATCCTCGCACAGTGCAAATATTTGTATGCATGAATATGAATATTTGAACTGATCTGATCGTGCCTCTGAAAGCACGTTAAGCCATTGGTCCCGGTTGCCATACGAACATCTAGTGGCAGTCATTACGGGTTGTTGGAGCCCTCAAAAGTCCAACAACTGGTCTAACTGCAATGCTTCGATATCTTTTTTTTTAAAGGATGGGGGGGGGGGGAATGGATGCACCCGCCATCACAGGGCATTATGAGCTATGCGATTTCCTTCCAGGATTGTACTACTATGGGAGGATGGATCTCCTTCATTTATTTATTTTATTCTTTTTCGGCTAGCCCGATCTTTATCTTTATTTATTTTTAACATACATATAAACTAACATCTTATATACTAGTACTACATGACAGTTATTTTTTATTTTCTTAGTTCTATTTATTACTTCATTAATATTGATCTATTTATTTACAATGTAATATTACGTACTTCTTAATCTAACTATTTCAACTTTTTCTGCTTCATCTATCCTACTTACTACAATCTTACTATTACTTATTTCTACACACTAACTCTCTAATTAATTATTTATCTAATAACAACACTTTGCTAACTTTTATATATTTTTAAATATACAGGGTGTATCTGACATCGTAACGCAAACTTCGCAAAAAAGCTACACGCCACTAACAAAATTATGATAGTCATTTAAGTCGTTAATGTGCGGTTACAGAACAAACAGTGTTTAAAAAAGTGTCGGCTCAGCCTTTGAACTTTGCAAGCGTGCCGCCGTGCGTGTTTGTAGGTATGACGTTTATTATATTGGAAACGACCTCTTCTAGGTCAGATCCTAAGTTACAATGACAAGACAATAGACTATATTCATAGACACTAATACATAGAGATGGTATTAGTTACTCGACTACAGAGTAGTGATGTATGATACAACATCCCCCCTGTTTAAGTTTAAATTAACCCTTGACAAACAATGTTATAGAAACCTGACTTAGTTACAATTTAGACAATGACTTAAGACTATGGTTAGGTCTTAATCTAGGATACAATGTTCTACTTAATCTATTTCATCAATTAGCCTTCTGGTTGGCTTTACAACTCTTCCAGAACGAGTTACATGTTGACTGACTGAGGATTGAGATGAGAGCTCTTGAGGTCTAGACTCCTGCCTGTTACCTTCCTCTCTCCCCTGCGACGAATTGGATAGCATAGGAGAATATTTGTGTCTTAAATGAACCCTATTCCTCCTATACCTAACTCCATTGACATCCTCAACGACATATGACCTATTATTAGCCAACCTTAGCTTGACAATGGCTTGTTCCCAATTGCTATCAGGCTTTCTTTTAAAGTATACATGATCATTGGGATACAGTAATGACAATGACTTTGTATTTCTATTATAATATTTAGACTTATTTTTATTATTTTGCTTGACACATTCTTCATAATTTTTGAATGTAACCACTTTAGGTTTTAATTTCTTATAAGACATAGGAATGTTATTTCTTAAATTCCTGGACATTAACAATTAAGCTGGAGATGGTAAATTATTCTTAGGTGTGTTTCTATACTGTAATAAAGCTATGTATGGATCAGATGAGTTTCTTTTACATTTTTTTAACATATTTTTGATAATTTTGACTGAACTCTCTGCTTGACCATTTGACTGTGGATGATATGGGCTAGTTACAATGTGTTCTATGTCCCATTCATGCATAAAATTCTTAAATTCTAATGACTGAAAAGGAGGACCACCATCAGACACTAAAGATAAAGGTATTCCATGACGAGCAAAAATGGACTTTAAATGTGTTATTACATTCTTTGCTGTACTGTTTTTATTTAACAAAGCTATTTCTATAAATTTAGAATAATAATCTGTGACAATTAAATAAGTAAGGTTATCAAAATACATCAAATCAACACCTACTTGTTGCCATGGATATTTATTTATTTCAAAATTTTTTAGTGGTTCCTTTGGATTATTAGGTTTAAATTGTGCACATACATAACCTTGTTCTACCAAGTTTTTAATATCAGCTGACATGCTTGGCCAGTACAAAGACTCTCTAGCCAGTTTTAAGCATTTATTTATACCTTGGTGACCTTCATGAATTTTACCTAACATTTCCTTATACATTGACTGTGGTACTATTAATTTTGACCCTTTGAACAACAAATCTTTGACTACATGAATTTCAGCTTGTATGTTCCAAAATGGTTTTATTGACAGACTGACATTATTTTTATTTTTTGGCCAACCTTCATAATAATACTTTTTTAACAATTGCAAAGTATCATCTTTCTTAGTGTTCTGTAACAATTTTGTACAGTACTCCTTTGTGACTGCTAGACTTGAATGCATTAAATTGACATGACAAGATATTTCTGACTCATTCTCAGGTATATAATGTTCTTTCAATGCTGCTCTAGACAGAGTGTCAGATATAAACATTTCTTTACCTGGAACATGTATAACTTCCAAATCATATTTTTGTAAAGTTAACATCATACGTTGCAATCTTGCTGGTACATCATGTAATGGCTTTTTAAAAAGATAGACTAAAGGTTTATGATCAGTATGAACAGTTACTTTATGACCGTACACATACTGGTGAAATTTTTCACAACCAAACTGAATGGCTAACAATTCTTTCTCAATTTGAGCATACCTTGACTGAGTTTGAGTTAATGTTTTTGAACTATAAGCAATAGGTTTATTATTCTGCATAATGACTGCTCCTAATGCTGACTTTGACGAATCGACTGACAAGACTAATGGTACATTGGGATTATAATGAGCTAAAACTGGTGAATTTGTAATTTCATCGATTAAACTCTTAAGACATTGACTATGATTTTCATCCCAAGTCCAGACTGAATCTTTCTTCAAAAGATTTCTTAAAATTTGAGTTTTTTGAGACAAATTGCTAATAAAGGGACCTAAATAATTGATCATACATGGTGTCAGAAGAGTGAAAAGACCCAACACGAAGAAAGAAAATTCATAAAATGCAAAAGTCGGATGGCGTCGGTGGCGGCCATGACACCGGAGCTGCAATGAACAGTGGCTTGAAGGCGCTTAAAATATCGTCAGATGCAACAAACAACAATTACGAAACCTGGAAGCGCTGGTGGCAACAGTTCGAATTATACTTGTTGGCAACGGGTTTGGACAAGTCCGGTGAGAAACGCAAGATTGCCATTTTATTACATCACATTGGTGAAAAATGCTTAAATATTTTCAACACATTCAACATAAATATTGGAGTAAGCACATTACATGACGTCAAAGCCAAATTCGACGAATTTTTTCAACCCAGAAAAAATATTACCATGTATCGTTACATGTTTTTTACCACACGTCAACAGAAATCGGAAAGCATCGAGGATTTCTTAACCGATCTCGAAAATAAGAGCCAAGATTGCGAATTTGGAACGCTCAGAGAATCTCTTATCAGAGATATTTTTATCGCCAACTTGAGTTTGGACTTAGCACATGTACGTCAGAGACTGCTGCAGGAACCTGATCTGACATATCAGAGGATGCGAGAGCTAGCTAGGACACTCATCGTCGCACAGCAGGATGCAGACCAAATTGTCAAGAGGTCCACTAGTCAAGAGTCTGAAAAAGTCATGCATCTGCGTCGGAGGAGCCGTGGTCGAGCGGAGCGTCAGCGACGGCGAGCTTCACCAGTCAGTCAGCAGGGATCCAGCGCAGGGAGGTCAAAGTCAAGTCCCAGTCCTGAGAAGCGCTCGAAGACGTGTAGCCGCTGTGGACAACACCACCGCTACAAATGTCCAGCGCAGGGAGCTAAATGCAGGCCATGTAACTCTTATGGTCATTTTGCAAAATTTTGTTACTCCAATAATAAAAAAGTCAGTCATTTAGAGTCTTTTAGTTCAACTGGTAGTCAAGATAATTTTGTTGGAATTTTAAATTGTCATAACTTCAGTCATAGTCATAAGTATAGTCTATATAATTGTCATTTAGAGTCACAAAGTCATCACAATCAAAATCATTACAGACATAGCAGGTTGTCATACACCCAGTCAGACCCTAAGTTACAATCAACGGTCAGGTCGCACATAGGCCAGTCGCAGTCAATGTCTAAGAGATCTCATGAAGACTCATCTTGTCATAAAAAATATCCTGTGTCATATTTCTGTGATGAAAGTGGTGATAATGCCATATCTGAGAGGTCTAATAAAAAATGCCTCAGTGATGAAAAAAGGCTGGTGACTGATAGGTCTGAGAGATCCAATGAAGACTCTTGTCATATGTCATATCTCAATGATGAAAACATTAAACAGTCTGAGAGATTCACAGTCAAGTCAAAAAAGTCAAAAAGTCTTAGCCGAGATTCATATCTTAATGATGAGTACAGACACAAGTCTGAGGAATCTCACACAACAAACACTTGTAGAATTATTATATTGGAAACGACCTCTTCTAGGTCAGATCCTAAGTTACAATGACAAGACAATAGACTATATTCATAGACACTAATACATAGAGATGGTATTAGTTACTCGACTACAGAGTAGTGATGTATGATACAACAACGTTGACCACTGATGCGAACTCTATTAAATCAGCTGATAGGATAGTTTTTTCGCCAAAATCAGTAATTAGACTGGTAAAGCGGACCCCAGACTCCTAAGCTTCAGATGCGACTGGGATTAACGCTGAGATGATGATGATGATGATTTCATTGTATTCATTTGGGCAAAAAAATAAATACCTAACATCCCACGGATATCATTTATTTCACTTGTTTTTATCGTCAATCACATACTTAGATGTTCATTGTAGCCACACACAAACATCAATGCAATGTTGACATGCGAAAAAGCACGCGACTATGCTGAATTGAAACTACGTCTGCGTTACGTTTTTTAAGTTTTACCATATATAAGCACAGAGATTTGGGTAGTATATGTATGCATACCCTACACAAAATCTCTGTGCGCGCCCCTGAGGTGAAATCAATTTAAGACATTTTAAATTATCTGCACAAGTTATCTCTTTTATCAGGGAAATATTTAATTCCACCAATTTGATGCAACTTTCGTCTTAATATTTTTTTTTACAATATGACTAAAACTGCACTCTAAAGTTTTTTTTTGCGTCATTAGGTAGAGATGTTATTTTTCTCAGTCTACTTAATCAATCAACAACACATGGTTCAACAAACAACTACACACATATACCATGTTAAACACAATATTAAACAACATAGTCGTACAATCCATTTAATATAAATCCGTGGTGTATTACCGACGGTCGCAATTCACCCGTTAACTGATGAAATTACTACAATAATTACTATCGCACAATGTCTCATCTCCGTGAACACACATTCGTAGGACGACATGGAGTAGTGAATAAATAAAGAGCTTATGCCTGAATAGGCAGTATCCACATGTCAGAGGTGGATTAATGGCTCGAATGAGGGATGTTTACTGTGTTGAAACGGTTATTGTAGAGGGCACTACACACCAAAGCCTGCGGCCCGGCGGCATAGCCCGCCGACACAACCCGCCGGCTTATGTAGAAAGAAGTATGCCAGCAACCTTTGCCCGAGCGTGTTGTCCGCCAACAAGTCGGCGGCTTACTGGCGGCCAGCGTACGCAAGCGCTCAGTTGCCCGGCGACATTTCAGCTGTAGTGTGTTACGTGCTCTGCCTTTTTTTTTTTTGTTCCGGGGTGGAAAATCCTCAATGGATGTCCGCCGCCTTGGGGTGGGCGACGGGGTCTGTCAGACTCCTACTGACTAAAAACCACCCCGGTATCTCTCCGGTCACGTGCGCACGGAGCCGCGGGAGTCCCTGATTCTGCCGTGCCCCCCCCCCCCCCCACTCTCTCGTGCCGGTCCGGTCTGGCCGGGCCTCACCTCCTGCACAGGGTAGTGAGGTGTTAAACTACCCCGTGCATCGCCTCTGAGACGTGCGCCGACGAACGAATAGGGGGCGGGGACTTCTCCATATCCCTCGCCCATGGACCCATTCATGGGGGCCGGAAGAGGGTGTTACCCGCCATTCCTCGGCGCCCGGTGCGTCTTCTGCGGCCCGGGAAGGGAGTTGAGATCTCTCTCTCCCGTTCCGCAGCTTCCTTCTGCGACATCACGTCCTCGCAGAAGGACACCACCGCGTCCCACTACTCTGCGCTACCGACCATCCTCCGCACTACTGCCGGCAGCGTCAGGTCGCCTCCTACTTCGTTTGTGAGGACACGGCGCTGCTCCTCCCAAGCCACACACTCGGAGAGCGTGTGCTGCGCCGTGTCCTCCCCGCCATACTCCGACGCAGTGGTGGCACTGAGCGTCCGGCTCCCTGTCTATACGTCGCAGGTACTTAGGACAGCACCTGCGTCACCCTGAACGACAGGGAGCCGTGCCTCCTCCCAAGCCAGTCGTCGAGTACTGGCCGGATCGAATCGACGGTAGCGAGGCCGGCGGCAGGGCGCATAAGCCTCTGCCGCCAGTCCGCCACCAGGACCTGACGGAGCTCCTCTCGGCGCAGCTCGATCTTCTGCTGCACCGGACTGAAGCCCCGTGTCCACTCTTCCTCGCGCCATCGATACAATGACGCGAGTACTTTCGCCTCTTGGTCCCAGGGCGGGGATCCGGCCAGGACGCAAGCCGCCTCGTAGGAAATCGTGCAATACCCGCGGACGACCCTGACGGCTATCGCCCTCTGCGTTTACGCAGAATGGCGAGAGTTCCGGCCGTCAGGTCCATCGCCCACACAGGGGCCCCATACAGGGCCATGGACCGCACTATACCCACGTATTACCGCCTACAGGGCCCCCCATGCTGGGAAGCGACGTTGATAGCGCGCCTGCTGCACCCATAAGCTTGGGCGCCAGCCGCCGGAAGTGAGGCCCGAATTCCCAGCGGCTGTCGAGCACCAATCCCAGATACTTCATGGTGGACTCGACAGCTATCCGGGCCCCGCTGACCACGATATGTGATTCCGGCGCTAGCGCACGCCGGGGGCCATGAAATACCATGGCCTCCGACTTTTCAAGGGCCACCTCCAGGCGCCGGATGCGGTTCACCACCTGTGACACCGCAGCCGTGGCTACCAACGTCGCTTCCCTGTGCGAGCTCCCCCGGGCGGTGACAAGCGTGTCGTCCGCATTACACGTCAAGTCGGCGCCCGATGGGAGCTCGCCTCTCAGCACCCAGTCGTAGCCGATGTTCCACAGGAGTGGTCCCAAGACCGATCCCTGTGGAACACCGTACGACATTTGGTGCCAAGCGGCACCGTTACGTCCCCAATAGATGACGCATCTGTCCTCCAGATAAGCCCCTACTATGCGGCGGAGATAGGCAGGCACCCGATGGTTTGTGCTCTGCCTACACCAAATCAGCTGCATAGCGACATGATTGCTATTTAAGTCAATCGAATGTTTCTACATAAAACTGCAACCACCGCACTCTGCTGACTCGACGCCTCGTATCTTCGATCACCTACTTTCGTCACGCTGACGCCGCAGCCCATTTTATTCAATTTTGCAATCGATTATCAAATTCTAATTAATAAATCAATAATAAAATTTCGACACTTGGGTACTAGCATCGTCCAAGTTTAGACATAAGATTTAGCCTAAGTTAATATTGTAATTTTCGAATAATTAAATCATTATTCAAGTAATTTCGGTTTTTTAAGTCCTTCGGCTGCCACCTTCATAATTAGTGACGTGCTAATATTTTAACTACCAAATAAGTTTCTGGTGTCGAACCGCCGACATGCCGTCGGCAAAGTTTTACGACGTGCAATGACTGAAGCCGCCAACCTAGCCCACCGGTAAAATGTTGCCTACATATGCCGCCGGGCCTAGTGGCTTTGGTGTGTAGAGCGCCTTACGATGCTTTGAACTGACTTATGTTTTTGCTAGTGGTTGACTTTCAACTGAAAAGATATGAAGGATTAAAGGTAGTTATGTGCATGAGATAAGATGTCTTTAGAAATGGATATCATAATTTCGATGTGAGAAAGTAAAAATAAGTATTGTAGTTTATTTTATATTCTGGAACAATAATGTAAGATGAAGTCGATCCCAATACATGAACGGCGAATACCTATTCCGTACCACTAACTTACTAGAGTACACACAGCTGCTATAGGATAATCCAAAAATAATGATGGGCTGATTTGACCGGTGAAATCAGGTTATTATGACTTTTGGGCCAGCCTGTAGCAGCAATGAATACTCTGCGTATTATTGGCTCCGTGTTTGTGATACTGGACATGTATTCGGTTGACCGAGTATGATTGAATGGATGATGAGCGCTCATCGGGCTAGTTGTGAGGCGCACATTAACTTGTTAGGTTTGGTTCGTTGAAACGCACGTTACTGTATAACGCCAAATTGTATAGAGTTTTATTTTATCAAGAAATTTACAGATAATAATTACACTGTTTTTAAATGAATTACGTTTGCTGACCATTTAGAAGTTTAATAGTTTTTTTTAAACCTACATTTTAATGAATTGCGACATTCCATACTAATATTATAAATGTGAAAGTGTGTCTGTTTGTTCGTTTGTCCGTCTTTCACGGCAAAACGGAGCGACGAATTGACGTAATTTTTAAATTGCGATAGTTGAAGGGATGGTTGGAGGATCGCCATGGAGAGATACAGATCGAAGAACACGCCTCTGCATTTGCTCTTTCTTGATATGCAGAAGGCCTTTGACTGTGTCCCTCGGGGGGTGATCTGGTGGGCACTGAGGTCCAAAGGGGTACCAGAAGCCTATGTTGACATAATTCGAGACATGTACCTCAATTCCGATTCCGTTGTTAGGACCGCTGTTGGTGACACTAAACCCTTCCCCGTCACCGTCGGAGTCCACCAGGGTTCCGTTCTTCAGGGTCACATGAGCAACCTCCTTGGTTGCTTATGTATGCTGACGATATCGCGCTGGCGGACGCGGACAGGAATCGGTTGGTGCGGCGTGTGAATGTGTGGAAGGACTCGCTCGAGAACGGAGGTCTGAAACTCAATCTGGCGAAGACCGTGTATATGGCTAGCAACACGACAGACCCCATGTCCGTGCGAATAGGCGGTGACATGGTCGAGTGCACAGACCAGTTTAAATACTTGGGGTCTGTACTCCATGCGTCCGGCGACATTGATTGCGACGTCAGGGCACGCATTTCCGCAGCTTGGGCAAAATGGCGTGAGGTGTCAGGTGTCATTTGTGACACCAAAATGCCGGTTAAGCTTAAGGGGCAGGTCTATAAGACCATCATTAGACCTGTTCTCCTGTATGGCAGCAAGGCGTGGCCTGTGCTTGAGCGACACAAGCAGGAGCTGCGTGTCACGGAGATGAACATGCTGCGGTGGATGTGTGGAGTTACGCGGAAGGACCGCATCAGGAACTCCCGCATCCGTGGCAGCCTTCATGTCCGTGACATAGCGGAAAAACTGCAGGAGGGTCGCCTTCGTTGGTACGGTCACGTCTTACGAAAACCGGCATGTTACGTGGGTCACAAATGTCTTGCCATGGCGCCTCCGCGGGGCCGGAACAAGCGGGGTAGACCAAAGAGGTGCTGGCTTGACGTTGTAAGAGGTGACATGCGTGCCAACAATCTCACACCACAGGATGCTAAAGATCGCGCGAAATGGAGGAAATTAAGCAGGAAAGCGGACCCCGGGCTCCAACGCGAAAGTCGCGGATGCAACCGGGATAAACGCTGAGATGATGATGATGATGATAAGTTGAAGGGATGGACAGTGACATAGGTTACTTTTATCTCTTTATAACCCCCACTTCCCTAAAATGGAAGCATTCCGCATTTTCAAAGTAGAAAGATAAAAACTGCTATGACTTATAAAAAGTTGTCCATCGATTAGTCTTAGAAAACCCCCCCTAGCTTTTTAAGACAGAGGTAGACATTTTATATGGGACTTTTCGTTGTTTTATACGTAGGAAGCTAACTCATTATACACAGACTCTTTGTTCGCAAAGAAAAATACCTGTCCTCAGTAAGTATCAATAACATTAAAAGTAGTATATAGGACAATGTTTGTAGCAGTGTAAAACGCCACATACAAAACAACGCATCATACTGACGTCACACGGATTCTACATCGTACAAGCAGAGTTTACCGTGCATCTAGCATTTATACAACTTCCCGATGGGAAAGTGCCCGCCAGATTCAACACCAGTCTCATAGGAGGATCCCCCTGTTTCTACGGAGGATGAGTTATCTTTACACTCTGTCCCTATGAGGAACAAAGTGTAAAGTGTTATTAAAAATTAATACATTTGAAAAACATACTGGAAGTATCCACAATGTTACCTATGTGGTATTGCAATATTTTGACCTATTTTCGCCAAACCCTGACCGGCAAGATCACAATATAATAATATTATACACAAGGAAAACAATATTCTTCTATAGGTACGTTATTGTAATGTTATGAATTATGTTGTAATATTCATTTTCCTCCACGTAGAACTGTGTAGGAAAGGAGAAGTAACAAGAAAACTTAAATAAACTCTTAATTGGATTAATACACATATTTATACAAAACAACATTTAAATACAGGCTGTTTGATGCATTGTGTGCCAAATTATAATTGTGGACTGAAGAGGTGATCTGCTAGCCTGGATGTTTTTTCCTCCGTACGGCTTCACTAGACATCATGCCGGAACACGACGAATCGCTTGGCGGCAAGGCTTTGCCTAGTGGGTGATAACTTCTTGTTCTATAAGGCGTAGATTCTGAATATTGACTTTTTTTATGTGTATCGTTTTAGAGTATTTTTAAATACAAAATTAGTGACATTAGTCATCTATTTTCTTTTTTTTTATTCACTCGCAAAGGTAAAACTTAATTTTTAGTTGTACACGTTACAGCTGTTATTCTGGCTACTAAAAAAAATCAAAAGCGACCGGGATCTTCCAATTCCCTCATCAATTCTCCAGTCTATCCTTTTCTTAAGGATGAGCCACATGCCATAAAAAAAACTTTAAACAACTTTGTGAGTTCGTTAGAATTGTGAAACGAGTCACCTAAAGCCAATTAATATTCATAAACTATGATTTAAAAAATATTTTTGCTTAAATGAACTGACAAACCTATAAATCTCTTATCTCCTTCAGTCTACCATTTCAATTTGGCACACGATGCACCAAAACCCTATATATCAAAAGTGGTAAAGGTATCATCCCCAATGCTATCAGACACGGTGATGAAAATACCGTTAGGAATGTTCTAGAACCAAAAATTTAAACACATGTTTCATCAAGTAACTTGCACAGGGCCCGCGTGGTGGATTATGGCCCACTTCGTCTCGTAGAGAGGAGGCCTGTGTGCCAGCTATAGGAACATTATAATGCTGATAACGATCCTGCTATGTAGTTTGCTTTTGTCTTATAAGGTCTATTCCAAAGGTTTCTGGTGGGAATGTTAACAACCCTTGCGGGTAAATTGCCTAACATACTATCAGTTACAATGTCTTTCAAAATCAAAACTTATTTATAAAAATTGGCTGAGAATCTACAGTTTCAGATATTGGTAGTGTGTTACGTAATCAACGAGATGTTCACCTTCAATTATCACGAATCACTCACTGTGGGGTTATTAGTATCTAACATTTATATTCCTCACAAGTTTCAACTGTCTACCTCACCACTTCATCAACACATATTTTTTTAATAATATCATTCCAATTGAATCATCTACCAAATTTAGGTTGTAAAATGAATTTCAATTTTGTAGTGTAATGATATCATTGCGAGTTTAAATATTTGTTAATCAAACCACTCAATTAAAATTTTGAAATGGCAGTGGGCGGGGTATATAGCTCGTAGAGCCGATGGCCGATTGAATGGAAAGGCTCTTGAATGGCGAACCCGTACCGGCAAGCGCAGTATCGAACACCCACCGACTAGGTGGTTGGATCAAAATCGCAGGGAAGCGCTGGATGCAGGCCGTGTCTCACCGGTGGTCAGTGGTCTTCATGTGGCCAAGATGATGATGATGATGATGATGTTGATAAAACTTTTCACTACACATTAGTATCCATGAGGACGTTTCCTGATCATTTTGATGACATTTTCATGAGACGCTTTGGGTACAGACAAAACGTGTAACGGAAAGGGTATATTCACACCAACGGCACTATTCCCTTTTTGTAAGAGTTTTTAATCTTAACTCTCTACATGTTCCAAGGTAATAAGAAAGAACACCGGCAGGCAACTAGGCGCGCAGTATTTCGGAAGAGATTTATTTTAGACGTTTAGCGTGTAGTAATTAATTAATCTATGTATTGGGGTAGTACTTTTGTTGTGATTTGAATCTAAAAAACTTATGAAACTCTCATATATTAGATTATTTTATTTTCAGTTGAAATCCTTTCGATATCAACCAAAGAAGCCATGCTCTTAGCACATATATACTCTGTCCATTAGACGTTGTAAATCAGACAAACATAACATTCACTGCTGACAAACAACGAAGTCTTAATTTAAGAACCAGGTTGTAGCCATAGACGAGGACAAAGCCAAGCTGCTTTAAATTCCTTAAAGTATTGTACACTGCGGTCCTTATAATGCAAACAGCGCAGATAGTGTCATATCATGTCTACTGCAGGTCTGTGTAAAGTTTAACACGACATTTTCAGTGTTTAAGCCTTCTTAATGTGCACAATTTCATCTTCATCCCTAATAAAAGTCTCTTGTAATATAGAATAAAGTAAAATATAAAAATACAAAAGACAAAATTCAGTTTAGAGTTGACTTTAATAATTAGTTCGGTAAAGAAAAGAAGGCTCTTTTGACAAATACAGAAACAGGAAACTTTTGTTTAATCGTATTTTAAAATAATAAAAAAAAAAAACGTTTAAAGACAAAAACGTGTAGCAAGAACTAAGTTCAAGTTATATGTAGATCTAAAACCACGTGCAAAAATTTCAAAATTACGAATTTTTATTTTGACCACAATATCGGACCCAGAATCGAAAACCTCTCTATTTGTCTCTCTTTCTGTTATATTAATGAAATGAACGCTTTTTCGTTGTGTGACCATTCCATTTCTCTCATCACTCGTACCGCTAGAGTTCCAATAAAAATATATTAATTGTTACCTAATTCTAACCCCGATTCCCTAACATTTAAATGCGAACCGCTCTCGATATCTAAACGAAGCCCTTACCGTCTAGAGGACACGCCGACCTTCCACCGTCGATAACTGCTTGCTCCTCTCATCTAATCGTCGATATAATATCTCATATTTTAATAGCCGTTTTTTTTTCTGAGAAAAACGTTTTATTTGAGATAGCTTTCACGTTAGAATCAAGGGAATGTCAAAGGAAATCGTAATTCGAATACGTAAAGAATTAAGATATATATTGAAATTATCAATTTATACGTCATCATCCTACTTAATAATATTATAAATGCTAAACTTTGTGAGTATGGATGGATGGATGTAAATCTTTCACGCAAAAACCACTTAACGGATTTGGATGTTTGGCACATATATAGTTCATATCCGACTTCGAGAAAGAGGTCAATCGTCGAATCCAACTCGGCTGGGTTGCTTTCGGGAAGCTACGTAAATTCTTCTCGTCCAAAATACCGCAGTGTCTCAAGACAAAAGTCTTCGACCAGTATGCGTTGCCAGGGATGGCTTATGGAATTGAGACGTGGTCGCTAACAATGGGCCTTATAAGAAAGCTCAAATTCACTCAAAGGGCAATGGAGAGGGCTATGCTTGGGGTTTCACTGCGCGATCGAATCAGGAATGAGGAGATCCGCAGAAGAACGAGAGTAACCAACATAGCCCGAAGAATTGCAACACTAAAGTGGCAGTGGGCTGGACACATTGCCCGTAAGACTGATGCCCGATGGGGCCGACGGGTTCTCGAGTGGCGAAAACGCACCGAAAGACGTAGCGTGGGTAGACCGACGACCTGGTGAAGGTCGCGGGAAAACGCTGGATGCGGGAGGCGCAGGACCGGTCGGCGTGGAGGACCTTGGGGGAGGCCTATGTCCAGCAGTGGACGTCTTTTGGCTGTAATGATGAATGATGATGATAGTTTATAACCAAAAACAACACATTGGATGCTTTTATTCCGATGTTTCTACAGGACCAAAACTTATGCAGCTGAAACCACGGGGTGAACCTAGTCATTTATACATTACTAACCTACCTAACTATACACTGTTAGACACGAGGAGCTTTCGAGGTTAAATATTAGGAGCTGTTGATGTTAGACACGAGGAGCTGTTGATGTTAAATATGAGGAGCTGTTGATGTTAGACATGATGAGCTGTTGATGTTAGTCATGAGGAGCTGTTGATGCTAGTCATGAGGAGCTGTTGATGTTAGACACTGATGATATTAATAAGTCCCACTTAACTCTCAAAAATACTTATTAACAGCTGATTTAATGAATTGGTGGTTTCTCGGTGGTAAGCCATAACATCGGCTGCCGGCAGAAGTTACCACCCACCAGATAAAGCCTTGCCGCCAAACGATTCGTCGTGTTCCGCCATGATGTCTGGTGAAGCCGTACGTAGGACGGGTCTGAGTAGTTGTGTTGCGATGTGTGCCGGTCCAGTTGTGTTGCGGTCAAGCACTAGTTTATAATTATTTAAAAAAAAAACCTGTAACTTGAACCTGCTTTTTGTGTAATTAAAGATGTATTATGTTCTATAGTTGTCAGAGGTCTAGTTATGTATACTATGTTACAATTCTTTGATTGTGAGTTACTTACTTAGGTACTCTTAAAATACTCATTTACGGCCCTGGAGTTGAACAAACCATTCAAGTTTACTTTAATTATTAAGATCAAACCGGTCAAGTGTGAATCGAACTCGCACACCTAGGTACTTACTAATGGTATGGTGGTGTTGTGGTTAAACTATTTTTATTATTTTTTTGTTATAGTGGTAACAGAAATACATCGTCTGTGAAAAGTTCACCTGCCTAGTTATATTGGTTTATGCAGCTAGGTAATTGACAGGCAGTGGAGGGTCCACTACCTGTCTGTTACCAGGCTATATGTCACTACTACAGGTTCCGTTTTTACCCTTAAAGTATGAAAATTTAAAATTAAAACAACATAAAAATTATTGATTTCATATTATTACATTTGCATATAAAATTGATTTAAGTTACGAAGACATCTGTTGATGTTCTCACTTAAAATGAGGGTGCCAGCAAAGGGGATGGTAAGCCCTGAGGCAATTGCTATGCAATTATTAAGCCTAATGATAAAATTCATTGCTATGTTTTTGGCAAAGGAAAGTTCTCCCCTTTCTTTGTTTGACGTGGTAAAAAGCGCCAAATGGATTATATCAAGTGCGCTGGTTCCACATAAATTGATTATTATTTTGCAGAAGGAAGGAGAAACGATTATTACTAGTGTATTGTGTAGTTGTGACTCAGTGGCTCAGGGACTCTTTGGAATTTGTAGATTCATTCAATTGTTCAATCATTGATCAAACCTATTACAAACCTTTAATTCAACTCTCACTCGATGCCTTATTGATATAATGCTATTGAATCTGATGCCATCCATCTCCTTACTTTACTCGTTAACGTAAGTGTTAGATGCGAGGTAAAATGTTATAGTAAACTTTTCCTTCCAAAACCTTCATTAGGTCCTAAATATGTCATGATTCGCTTTAGAATGACTGTGTTTCATAAGCCCTAAGATCAGTCCGTTTTAACTAGCTATCTTCCATATTAACCACATCCTGTTGTATCTGTGTAGGCCACAGATGTCTTTGCCAGTATGAGCAGAGTTCATGAACACTGCTAATCGATCGTCGACCTGTAGTCCATTGAAATGAAATGAAATGAAATGAAATCGTTTATTAAGCAAGTAGGATCACCGATCACTTTTACACGTCATATATATTTTTTTTTAACTAGATGAAGCCGGCATTGGTGTACAATAAAGAATAAATAAATAAATAAATAAATAAAAATGAGAATGTTTACAATAATTTACCTTATAATTACGCATATTGCTAATAACAATGCTTATCAGAGCGAACAGCTCAGTCCCAAGCTTTTTTGTCTTCTAAATAATCTGTGATTTTATAATACCCTTTTTTGCAAAGTTTGGCCTTTATATACTTTTTAAATCGTTTAATGGGTAAGTTTCGAATATCCATGGGAAGCTTGTTGTAAAAGTGTATACATTGACCCATGAATGAGTTGCCTACTCTGTGGAGACGAGTGTGATGTAGGTACAGCTAGATTGTGTTTGTTCCTGGTATTTATATTATGAATATCGCTTATTTTCTTAAAATCCGATATATTTTTATGTACGTACATAAGATTTTCAAATATATACTGTGAAGCTACAGTCAGAATGTCCACCTCTCTGAATTTTTCTCTAAGAGAATCTCTAGGACCAAGGTTGTAAATGGCCTTTATATGTACCTCTCAGTAAATTTTCCTTAAAGTGATTCAAGTTTTCTGTTGTTATTAATGATTTTATTCAAATGTTATGTTATTTTATCTGATGTTACAAATTTTATATGAGTTCCAAGTTTTTTTTTTTTATCAATTATTAGCTAGCGCTTGACCGCAATCCCGCCTGATGGTAAGCAGTAATGTGATCGTTGATGGTAAAGCGCGCTAGTTTGTTAAGGGCCTATTCACTCTAACCTTGAAGACACTCAAATTGTAGTTTGACGGAAACACCGAGTGACCGACATATAACGAAGAATTGCAACACTAAAGTGGCAGTGGGCTGGACACATTGCCGGTAGGACCGATGCCCGATGGGGCCGACGGATTATCGAGTGGCGACCACGCACCGGAAGACGTAGCGTGGGTAGGCCCCCGACAAGGGGGACCGACGACCTGGTGAAGGTCGCGGGAAACCGCTGGATGCGGGAGGCGCAACCTTGGGGGAGGCCTATGTCCAGCAGTGGACGTCTTTCGGCTCAAATGATGATGATGATGATGAATCTTTATGGTGTACATAATAAAAAGTATTCTATTCTATTCTATAGTATATAAATAATACTAATATAAATGAGAAAATAGCGTGAGGTGCTTAATATACAAAAATGATGGCACAAAGCGCCTCACGCTTTTTTCTCATTTATACTAGTATTGTTTATATACTATTGTCTTTCTCTAAATTTTAAAATTATTTTTAACTTTTTAGTTTGATATTTTTAATAGCATATTTTTTATTTTATTATTTATGTACACACAATAAAATACATAACGATACAACAAAATGAAGATCTGAGTACAAAGGTGCTGCTTATTTCTTAAGAAATTTCTTCCAGCAGACCTGCGAAAGGAGAAGTAAAACAGAAATGTAGACAGTAGTGTGTAAGAACAAGGAGGAAATAAAATATGAATATGATAACTATTAAAGTAATAATATTAAATATACCTAAATATATAAACCTAAAATAATTATATAAGCCAAACCAATAAAACCAAAAATAAGTATACTACTTAAATAAATACATAATACTAAAATATTTAAATATGTATAAATAATAAACAAATTCGATATTCTTTTTTTATATAATATATGGATAACACGGCCTAAGTGGTGCTCATTTGTTTTTCAAAACTTTTCTTGATCTCCAACAGACAGAATAGCAAGTGCTAAAATTCCTAATGATGCGTTACCCAAGTAACTAAATCTAAAACTAAACTAAAAAATACTTTGCCTGCACAAATTAATAAATAAAAGGTAAGGTTGAAAAATTTTGAGTTAGAGACGGACAAATAAGCAAACATACAAGTGAAGCTAATAAAAGACATTTAAAAAAGAACTCAAGATCATGCACCAATAATACTAAAAAATAACTAGCAAGGTACACTAAAATAATAATAAAGCGGTCGACTGTTAAAAGAGATTCGTATTCGGGCTAGGCTCGTCCTACATCTATTAGGTCAGTCGATACGAGCGATCTAATCGCACTCGCAAATTGATACGTTTAGACTCGTCTCAAACAATGTATGTGCCGCTTGTTTGAATAAGCAGGCCGCACCGTTTCAAGCTGTTGGCTTGCATTATAGACGTTACGAGCTTAAAATAGATTCCCGAATCTAAATTGTACGCAGTATTTTGTGAAGCGAAATTTACACAGATGATTTGGCATGAAAAGATGTAGATGTGATGGTAACCCTATCTCTACGTACAGTACACGCTTTTTGGAAGAGTATGGTACCTACCAAGATCTTTACGGTAGATATGTAGCAGCCAACTGGTTTAATTAACCGTTTAGTTAACCAAATAACTTTTAACTAGCGGCCTGAATAAAATTTAATGAATTATAATTTAGGTTACAACTGTAATGAGCCAAGCCAAATCGGTTGCAGTCACACTCAGACTTAAAGCATTTATTTCAAGCACTTGGGATTGTCAAAGGATTGGTCAGTGAGTAAAATGAAGCATTCCAAAGGTAACCTATATAGAAGATGAGGCAAGAAACTTTTCGGTTACTTGGATAGATTGTAACTATGCCACCCCCAAACCAAACCCTAACCACCCCCGACCAAATGGGTTAAGTTAAAACTATGATCAACGGTGAGCAAGTCGAGAGAGCGAAGCATGGCGATTCAACCTGTTGGCAACGACAGATACATAGGTAAATATTATAAGAGTATTAATTAAGTTGAACTTCATGTCCTTACAATTAACTATTTTAAAACATTCACTCAAAAAAAAAAAAAACAATTCAACGGCAATCCTCAATGATTCTAACAATACAGACATACCTTTAGAAATGAAGGACTCTGCTAATCTCGTAAATCAAAATTTCGACATCGGCAGCAATAAACCAGGCATTGGGTGTAAAAATGGCAGTAAAACAATTTATTGGCCACAGTGACAGATTGTCAGCATCGTATCTCCTAAAAGCGTCAGTAAAACCTATCTGAAGAACAATCTACCGAGTGGCAAGATAAATATATCCTTTGAATATATTTGAGCAAGTCATCATTCGGTTTGGGCTACGAATAGATTACCCTATAGCTAACCATGGGATTTTAAGAGATGACCGAGGGATTACGTACAGGGAAAACTTGTGAGATGAATCTACCTACAGTTTTTTAAATACGTTGGGTTAAACTATATCTGATGAGCATTGCCACGGAGATAATGCCTTCGGGCAGATCCCGTGGTACTCTCACCGCAGGGCCCGAGGGGAACCAAGTGGTTTTAGTGGGTATTTCCAGCTTCGGCTGGTCGAGTCCCATACAGGCACGCCGCTTAGCTAACTGCGGGTATGGTTCGTAAGAAATATCCATACGCAAAAAAAAAAGTGATGAGTATAGTACATTATTTGACATATAGGAAGCTTATTTCTGTCGTTGAAAAGTAAAGGATTGAATTAAAGAAGACATAAGAGATGAAAATCTAATTGTTATGTAAATAAAAACTCAAGTTCTGCAAAGGCAGGTAAAAAATAAAAACTAAGAATCCTCATAAAAATCATACTTTGACCTCAAATTTAATAAAAACCTAGTTCCAGGAACTTGTATCGGTACCTACAACGCCACATGCGAACAACGCATGGCCGGCTGCATTATACTGACGTCACGCAAATCTTGCATCTCGCAAGCAAAGTTTACGGCGGAACTATCACGCATACAACTTCACAACATCAACCGGTGAGCAAGTGCCCACCAGACTCAACACATATCTGGTCTGAGGATCATCCCTTTTATTGAGGACGAGTGAACTTTACACCCTGTTCCTCAAACCTCCATAAACTCTCGCCGCTGAACCGTCGTATCAAGCCATAAACAACTCACCCAATATTAGAAAAATTGTGTGAAATAAATCCAAATCCCTAGAACACGTTTTTATTGTTTTATTTTTTACAAACAACTCATTGAGTTTTTATATTTACTCGCCCCCACCCTGAGCTAGGGTTGTGTCACATTGTACACAGTGCGACTGGAGCTGTATCGATGTCATGACTTGGTGTTGTATTTAAATCCCTCTTTTTTTTTTGGTTGGGCTTTTTATATAAAATTAGTTGTTGGAATTTAATTATCTGTTAGAGCCTTTATCAGGATTTGCTTCCTTTTTTTATTATTTTTCCTTTTGCTAATTCAAACATATTTTAAAATTGAGCGCATCACAGAATTGATCTTTATTTTTCAAAAGGGGCCGTCTAATGACTTTTCACATTGTGCATATAACCTTGAATATGAATATTATAATATTCATATACGTAACTTAAAAAAAAAACAATTTTCTCCGAAAAAAATGTCGCCACCGCCGTTTGTCCCATCTCTGGCAAGCATTACAAGCGGGTGCGAACATGAAACAATATATCAAGCGAATTTCAACGCCAGATGCGTTGGCTCCCAGGGACCAATGCGTCCGGCCACCTTTACACGTCATGATGAAAGTATACAACAACTTACTTATATAACCCATACAAACAAACATGAACCCTATGGCAATAGAAAAAAGAATAACGATGGAAGCTAAGGGTAACTTTGTAAATAGCAAACTAAATTGAACTTTGTTTACACAGAAATAAGGGTGTTACAAAGTTGTTGTAGGTGAGTAAATCGAGGGCGGCACCCCAGTGAAAGAAATCGGGTAATGGCACTGATTATCGGTGCTGATCCTAAATAATAAATGTCGGTCATTGTATGTGAAGCGCGTAGTTTTAACGTGCCAAGCTCGGATATATCGCAAGATTTGTCGCCGGGGCGTAAGACGGCTGTCACAGCTTCCACATGGGCGCTTTGGGAGGAAAATAGTGGCGTCTTGTTTGGTTTTTGTTTTGAGTTTAAAAATAAGTTTCTATTAGTTGAGTTTGAACCGAATATCTGTGAATGTTACTTATGGATACTGAACGTTGGGAATATTTTATAATTACCAAACCCGTCTAAATCTTTCATCTGTTTCATAAAGGTAATTAGTTTCTAAAGTTTTGTCACCAAGTATGATTCTTAACCAACTTATATTATTTTAAAACTTCTTTAGAATATTATCGATACTTTGCGTATACATATATCTACTGCTCAAGTTATTTTTGAAAATTTATTTGAATCAGAAGACAGAGGCTGTCCTGTTAATAAGTATAATATTGTGAGTTCCAAGTGTCGTTGCCGACTATCATTACATTAATAATACAGGAAACGTTTTACATGTTCTTGCATGCAAGAACATGTAAAACGTTTCCTGTATGTCAACTGAAGTGTTTTTATCTCTGAACATACACAATTCACAAATGATCGATTTCTCTTTAGTGTGTCTCTATCTGTGAAACTTACCTACACAGAAAATTAATGGTAACAATCCTAAACTCCAGTTTCCTGATTTTATTAACAAACCAAAACAATGAATTCATCAGCTTTATTTCCTCGAAACAGAAAACTTTGGAACCACATTTCAGTAACAGCAACTCCGAACAGCAGTCACAATTTAAAACCGAACAGATTTATCGACTTCCAAATGAGTCCAATTATTCATTCGAAATGACGGCAATGGACGTCATTTCGAATGCTGCACACTGTATTATAACTACATCACAACAGTCGACACAGCTCTGTATGTTGATACTATATCTCTGTGTTCGTTTGTTCTCACTGTTTGCTTGACGGACGATGACTGTGTGCCTAGTTGGAAAACGCTGAACATCGTCTGTCCACAACATGCATTTGGTATTTATTTTCCTATCATGTGCCGTCCATCATATTTGCATGTTTTCTGTACAAAAGGTCAATTTCTATAAAAAGCTGACATTATAATGTAATGTACATATACTTACACTTATTCCCCCTTATTCATAAACGCTGCTTAACCCGGCGTCATGGGGGTGGGAAAGTGTTACGCGGACGTTGGAGTGGGTCTCACAGACCCGTCGACTAAATCAAAGTTATTCCTATATTTTATTAAAATGAAGTTAATATTTATTTGTATATAGTTTTTGAAGTAGTTTTGTGAATAAATAAAACACATATATAATATTATATAATGTTTTAATTATATTTAAAATCAATTTAAAAAAAGAGCGACAAATGGCAACAAAAATTTTCTCTTCTACTTAAATGTAATAACATTATTAATTAATAATTAGCCTTAATGTTTTCATGGCACTTTTTTGTATCAAACTAAATTAACTTTAGGAAAAAATAAACAATCAATCACTCTGAATCATTATCTTTGGTACAGTCAGCACAGAAAGGTACTATATGTTCTACACAGATATATTTGTTGCAACTCTGGCAGGTGTAGTTCGTCTTACGGTCTTTCTTGGCTGAACATACTTGGCACCGTTTGCGAATATTAGCCTTTTTCGCTGGAGGTTCCTCTATAGATTCACCAAAAAAATTTCCAATTTTCCGTCTCAACTCACGTGGAAGCACTGATACATTTTGGCGAAGTTTTAGGTGTTCCATGACAAGGCTGATACCTAATATTTTTATAAATCGCCTGCGTTTAATTGTTTAGTTGTCGAAAAGGCGTCTTACACCACATTGTACCGTCTTTGCCACGATAAAAGCATGAAGATTCATGGTTTGCGCTTGAAGAACTAGACGAGTTGGATGTACATTGCTCTTCTCGCACATAATTTCTATGCAACAGAGTAGCTAGTGGTGCGTCATCATCATCAGACTCTGAGATATCTTGTTCAGTGTCACTAGAATTACTACGCTCACTCAAGTGATCTTCTTCGTTACACATATCCTGCTCAGACAACTCAGAATCAGAGTCAGACTCTTGTAAAATAGTAAGAATACGCCTTCTTTCTGCCTCTTCTCGATCCATTTTTTACTAAGTACCTACAAAAATAAAAATAAAATACATTAAACTATGTTATTAGCAACAACAACTGTAAACAACAAAAATAAATTAAACATAAAAGGATAAAAACACAGATAATGAGTAAAACAATATGAAAACAAAATGGCGTGAAATTGTTACACTGACTGCGGGGATGGGTCTTACGTACCTTTTTCAACTTTGCGCACCTGTAACTCCCACGGCAGTTGTGCCACGACTAATATGTTGCTTGCGACGCATAGAACAACTCAGTAGCTCCAGCTACTGAGAAGAACGGCAACGTCGCACACACAGTAACAAAACTGAAAGCGAAATAAAACGTCACGGGTCCCATAGACCCAACCCCTATGACGCCGAGTTAAAGTTAACTACTGAATAGAGATTCTTTAACCATACATTTTTGACCTTTTACCGTGACTTGACTAATCATCCTTTATGAATAAACGCCACAGAGTTTAAGGGGTTTATTCATAAACGATGATTTAAGTTAAGTGATGTGCAAACGTCTGTTTAAACAATCGCTAATCACTAGTTCATTTTAAGCAGCGTTTATGAATAAGGAGGATTATATTTTGTTCACACTTGTTATTTTTATTTATTCATACAGGTCAACATACATAATTTCAGTACCTACTATGGGTATGATTTTTAATTTGAGTTAGAAAAATGACAATTCCAGTGTTGCAGGTTTTTTGTTAAAAATAAATAATGATGTGGTATAGTCAGTCTATAAAGTCGTGAAAATAAATGAGGGCGACGCGGTCGTGCATAAAGCAGCCCTGTTAATGTGATTGAAATCATTTTGATACTAGCATATTATTTTGTACTAGAAGCAAAACTGGTTTTATTGAAAACACACGGCACGGTTTGATCTCTGGAGTTTAAATAAAATGAGTAAAATAAAAAATAAAATCTTATTAAAATATAATTTATTATTATATGTTTTAATGTGATTTTACCAATGAAAAGTATTCCAAAACATAAAAATTGCTTTCATCATCTGATTCCAAATATTCTTCGTTAAAAACTATTTTCATTGTCAGCTGCATCACTAACAACGTGTCCGCTACTGCTGTCATCAGCCTGCTATGTTCAATTAAGCGAATAAATAACTCATATACTCGTACAGTATGTTAAGAAAACCCTGTCCGACCCATAAGGATAATAAAGGTTAGGAAAACACATGACCAAATATAATATAAAATTTTACGTAATCATCATAGTACCAATACAAATGAATTTTGAAATAATCTTTTTTTCCCGCGAATTAATTCCAACTTCCCCGAAATTTAGTAATTTTTAAAAAAGTGACAACACCGGTATTATTTCACCACCACGTGCCGCATGCCCTGCCACCCGCCGCCCGCGGAAGGGTGCTTAACGCAGATATATTAAGTTACCTCTTTTTGCGAAATAATATTTATTTTTTTAGGGGGATTTTTTTTAAGTTTAGCCTGGTTTTGTATCCATTAGTAGAATCAGTTATCGATACCTAACAACACCTTCACGGGTCGGACAAGGTTTTCTTAACATACTATATATCTTATAAATGATTTACTTTCACCTTTTCCTGAAAGATTAAAAATAATAATATGTAATTCCTATCAGAAGATGGATAGCACTAACTTTAATTCCCAACATGATATTTCATTTTTAAAATCGCGGTAAATTAAATAACTTAAAATATCAAAACGCACTACAAAATGGTCTGCTTATACCTGAAGTCTAACCTATAAATGCGTTATGTAAACAATTCTTATTTTAGTCTTAAAATCGTTTACTTAGTAAATTTGAAACTTCTAGTAGATAAAAATAAACAGTAACATGATTACATACCTGATTTAGCAATTATTCAAGCATAAATATCTTCCATATATGATTAAATTTGTCCAGCTTGGTGTAGTAATAAACATTGATAATAAACTATAAAAATAATTTCACGGGCTCCACTCCGGTTTGTATTTCTCATATTTAACACATTTCTTCGATGTTTTGTCTAAATAGAGTTGAAAATAATAAAATTTCAATAAACAACAAGTCACAAAACGAATCGATGACTGCCGGTAACATTCGATGTACTTGTACTTACTATAGTATTTATTTATTTATTTCTTTATTATGGTAGGTACTCCAACGATTAATTCACATAAATATAAATTGGTCTTAAATATAAAGTTCTACAGTGAATTTATCAATTATAGGTGTGCACAGCACTTACACATGTAGTTAGCATAAGTTTGATAAGTAATTCAAGCGATTACAACAAATAAAATTAATAATAATAAAATCAAATGAGTTATTCGAGAAATATGTTTTAAATGTCATACAATCAAATGAACAAAATAAAATAAATTGAATTACAATAATTACATTGATTAAAAAGTTGAGACAAGCGCAGAATTAACATAAATGACGGAATTGAGACAAAAGTCAACTATCAGCAATCTGCAAGTTGTTGCAAAAGATGCTTGATGATGCGAAATTGAACCAGGGTGTTAGAAAAGATGACGATGGTATCGGTGCAAGAGTGGATTTCATTATACGTCCTCATCAAACTGTGCAATGGTGCTGAACGCCCGAGGTTGGTTCGAATTATAGTTGGTGTTGGTGTAAACACATCTCATTTACGATCGGGCCTAGGTTGGCTACTACGGGGAACAGACACATTTATGCCTTCCAAAATTCTTGGAACATGTATTTGACCGTTTATAATTTTGAAGAGCATAATTAGATCCATCAGTTTTCTGCGGTTTTCAAGAGATGTCAGGTTGAAGTAACTCAATCTTTCAGGGTAATGGGATGTGTTCGGGCAGGTGATAGATTTATAACGCAGGTACCTAGTGAAACCTTTTTGGATGCGTTCGACTCGATCGATATGAACCCGGTAGATAGGATTCCACATCTGCGATGCATAATCGAGAACACTTCTAACGAGCGTGAAGTAGAGGAGTTTGAGGGTGTGAATAGAAGTAAAATCGTGGCAGACAAGTTTCAGAAATCCCAAAATCTTAGTTGCCTTTTTGACAACATTTTCTATATGTGGAATGAAAGTTATCTGACTGTCCAGCCAGACTCCCAGACCGCGAATTGTGTTAACCTTCTGCAATGCCTTACCATTCAGTGAATATGAGGAGCGAAAGGTATTTCTTTTTTTTTTTTTTTTTTGTGGAGGTCATTTGTTTATAGTTTTCGACGTTAAGGATCATTCGGTTCTTTAAGCACTTTTGCAATGAACACTTTTGCAACCAATTTTGCACTGAGTTTAGGTCCTCCTGCAGCAAGGATATGTCTTTAATTGAGTTTATTTTCCTATAAAACTTTACATCGTTTGCAAAGAATGAACATTCACTGTGCTTGATGCAGTTCACTATGTCGTTGGCAAATACAAGGAACAATATCGGACCCATATGGGAGCCTTGTGGATCTCAAGAGGTGGAGTATTAGAAAGGTGACTGATGCCGCTTTACTACGACCTTTGGTTTTCTTTCAGTCAAATAAGACTCAAACCATTGAAGAAGTTGTCCAATTTTTATAATCGAGGTATGAAAGTTTGTGAAGTAGGATTTGGTGGTCTACCTTGTCAAAGGCGCTACTGAAGTCTGTGTACATGGAGTCGACTTGTGCGCGACAATCGACAAGTTTACTTAGGTCATTGACATGAAGAGCTAGGTTCATCGTGGTGGATCTTTGGGTAGAGAATCCATGTTGTTGGGGAGCTAGCTCCATTTTGAAATATGAAGTTAAAATAAGCCACATGAGGGATTCAAAGACTTTAGAAAACACAGATAAAATTGATATTGGCCGGTAATTTTGAACGTTCGTTGCTTCGCCTTCTTTAAAAATTGCACTACATGAGCATTTTTCCATTCAGAAGGGAATTGTACTGTTTTGATTGAGTGGTTCAAAATGATTTTTAGTGGTAAGGCTACTCCACTAAGGTACTACTACCGCACAGTTCTTAAAAAACAATGGCGGAAAAGCATCCGGTCCCGGACCCTTACATACATTAAGTTTTTTAAGGACTTTAAACACATCTGTTTCGGAAAATGTAATCCGATTCAAGCTGTTTTGGGGATACTTGTGATTTGTCTCTAATGTAACATGTGTCATTTTATCTGATGGGGTGAAAGTTGAAGAGAAGTGGGCAGCGAAGAGCTTGCAAACGTCGTCCCCGGTGGTGGCTTTGATTTTTATTTTGTTTAGATTTTATTTTGCGTTTGATTAGTCTTCGATTTTTTTGCTTTTACAAATGACCAAAAGACTTAAGGATTTTGTGATATGCTCTTCTCGATTTTTCTGACGTAATCTCTGTAGTTACTTTTAACCATAATATCTACTCTTTCGCCTAACAAGCGGTATTCGTAGTTGTCACGGGGATTACAATATTTTAAACCGTATCCTAAGTAATTCCATTTCAGTTAAAAGTTTAATAAGGCTCTTTGGTACCGACTGCGTGAAGCTTTAGTTTCTGACGCGATCTCATCCGTTATATTATGAAGATGCTTGTATAATACCTCCATCATTCTATCGACATCTGCACTCTCGGGCAAGCACACAGACCAGTTGACCTGTTTTATCCGCTTACTTAACAATGTATAGTTCGCAACACGGTAATTATTTATTTTTATTTATTTTATTTATGTTAATACGGCTTTCATAAGCCAATTACATTAACATACATACAAAATTAAATAACACAAAAAAATACATAAATACATAATAAAATTCAAATAATAATATAAATCATAACATATACAGAAAAAAGAGAAAAAAAAACAAATAAAAAAAAAAACAAATCAGAGGAACAATAAAAACGGTAATAATAACACAGTAAACGAACTAATTAAGTTTTGTTTTCGCAGAACGCTAAGCAAGCGCTCATTAAAATTTTTAATTCATCTGCGAATATATCACAGTTCGGATTAGCTTCCATGAGGCTATTCAGCGCGGAAAGAACGCGAGGAATAGGGGATGACGCACGGGCTACCGTGCGACATGTAGGCACAGCTAGCAGACGGTGTCTGGGGACACGGAGATAGTTACCAGGAACGTGAAAACGAATCAGCTCATTGAGGAGATCACTGGCATCTGTTGTCCCTCTACAGATTTTTAACATGATTTTCGTTTGGTCATATGCTCTCCTAGTTTCTAACATATTATACCCTAAACATCCTGCGATAAATTTAGTTGGGTATAAATATGGATAATATCCAAAACTGATTTTATATAGGAATCTCAAAAATGCCTTTTGAACTTTTTCAAGTAACAATGCGTAAGTAGCCTCATGTGGATTCCAGACGCAGGAGCTCGCCTCCAACTTACTTCTAACAAGAGTGCTGTACAAGAGTCGCACGACATGTCCGTTCCGAAAATCGCGCGAGTTTCTGAGGACAAATCCAAGTCTTTTAAAGGACTCTTTAGCAACGGTGACAATATGATCGTGAAATGTCATCCCCCGGTCAAACACGACACCCAGGTCTTTTATAGTTGTTGCCCTTGTTATAATAGTGTCATTTATTTTATATTCAAAGTCAATTGGATGTCGAATCCGTCCAAAAGTCACGACATAACACTTAGAAGAATTGTATGCCATCCCATTAGACATCCCCCAATTGTAAACTGCATCTATGTCTCTCTGTATAGCCTCACAATCCGATATAGTGTTGACAGAAGCGTACAATTTAAGGTCATCCGCATACAGAAGACATTTAGCATGTTTGGGAATAGTCGGCAAATCATTAACCATCAGAAGAAACAATAACGGCCCGAGGATTGATCCCTGACTTACACCTGAACGAGTGTGGTAGGCACTGGACTCATAAATTCCTAACCTAACAAACTGCTGGCGGTCGCGAAGATAATCAGCCAGCAGATGCAGAAGGCCAGGACAAAATCCTATGGCGCTAAGCTTTGCAAGCAAGATGTCATTATTTACTCGATCAAAAGCTTTCTGAAAGTCAAAGTACAACACATCCACTTGGCGTCGCTCGTCAAGCTGCACAGTAATATATTCAGTTAAAGTCAGCAAGTTAGTCTCCACGGATCTCCCGCGTCTAAAGCCATGCTGAGCTTCACTTAGATATTTTTCTACTTGAGCGTATATTAATTTGTGGAGGACATTTTGAAATACTTTTGCTGGTGAGGATAATATTGCAATGGGCCGGTATTCTTCAACTTCCACTTTATTGGAAGTTTTAGGTATCGGCGTTACACGTGAGATTTTCCATTGATGTGGATATAAACCTGTTTTTAAGGATAAATTAAATATATAACATAAAGGAGTAGCGAACGATAATTTCAGATGTTTTAAAACTACTGGTGGTATGCTGTCCGGACCTATCGAGGTACTAGATTTTAATTTATTTATTCCATATACAACGTCCTCGGAAGCAAAGTGAAAGATGTTTATGTAATTGCTATTATAACCAGTGTCACTACTGTATTATATTTTACGGAGTGTTTACATTTAAGTGTAGTATGTGACATATCTTTTATGATAATTTGTAATGGTGGATGATGAGAATCAACAGCTGACAAGGGGGTTCTACAATCATGAACAAATCCACCAGGAAAGTTAGACAATACTAGATCAAGGGATTTACCAAGATGATTTTTTACAGGGTTTAATTGCTCAATATTATTTAGGGACAGGCAGTATATTAACGAGTGACCCAGTGGGATATTATAGTCATTTAATGAACCCAAGGTTGTAGTCACCAGCTATTATAGTTTAATCTCCAGTAGTGTCGATAACCATCGTAACTTTATCCAAAAACGAGTCTAGTGGATTGTTGTACGGGTGGTGTTAGGTAAACAGCACAGATGTTGAAGCGTTGGATCTTTTTACCATTTGTGATTTTTAAACTCACCCATAATTCTTCATAGTCTGTCTGGAATTGTGTCATGGGAACGGACCCAATAGACTTTAGTACAGCTATAAGCACACCTCCATCCTTTTTTCCCTTGCTTTTGTTGAGGCCCTGTCCCTGCGGTAGATATTGTACCTACAGTCAAATATTTCCCCGTCGTGAATACTGTCATCTAACCATGTTTCTATCCCTATAATAATGTCGTAGATATTGTTTTGTGCGTTTATTCAATTCAATTTGGTTTTCATTCCTCTAAAATTTTGATAGTAAATATTGAATGCGATAGTTTACTTCAGGGTTTTGTGTAGGCAGTTCCATCATTTCAATTAAAGCAGTCCAGATGCTTCTAAAGTGCGTATTTGCTTGGCTGGCATACCATCGTCTTTTCAAATAAGGATACGTCCATCGCGCACCCATACGTATTTGTAGCCTTTTTCTCATGCTGCTTTCCTGGTTGCTGCGTGAATTTCTTTGTTAAGAGGAGATAAGTGCTCGGATTCGAATACTGGCTTCTTTGGGCCACCTTAGACCAACAGACTCTAGCTTTTCTTCGGGTTGCTCTTTGTTAAAGTTCACAACAGATGTTAAGATTTCATCTTTTGCAGAGATGCTGCTCAGCTTAACAATCACGGTTCTGGAATTATTGTTCTGAGGATCCAATTTTCAGACACGCACAGCTGATATAATCTATATCATCTGATTCTTTAATGATGCTAGAGACCGTCTTTCCAAGTTGCATCACAGTTTTGACCAGGTTCTCAGATTTATTCTCCTGTATTCCGTTGACTTCTACCTTTTGTTAACGTCAGTTTTGCACGAGTAAATTTACTCTTAAAAATAGATCCGAGACAAACTTCTCGAGGGAAATGTTTTTCTTCTTTAGTTCTACGTTTGTGGTACTACAGTTGTCAAGTTCATTTCTCATTTAGTCGAACTTGTTTCTCATAAATTGAACCGATATTTCTAGTTTTTTATAAGTGCCAAGGCTTTTTACGCTTACACTTGTCAAACATACACTGTGATACACAAATGAACAATATTACGATAGTTAGTTAATAGTCTTTAAAACACGTGATAATTCTTCGCGCACTGCACCGAGTGATTGCCGCTTTGTAAAACTTGAGTTTTTAGGAAAAAATAAGGGAATAATACACTGATGTTAAGTTTTGAGAATATAAAAATTTAGGACAGTACTTACTTAACTGCTACGGATCGCGTTCCATAATGATCATGGACCAAAAATCCGTTTATATTTGAAATAATGATAAAAAAATTATTATAGTAGGTTGATTAACAGTGTTTATTGTTTTCGATAGAATACAAAGGGGATTTTTTTCTTAAAAATCATATCATCCATATGCAATCAATTTCAATCTCATCATCAATTTATTATTCTGGCATTACTGTAATCTAGAGCGGAAATTTTCGATAAAAGCTTCATAATTTTTTTGTTGTGTTGTTTTAGATTTATGTGCGAATACGATCCTTTTATTCGTCAACTGGGTTGGTGTCGTAAACTTTAGCCTTAAGATATCCCCAAAGAAAAAACCCATTGGGGATAGATCCGAGCTACGAGGCGGCTAGTCAATGTCCTCTCTTTTCGGTATGACTTTCGGGTCAAAAAAGTCTTAAGCTGCCCTTGACGATTCATTACATGTATACTTATATATGTACAGTCAACTCTCGTTAATTTGAACGTATTTTTGAACCGAATAAAAATAGTATGGACTATCATGAAGAAATGAATTCCGAGTGTTTTAAAGAATGACGTAAAGCATTTTGGCAAATTTAAAGCCAAATGCGGTGCTGGTATTAGATAATGCACCGTACCATTCTAGAAAAGTCGAGCATATCCTCACTTCAAACTGACGGAAGGCTGATATTATTCAGTGGTTGGATGACAAATAAATTAATTATCAATCAGCAATAGTAAAGGCTCAATTAATGGAACTAGTAAAGGTACAAAAAACTAATTACGAACTTTATACTGTGGAAGAATTGGCCGCTGAATACGGTGTCACAATCCTGCATCTGCCCCGCTATCACTATGAGCTCACTCCAATAGAGTTAGTTTGGGCTCAAGCAAAGAGGTACGTCGTCAAGAACAGTAAAACACTTAAAATAAAAGACGTAAAAAATATTTGAGGAAGGCCTGAAGGAGGTGACACTGGAAAATTGGAGAAAGTGCATCAATCATGCCATAAAAGTTGAAGACTAAATGTGTCAACTCGACCACATCATGGATTCATTAATTATAAATATAACTGATTCAATAAAAAGTAAAGAATAAAAACGTATAAAATAATTTGTATTGTTTTACTTAATTCCTCTGAATCTCTTTAAACATTTTTCCCCAGCTCTTGTAATAATGTTTTAGTGAGTTTAATATGCTGGTGTAGCGGTACCTACAAACGTCACACGGAACAATGAGTCATACTGACGTCACACGAATTTTACATCTCGCAATCGAGTTTACCGTGCAATAAGCATATATACAATTTCCCAATTTCAACCGTTGGGCAAATGCCCACTAGACATAACACCCGTCTGGTCGGAGGATCCTCCCTTTTCTATGGAGGATGAGTGAACTTTACACCCTGTTCCTCATGCCTCCACAGTGGTAGGGTCTATATTTCTAAAATCATATTATTAAATACGGTGTGTATTACATATTTACAATAAAAAAACCGCTTTGATGCCTAATAAAATAATGCATGACTAAATGTCTAAGTCTATTGATTACCGAACATCACTATTGTAGCAGGTCACCCTTTTTCATATCAGTGAAAGTTGCTCTTGTCATTTTTTTGACTCAAATTAAAAATCCCACTATAGATGCAGCTGTTCTGATAATTTTCCAGTACACCAGGACTCATTATTCATCCACAATCAGCTCACAGACACAGCCCTCAATTTAAACGCTTATTTTTGATGATTTAGCGACATTTTAGCATTGGAAACTGTACCTACGCTAAATGATATTACTTTTTCCTACTTAACACTGCACATTTTAATATAATATAATTTTCGATTACATTATTACAACAACATTTACAATATTGTGACAGTTTTTGACAACGGTGTTGATTATGTCACCATAAACTCCTTCAAATTTAAAATAATGAAATTTTATCTTGGCATGATTTTGAAATATTAATTTCGCCTTAAAGACGTTCTGAGAGGCTTTATGAAAAATTCATGCAGAGCTATGGGCAGTTGAGGTGTGGCTTCCAATAAAGAAGCTTCTATTAGAGGAGTTGATTAACAATACTGTCGGCCATCTCGACTGTCCTGAGGCCTCTAAAGTTAGACCATTGCTGAGGCTGTCTCGACTCTTCAGCAGCTTTTAACTGGGGCCGTTACTACAACCGTCTTCAGAGCCTCCTACGGTCTCTAAGTTTGGCCGTTACTGCGACCGTCTCCAGAGGAGTCTGCGGCCTCCGAGAGGTCATTGCTGAAATCAAAAGTCATTTATTCAAATTAGGCTGAGAATCAGTACTTCTTTAACGTCAATATTACATAAGACAGTCCCCGCACAGCGCCACTTACTAGTGCTTCCGCTGGGAAGAAGAAGTGACGGAAAAACTCCCCAGCAGCACAGCTGTGTGTTCATATACAAAAACAGATGACTTTATACAATGATATCTATAGTAGTGAATACAAGAAACACAATATAAAATAAAATTATTTACCATATGCCAGCTAGCCACACCAAAATACCAGCAAAGCCAAAAAAAAAACAATAAAATATCATTAAAATAGAAATATAATAAATAAGTAAAAACTTAGGACCTAAATAAAGTAGTATAAAGTATACAACATGTACTTTTTTATATCAGTTTTTTTCTTGTAATTAATTTTTTATCGGAATTAATTACTCTCTTATTAGTTTTTTTTTTTCAATCAAATGTTAGCTTGTTTCAAGGTTTGTTCAAATCAAATCGTTTATTATGCAAGTAGGATCACTGATACACGTCATATTTTTTTAAACTAGCTGGAGCCGGCATTTTCTAACTGACTACCTCTGAAAGGAAAAGCCGAAACAAACTCAGGGATTATCATCTTTTTTCAAGTTCATAAATTCATAGATTTTTTTTTATCATAATTATGTCGCCAAAATAAAAATCAAGCAATGTATTGCTGTTTCCTCTAAAAGAACATTTTTTCCACAGGTATAAGCTAATCATTATTGCCTTGCGTTAGATCATTATCGTCATAATCACGTGGGGCCAGTGCGATGTCACGTGTCTTCAAATTATAAATTCTAGAACATGCGCATCTTGGCGATGTTTTCAGAGAAGGAGCAGGGGTATTGAAACAATTTGCATAAAGTATAGTGCCTGTAGATTTGAAGCTACGAGTAACGGACAACTTCATAAGTCACGGCTGACGTACATTACAAATCTATATAATAGATCGTATATTAGTTAAAACATAAGTATGCACACACACGGTATGTGAGATGTTACAAAGAATTATTATACTGTCATGTTTTGCCTTAATGGCGTAGATAAATAAATTTACTAACTGTAGACCTTCCTTAATGTTTCAGGTAAATGTGGACATCCATGCAGAGGTCGATCAAGATGGAGTTCATACAACAAAGCTACAGATTTTTGCACTGTGACGACGCACTACTTGGTATCGAATACAATAGAATAGAATATTCTTTACTATGTACAACATATAGATTACAGAAACATAAATATAAAGATTTTACAAAGGGTGATATAATGGGCGGTCTTATCGCTAAGAGCGATCTTTTACAGACATCATTTATATTGTACGATTATTTCACACATTGCAATTGATACACCTTAGAGGTGAGATTCGTCTGACAAATTAAAGGAAAGTGTTAGAAGTATCACAGTATGCGTTTTTATACATATTTTTTTCAATAAATAAAAAAAATCAATACTCGTGAAATCGCGGTGCGCAGCTATTAATTATTATTTTTATACAGGAATAATGTCATCTGGAGCAGCGTCCTAATAAAAAACACCAAAATATTTTTATTGTTTAAAAATGTTGCCCCTCACTAGGAATTTCCCCTGTATCGTGGGTACGTTTACAAACATATAAACTCACAAACACAAACGGCGACACGGTTAGCGTAGTGGTTAAATGTTTGACTGCTGCACGCAGCGCAGGTTTGATTCCCGCATGGAACAAATATTTGTATGACCTACAAGTAGTTGTTCCGGGTCTGGCTGTTTGTGTGCACACATGGCAAAATATCATGAAATTTGATGTCACCGATCTTGGATTTTAAAAATGACGTCATTTTCGTGATCAGCACCCTCAAAAACAATTGTTACGACATCCGTGTCAAAATATCACAAAAATTGGTGTCGGCCGCGTCGTCGTAACGAACTATTTTGTATTTTATAATTCTAAATCTTATAGAAGACCTATTTCAGAGTGAAAATCAATCGCAAGTTTAGCACATCGCGGCAATCATTAACTTGTCAAATGTATAGAACTGAGTTCTCGCCCTGCAATATGCATGGCCTTTTTGAAAATCTATAAATTGTTATCAAAAAATGTAGTCACACGCATGCAAACTCACCGTGCCGAACTGAAGCGACGTTAGATGGTGCATGGCTTTCAACTTCAACACCGTACGACTGTGCCGGTTTGGACTGGAAGTATCATGTTATTTTTGTTTTTTTTTAATAATTATAAACTAGCGCTTGAACGCAATCCCGCCTGATAGTAAGCAGTGATGCGATCGTTGATGGAAAAGCGCGCTAGTTTATTAAGTGCCTATTCACTCAGAAAAAATGAGCGAATAGGATGGAAGACGGCAGTTGAGCGAGGTGATGCAATGTTAAATCCAACAACACGATGGAATTTCTGGATTCGGTATCCACGCTCAAGGCCCGCGATAGAAGCTGTGCATAGCAATGACATAAAAAAAAAACTAAAGTAAAAACAAACAGCCAGACCCGGAACTATTACTTGTAGGTTATACAAATATTTGTTCCAATAAGTATTGCTATTATTTCCAGTTTTTACAATAACAAGCGAAATAATCCGCTCACTAACAAGTCTGTCGTCTCTCCACAATTCTTCCGCCGCTCCACAACTCCTCCGCACAGCCGCACCACACCGCCGCACCGCACCGCCGCACCACACCGCCGCACCACACCGCCTCGACGCATTTATTTTCCTTTTATTCAAAGCGTTTACTCCAACTCAATTACTTTGCAACGAGTCGCAGCGTTTAGTGTTAGTTCCATTTATTTTCCTCGCGTATTAAATTGTTTAAGTATATAAAAATGTGGCGCTTATTATCCGGTTATTCGTGTGTCGTAAAGTGGATTTAAGGGCACATAATTGCCTGCTAGGGACGCGGTATGCTAGAAAATGATACTGTGGTCCCTCCTGCACAGGCAAATGAAGGAACAATTGGAGGGTGGTGGGTTTTAGTCAGTAAAAGACTAACACATTCTTTTACCCCGCCCAGTGTGGGAGAGGTTATTTGATGATTTCTCACTCAAAACAAAGAGGATGTACGATTGTCTGTAAGTTTCTAGCGCACCGTTTTAAACATAACAAGTAGAGTATAAAGACTGCGAATTGCCTAGAATATGTTATTTCCTATTTATGAAGACTGTAAGGATTTTGTTCGTGTTGCTCCCAAAATATTACTGCAATAATAAATATATTCCTTTTTTCCTGTTGCACCGGTACGGGTTTCGGTAACAACTAACCTACTCTGTTTTCTCACATTATGCCTGACTATAAACCAACCGTGTTCCCCACATACATTACCTGAATAAACGAAACTTTTACCAACAAAATTGATCCACAACAGGTATCGCGTAGGATCGCAAATAAGTCAAGATAAACCTCGAGCTCGTACAAAGCGCGTAGGGGCTTCGGAAAAACTGCAAAATGTAACGTTCTTTGTGCTGACTTCACACGTCAGTATCAGGTGCTTGTCTGACGTCATACAGTAGGCTACAATGCGTCCTTTGTGGCGTTTCACCGTCATGCTAAGCAGATTTTCATTCTGTGTTGACGTGTGAAAGATGTCAGGAACGAAAAGATAAAAAATAACTAAATTTTTTAACATTGCTCTAGTTCTGACACGAATAGGAGATAAATATCCTCGCATGATACAGCCTTATCTGTGATGGACCAGATACCAGGCAAGACAAAGATGTTAAAAGACGAATTCAAAATACCAGGAAGATGTACAGATTCTTTAGAGAACATGGAATGTAGTCTTTTTATATCAGTGAAAAGAAAACTCCGGCTGATGACCGGCCATGTCGTGCGAATGCACTTGTATTGATGGGCAAAATAAATACATAAATTAACGAATAATGGAGTGCAACCAATCAACTTTAAAAAAATGTCATTATTAAGTGTTAGGTGAAGTGAGCTTTTAATTAATTCAATTAGAATCACAAAAAGAGGTGCGTATGACTGATCTGGAAAGATCAGAATAATACATATATTTTGGCTAATATAATAGAGGTACCGATATTGGGGGATACACACTTCTAAAATGAAAAGAGTTGCGTGAACAATAATTTCTGACAATTGAACTGGTTATGATGTTTTGCAAATTATGCGATTGCATTGCGATTCACTATCAATAGAATAGAATAAAATCGAGATAGTTATGAAGTTTAAATTTAAAGAGATGACGTAATTCTGTTGGCGCTATAACAACGCATACTAAAAACAGAATAAAATTGATATTTAATGGGAATAACATACAACAGAGATGATGATTAGAGATAATGGTACGGAACCTTTCATGTGTGGAATCGCAGTGTATGTTATTCTCTGAGTTCAGTCGACACTCCTGCCGAGTGTGAGGTCCTTAGCGATGGTAGCTTAGTTTCCGGTTACGCGCTGATACCATGATAATACCAACTCGAAGGCACGCGTCCAAAACAAATTACCGAAGCTCTCTGTTTAAAACAGGAACATTGTTCAGCGAAATAAAGCTAATTGTTCTAAAACACAAACTATCGTTGTTTCAATCTCGCACTTTGCATAACTTCCACATTTTGTGGCCGTTCCTCCCGACGTTGTATTTTCTTTGAAAGATTTTCTATACAAACTTTTATTCATTAAAATTCCGCTACAAATTCGATATCATCAAACAGTTTAATACATACATTGTCCTCGAAGGATTTCGTGATACAAAATAAAGCCTTTAATGGACCGAGAAAAAATAAAATATTCGATGGACTCCAGAGAGTTCAACTGTCGACACTTGTTTACGTCGTTTAAGTGAGTCTCGTACACCACATTCCTCTCCATTAGGCATCGGGATAAGGTGTGCGGTGGACAGAGACAGGGCTATAGGTGCATGATTAGTGCAAAAAGGAAGGGTAATGGCGATATTTATCGCCGGTCAAACGTTAGCCAGGCAATATTGTCTTATTCGCATTCCCCCCGCGAGCAGGCTTCCGTTATAAGACTCCACAGAGTAAGAAAGCAAGAGCAATTTTATTATAGCGCATCAGTCTGTATTGTGATTTTGTCTGCAATAAAGGCTTTTTTTTTATTAAATTATAAACTAGCGCTTGACCGCAATCCCGCCTGATGGTAAGCAGTGACGCAATCGTTGATGGCAAAGCGCACTAGTATCTTAAGAGCCTATTCAATCTAGCCTTGAAGATACTCACATTGTAGTCCGACGGAAACACTGCCGCTGGCAAATTGTTCCAGTCCCTCGATGTACACGGTATAAGGGAGGAAGCGTAACGCTTCGTCCGGATCATAGTGGTGTTAACAACATAAGGGTGGAAACTCGCCGTACGACGGGTCGTCCGATGGTGGAACGGAGATGGGGGAATTAAATCATGCAATTCCCTCGCACACTCCCCAAAATGTATCCTATAGAACACCGAAAGGCTGGCTACTCTACGCCTGTGCTCTAGGCTTTGGAGACCATCTCGAGTTAAATCAGGGTCACCCTCTTCGTACGCTTCTCCATTGAATCCAAAGTGGGTGGCAGGGTCGTTAGCCTTACTATAGGAATCACTTTGGTTTTCAAAGTTTTCAATTCAAAGTTGAGGCTGGGTGGTAACACGATTGTTGCCTTTACAAGTTCAAACTGGGGGTCCGAATTTATTATCGACTAGCGGTCGCAAGCGACTTCGTTCTCGTGGCTTAGTTATGCTCCGCTCCTATTGATCGCAGCATGATGTTATACAGCCTAAAGCCTTCCTGGATTAACGGGCTATCGAACTCAAAAAGAATTTTTCAAATCGGACCAATAATTTCTAAGATTAGCGCGTTCAAATAAACAAACAATCAAAAAAACTCTTCAGCTTTATATTATATTAGTATAGATGATCGATTTCATTTACGAAATTTTTAAAAGGCTAATAATTGTGATGAAAGTATGAATGCGACTGAAACACAAGGTTTCAGAAGTATATATGCTCGCTTTTGTTACTTAAAACCAAATTCGTGTTAATAATTAAATAAACATTACATCAAATGCGGCTTACAAATTCTTTAAAAAAAAAATGTCTTACTGGTATCTGCTACACTGTAGTCATTCCACCGTGCAGTACAATACTCGGTATATTGATTGGTACATATTAAATAAATCTGAATGTCCCGACCAGTGTTTTACTAATACCGGTAATACTAGTCTTGATCTAGTTGGAAAGTAACTTGTTGGGATACTGATTGTCTGGGAAAATATAGTATTGCTTTAATCTAGATTCGAACTGGATCTACATGTTTCACTTTGTGTTTTATTGAACACATTGGCTTTTAGAATGTTAGTTTTCGTTGGCGAAAAATTGTGACGTTAATGAGGTATAAGTACCTTGCGTCATAATGTTTGCCTAATAATAGATATAATGGTAGATGACTTGTACTATCGAGAAAAATAATATGTCAAATTGATATTTGACATACAATACACCGTCAATTTAAGTTGATATTTGTTAAACTACTCATAACCCGGAATTACCTAAGACTTTTTCGTTTGTGTATTAAATAACATTAGGCTTCATTTGCGAATATTTGGTAACAATAATAAGTTAAGCTGCAGGAGTTATAGGAACCGTCTTTTGTAATTCTGACGTTTGAAAAGTGTTGATTCTTAGCCTAATAAAATCAAAATTTTGAATACCATATAATTTTTGTTGAATTGTTGATCAGACCTTCAGCCCGAGCGTGTCAAGTGTTGTATTATCAAAAGTGATATTTTTTTGTTAAATTTATAATCTAAATTGCGTTTAGTAATTTTAGTTTCTATTTATTGTAAAATCAATTTTAAAGACTAGAAATGACGTGTCATGTTTATTGTTTAATGTGATAACGTAACAAAACATAACTGGCTAGCAAGTTAATATAGGAACATGTACACAATGATATTAAAAATAATCAAAACTATAGTTTGTAGCATCATCTTAATACAAATCATTATCATTACAGTCCAAGGCGCAATGACGCCAAGCCAAGCACCACTCGATTAAATATCAATGACACGCGACAGTCGAGTTACTGACGCGAGTACTGCTGATAGCGTTATTATTGGTAGTTTAGATAGAGATTATTGTTACATTCTATTCTATTCTATTTTTATTTATTGCAAGTGAAGCCGACGTCGACTATTCTGCTAATGTCAAAAGTGGATTGGAGAAGCAAAAGTGTACATAAACAAATAATAATAATAAAAAATAATGTTACATTCATTTGTGGGATTATTTTAGTGGTATTATGCGATTTAACTTCTTGTGGGCTTGCAGATACACTGAAGTAAATTGTTTAATAAATAGAAAGAAAGAAAGAAAGAAAGAAAGAAAGAAAAAAATATTCTGCACAAACAAAACGCACCTTACAACTAAATACAATAAAATATCAAACAAAATACAGGAAAAGAAAAAAAAAAATAACATGCAAAACAGAGTTATAGTGCGTTTCATCTAATAGTTCTCCAACTTAAATTGTCCATATTTATTGCATATTCAAATCACAACTATCATTATTTGATGATTGTATGACGTAGTGTGTCACTTTGGTAAACATTTAATTCCTTTAGCCGTACTTAACGTGGTGATTACAGATTTAACATGCCTCTGAATAAAGCAGTAAATATGCTGTTTTAATCTTATCCCCAAATCAAATCAAAAGCTAATTAACGGATCAGTTTTCTTCTCTGGTGTATAAAAGTTGAATAAATCTATTGACCTGTGTCCACTGTTGAAGGATTAACCAGACACCGAAAAACTTGAACTTTTTGATTCTTGCCATAGAAATAACCAATTAACAACCCAAAATAGAAGAAGAAAGGGTTGTTAATCCCAACGCTCGAAAATTAGACACTCAGTCAACACATAAACCGACACAACGGTAGCACGTTGCTCTAAAAATCTCCTAGCCAATAAAACTAAAGCGATAGCCCTATCAGCTGGAGCGTACTCTTAGCTACGAAAACTAAAAATCTCCTACCCAATAAAACTAAAGCGATAGCTCTATCAGCTGGAGCGTACTCTTAGCTACGAAAACAAAAATCTCCTACCCCAATAAAACTAAAGCGATAGCCCTATCAGCTGGAGCATACTCCTAGCTACGAAAACTAAAAATCTCCTAGCCAATAAAACTAAAGCGATAGCCCTATCAGCTGGAGCGTACTCTTAGCTACGAAAACTAAAAATCTCCTAGCCAATAAAACTAAAGCGATAGCCCTATCAGCTGGAGCGTACTCTTAGCTACGAAAACTAAAAATCTCCTACCCCAATAAAACTAAAGCAATAGCCCTATCAGCTGGAGCATACTCCTAGCTACGAAAAATAAAAATCTCCTAGCCAATAAAACTAAAGCGATAGCCCTATCAGCTGGAGCGTACTCTTAGCTACGAAAACTAAAAATCTCCTAGCCAATAAAACTAAAGCGATAGCCCTATCAGCTGGAGCATACTCCTAGCTACGAAAACTAAAAATCTCCTAGCCAATAAAACTAAAGCGATAGCCCTATCAGCTGGAGCATACTCCTAGCTACGAAAACTAAAAAACTCCTAGCCAATAAAACTAAAGCGATAGCCCTATCAGCTGGAGCATACTCCTAGCTACGAAAACTAAAAATCTCCTAGCCAATAAAACTAAAGCGATAGCCCTATCAGCTGGAGCGTACTCTTAGCTACGAAAAATAAGACATAAATCACACTGAACAGCTAACAGTACCCTCGATAAATATAAATAGCGTATTGATACCGTAAAGATGGCTCCCAGTCTGCACCTTGCCTACTCCGAGCCCCTAAACGAACTATCGCGAGATATTTTGAGCCGATAGTTGTGGCCCATTCCGTGCGATTGTCGAGTGGGGAATAAGATGTGATTCTTATTTCTGAAGGGTTCTTTTAGCAACGGTTTGACCGTGAAAGAGGTTTTTAATATGTTTTGTAGGGTTACGGTTCGCTTGTAAGTTACAATCTTCTGTTTAGGTAAAGATGGGAACATTCTTCAAGTGCACACATGTGAACACATGTTCACAATATGTTCCTAGGTAGTGACAAATACATACTGAGGTACTAGTGGTCCATGGAGATGAGCAATGACTGTATTTTATCAAGGGGTATTGTATGAGCACAATGTACTTGCTGTAAAGCATCTATTTGTTGGGTTATTTTAATTTCTGAATTGTTGTATTTTTTTTTTTTGTGTTTTCCATAATGGACGCTCTCAGCGTACAATATATTTCTGCATCGTTCTCACACAGTTGATTTCCACATGAATGATGTAAGCAAATATTTGTATCAATAGCTTAATAATTTAAAAGAGTGTCCATGGAGTTTCTTGCCCGTTCTTCTCCATAGGTACCTACTCTTTGGAATGGGCGACTAGCTTGGCTTAGATTAGACGTCGACCCCTTAGTTGGGAAAAGACTAGACAGGTGATGGTGATGATGTGATGGGTGAAAGATAACCACTCTAACGAAGCATGCGCAACCTATTTATATATTTATACTTATAAAAACGAAAACCTTCTTCCTATAGCAGAAATTACGTAACGCTCACTCCTTTGGCGGATTATTTAGTAAATAATCCGTCTTTTATACCTTACTGTTCTCTTGAGCTTTACCTCATGCGAGACAAAGCGGACTAAACTAAAGAAAAAATTTTAAAATTTTTACTAGCCCCTATGTAATGTCAATTAAAATAGTATAATAAACTACCAGACACAATAAAGGAAGAAGAAAAGTTAAATATATTATAAACAAATTTTAAAAAATTCTAATAAACAAATGTTACTACACTATAAATGAATATCTTAGCGATAAAAACAAAGAATTTAAATTAAAATTTAATATATAATTGATTATACTTATCTTAAACATACTACAAAAATACCGTCTGAAACGTTATAATTATTCATAATTTAAACACAGATATACAAATAAGGAAATAAATAAATTAAGTAAAATTAGTCAGATACCAAAGATCTCCGTATATATTTTATTTATTATTAAATTAAATTGCAATATAATTATATTATTTTAAGATATTCAAACAGAGTTTCCTCTCTCCTGTTACCCTATTTTGCTGTGCCCTACCTGTACCTGTGTCCATAATTGATCTCACATAAATTGTTACCACCCTTTTATAAACTTATGGTAAAGCAATAAAGATATTGAGTATTGAGTATTGACTTATCCTTTGTATTGATTAATATGGAATAAATCAACATCATCGTCATCATCTCAGAGTTAATCCCAGACTTTTTCAGCTTTGGAGTCTGAGATCCGCTTTACTAGTCTAACTGCTGATTTTGGATTAACTTCAGTATTTTCCGTGAAGCGACTGTCGTCTGACCTCCACAACCCGAAGGCGATATCGAAGCATTGCATTTAGACCAATTGTTGGACTTTTGATGGCTCCAACAAAATGACCGCCATTAGATGTTCGTATGGTAACTGGGACCAACGGCTTAAAATTTTCAGTTCCCAATGTCACTATTTGAATTTCTCTTAAGTACTCATTTATTTTTCTTTCCACTTGTGTAAAGCACAAATCTCTCTTAGCTTTCCAACTAATACTTTATTAAGTATATCCATATCGTTGAATAAATTATTAGCGCAGTTCATCGCATTTGACAGAATTTATATTAAACCTATTTAATAAAAGCTCGTCGCAAGATTTAAGTATTCGTATTTACTCAGTGTGAAAATATTATTAGATTAAATTATTCTCCTCAAATTATTTGATTTATTTGTTTGTATAAACAAGTGAATCTTCAACGCCATGTTTGATGTGGATAATTTTAAAATTTTCAAATTAAGTAAATGAGAATACTTACTCCACCAATGTTAAACGATAACCAGTCCTTACTTAAGTTTAAACAATTCTCCTGTTCCCTCGTTACCCCCGTGTACCCTCGCATAACAACACTCCGCCATATTGGTTAAGAGTGACGTCACTTTACTTATTGAATTATTCTCAGCAAGCCCTTTGATTTGATACCCATATTGTAGAAGTACATTAAAAAAATATCCATCATGTTGGGTTTTCCGCCATGAAGGATTTAGTATAACGTCACACAATTAATCGTGCAATGTCATCCAAACTGAACATGTATAGAAAATTTCAGCCTTCCTTTCAATATATTTGTTTCAAAATCGAGTTGCAAAATATCACATACATTGCAAGCAACATTAATACTTGTAAAAAATGTACATCCCTTATACGTTAAAATGTACACCCATCTTTCTCCAACCATTTTCCTAAACTACATACTTGGTAGTAAATATATAGCCCCGTAACAAGCGTGGCAATAACGCGAGTGTGAGTAATTTAGCTGAGCGGCGATTTGTCGCGGGTCTCCGGGGCCCGCACAATAACACGCGACACGCTCTAATGACTCGCTCTACGGCTCTATGGTTAAGTATTCAGTTGCTGAGTTCTTAGACGGGTCCGAGGGACCAGGGGTAGCGGCTTGAGGTTTACATAAAGTTATGTCTAGGTAATGTCAATAGTTAACAATATAGTTTATGGTAACTTAGGCCCGTCGTCTCCTACATACACGGGCATATAATACTTTCTTGTTAAGCCATGTCGTGTACTATATCTCTGTATCACCCAAAAGTTGACAGGTAGAAAATGCCTATGACATTATGTCCACTTCTGTACATCTATGTACACTTTTGTACAATCTAGGTGAAAATTGTATAAGTAGGTAACTAAAGTTAAATTTAAGAAAAGCATGAATACGATGGCACTAATTCCAAATAATGAAGTGTGCATAAGCCAGCGTCACAGCATTAAACTTGCATATTGGGTTGACTTCAAGCATTTCAGCCCATTGTAAACTTAAAGTTAGCAGAATATCTAAAATTGGCACTAGACAGACTTTTGCAATGCTGATGGAATTGCCAACTAACTAAAATTCAATCCACTTTAATTATAATTTCTGCAATATTTCTTGTAAATTGAAATGCGAATTGAATCAAATATAAAACTTAAGCATTCAGCCAATCCTGTCCTGTTCGCCGAACTGAAAACTCAAATAATAGATTGAAATGTAAAATTAGTTAAAATGTTAATATTCATTTGTAAAATGGCTGAATTAGGGCAAATTAAAAAGTTAGTTAGTGTCGCATCTTCGAGGAAATTCACAACCACAGGAGTTTATGTATTGAGCTTATTACCAATATCGAGTTTATATGTTCTACGAGTATGTATGTCGTAAGCACTCTCATCACCGCGAGCGTAATACTCATATCTATAAACGCAATATAGCATATCAGCCTCAAATAGTTTATTCCTTTGTTGCCAGATGGAAGCCTCTTCAATATATTTCCACACTTATTAATTCTGGGAACCATCGTTACAAGAAATATCTTTATGCTAGAAAAAAGCACTGACACGAACATTTTTTTAGAAAAAAATGTTCGGTAATTCAAGTCATATTAAATGGAATACAATATTGCAATGTGAAAGGCAAGCAGAGAAGAAATTATTAATCTTCCCGACTAATAAATTCAATATACAGACAAGAGCCCTGCACACGACGCGACTATCAAACTTGTCAGAATACAGACGCGATTTCACGGAAGGATTACGTCAAGTTTATCATCGTTATCTTTGCCTTGTTATGAAAATCTTACAGGCACTAAATTCTCTATATCTTTTGTTAAATTTTGCTATTACGATAGTGGGACCACTTGGTCAGAGTTTGTGAATAATATTATCAAAATGTTTCCTTATAACGTCTTCTCAAAACACATCGGTGTTCTTTTACAGCTGTTATTTTAGTTTGTTTAACTTAAAATTACAGACAGACAGAATTTAATAATTAAAAAAATAATAATATAATAATCTCAGCGGTGTAATACTCGTAATGTTCACAGTTATCTTATCTCAGTGTCAATCTGTCAAATACCTCACATTTCCCTACATGTTGACAAGTTTCCAACATTTATTTGTTAATACATTAATTGTCTCCGAGATGAGTCTGAGACTAGATTTATGATGTTGTCAGTTACGAAAATTGTCCTTGTTACTGTATATTTCGAACTAAAACTTGGCCTGGACATGGAACTGTTAATTTTTATTTTGATGGGGAATTTATTTCTGAGACGCCGCTATTAATCTTTGTAAATAAACTAAACCCAAGCCTCATAACAGCCATATCCTCGTAGGCATGACGCTTATCACAAAGAGGACGCGCGGCTGCGAGCCTCTCGATACATAACTCCTTACAATAGCAATTTCACGCGTTTTGTCTTATGATTTATAGGAAGTTGTGACTTATTACTGTTTCATTCGGTTATGTGTTATATTACCTGCTGCTTCGTTTTCATGTACATTACGTAATTTAAGTGGATTAAGTAATTCGAAGATCTGGTTGCGGGAGGCGCAGGACCGGTCGTCGTAGAAATCCTTGGGGAGGCCTCTGTCCAGCAGTGGACTTCTTTCGGCTGAAATGATGATGATGATGATGATGAAGTGACTTGATATCTTTTTAATAGCAAACGATTTTAAGTTAATGTTATCTTGTTTTTGGAGTTCTTATATATTTTAGCAGACGTAATTTCTGAAAGTCAATTACCAAATATTTCTGAAAAATATTGCCATACCAAATTCATCACCATTCGGGGTTTCAAATTATAACACAAAACTCTAAATATTTAAAGAGAATATTGTACTTATATTGCTGTAGAGATTATGTATAAGCCCAATTGTTGGAACTAGTGCGTCCGGCCCAGATTTTTTTTTTATAAATTATAGACTAGCGCTTGACCGCAATCCCGCCCGACGGCAAACAGCGACGCGATGCCTGATGGTAAAGCGCGCTAATTTATTGAGAGTCTATTCACTCTAGCCTTGAAGACACTCAAATTGTAGTATCACGGAAACACTGCCGCTGGTAAATTGTTCCCGTCCTTCGGTGTACGCGGTATAAAAGAGGAAGCGAAACGCTTCGTCCGGATCGTAGTGGTGTTAAGAATGTAAGGTTGGAAAGTCACCGTACGACGGATCGTCCGATGGTTAAACGGAGATGGGGGAATTAAATCATGCAATTTACTTGCACACTCACTAGAATGCAACCTATAGAAGACCGTATGGCTAGCTACTCTACGCCTGTGCTCCAGGCTTTAGAGATCGCTTCGAGTTAAATCTGGGTTGCCAATCAGCCTCTTCGCATGCCTCTCCACTGAATCCAAAGTAGCCAGGTGACATTTCGCAGCACCAGCCCAGATGTGGCTGCAGTACTCCACACACGAGCGGACCTGTGCTTTGTACAACATTAGAAGCTGCCTTGGTGTGAAGTATCGCCGGACCTTTGCGATGACGCTAAGTTTTCTGGCAGCCACCATGGCCTTAGACTCAATGAAACACCCGAAGTTTAGGTTCGAGGAAATCTCAACTCCCAAAAGCTGAAGGTGGTCGGTGCACTCCAAGGATATATTCTGAAAAGTAGGAGCCAAGGTAAACGGGCTCCTTTTGGCGATGAAAAGCCTTGCCTGTGTTTTGGCGGCATTGAATGCTACAAGATTGGCTTTGCCCCATTCGGGAACTCCCTGCGGTGTAGTATCATAGCCTCTCCTTCGGACCGGATTGATTCCTTACTAGCCCAAACTTCCGGCAGGTATCTCTTCACAAATGTGCTGTCATCTGCATACCCATAGATACCGGGCACCAGCAGATCGTTAATATGCAGCAGGAACAGAGTTGCAGAAAGCATAGACCTCTGAGGAATACCAGCATTGGTCGACATGGGCTCCGATGAGCATCCGTCGACAACAACTCGGAGGGACCGTTCAGTCAGAAAGTCTTTTACCTAGCCAGTCAGGAAAGCGGAAATGCCGTACGCTGGAAGCTTACTCAAAAGGCCAGCGTGCCATTCCCGATCGAAGGTCTTCGAGACATTAAGGGAGACGGCAATCGCTTGCCCATTTTTCACGAGGGCCTCGCTCCACAAGTGAGTAGCATACACTAGTAGGTCCTCAGTTGACCGATTGCGTCAAAACCCGTACTGTCCGTCACTGAGGAGACCGTCTTCCAGGTGAGCATAATCTTGCAAATTATGGAGATTATTGAAATCGGCCAATAGTTGGTAGGATCGGCAGGACTGCCCTTTTTGGGCAGGGGCTTCACGTTGGCAAGCTTCCAAGACTTGGGCACTATACCAGTCCTAAATGAGAGGCGATACAAGCGCGTCAATACAGGAGACAACTCGGGCGCACATGCCTTATGAACAATCGCTGGTATACCATCTGGACCACTAACCTTATTCACGTCCAGAAAACACAATATTCTCAGAACTTCCTTGTTCCTAATGCGAACCTACGGCATTGAAATTTCGCAATGGAGGAGGTGGTGTAACACGACGAATCGCTTGGCGGCATGACGTTGTCTGAAAAAAAAAAAAAAAAGAGAAAAAATAGTTATAATTGTTTTAGCATTGCAGATTTCGCTTGTTAATATTTTGGAAATACAAGGGGTATTACCAGGCCTTTAATGGATTGCGTAGTAAAACGAAGTGAAATATAAATTTTCTGTATATTTCATACAGTCTACATTTGGCTCTCTAAAATATAATACAGGTCCAAATCTAAATATTTAGCAGAATACTTACCTAAAGTATTCAAAATGTTTCTCTTTGATTAACTCAGCTATTTTGTTTATGATCCATAATACCCGTGTTATTCAGTTTACTTGTTTTAGTTACAAACACTTTCCTGAATTTCGCCAAGATTCTCAGTTATTATGTTCCTAAGTTCAGGTGAATTCTAAAGATATTCTAATTCATAACGTAATCGGCTGTTAGGATCTTGTTGCTGACGTCTACTATTTGCTCTCTGTTGAGAGTACACAAAATGTTACTTTGGCTTTTCATTTGAGTTATCTGTTCTGCACGTGCAGATGTGAGGTCTATTAATGTGATACTTGCAGATACCATTCCAACTAAGCAGTAGAAATTAAGTATTCTCGTGATCACCTATGCGTTGAGCACTAGTTTTCCTATTTGGGCACGAAACAGTTCAATATCTTGATTTTCAATGATACTGTAGTGTATTTCAAGTACTATAAACCGCGGGTTTGTAAATGTACCTACATTTTATGAAAACATACTTTGTAAAGCGCTTTGTTATTTACAGAGTTATTAAACTCCGAACAGCCCTCTTAGGAAAATTCACTTCATGTTGGCTATATGAAGTCTCTTCCAGCTAAGACACATTAACAGATTTTAATCTTACGATAGCTGTGTTATGACGGCAGCATTTGTGTCATATTACTAAATTATAAGCTCCCGCGATCGGTAATGCTTCAATAAATATCTGGCAGCCAGCTAAGCATCAAGATGAGGATGACGAATGTACATCAAACCTATACCTGTTTGAGATGTTCTTATTAAGTAAGTTGATGCGTACTCGCACCAGTGGTGTAGCTGCGTCACTAGAGGCAACAGTGCGGAAAAAATGTTGTAGCTCTATCTAAATTAGTTAGGTATTATTTCTTCTCTATTTTCTCGGGGAGGAAGAGGGGCATGTCACACTTTTATTGACTAAAAACCAACCCTGTGTAATCTCACACCTACGCCGGAGGTCGCAGGAACATACGTTCCTTACTTCCTTTTGTTTACCGGTTGATTAAAGGGGGGTTAACGAAAGAACAAAACAAAAAGATTTTATTATATAATGTACTGAAGGTAGAAGAAGTCTTTGTAAGGCTTGTTCAAGGTTAGCTGCCTAGGGACCAAAAGCCCCACTGGGAGGCGTCATTGCTAGGCACTCACCTAGCTCTTCGAAAACTATGCCACTGACTCGTACATCATACCGCACGAGAGAAAAGTCTTTTTTTAAATTTTTTATAATAATTATAAACTAGCGCTTGACCGCAATCCCGCCTGATGGTAAGCAGTGATGCGATTGTTGATGGTAAAGCGCGCTAGTTTATTAAGAGCCTATTCACTCAGAAAAACTGAGCGAATAGGAAGGAAGACGGCAGTTGAGCGAGGTGATGCAATGTTAAACCCAACAACACGATCAACGATGCTGCACCAAAGGGAGATTGATCTGAAGACCTTCCACGACCAAACTCCCAACAGAACAACATTTGGCGCATCGTACCCGGCACACATCGCAACACAACTGCTCAGACCCGTCCTCCGTACGGCTTCACCAGACATCATGCCGGAACACGACAAACCGCTTGGCGGCAAGACTTTGTCTGGTGGGTGGTAACTGACGGCGGCCGATGTTATGGTCTACCACTGAGAAAATCTAATTGAAATTATTGAGAATCTAATTGAAATCAGCTAGCTAAACCGCTTTGCTTAATCATCATCATTTCTATTTTATAAGAGTAACCCAAAATCCTCCAGCAACAAACCCATATAAAATTATCTTATAAAGACCACAAACTTCATGATTTCAATTTAAAATTCCTTTCAACTCTCTTTAGCACATGCACGTGTAATTAAGTGTTCCTGTCTGAACAAAGTAGTCAATTGGGAGTATGTTGTATGCAGATGAAATGAGCACAGATAGTATACGTCATTGAGCGCCTTCGGACGGCGACTGACACATGCTGTAGAACATTAAGCCCTCCCTGTACCTGTAGGTACCTTTTAACATCGAACGTAGACAAGAGTTATTTTATTTAATTTATTAAGAAAATATAAATAGTTACCTATTCATTTAATATACAATTAATATTCAAATACAGTGTCAACAATTTAAATATAAAGTCAAACAATTTTAAGTACAATGTCAAAATAATTTAAAATAATGTCAAATAGTTACAAATAACTAGGCTTATTTGTCGACCAACTGTAATATGATATCAAACAAAATTCAAATATATTGTCAGCAAGTTTTAAACATAAATTTGGTTATTTCAAACTAAACCAATTCAGAGAGATTTTCATATGGAAATGTCTTAAACCATTTGCCGCAAAACCTGTGCATAATATTAAATACTATTCAAGGTCTACTTGGAGTTACCGTCCGCAGATAAATCGCGGCGATAATTGTATCACCGACATTAAACACCGGTGATAGGGCGACGCCTGTCCCTGGTCTTATCGCTCTTTTGTACTGTCTGTACTACATTAGCACGAGACTATTTGATTCGGTGGCTAGGGGTTTGTGTTTGATAAGGTTATTTCTGGAAAGTCTATACGACTGTGTTTACTGATTTATTGAAAATAAAATTTGACAAAGGTAATTATAATAAATTAGCGATTTTTGCTTTTTTGTGAACTATTAATATCTATTGACTCGCTTATGAGCACAGTATATCGACAATAAAGAATTTATTTTACTTCGGACGATCTTATAAAAAAAAAAAAAAACAAAACCGTTTCTACTTTGATACCACTACGATCCGGATGAAGCGTTTCGCTTCGTTTGTGAACATCGACTTGAACGCCTGCGGCGGTGATTCCGTATAACTACAATTTATGTGTCTCCAAAGGCTAGATTGAATAGCCTCTTAATAAACTAGTGCGCTTTAACATCAAGGATTGCATCACTGCCTTCCATCAGATGGGATCGCGGTCAACAACTAATTTACAATTAATACAATTTACTGCTTATGTTTAAGAACATAAACAGATAAACAGTAAAACTTATTGTAGTACTTAAATTAATTCAACTCGTAAAATCTTCATTAAAACATAACGTCATCTAACTACCCTACACTGCGTTCGACGGAATACCTTAAGTACTACTATTAGTATGAAACTTCAATAGATGAGCTTCGTATGCAAATTGTGTTATAGTAAGACAGCAATGCAACTATACTTAGTACAAACTCGTTGTGAACTTACATCACACACACACACAAACACGCCAGCCAATTTCAACAGAAACCAAACTTTGACTCATTTCACTTGATAGTGAGTTGAGCTAATTCTTAACACACCCATTACTATTAGAACGATCTCTCGACATCCACTAATGTATATAACCCATGTTGAAGTTAGCGGTATTTTTGACAGATCGAACCGAGATCGGACTGTGACATCAAATTAATGGCAACCAGGAACAAATGAGTCAGCGGTTTTAATGATGTTCATGACATGAAAAGCCGCCAATAAATAATCTAAAAAAACCGTGAATATGAAAACCGTTGAGATGATTGTTGGAAAACATGGCAGGTTCACCATGATGGTTTAATATAAATGCAGATAGTGTCGCAGGCGATGGCGGCGGGGTAAACAATTGGTCTTTCGGACGGTGAATTATTCATCAGCCGTGAATTACAGGCATACGGCAATGGGAGAGAGTATGTGGGGCAGACGCGCAGGGGAAGTGTTCATTATGCCTATAAGCGATTTGTAAGGTAGGGTCGATCAAATGCACTTGATAAAAATATTTCTTCGGTAATCAATAATATACCTAATCCCAGTTCGTGATTTACTTTTCAAACATGTAAACAAATATGAGTTATTGGAAAAAAAAAACCTTAATAACTTACATATCTGTGTGCGCAATGACATAGAAAGAGGTATTTGAGAGGACAGTTGAATTGTAGATAAACAAGAGATGCAGTGCTGATCTCAAATATATTCGGATGAGAACAGACGGGTCAATATATTTTTGTAGATATGATGGTCTATTAGGTAGTTGAATCCTAGCTTGGTCGTTCTTTGAGCAACCTGCCTCGGCCATTTAATTTGGTGTATGTTAACGGTGTTGATTTTATCTTTTTTTACTAACATTAGTTATAAGGTTTTTTTTCACAAACAAAAAAATCTCCTTTGTTCTATATTTATGTATATCTATGCTAAGGAACTTGATAATGCTGAATTTTCTCGCATCACATTGATGCATCTCCTATTCTCTTGAGTACCATCTGCAGCATTAGTGTTTGCCACCAATGTACACACGTGTACCAAACGTTTGTTTGTCTGGCGTGACGATAAGAGAATCAAAATCACATAAAACTACCTCATTATCGTCATTTGTCAAATTCATCAGTCGTACAAATAAATAATATTAGAACAAATAGTCTCTGTCTTGTGTAGTTTCATTCTTAGTAAAAGTATATAAAATGTAGGTATTTGGTAAATGAGAGGAGTAATGTAGTGTGAGCTGGTGAGTCAAGTGTGTAGTTTCTATTTATTATAATTATTCTGTTTCGTATGTATTCGTTGTGATCTATTGATTAAACCACCAACCTCTCAAGTATGAGTCCGCGGGTTCGATTCTAGGTCAGGCAAGTACCAATGTAACTTTTCTAAAGTTATATGTACTTTATAAGTATATCTTGGACACCAATGACTGAAGGTGAAGGAAAACAACTTGAGGAAACCTGGACTTTAAGTCTGCCAACCCTCATTGAGCAAGCTTGGTGATTACGCTCAATCCTTCTCTGTATGAGAGGAGACCTGTGCCCAGCAGTGGGACGATAAAAAGGTTGATAATGATAATTATTATGTTATTAAAATGTTATGGTTTCAAAATCTTAAAGTTTCTCCACTTACTAACTTCAATTAAGAATGCGCGTTTTAGTCCCACTGTGACCACTTGAAGTTTAAACTGTTTAAAACTCTTGACATTTCATAAATAGTGGTTTGTATAAACATTATTTTTAGGGTTCTTTACTTCGAATGATAAAATGGTATTCTTATAGTATCTGTTTTATCTGTCCGTCCGTCTGTCACAGCCAATTTCATCGAAATGTGATGAAGTGGTATACATACCTAATTTATCGATACCTACGTAATTTGGCTGAATTTTCAATTTGTAGTGTTTTTTGTCGGTTGATTTCGGTGTAAAAATGTTTTTATTTTTAAATTTTTAGTTGTGATAAGCACTGCTCGCTGTAAATTAGTAGTATCCAGCTACATTCAGCCAGACTGTACGCTGACCCCAACATAGTTGGAAATATGCTGGTATTGGTAGATGATGTGTGTGATGTGAAAACCAAACAACACAGTTTCGTACTTGATTTTTTCCCGGTAATTTTGGTTGACAACCAAACTGATGAACCGGTTTTGAATTCCTTAGGGACCAAACTAAATGTACATACCTATATACTTTCTCATATATCGGTTATCGGTTGGCATGATATTGAGTTATTCGTTCATACGTATACTTAAATATTAATTTAAGGCTTTTAAAGTATTCTTATGGATGTCATTATCAGAACTACATCAAAATTAAATGAGACCACACGGGCAATACCAAATCTCAAACAAAAAAAGAATCCTCAAAATATCAAATAGACTGCATTTTTATGTTTGTTACATAAAAATTGCAGTCTATTTGAGAACTTCCTCTTTTTTTTTATTTTATTTTATTTCTAAACGACTTGTTTAGAAAACAGACTCCGGAATGAATTTTTCCCTCTGCAAGCACTATATTCAAAATGAAAGAAGGTATCCCAATAGAAGTAGACAAATAAAAAATAAAATACCACCCTCTCAAGCTAACCCAAGCTAAATAACTATTACTACTTTACATTATCCTGATATATGAGGAGATTGAAGACATTGAAATGCGAGGATAAATATTTAGTGGCTACGTTAACGACTTGAATCACTAACTCCTCTATTCATAAACGTTGCTTAAAGTTAACTAGTTATTAGCGTAAATTTAAACATATATTTTTGACGTTTGCACGTCTTTTAACTTTAACCATCATTTATGAGGAAACACAATAGTGTTTAAGGGGTTTTTTCATAAGCGATGAATAAAGTAAAAGCAGCGTTTATGAATAAAGGGTTAAATCTTGTATCGAAGACTATTAATACGTCAAATATAATTATTATAATGCCATATTAAATAATAACAACTAGAACCACTGGTTCGGGCGTCGTTGGGTTGTGAACAGATAACTTGTTTGCGATATAACTAAGCTAAGTCAAAGTCGGGCGCTTCAAACGACTTCGATTCACAAACATTTGCTAACAGAGGTGTTAAGGGGGAGTTTTGATGGCGCAACGAATGCATAAAGTATATACTTTCGGGACTTTTTTCATTATTCCTTATTTTTTCATTTTAAAAACTGATCTGTTTCAGGGAGGATTCTTGGGGTCTCTTCATTATGTAAGCAATGAAATGATGCATGATTCCGTAAATAGGAGAAAGATATTACTATGACTATGCGTTTTTCGTTGCGGTTACAAACCTTCATATATCTGTCGACTGTCTAAGTCGACATCAGCCGTATCAGAAAGGAATACATACATATTTACTTTGGGTAAAACAAGTCTTGACGTCTTAGTGAATCGCTATTGATAAGTTTATCGCGATGACGATGGTGGTTCTATGGAGAATGTTATTCAGGTTGATAGTCTTTAACATATTTTTGATTCATCGTGTAAGTGCCTAAGCCCAAGAAGAAATAATAAAAATATTTTTTAGAATTATCCGACAACAGAAGACAAATTACCGTAATTTAAAAGTCAGTCTCATCTTGTCGATAGACATCTGTTGAAATTCGAGGAACTTTTGAAAGATAAAGACGAAAATCAGACTGTGAAAGTCTGAGATCTTAAAATAACGAGAAGTAACCCTCCAGTAAACCTTGAGCGTTGAATACAGCGCACAAGCATTAGAGACTTTCATCGATCTGCAATACGCGCAAGTTGCCGTTGGAATCAATACGCGTGCGTATTAGAATTGATGTGCTCGCTTGCGCATAATTATTGAAAAACTATCTTCGTCAGCCTCAGCATTCGTGCTGACGGCGCTGCAAAGTTGCGGCAGGATTGTCAATATGCTCTGGATTGTGTCATTTCTATTTAATCTGTTTCAACATGTTGAGACAATGTACAGCCAACGAACTGCGTTTTCAGTCAATGTCAGTAGGTACAGTAGTTTTAAGTCATCGATACCACACATAAAGGACAATGTCAACTCTCCATAGTAACTTTGGCTCAATATTAATTTGTTGCGTGCAGTGAATATTCTTACGTTTTTTTGTGTGGTTTAATGTCAAAAGTATGTTTGTGATTTCCATTTTTAAATTTAACTTGTAAGAAAGAAGTTATTCAGACATTTTAAATTGGAGGTTATGTATTTCTACGCAGAGAAAATTAAAGAACAAATAAACTGATAAATAGTTTTATTCTTTTTTACCATAATCATTCATTATCATCATCATCAATTTCATTATCAAATTCGATTAACAATTCATCAAGAAACTGTGCAGGGGGTTCAATATTGTTTTGGTGTCGAGCCCACCCTAAATACCATAAAATGGTCATAATGTGGGAACAGCATCCCACAGTTCGTTTGCCTACCTTACAATTGCAATAATATTGACTTATTGCCTCTCTCCCATTTAAATTATTATCAATCAAAACGTACACAAAATATTCTTTCCTTCTTATATGGCGACTTTGAATTTTCGCTCTTAAAAGCCAAGAGCTTTGAGAGAGAGACAATTGTTCTCTTAGATTACCGATTGATGCCTCCCTACACACTTCTATCTTATATTGGCCACTAAAACGGATGTGCTCACCATAGTAAGATCGAGCTTGACGGAGTTGGTAGGTACCACAAGCTATTAAAATCAAATCATGAAATTCTAGCTGGGGAAACTCAGCGACATTGCTGTTATCAACATTTATATTTGAGAACTGTGCCCTTCTTCTATTATAATTATTTTGTATAATAAACTCACTTAAAGTATTTGTTTGGAACATTTTTTGTTGGATGATTTCTAATATCTGGGCAGCATCAAACCTGTCTGTGAGCGGTGGTCGAAATCTATTAATTAGGGCTGCAGCTATAGAAAAGTCAATCATGACATGTGGTGAGGCTCTGTTGTTGAACTCGTGTCGGAATATTTTAAACGGTTGTTTAAAAATCCCATTCACCACTTCAATCACCCATCTGCAGATAGTAACAGCCCGAGTTTTGTTTGCCTCTAAAGTTGATAACTGATTTTCATCATCCTGCAATGTTGATGGCATATGCACAGAGTAGTTACAGCTTTGCAACAGTGGGACTGCATCTCTGAAACCTCTGTCTAGAATAAAGACATCTCCGTCTTGAAAATATTGTCGTAATGGGCTTTCTGGATACCCAAACTCATTATTTATAATTTCAGCATCGGATGTTATGGCTGGATAGGGGCCCAGAATGTCAATGATGTAACCATCGCAACATACAAACAAGAATGGCTTTACTAAATTCCTATATTTGTGTAATGAGTATGTTTTCTTTTGATAGGCATAGTTGGCACTTTTATTACAATATATGTAAGTTCCATCAACTAATATAATTGGTCTTCTCTCACCCTCCCTTTCAGTGTGACCAAAGAGGCCATTAGGTATTAAAAGATTTCTTTGCGCTATCTCTTCTCTTGTAATGTGACTAATACCTAAATGCCTTGGAACAAAATCTTGCTGCAAAAGTTCTCTTGCTCTTGCAATTAAACGCTCTAATGTACTTCTAGGTAATTGAAATAAAGAACTTATACGATCTCCAGAGTCACCATTTCTTAACTTCATTAAAAGGGCAGCAAGTGCAGTTGAACTTTTATACATATTCGCAAGCCGTGGAGTTTCTAGTAATATATTTCTGAAATCTTCCTTACTCATACCAAACCAATAATGCACTAGATAGTCATCCATATTTTGAACATCTTCAAAATCAATAGAGGTCTGATGTTTTAATAATTCAGTAAAATCATAAATATGTTGGACTGTAAAAGTGTGAATAACATTCTCAGATTCCATCAATTCATGCCAGTCATTGCTCCTCAAATGGTGAGAACAAATTCGACAGTTTTTTGGCACATAATAATTATACTCAGAAAATAATCTTCTTCTAATTGATATTGGAACACTCAATCTCTCAAGTTGATGGCAGCTTGGAAAAAAGCAATGAGCCTGAGTGTCTGACGCCCGCCCGAATTCCAGTAACTCAATGACATTAATGGGTACCTGTGCGACTGGCAATGTCGATGATAGCCCTGGTGTTACTGCACCAGGTGGTGCAGATGATGGCCCTGGTGTTACTGCACCAGGAGGTGCAGTAATACCAGGGCCATCATCGACATTGCCAGTCCACTGCAGAGATGGCTGCAATTCTTCTTCAACTGACAGATTTGATTCACTTACCATATGCTCCGGTGTTACTGATTGCAGAGATGGCTGAAATTCTTCTTCAATTGATTGACTTGATTCACTTTCCACATGCCCTGGTGTTGATACAACAGGGGCTGTTGCAGGTTCATAAATACCTGATAATGATTGGGTGTTTAAGTTCCGTTTAACAAAACTGTAATTTCTCTGCCAACATTTGTGACAGATCTTATCCGTTGATCTAACCTGTAACAAAAACAAAATTATCTTATTGCAATAAGAAAAAAACATATGAATCAGAAGCAATACATAAAATTGTTGAAGGATTGCTTACCTGTAGTGGTGTAACCTGTTGCTCTATCACACGTCTGATAGCATTGTCTCTTTCTGAACTGGTATCCAAGGCGTGAGACCTAAGACGACGCAATGAGTGACCGCAACAAATACAAATATTTCGATGCAAAATAATTGATTCAGTTGAGGCATTGCAAGTTGTTGGATTACATGTTTGTTCAATTAATAACCAACAGTAATGGCAAACAACACTGTCATTTGGAATCTAAAACAAACAAAATACAATTATGTTACAAATCAACATTTAGCTGAGCTAAAATAGTTGTCATTCTATTAATATGAATCGTACTTTACCTCAGAAAGTGAAGTCCATTGCCGTAATAATGCTCGTACATCATCAGATTCAACTAAATGACGTTGCATTCGGTAAACATTCATACCACAATTAACACAACGTATTTGATGAGACATTGTCACAAAATGTGTGGTGTTATAAATATAACACAATAAGTCTGTTACTTACGCAAACGCAGAGGAATACGAAAGAAAACAGCGAAAGAAAACCGAAAAGTTCTGAGTTCTCAGAAAACATAAACAATACGAGATTTTGACAGAAATGCAATTAACAGGGTTGCCATTACAAGACGATTATGTTATCGATCACAGATGGAAAATCGATTTTTTTAATTTCGTTTTTTTTATAATAATCTATGAAACTATTAACTGTAAAATAGGACGAACGTATTAATTATGTAAATATAAATAAGAAAAAAGAATATTGAGGCGGTAAATATAAGTAAATAGTATATTTTTTATTTAAAACTATCTAAACAATAAAAAAATATTTTACAATACAATTATCGATTACAGTAGCAGGATTTTATTTATTTAGAGTTATCGATTACAGTAACAAGATTGGCAACATTTTTGGTATTCAAATCTTGAATTCAAGAACTTAAATTAATTACTTATTAAAATGATTTTTTATTGGACACGATTCCGTAAAGTACTAAATATGTTTTTTTTAAGTTTTTAGTTTATATTTAAATTGTTGGGAGTAAGAACTTAGTGAAAACGTGAGTTTAATAATAAAAGTTGTGTAGGCCGAAAGTTGACATTCTCCTTTAGTAACTCTGTTCGAACCACCTAGGAAAACTTCAGGAATATTTTCAAAAGTTTTATTACTTGCTATAAATACTATAAGCTCAAGTTTATCTTATTTGTATTTGGGTCCATGGAGCTCCAAATAGAGTTAAAACAAAACTGGAAAGGTCTCTCAATATCTCATAGATTAAGAACAGGTAAATTATTGCTGTGTCTATGACAATTTTCACATGCGACAATGTACAGGACAAATATATTTTTGTCAAAGCATTGGTGAGTCAGGAGACACAATATAACATGAAAGAAACACATTTAAAAATATAACAAAATATAATTCAAACAATCTTTCATTGTAATAGATGACATCAGTGCGACTCTTAAATTGAAAATTTAATTAGACTAAAATTGATGTTTTATATTTTTCTTCTAGATATCTTAATTAAGAGTTTGTGTTATTTATTCTTCGCAAAGGTAGCTCGTAGTTAAGAGTAATTTCTGTTACAATGAGAATTAATGTAGTTGGCTTACTTGATGTGTTGTTACAGCCTTTCAAACAACATCTGTTACTTACTACAACATAAATAGCTTAAGTAATACGACCATATTTATGAATATTTATATTTATGCACATTTGCAGAAAACGCTTTCTCAATACTTTTATACTAATTTGGTAGCTGATACGGTAGCAGTGGGCACACAAAAGTTAATACAGTAATAAAGTGTTGTGTTAGTGTGGCTAACTCGATACTACACCGACGATATCCCGGACGTCAGTTTGTACGAGATTGGTATGGCTCTGAAACAGCTTAAGAACAATAAAGCGGCTGGAGATGATGAAATTACGGCTGAGCTTCTGAAAGCGGGTGGTAAACCAGTACATAAAGTGCTTCAGAAGCTATTTAAATCTGTCATTCTCAAATGCGAAACGCCTAAGGCATGGCACAGGAGCGTGGTGCTATCATTTTTCAAAAGAGGTGATAATATCCTCCTGAAAAACTACAGACCAATATCGCTATAAGACATGGCACAGGAGCGTGGTGGTATCGTTTTTCAAAAAAGGTGATAATATTCTCCTAAAAAACTACAGACAGATGTCGCTCCTAAGGGATGGCACAGGAGTGTGGTGGCATCGTTTTTCAAAAAAGGTGACAATATTCTCCTAAAAAACTACAGACAGGTGTCGCTCCTAAGGTATGGCACAGGAGTGTGGTGGCATCGTTTTTCAAAAAAGGTGACAATATTCTCCTAAAAAACTACAGACAGGTGTCGCGCCTAAGGTATGGCACAGGAGTGTGGTGGCATCGTTTTTCAAAAAAGGTGATAATATTCTCCTATAAAACTACAGACAGATGTCACTCTTAAGGCATGGCACAGGAGTGTGGTGGCATCGTTTTTCAAAAAAGGTGATAATATTCTCCTAAAAAACTACAAACCAATATGGCTCCTAAGCCATGTCCATAACTTGTTTTCTGGGATCATCACAAATCGTCTCGCCTGTAGGTTCCACAACTTCCAGCCTCCCGGACAGGCAGGCTACTGAAAAGGTTTTAGCACCATACGCCACATACATAGGTTGCGGCAAGTTGTACATAAATCAGAGGAGTATATCAAACCACTATTGTTAGCGTCTGTGGACTATAAGAAGGTTTTTTTTAAAATTGAGAAATCATCAAATGACCTCTCCCGGTCTGGGCGGAGCGGAAGAGTGTATCAGACTTTTATTGACTGAAACCCATCCGTATTCCTTCACTTGCTTTTGCGCCAGGGCCAAGGTTTCTTTTCTAATCAACCCGCAACCCTGACCCAGGAGGCATCGGTGTCCGTAGACCCTGCACGGTGTGCTGACATCTCTTTGAGCCACGAGCTGCCCACTGCTCACCGCCTGCAAACCCGAAACAAAAACGGCGCCATGTCAGTCTGTCTCCATGTTTAGGACGCGAAACCGATCCAACTGCAACGTGGAGTGAGACAAGGAGATGTCTCACTCCACGTTGCAGTTGGACACCAAATTATTCGCTGCTGCATCGGAAGAGGTCTTCAAGCTCCTGGACTAGAAAGGAATTGGCATCAACATCAACGGCGAGTACATCACTAACCTCCGATTTCCAGATTATATAGTGGCATGGCGAAGACCCTGAAACACTTGGGCAAAATTCTCGATGACCTCAGCAGAGCGAAGACCATGACGAACTCCTATGTCGCACCCACTCCAGTTCTAGTTGGTTGCTCTGCAGATAGTCCAACTACTCATAGTACAACTCGAAAAATAAGTGTCTCGTCTATTCCAGCTTGGCTGGGCAGCGTTCGGGAAGCTACGCTACATCTTCTCGTCATCCAAGATACCACAGTGTTTCAAGACTAAAGTCTTCCATTTCAAGACCAGTTTAGCAAAACGCCAGTGATGACATACGGGACTGGAATATGGTCGCTCACAATGCTTTCGAATCAGAAATGAGGAGATTCGCAGAAGAACCAAAGTCACCGAAATAGCACTTAGAGTCACTAAACTTAAGTGGCAGTGGGCGAGGTACATTGCACGTCGAACCGATGGCCGATGGGGCATTAAGGTTCTGGAGTGGCGACAACGTGCCGGATGATGCAGCATAGGGAGGCCCCCAACAAAGTGGACCGATGACCTGGTGATGATCACGGGAAACCGATAAATGAAGGCAGCAAAAGACCGGTCAATGTGGACAGCCTTGTCCATCAGTGGACCTATACAGGCTGAGAAGAAAAAGTGTAAGTGTAGATTACTTCAGGTAAAAAAATACTTCAATCGGTTGTTTGAAAACCAACCCTTAATAGTGTGCAGTCAATGAGACGTGCAGTGCTTTGACACCCGCTCCCGTCACACGTAAACATTCACAAATTCGCTTGAGACGTGTTCTCGTTCGAGACATAGCGTGGTATTATTGTTTGTTTATTGAAAATTAACATTGTATAATGTTCCACTTCAAATCCGTCTGCTACATATAAAAAAGATGTTAAAGTTATTATATTGGTAGCACTGTAACATAACATACGGTGTACAATTTTCAAATTAGACATCATCATCATCATCATTATCAACCTTTTATCGTCCCACTGCTGGGCACAGGTCTCCTCTCATACAGAGAAGGATTGAGCGTAATCACCACGCTTGCTCAATGCGGGTTGGCGATTTCAGACTTAAAGTCCAGGTTTCCTCAAGATGTTTTCCTTCACCTTCAGTCATTGGTGTCCAAGATATACTTAGAAAGTACATATAACTTTAGAAAAGTTACATTGGTACTTGCCTGACCTGGAATCGAATCCGCGCACTCATACTCGAGAGGCTGGTGTTTTAACCACTAGGCCACCACGACTCTTTTAATTAGGCGTACGTTAAAATAAAAATGTAGCTTCAATAGTCATGAATTCATGATCAAAAGAAAGAAAGGAAAAGAAAAATATATTTAAAAAAGACCTTTTTAAAAACAAGATTTTATTTTAATGTTAAATAAAAAAAGATTTACACTAAAATTTTTATTGTGTCCATTTCAAGTATATTGCCATTTTGTTTTTAGAGTGGCGTCATTATAAACTGAAGGTATAGAAAAGCTCAATCGATTGAAGATATCTGCAACACATAGACTTATTAAAAAGTACTGACAATATTTCACAATATCGAAACTTATGAGGGTAGAACCGCGGAACGCAGCTAGTCCTTCATCATCTTCATCATCATTATCATCATCTCAGCGTTAATCCCAGTCGCATCTGATGCTTTTTTCAGCTTTGGGGTCCGAAGTCCGGTTTACCAGTCTAACTGCTGATTTTGGCTAAACTTCGATATTTTCCATTTAGAGACTGCTGTCTAACCTCCACAACCCGAAGGCGATATCGAAGTATTGCAGTTAGACCAATTGTTGGACTTTTGAGAGCTCCAACAACCCGTCACGACTGCCATTACATGTTGGTATGGCAACCGGGACCAACAACTTAACGTGCTTTCTGAGGCACGACCAGATCAGTGCAAACATTCATATTCATACGTACAAATACTTGCAATGCCCGGAGATCGAACCAGGCGCCTCGTTGCGTAGCGGCCGCGTTCGCTACCGCTGGTCAGCAACTAGTCTTTATAATTATCATTATCAACATTTTCCTTCGGCGAAGTTTTCCATAATAATTTTGTAAATGTTAGTTAAAATGTATTCCTTTACTCACCGAAGTTATTTAAGTAACTCTGTTAACCGTGGTGAACTATGCAGATACAAGATGTTACATAGTTGTTCTGGAGGCAAGGTGCATATTAATATGAACGTGATCCGCGTGCACACAGGCGGCACGCCCAAGTAAAAGCTAGCTTTTAATGATAATTACAAGCGGTATATATTAGCAGTAGAATTAATAAGCCGTTACCAAGATTTACAAGTTGCAGTGAACGTTAAAGTGATAAATCTACTATAAAAAGTAATAAAAACTGCTTAAAAAAGAAAATTAATAGCATTGAGTGCATAATGCGGTCCGGCTGTGGGGACGCGTCGCAAATACATTAATTTGCGACGAGGAATCGTTGCGGAGCGTAGCTGTACCGCAGTCGCCCCGCAATCGCCCCGCAGTTGCCCTGCCGCCGCAACGCAACCGCCCGTGGATTGACGACGGCGGTAATTAACGGGATTTAACGATTAATGTTGTTTTGGTGTAATGCGGTCGGCGGCGCGCGTGACGACCTGCCTCGCGTCGCAGACGAACAATTAAATTACTGCTAAATGAATATCTCTGACTAAATAGATGCTCGTGGTTGAGCTGCTTTGATTTTAAGTGAAATATGAAGCCATTTGAAATCTGATGCCTTCATTAGTAACATTATTAATGAGATGACATTATCTCAAAACGAGCTTGCAGTACTGAACAGATTTACATTGGTGTGGATACCCTTGTTCCCCCAGTTCTCCCAGTCCTGTCAAATTAAAATATTCATAAACCTGATTATAAATATAGCAACTAATTATGTCAATTTAGATCAGGGGCTGACTCATTTGACGATGGAACTAATATTTTATTTCTGTCTCTTTCCTAGTGAAACACAAAGAAAAAGATGCACTGAGCTTTCATTTGGTTTAGTCTAGAAAAAACATTCAAAAACGGGCACAATTTAATAGTTAGATACTGTTGTACGTGCTTTTAGCTGTTAAGCAGTGATGCAGAAAGTAAAAACTATATGTTTTATTTGGTGACATTCAATATTGGAGTTCACAAGCCGATGATTATTTAATATTCCAATATTAGATAACTGTCCGCTTGTAAACTGGAGTCCACTATTTAAATATGCATGTGTCCAAACGCATGGCTTGAAAACGTTCAATGACGTGCAGTATTTTAGGCTTCTAATTTACAGACTATAATAGCAACACCACACTGCGCTCCAAGTCACAGATTACCGATGTTGCTCAAAAAGCCCTAAGCTAAAGTTAAACTGACTTGGTTACGTCTGCCGTATGCCCCAAATAAGCGAACATAACCAAAATAAAATAATGGCCAAATCAAATAATCACCATGTGGAGCACTGACACAACCAGATGGCGTCGCCGCAGACTTGACTGACACGCGGGGTGGTTTTAGAGATGTAAAATCCCATACTCTCCAAAGGTCACCTGCCTTTTGTAAGATTCAACCTGTAGAAGATAGCGGAACGAGTGCGACAAAACAAACGTCCAATTATGTACTCTAGTCCTAGATCGAAAGAGCTGGGGGTCATTGGGGGAGAAAGGTCTCTCCTAGTGATTCCCAGCTCTTTCATCGGCCAAGGGGTCAAGCACCGGGATGATGCAGGCTAACAGTTACAGTATTTCCGTACGTATTCATTGTATGGACTAGTTAGAGGCTTTTTTTTGTGATGGGAAACATCAAATGACCTCTCGCACTCTGAGCGGAGCGAAGGGGAGTGTCAGATTTTTACTGACTAAAACTCACGCCTGTTTCTTCACTTGCCTGTGCGCCAGGGCCACGGTTTCTTTTTTAAACAACCCGCAACCCTGACTTAGGAGGCATCGGTCTTCGTGGACGCCGTCACGATGTGCTGACATCTCTTTGAAGGCGCGCGTGAAACACAACGCGCCGTCGACTCGGGCCTGGTCCTAACCAGGCGGCGAGTTGCCCACTACTCACCGCCCGCAGGCCCGCGTCTAGGTGGACGGGAGTTCGATGTTGTCTCCCGACCAGGGCGTCTCCTGCGGCAGATAGTGGCGTAAGGTCGCTGGGATTCACACTGCCTCAAGCGCTCCGCCTCATCCTTTGCCAGCATCACTGCATTGTAGAAGAAGGTGACGGCCTGTCATGGATGGAATGGACCAGGGTCGAAAGCGAGAGATCGCCGCCGATCGCCACCACGAGGACGCGGCAGTGCTCTACCCAAGCCGGGCAGACCTCCACTGTATGCTCCACCGTGTCCTCAGGGCCATCCACACAATGGTGACACCCTGGCGTTTCCTCGCGCCTTAGGAACCTCTCGAAATAACCGTAGGACTAGTTAGAGGCTGAGTGTTGAATTGCTCCACATATTATAAATAATTATTTATCTCCTAAGCAAGTACACCGATTTATCTGATTCAAACAGAGAGAATGGTTTTAAACCTACAATTTTTATTTGACATCAATGGCTAGGATATCTCATAAAATCTGCTTTCGTAATTTGTCAATTTGTATGATATGTGTAACAATTCTTTTAAAAACTCTCTTGTCGAACATTAAAAGTTAAAACTAGGGTTTATTACTTATTTAATTGTAGATGGGATTTTGTTGCCAATATAATGCACACGAAAACGAAGTTTTTTTTTTTTAATAATTATAAACTCACTAGTTTATAATTATTAAAACAAAAACTTGATCGCAATCCCGTCTGATGGTAAGCAGTGATGCAATCGTTGGCGGTAAAGCGCACTAATTTATTAAGCCTATTCACTAAAAAAAAACTTAATAAATAGAAAGGGAGACGGCAGTTGAGCGAGGTGATGCAATCTTAAACTCAACAACACGACCAACGATGCTGCGCCATAGGGAGATTAATCTGGAGATCCTCCACGACCTAACTCCCGACATAACAATATTTGGCGCATCATAACCGGCACACATTGCAACACAACTGCTCAGACGCGTCCTCCATACGGCTTCATAAGACATCATGCCGGAACACGAAGATCGCTTGGCGACAAGACTTTATATGGTGGATGGTAACTTCTGCCGGCAGCCGATGTTATGGCCTACCATCGAGAAAAGTTTTACCATAGTTTTTTGAATTTATGAGAAATTACCTTTACTCTTAATGAAAATAATGGAAGGACAGTTGATTGAAGCAGACGAGTACTAAATAATATAGTAAAAGTGCACAGTGCTGTCCCATACTATTTAAAGTACAAGTAATAAATATCTTCATTGTCGAAAATTAAGTTGATTTCAAACCACTTAGAGGGTTACAAAAATTTGGAGGATTAAAAGGTTATTTTTAGAATAAATCATACATACGAGTATATATTAACAATATGAGCAAATAGTAAATCGCAAATACAGGATATAAACTCAACTCAAGAACTTTTCTTAACAAGGTAAAATTTTTAATTGTGAATATTTTGCCTGGATTACAATTCCCTACATCAATATTTCATATCTATTAACATTCATTTAACCTATGAATAGAAATAGAAATGTAATACACATTTTTCCAGTGACACATTCCCGTTATTTCTGTGTTCCGGGTAGCAGTCTCTTTGATTACGTGGTAGTGAGAGCAAATAAAACAAATAAACAGGTCTTTTGTCAGCTCGGCAGAAGTGCGCAATCAGTGCGTCCCAAATAAACGCCACGCTGAAGAAACACTCGGTTAAAATAGTGCTACTACAAAGAGAGTCCCTTAACTACCGATGTAGCGATGTACCGACGTAGCTCCTCTCAGTAATTGTTGGAGGGGCGAATGATTAAACAGGAAATACAAAACGTATTTCATGTTTAATCATGTTGTTTCATGTTTAGTCATTGTGTTCTGAAAGGAAAGAAAAACGCGAATGTTAGAAATAAATATTTCTGCAATGAGACAAATGTGTTTTTATTCTTCATTTGTTTATATAATTATATGAGTAAAAAAAAAATTGGCTGACGTGACCACATTCAAAAACACAGAAAAAATATTTTAAATAAACTTATTATAGGTACTTTTGAATTGACAAGGGGTCGGTCTGTCAAAAAGATGAAGTTGTCCATTCCAAAGCATCCTCATACTTATGGAATAGAAAAGGCAAGAAACTTCACGGACGCTCTGTGTAATCAAAATAATTTGGTTACAAATTACATCATGTATGTTAAAAATTATGATGCAGAACTTTCAAAAAGTGCTTAACGAAAAACATTATAAAAGAATTCAAATGTACGAGTATGTATGGTTAGTTAGTAAGTCATTTAAAGGAGAATGCCGAAACCTGTACCAAACGGTTATAAAAAATATATTCCTTAAATACTTAAACACTTTTTGACTAACATTACCAAAATATGAATCATTACTAAATCCGCGTTAACGAAATGTTCTAAAAAAGTTTGATAGCCCAAGTTCTTGACTTTAAAATGCATTTCCGGTAGTCAAGAATTTGATTGATGCCATTGCCAGCACAAAAAAAAAAAACGATTCCGAGCAACAAAAAATCGTTAAGAGAAATCGATCACAGAACGATTGCTTAAATGATTGAAATGATTTTACATTCGTTAGAAGGTACAGATAGTGAACAAAAAAATCAGTTTTTTGAGATTTTTGAATAGAAATAGGTACACACAGCCGCACATCAGATTATACATGTCGACCTTGAGAGCGCTTCAGCTTTTGGGAGTTGAGATTTCCTCGAACCTGTACTTTGGGCGGTTCATTGAGTCCAAGGCCAGGGTGGCTGCCAGAAAACTAGGCGTCATCGCGAAGGCCCGGTGGTACTTCACACCAAGGCAGCTTCTAATTTTGTACAAAGCACAAGTCCGCTCGTGTGTGGAGTACTGCAGCCACATTTGGGCTGGTGCTGCGAAATGTCACCTTGCCACTTTGGAATCGGTGGAGAGGCGTGCGAAGAGGCTGATTGGCGACCCAGACTTAACTCGAAACGCTCTCCAAAGCCTGGAGCACAGGCGTAGAGTAGCCAGCCTTTCGGTCTTCTATAGGATGCATTCTGGTGAGTGTGCAAGGGAATTGCATGATTTAATTCCCCCATCTCCGTTCCATCATCGGACGACCCGTCGTACGGCGAGTTTCCACCCTTACGTTGTTGACACCACTGCGATCGGGACGAAGCATTTTGCTTCCTCCTTTATACCGCGTACATCGAGGGACTGCAACAATTTGCCAGCGTCGGTGTTTCCGTCACAATACAATTTGAGTGTCTTCAAGGCTAGAGTGAATAGGCTCTTAATAAACTAGCGCGCTTTACCATCAACGATCGCATCACTGCTTGCCATCAGGCGGGATTGCGGTCAAGCGCTGGTTTATAATTCATAAAAAAAAAAAAAAATCGTGATGTGCTGCTGACCGTACATCGAATTGGTTACTAAACTTAATTTCAGAAGGAATAATCAATTTATTTATTAATCGATATTTTTTTAGGTGATATCGATGTTATACATTTTGAATGGAGATAGCAACACTCCTAAACAACTGTCAAATGTCAACCCCCTCACAACACCTCGTTCTCGTTCCTGTGCGTTACATCAAATAGTTCCTTTGCCGTCATGTTGGCACTAATGCAAATTAGTGTGAGAGAGAGAGAGAGACAGAGTGCGTCTACCTTGTTTACGTTATTGAAAGACATGCAAACAACATGACGGCAAAGGAACTATTTCATGAAACGCACTATCGTTGCTTATGAATCATTCGTGTTTGTGTTGTTATTTTGATTTGTCCTTTTTGTCCGTTGAGTTGAGCTTTGTTCCTCTGGGTCGAATTTTCCTTATTATATTTTAGTGAATGGTATCTTTGCAGTAATATAGGCGGGTTTTTTAAAAATACAGTTATGAGGAAAAATCTCAGTACTGCGGATTCGAAAACAAATACGCTTAATGCCAATGGTAATATTAAACAATAAGCTGGCAAAATATGGTTATTTAATCTAAAAGCAATTGGTATAGGCTTCCATACAAAAACCGGCATTCTCCTTTGTGGTGTTGCTAATAGTTAGTTGTGTTACAACTCATTTTACCTACACAAGTATGTTATAACAAAACCATAAATCTCAGGAATATCAATTATTTACAAATTGTAACATTGCGTTAAAGATATTGTGTAGTCCGTATACATGAGAAACGTTTTAATGTTATGAAGTTTATTTGCATGTATGAAACACTTTGAAGTTGTATTAAGAGCACGTTAAACAAGTGTGAAGCGCTTGCTTTAATAGTTTTTAACGCAGAAGAGAGTAGGTTAATGTTCTGTAGACATTTTCAGTCAGTGAGAGTATAAAGTGAAATACTATTTATGTTCAATTAAAGCGAAGATAATGAAAAACGGTGCAAAGGGATTAAAATGAATAAATATTTACGGACAATTTATTAGATATATTTATTAGATTGTTAAACTGAAGAAGCAATACTTTAGTGGCCCAGTTATGCAATTTTTTTTATCAACATTGAGAGTATCAATATCATCGTTTGCCTTACTTTGTCGAGGTTGCCTGCCAGTCTAACCGAAATTCGATAATAACAAAATGTTACGTGGAACGATAGCTCGTCTCACCTCCACTATATCTACTTCTTCTTCAGCCTATAGAGGCCCACTGCTGGATAAAGGCCTCCCCCAAGGTTTTCATTACATTGGGGGAGGTTTGCCATAATCTCCACGCTTGGTAAGCGGGTTGGGAATCGCATTAATTTAATATTCCACAGGAGAAGCTCGGCTGCCCATTTCCCTGGTGAGAGTTACCATAATCGTCTCTTACGACACCCACGGGAGGATGTGGGTTGGTACTATTCTATGCCCGGTACCACACGGGTCTAATACATAACAGATATATGAAAACACTGGTTTTCAGGCCCTCAGGTCAGGGACCAGTGGCTTAAAGATCTTCATAGAGCAGTCTATAACATCCTCGGATCAACTGTGCCAAGTGCAGCTTAACCTGATCGTACAAACCATGAGGAAAAAAATATTTATATTATTTAAAAAAATTATAATGCAAAAACTTATTCCGCCATTGAAAGTAAAATTTAAATTGTCGTTATAAACATTGCAATATTATATTTTAGCTAGGTACCTTCTATATCATTCGAAAGAATCTGAAATAATTATACTGAAAGAAGAAGATTTAGCCCAGACTAAAAGAGATACAATACATCAGATACAGATAAAAATTAATAAAAAAGTAATAACAATAAGATCAAGTAAAATGTGAAAAGCCAAATGTAGAAAACTAGCAGAAATATGTGCCCCCAGCTGCACCAAAAGGTCAAGTTCAGCAAAAACGCATCAATTGCCTGATGCTAGTTTTCAACTGAACCTGATATGAGAGGTATACGTAACGTGTGTATGTATAAAAATAAATAAATAAAATAAATTTGTGTTAGATGAAAAACAACCCAAACATCCGAAGAAACAAAGAATATGAATTAGGATTATAAGAAAATCTTAACTAAAACCTCATAATTAAGTGGTAGAGATGTATAGGTTTATAGTTATAGAAATATAGTTTTTTTAAAAGTCTCTTGGTAAAAATAGGTTAAATCACAGTTACATATTGAAATTAAATACATATTCGATATTTAACCAAAATCAAATTATGTCAGTTATAAGAAAGCCGAGGACTAGTACTGGTACTTTTGATCGTCAACATGTCAGCATTCCAGTCACCCAGAATGTCCTTTACCACTTCCGTGTGCATGAGCTGGGATGCAGGATCGCAACACGTTCCTCAGCTGAGAAGCTGTTCAGAACTTTATTGAAGACAATAATAGGTAATTACAGTATTATGAACCAAATTTGTTTCATTAACGACATTACCCCACTGATCGGTTCATCCCTCAGTGTGACGTGCGCCTTATACTTGAGGGTTTGCCCATGAAACACGCAATACTTTTTAATGCTCGGCTTCGATAAATATTGCTTTCAAATAGCTACGTAAGTCAAGCACTTAATCTCTTTTTAAATACTCTTTCTTTGGTTTCCTAAAGTACCTTCTCAAAACGAGTTGTACTAACAAATGACAGTTCTGGTCAAGTTATTTATAATGATTCGTAATAAGTATTAAAAAAATGTTGTTAATTTTGTCATTTATTATTTATAAAGGAAAATAAATATGACATAAATTTTGACGAAGTTTTGCTTTTGCATATTTATTAACGGTGTTTAACTGCAACTACAGTTGCAGTTATCCCTACATGATATCACCGTTTCGACATTGGTCAGCCATTTTTAGGGTTTCGTAATTAAGTAAGAATCCTTATAAACCCATAACCCTTACAACCTACATATTTTTTTTTAACTTGGTACTAAGAACCCTTACTGTTTCGCCAAGTCTGTATATCTCTCCGTCTGTCCACAGATAGTCTTAGTGACCATTGGCATTAAAAGGCTGAATTTTTTTTCTTTTCATTTCTAATGTGTTTTCTCTTAGAACAGTAATACTTCAGTATCTATGTAAATTACTAAATGATGCTGGTTATCACTGCATGTTACAGCCCTTTTCCACTACTCATGATGGAAATCAAGTAGAGAAAATTTTGTTTAACTTTCCATATGAAGTTGGATCTATAACTATTTCTTTAGTTATCACCTTCCTTTGTGGACTGATTTTTATAATTTCGTACTTAGTATGTCAACTCAATAGAACAAATAGTCTATTTTTTAACTCTTAAGTGGGGGCACTAATTGTGACGGACGAGAAACAAAGGAACTCTACATTGAGCGTGGCACGACACTCTTGGCCGGTGTTTAAGTAAAAGATAATAGAATGTAATTGAATAGTATACTCTCTGTTATGTACACCATATAAATTACAGAACGTAAATATGAAAATTTTACAAAGTGTGACACAATGAAATTGAAACAAAAAAAAAACAAAACCTGTAATTCACCTTTACTCATAGGTCAACAGTAATTGTATACCAATAAAACTTCGTAATTTAAATATGAGAAAGTTATAATAAATCTTTTTTTACACAAAAGTTTTATACATGAGTTCATCGTAAATATGTAATGAGAGTTAAAGAAAGTTGTTCAACGACAGAGCGGGGTCCCGTGAGAGACATAAGTTCAACGGCGTGGGGCCGCGCCAAACAGGAAAGTAATACAAGCGAGGACACATCCCATAGAATCAATGAAGTTTACATTTCAGACGTGACTAATAAACCTTTTCATTGAATAATGTAATGTCGTTGGATATTTTCATTCTCGAGCCAGAGCGGACTTCTGATAGATCTTTGCGGAACCTCACAGTTTATTTGTGTTATAGATAATACCATCACAATATAGAAACTGAATAATTGCTGGCCACACAAATAAAAAAACGGTTTATCTGAATTAAAAAATGACATACCAAGTCATTAAAGACGGTTTGAAAAACTGCCTCGTGATTATTGTTATACTTACAAGCCACACCAGGCTGTCTCTCCTGTAGCTACAGGCGGCACCTACTTACACACGTGCACATATGTCGCGCGATTTATAGCGCTCCTGATACAGCCGCGCTTTATGTCCCGCGCCAAGTGTTTTTACCAATCCCCTGTTTATTTTGAATCGCAATTTATTTGGGTGTCGATAGTCGATAGCGTGCTTTATTGGCTCAGCTCTAGATTGGGTATGAGTGGGTGTGGAATTTAAATTAAAGTTTCAGGTTGGTTGGAAATCTGAGATCGAGTTAACATAGTTAAAACAGATATGTACATAATATTGAAGATATTGATTTAAAGGCTATCGTATACAGTTGAAACTTTAAAAGTGTGTTATTGTATGGGAAACATTATAAATAGTAGGTCCTACTTAGTAAGTTACATATAGGCAACAAATATTTGAGACTGTTTAACACAAAACTAGTAACAAATGGACCTTTTAATATCAACTTTATGACACACACATCGGAGTAATAACACACTTGTAAAATATATTACTTACAATTTTAGGAAAACGCAAAAGTTCAAACTGTATGTAAGTCAAATATGTATAAGTTAATTATAATAATTAAGTTTTGATTAACAAGTCAGTAGTATAGTAGTAATAGTCAGTAGTAGCGGCATCTCGTCTCATGGAGATGGACGAATTTACTTTTTTCAAATTATAAACAGACAGACAGGGACTAATTTCCCGCCTGATAGTAAGCAGTGATGCAATCGTTGATGGTAAATCGCACAGAGCCTATTCACTCTAGCCTTGAAGACACTTAAATTGTATTCAGACGGAAAGCCGCCGCTGGCAAACTGTTCCAGTCCCTCGATGTACACGGTATATAAGACGACACCAGAAATTACTTTATTAATAGGAATTACTATTAATTCACTCAGCACGACAGAGTGTGACCTCTCAGAGATTATCCTATCCTCTTCATCAAATCAATATATTATAGATCAGAACGTGACTTATTACTGGAAGGTCAGCGGTCAATGCTACACAAATATAAATTATAATAATAATATAATTTATTCGTCAGATCAGTCGATTCATTTGGTAAATACTTTTGGCATTTGATACCTCAGGTCTGGCTGAGACTGCACCAGAGCTTTCTCATAGCCTTTCTGTAGCCTTCCTATAGGATGGCTATAGGAAATCTATTGGTGGGCTATAGGAAGGCGTTAGGAAGGATTTAAAATCATACTAGGGCTCTCAGCAAAAAGAAAAAAATAAAATTAGAAAATACGCAATACGATATAACAGCGCGGGCGAGGGATGTTACGCGACGGAGGGCAAAAGCTATTCAATTTTTAAAATATTAATTGTTGACAGACTTTCTTCATAGTTATGTACCATGTTGTCAAGTTAAAATCTCATGTTGTAACATTTTTGACCAATCTTTTTCTATCATAAATCTTATAATTTCTTACTGACGAGCATTCCGGATTTTTTTTTTTATCCAGTTTGGCACATCCTTTTGGACGAAGTACTCCTCTATCCAAATGATCGTAAATGTGACTCTGTATTGAATGCCATAACACTGAATTTAGTTTTACGACATTCCAAAAGTTGTTCTGTTCTTTTTATTGCTCGTGAGTAAACGAAAACTTTGGAAGTTTAATAACTATTGCATAAAATTCATCGTTTATAAATACCTACTTGAGCTCTGACAGCACCACTTTAAACTATCTTAGGATAAAAGATCAAATTTCCATTTCCCTCACCTCACATCACAGGATGTCTTCAAATTATCTTCATTTCTAATTTAAATACTCATCTGATTCCATTGTAAAAACCTCTCTGGTACATTATACATTCAGCTAAGTATTACCGGCGACGAGGGGCTACGACGAGGCGACAACGAGGCGACGTGAACGTGACGCGGGCGACAAGTTTCAATAGTGCGCGATTGTCATGCGCGACAACAAAGCGCTTCTCACATTTTACAAAATAAATGCTACAGTATAGCTTAGATCCTAACGACGATTTGAGGTTTTATGTGTTTTGAAGCTTTCTTATGATTGCTTAGTGGCCTGAATTTACGAAGTTAGTTAGCTGTATAGAGTGTGCTGCCCATGTTGTAAGAATGTACAAAGCAAGCAAAAGAGAGATGGGTAAAGATAGTCACTCATTAGAAGCCTGATGGAGAACAACGCCGTAGAGCTAGACTGAGATGGTGGCGAAAGGTGGACGCTGACATGGCAAGCTCGTTAATCAAAAGAACAATGCAAAAAGAAGATCGCTCTAAAAAGTGAGGTATGAGAGTAAAAATAAGAGACCTTTACCCAACCAGTAGGGTACTAAAGAAAAACTGTAGTGGGGCGATATGAACGAAGTTTATTTATACGAAGGGACCGCGAAGGCCTGGAAATAGGAGATTTTGTCAGATTTTTCTAACCAACCGTTTAACCTACAGAGGCATGAGGGACACTCTATTCAAACAAAAAAAATGCACATTAAAGTTGAGTATCTCAAAACAATCACACAAAATCTCGCAATATTTTTCAAAGACCTACCTAAACATACCCCATAGGTAGACGTGTGAATGAAGACCCACTTTACGTGTAGGTGAGCTATTCCAAAAAAAATATTGTTCGTGATTTTATTTTAGCACTTTATCGATGTAGACTGATAAGACAATACTACGATGGTTCGAGACGTGACCTGCGTCATCCTAAAAGAGTGTTAATTCAAATAACACTTGCTGTTTGATGATCACGTCAATAACACTTGCTTGATGATGAAACCAAGGTTGAACTTCCTTTAGTGCACACTCGATCATTATAAGGTCAACTAACAGAAAGACATATATTTTGAAAAGTTCAAGTAGGTACCCACCTACACCAAAACACTTGAATAAAAGTTCTTATTAACATTAAGCATCGATACATATACGAGTATATAAATGCACTTAGGTCAAAAGGCAACATTCTCTTGACTTTTGGTAATAAATATTCAAATATGTAGAATCTTTGAATATTTAATAAAAAAACAAATAAGCACTATAAATTTTGTAACAAAAATATTATAAATGACTAGCGATGTAAAATAATCGTCGATAATTATTAACCGATTTAAAAGTAATCAATTATTGCTTCTTTGCATAATCGATGCCACAATTAATGTGAATTATGTTGTAACAACAAAAAATGTTTTGATAAAATTATTGCGATAAGTATTTCGTGAAACCAATCACGATTCTCTCTGGGCCAACAAATACACGAGTTGCCTGTTAAATTGACTCGTCGACTGTTTATCGTAGTACCTAGTTCACAAAAGGTACATCTTTTGACAAGTCAGGCGTGTTATTTTTATCACTAGCAATATTATTAAATTCATTTTCGGAAAGTAAATTTTTGGTAAAGACTTTTTATTAACTTTTGTTTTGCTTAATTTTGTTTCGAGACCTTTGAACACCACCAGCCCCCTAATCGGCGAACACATTTTTGTCAAATGATTGCAACTAGTTGGGATCGTTTTGACCGAACGGACCAATGGGCGGTCCGAACGATCCCAACTGATGCCAACTAGTCGCAGTCATTTGACAAATATGTGTTCGCCGATTAGGGGGCAGATTTTAACCTTTTTTCTTTAAGACTTTTGGATTTATTCTCAAGTGTCAAACACAGTCTGCTTTCTTTATGGGTAATGTGAGTAATAGGAAGTTTATTACAATTTTTGTTTACGTTGAAATCAAAATCATTAACTAAGAAATAAAAAAAATAAATTGCTCAAATAGTCCTCAAACCCACAAAAAATATATAATAATTTACAAAGTAAACAAGTATTAATGATTAAAACAATAAAGTGAATAAAACCAATATAATAGAGAAATTTAAACTAAAGATAAAAATATTAGTTCAGTTCTGTCAAATAATATTATCTGCCCCTAACTATTCCCAATGCGAAGGTGCCTGCAACGCTGACTGGCCTTTGCACCATGAAAAGCCGGAACGGGAATTACCCATTTTGTCACGGAGTTTGTGCTCTATCTCACTAATGAGCTTCTTGGCCTGAGTACGCCAACTACATGGTCTTCACGGCAACAGGCACAGTTGGTCCCTGTCCCTCCTATACAGTTATTAATCAAAAGTCATTTATTCAAATTAGGCTGAAAAGCAGCACTATTTGATAGTCAATGTTACATAAAACCTCAAAAACGCCACCTTTCACCACTTCTCAGTGTTTTAAATGGGAAAAAACAGTGGGCTTAACAAAGTCCCCAGCAGCACATCTGTCTGTTCAGATAAAAATAACACCTCTTTATTTATTGAATTTGCATGTAAAGTAACTAACAGAATAAAATTCAGAACATTAAATTAAATTATTTACTATTTGTGAGCTAGTCATATAAGCCAAAAAAAATAATAACTAAAATTCAATAATGTGAACTAGATGTTACGTTTAAGTTATAATTAAGCAAAAATAAAACTAACAACTGCTCGACTGTTATCGTTTACATAACATAATCAGCCTATAATGTACGTGGGTACATTATGTATTTGAGGTGTGGTCTGTGTCCGAGGAGTGACCACCCGACTACACCTAGTACCGATACAAAATCATTTGAGAGTATAACCACAAGCATATACATACATGGTTTATGTAAGCAGCAATGCATCGGCTACTTAATAATTATAATTGGCGATTGGGTGTTGGCAGACTGTGGGGTCTGGTGGTGACTATCACATTGTTAACCTAAGACGTTTTTAAATTATAAACCCGTGAATATTCTGTTATAGGCATTATCAAAAACCCACACACTTCACGGGTGATAAGTGAGGTCTTTAACCGAAGCGAATTGATTCGTCTGGAATTCTGGGTAGCTTTTTACCATTTTTCTTTTGTTAGCAAGGGGTCGCTGTACTATGGGCGGTTTATATTATCTCTTGTTGATGAGACAAAATATTTTTATTGTTTTTTACAATAGACTGGGTGCTTTGGGACCCAAGTCAACCTCACATGCCAGACGGTGCACCTGCTGATTTACGGACGGGGCACTGACGCTGGCTTTCCCTTCGGGGTTGAGTGGACAGACGAGACTGAACGCTGAGATGACGATGATGATGACAATAGACTACTTACTAAAACAGAATTATAATAAAAGAGCGCATTACTGCACAATCCCTACTTTATTTCAATGACAGTTATTGATTGCTATCAAAGCGATTAGCCTATTCAAATTCTATAATAATATTTGAAGTTGTAAGGTAAACCTAGGTTTCGGTCATCGATCGACCTCGGTCAGGTTGCCGATCAGGGTAAGCTACGATGTTTGCGATTGGTCTGTGGATGGGTGACTATCTTCACATATCGAGATCTTTTCATAACTCGAAAAGCACGTTAAGCCAGCTGTCAATTGTAATAGATGTGTAGTCAGAAGCCCGAAACTCTGACCATGACCACTTTGAGACATGCACCCTCAAGTGCTCAACACCACAGTTGGAAAAAGGCTAGACGGATGTGTCGCATATTCACTAAAGTTTCCCAATACAAAAACAAACAACAACCATTAATCATTGGCGAATGCAGTAATCAAATTAATTACTTGCTAAACTAAAACCACAACACACATGCCTTCTAACTACCACGTAATGACGATTTGCAAGCTCCTATGTTTACAAACATTCTAATTAATAACCGTTACGAAACAACTGGCATTCGATAGTAAATAGCGATGTGTATTTAATTCATCACGAGTGCAACGACATGCGTGTTCGGTCCGTCAATCTGACCACACATAGATTAAATCGATTCTTTGATAATCGATTGATTGGCGACTCGATGCTTCAAGTAGTTGAAACTGATTATTATGCGAGAATGTTCTGTATCTATACGTCTGTTTTGCGTCTGTGAAGTAGGTGAATCATTGACTAATTGAAATATATTTAGTTTATTATGAGCTTATTGACTCTAGCCTTGAAGGCATTATAATCTGTCTGGAAAACCATTGCAACTAAAAATACTGTTTCATTCAGTAATTACCTAAATGAATTATAATCTATAGATTTTGAGAGTCTTCAAGGCTAGAGTGAATAGGCTCTTAATAAACTAGCGCGCTTTACCATCAACGATCGCATCACTGCTTACCATCACGCGGGATTGCGGTTAAGCGCTAGTTTATAATTTATAAAAAAAAAAAAACAACATTAAATTAATTGCAGTAAATTAACAGAATAATTAATCATTTCTTCCAAACACGTGTACCAACTTGAACATATACATATTTATTTATGTAGTATATGTGCAGATCACGAAAATAACGTCATTTTTGAAATCCAAGATGACCGACACCAATTTTATGATACATTATGACATGGGTGTCGTAACAAAGGTTTTTGGGAGTGCTGATTACGAAAATGACATCATTTTTAAAATCCAAGATGTCCGACATCAAAATTCATGGTACTTTGACTTGGGTGTCGTTAAAGGGGTTTTCGTGGGTGGTCATTACCAAAATGACATCAGTTTTGAAATCCAAGATGGCCGACATTAATTTTCATGACAATTTGACATGGGTGTCGTGATAAGGATTGGGGGCGCTGATCACGAAAATGACTTAATTTTTAAGCTCTTGCTTCCCTTTTATCTCTTTATCAAAGTCGAACATAAAATATTGAATATAGATTTGTCGCTAAATCGCCACCATTTTCCGCACTCTTTTGATGACGTAACTGTAATTTCGTACAAATACTGAGCAAAAAAAAAAAAAAAAAAAATAGCAAGCATACACACAAACCCTCATGTTTTTCTTTTCTAACACATTAAAAAAGGCCGCTTGTAGGTTCAGAAATCCCCCAAGGGCGTGTCGGCCACGTTCAGTGTCGGGTTCCGTAGTTTCTAGTCCGTCCCAATAAGTGTCCCAACACGACATACTAATACGGAATCGGATCAACAATGAACAGTGATAACTAAAGAAAACGTTATAGATACCAACTACACATGGAAAGCTCGACAAAATTTTGTCTACTGCCACTCCCCACATTGCTTACGTCAATACGTACTACTTTACAGTGCTCAGTTCCGTTAATTTTACTGTCTGTAACTACATTATATTTGTCATCTTCCGTGGCGCAGCGGTCAACACGCCTGCCTGCGACGTGAAGGCCCCGGGTTCGATCCCCGGCCAGGTCATGGTGGAAAACGATCTTTTCCTAATTGGCCTGGGTGTTGGATGTTTACCTATATATGTATCTATTATAAATATAGTATTGTTGAGTTAGTATCCCATAACACAAGTCTCGAACTTACTTTGGGGCTAGCTCAATCTCTGTGATTTGTCCGTTTATATTTATTTATTGCACCCCGAAGCAAAGACATGATACTGTTTAATTCAAACTTCAAATGACTATTTTGACATTCAAATGTCAATTTTTTCAAAATTATGCATATTGAAGAAATCTTAAAGGTAACTCCAAATTTGTACGCCTAAAAACGTCGCATACCATTATCTGTGTTCTATAGGATGCATTTAGGAGAGTGTGCGAGGGAATTGCATGATTTAATTCCCCCATCTCCGTTCCACCATCGGACGACCCGTCGTACGGGGGGTCTACTCCTTATGTTTTTGACACTACTATGAACCGGATGAAGAGTTTTGCCTCGTCTTTACACCGCGTACATCAAGGGACTGGAACAATTTGCCGACAGCGGTGTTACCATCTAACTACATTTTTAATGTCTTTAAGGCTAGATCGATGATGGTAAAGCGCTTTAGTTTATCATGAGCCTATACACTGGCTCATGATAAACTAAAACGCTTTACCATCATCGATTGCATCACTGCTTACCATTAATTTAAAAAGTATAAAAAAATAACAAATTTCAATGACAACAACCTCACACTCGTTCCGACCCCAACAACTAGGAAAAATCTTAACGCGCTACTATGTAGTACAAGGCAATCTCTCGGGAAATTAGTTTACTAATTTATATAAACCCTTATGCTACATTTTCAGTGGTAATTTTGGATAGCGTGAACCGATTTTAATAATTCTTTTTATATAGATATATTGGACAATATTTTAGCTTTATAGTGCTAACAGTCACTGAGATTAAAAAAAGTACAAAGGTCCTTAATTATATCTATTAAGTTATCTTAGATCAATTAACTGTGAAGAAGTAGCAACAGCAACAAGCGTAATATCCGAATAATGTGTAAATATAAAGGCTGCGCCCCAAACTCCTCGGTTATGTATACAAGGACGCAGTGACAGACAACCATGGGGAACACGTTAACATGAAGCTATGGGAGCGGTGGCCGTGGTAGCGACCAGCGGGACGGGTGACAGACAGAACGTGATCGTTCAACTGTAAGTGCTGGTTTGAAACGTTAAATTATAAATTATATCTATTCTTATGTGATTTTTGTCCTATAAATGGTTTGAACGTTTTTGAACATGCTTGAGCAGTCAATTAGGGTTGTATTTGTATAATGAAGTTGCTGGACGAACTGTGAACTTACACAACCACTTTTATTATTCACTAGAAGGCGAAATTCATCAGTAAAGTGTATTTCCTGTGCATAGAATATTTTTGAACATCGATTTTATATAATTGAATGAATCAGAAAAAAGTTTGGGTAATGTTTACTTTCATGTAAATCAACTGCCTTTTAAACAGATACCTTTTGTTTCATTTTCAATTGCAATCACTACAAAAGAATTACAATTTGAGCTTCAAATATTTACTCATCTATTTGCAATGTTATTTATTTGGGTATATATTCGTCCACCATTGTCCGCTATCACAAAGGCTTCACCCCAGTTCCCAACTAGCTCACAATAAAGTGTATCTGTTGTAACATGCCTTTTACCACGATTACCATTACTGGCGTGCTTGCGATAGCGATACGATTCGATAACGACTATCAAATCGCTACACGACAGCACCGAGGGTGCCGTGGTACAGGGTGTGTACTCTGCACATTTGTATGATGATTATTTGATATTCATGGTGATCTTTTTGTTTGTCTTATTTTATTGTTTGGCAGATATGGGTTTGTGTGATGAAGTGTTAACAGTTGATAAATAAGAGGATTGGGGTGCATAAATTAAATAGAGTGATTAATGAGCAAGTAGCTAGTTTATTGGAAGACAGTGCTAGTTTCTTAACTGTGCAAATAACTAGTGTTTTCCTTTGAATAAGAATGATTATTTTTAGTGGTACCAAAATACAGTCAGACATTATCACCTTCGAAGGCTTGACTTTATATCCACACTGCTTTAGGCGCCGTGGTGACCCATTGACATCGACTCCGACTTGTGAGTTGTAGGTCGTGAGTTCGAGGCAGTTTGTGGATTGAATTTTATCACCATTGCTGTCTAAATGGTGAAGGAACTTCGTGAGGAATACCCAGAATATCCTAGAATCCAAAAACTCAAAGACAAGTGACATCTGCCTACCCACCCTAGGCCCGCGTGGTATACTATACACAACTTCCCCTCGTAGACACGAAGCCTGTGTCTCATCAGTGAAAACATTATACATGAATTATGGTTACTGTCTATACAGTTTATTCTTTTTTCATATACGAGTAACTACATGATATTTTTTATTATGTATTGGGTATGGATGAGACTTTCATTTAATATTTCAGACATAATTATTCGATGAATTCATAATTATGACAGTAAAACACATTTACGTGAACTGCGACAACGTCGCGTTTTATTACATTTAGTTAAGAAATGGTTAGTTGATGGGTTTGTATGAAAATAAATTACCATATTTAACAATGACATACAGAATTGTACGGTTTCGAAGATAACCTGTATAAAATATACACGTTATCTTCAAAACTCTGCATTTCTGAATCACATATTCTAGCATATATTGTAACTTATAAAATATTTGTGATAGAGTTATGGGATATAAAAAAAAAAAACGTTGCATGAAGTTTTGGAGGAGGAAGAATCTTCTAGGTAAAATAAAACTGCGTGTCCGATATGATCTGTGTTATTCGACTTCAAAACCCCTGCTTATATCTACATTTTTTATGGCACAAGTTGCGGTATGGCTAATAATTTACAATTATAAAATACAATATTATTACTACGATGTTTAACACGCGTCGCGTCTCGGAGAGGGGCGCGGGGCGCCGCTGGCCCGCGCTGTGAATCTATAAATATAGGTAGACGCGCTGAGTCGTTCCTTTTCGCCGAGGGCCGCCCGCCGTGTCAGATCTCCGCTGCGATGCGCCAGCTTCGTGTGTCATCTTCGCGCCAAGATTCCACTGCGATGTATCCTTCGTGTGCAGTCTTCGTGTACAGATCTCCGCTGCGATATATCAACTCCGTGTGTCAAAAACGTACTTACGAGTGATGTCGTTGAACCCACGCAACGCATCACGTATCATATTCCTTTGACAGTAAACGCCTTTTTCAAGGCGGCCTCTTGTTCCTTTCAACAGATGAGTCAAACGTATAGCGTCTCTCTCGAGACGGCGTTGTTCGATTATTCCTGAATGGATGTTGTCAAAACGTATTGGTAATAAGGTGTTGTTGGTATTCCTTGGTAACTGGTAACTGTTTGGAGGTAACTGGTAACTGTTTGAAGGTAACTGTTTGGAGGTACGGTAATTCTATGAGTGCTGTATGTGTGTTCCTACAGCATCCCCCTCTTAAGCGAATCGTACGTTTTTTTTAACGGTGCGTCCGGTGCGAGTGACGTAGGATTCGCGGGTTGTACTCGAGGTCGGCGGGGTCAGCGGCCGCGGCTCGTTATTCGCGCTCGATGTCTGTGTGCGACGAGTTTCACGTGCGTCTGTTGTTCCTCTAGTAGTAGGTTCTTCTTGCTTGAGTAAGTGTGCTGGTTTGAGTCTGTCGATTGTGATGACAGATGTTCGTAGGGGCATCTGAATGGTAAATTGTTTGTTGCCGCGATGTAGAACTTTGAATGGGCCTTCGTAAGGTGGAGTCAGTGGGCTTCGTACGGTATCATTACGCACGAAGACATGAGAACACGTAGCCAAGTCTTTGTACACGAAAATCTTTCTGTTGTTGCTATGTGACTTGCTGTTTGGAGATAGTGTCGACATTGTTTCGGTCAGCTGACGGGCGAATTCTGCGTCGTCGTTTTTTGGCTGTGTAGGCGTGAAAAAGTCTGACGGTATTCTTAATGTTGACCCGTATGTCATGAGAGCTGGGCTGACTTGCGTATCTTCACGTAAAGCTGTTCTTAAACCGAGGAGTACGGTCGCTAGTTCCTCGCTCCAGTGTACGCCGGCGTTTCGCGCCATAAGTGCGGATTTCAAGGTTCGATGCCATCGTTCGACTTGACCGTTTGCTTGAGGGTGAAATGCGGTGGTTCGAATCCGTGTTATGCCAAATTTCTTCATCAGTGCGTTGAATAATGACGACTCGAACTGTCTGCCTTGATCCGTTGTCACACGTAAGGGGCAGCCAAATCGCGCTATCCATCCCTCGTAAACTGCCTTAGCAACAGTGTCGGCGGTGATGTCACGAGTAGGTATTGCTTCGGGCCATTTAGTGCAACGGTCGACCATCGTGACTAGGTATCTATAGTCATTAGACGGCGGAAGTGGTCCGACAATGTCTACGTGAATATGTTCGAAACGCGCTGATTTTTGAAACTCGCCGAGCGGGCTGATAACATGTCGCTGGATTTTCCCGCGCTGGCATCCGATGCATGACCTTGTCCACATACCGACTTCTTTATTCATATTCGGCCAAAAGAATTTAGTGACCATTATCTTTCTTGTCGTACGTACACCTGGGTGGCTCAGTTCGTGTTGTGCTTTGAACGCTACAAAACGATAAGACGCTGGTAGGTACGGGCGTAAGTTGCCTGTTGATGTTTCGCATATGATAGGTCGTTGACCTCCGGGCAATGTGATTTCTGCAAACTTCAGATTCGGGTTGGTCATGCTGATCTTGAGTTCGTCGTCGTTCTCTTGGTCTTTAGCGAGTTGATTGTAGTCGATCGTAGATTGCGACAAGTCGATTTCTTCTATACGAGATAGGGCGTCGGCCGCTTCGTTATTATTACCGTGTACGTATTGAATTTTCGAGCAAAACTGACTTATGTAATGTAGTTGACGCTCTCTTCTCGGTGTATCGCTGGTACTTGGCGATCTTATTAATGGGTGAATTTTCATTTTATGATTAAATATGATAGTTTTTGTGTGACATTACTTTTTTCTTGAATAACTAAAAACTATCAATAAAATTATGATGTTATTTGAAAAACTAATGTTTTAGTATATTTAAACAATAATTTAAACACCAAATTTACAAGAAAACTCATAAAATATAAATATTGCATTGAAGTGAATGATGTTGTGTAGATGTAAATGATATCGTCTGTTGAAGTCAATGATAAGGTGTAGACGTTAATGATGCAAATAAAATACATAGATTACAATCAGCTCTTTATGGAAGAAATATGAACAAACAAGATGTATATCTCAAAGAATTTTTGATTTGCTTAAACAAAAGGCAACCAGGCTCAAAAAATAACTAACCTTGGTTTAAATCACAGAAATTTTTGATTTGAAATCAATAGACAAACACACACAAAATAAGACACAACGTGATTATTCAATTTTATTTTTTCAAAAGCTACTACACTAGCTAGCCTCTAGAAATAATGCGTAATTAGTTATAGCCTGCGAATTTAATTTTTTCTTAATAGGTATTCCAGGTCAGTGTGAGGTTGTATCTTGATCAAAATTTGATAATACATCTTTCTAAGTTAGATTTGTACTATAAGCACTTCGATTTTGTTCTTATGATACAATTCTAATTTAATAAGATGTATTAATGATTATAATTCCGTGAATACGTATATGTTATAGTTGCGAATAAAATTTTGATCAAGATGGAACCTGACACTGAACTGCAAAATGCATAAAACTTAAGAAAAAATACCTTAATGATCCACAATCATTATTTTAACATGTAACTTACAATAAAAATAAAAAAAAAAAATTAGTTCGTTTAAAACAAAAAGTAGGCTCTACAAAATAAAACGGTCAGCCTACAATCGAAATTTACTAACTCACAATTTTTTTTACATGATTCATCCAAAGAAATGCTGTGTTGATTTAGATGTTGATGGTTGCGGATAACATCATTACATTTTCCGGTTCTTTCTGGACCTCTAAAGGGAAATAGCACTACGACAATTCCTATTTATACACGTCTTCTCTTTAGTTATCTCTATGTTGCTATTATAATTCTGGTTTTTTGATATGTCACTCTTGTTATTGAGATTTGCATTCTTTGATTTTTATTCAATTTCCGCAGGTTCTTTATAATATTAATCAACTAAATTCTTTTCTTCAATTCGTGATATCTTCTTCCTTTCTGCTTTTTGTACGTCTTCTTTTGTAAATAAACCAATTGGGTATTTTCTATAATCAGTTTCTTCAGAAATTTCATTAGCTTGGACATGAACTATATTTGGAAACTCTAATGACGCTTCTTTTCATCCATCATCATCATCTCAGCGTTAATCCCAGTAGCATCCGAATCTTTTTCAGCTTTAAGTCTGGGGTCCGCTTTACCAGTCTAACTGTTGATTTGGCTAAACTTCGATATTCTCTGTGAAGCGACTGCCGTCTGACCTCCACAACCCGAAGGCGATATAGAAGCATTGCAGTTAGACCAATTGCTGTCTATATTTCTTCGAATTTATATTGCACTGTTTACGCAATTTTCTTTGTTGACGTGGACTTTTTCTGTGATGGATGTCTGTTTCCTTTCTTCTCTATGTTTTTTTTTTTTGTATTTTGCTTGTTGTTTTTCTTTTTTTAATGCATATAGTTCGTCGTTCTTTTTATTTCTAAAAACTTGCGTCTTTTGAATAGCCTTTGCTGGGCTAAACGTTCTGCTTTCGTTTTAGCCATAAGTACCTTTACCTGGGTAATGAAATAGAGTAAACAAGTTAGTTTATTTACACTTAATAACTTATACTATTGCACTGTGTAATAAAATTTAGAGAATCCTAACTATATTGCTTTTACAATGCCTGAAAAAATTGTAAACCTAATAAAAATGTCATTTTCCTCAAAAGAAATCATCCACCTCATCTAGAAATTCCCGATGAATGATGTTACGATTAATGACGAAACAAATTAAAACACATCCCTGTCCAAGCAAACGCAAACCTACAATATAACACTATACTTCATATTTAATACAAACTCCATATTGTCCATACTCATTTATCAACAAAATAAAGCAAAATATACTTACCAACAATATTTTCAATCGTTTAATGACGAAATTCGTTGACAAATTTATATCAATTCACTTCAAAACGTAATTTTAGTATGTATACGTGCAGACTAGTAAGAATCTCCACAACAGCTGAAGTGGCGCATGGGACAAGCTATCCGAAATGCATTTGGTTACTGTTATTAAATATTTTCGTTGAATAAATTTCTTGAAACCACAATCGAGGAAACAAATGACGATATTCTTGTGACGAATTTTTAAATGGTTATATAACAATGTCAGGGGTCAATCTCGATTTAAGAAAAGTAATAAATAATCAGTTTATACTTAAAACATTACAAATGAGATTAAATCAAATAAAATTTAGGCCAACACAATAAGATTTTGAAAAATTAATGAACATGGTATTGAAAGTAACGGAGAGGTAAATGATTTCCGCGATAGTATATTTAAGTTTTTAATGTTGTATATAATTGTTTTGTTATTTTATTACCTACTAACCATACATAAGTATATAAAGAATATTCTTAGGTATATTTTCAATAAGGCGTAGTGAATTTTTTTGTGAAAAAATAGAATCACACCAATAATATGCTATTTTGAAAATCCACCCTAATGCATACGTTAATGGCTTATGGTCGGTGAATATTGTTACGTCGTTGCCTTCTATCAGCCGACGTAGGTGTTTAATTGAGGTGAACATTGCCAATAACTCGCGATCATATACGCTATATTTTCTTTCCGTATCACTCAATGTTTTTGAATAGAATGCCAGTGGTTTCCATACGCCATCGACCTTTTGTTCTAATACAGCGCCAATGCTAGTGTTTGACGCGTCTGTGTATAGACGTAATATTGCGTTGGGAATCGGGTGCGTAAGTGTTGTGGCCTTGAGAATGCTTTGTCGGCATTTCTCAAAAGCTTGCTCGCTTTCTGGTGTCCATTGTATCGGAGTTTTATCATTTTTCTTGCTGTTGTGTAGGTACTTGTTTAATTCATGCTGATGTTCGGCTTGATGTGGTAAACAGCTGCGATAAAAGTTAATCATGCCTAAAAATCTTCTTAGTTCTTGTACTGTCTGTGGTTTCGGGTAATTGACTATTGCTTGTATACGTTCTTGCGTGGGATTGATACCATTTGCTGATACTTGATAACCGAGGAACTCTATGTTTTCTTTATCAAACTCGCACTTGTCGATGTTAAGACTGACGCCGTAGGTATTTAGGCGTTCGAGTACTATTTGTAAGTGCTGGCGATGTTCTTCCTGGTTATTTGAATAGACAAGTAGATCGTCGACGAAACAGAATACGATGTTGTCCAGTCCTCGTAAAACTTCATGCATGAAACGTTGAAATGTTTGGCCTGAGTTGCGTAATCCAAACGTCATGCAGTTGAATTCGAATAGGCCGAAAGGTGTTATGATTGCGGTCTTCTGTGCGTCTTGTGCAGCTATAGGAATCCAAAAGTATGCCATTTTCAGGTCCAATTTTGAAAATATTTTCTTGCCGTGTAACTGGTACGTAAAATCCTGAATACGTGGAATGGGATATCTGTCAGGTACGGTGACTGCATTTAGTCTCCGGTAGTCTCCACATACACGGAGTGACCCATCCTTTTTCTTGACGACGTGGAGAGGGCTTGCCCACGGACTTTTTGACGGCTTGCATATACCCATCTCTATCATGCGCTCGAATTCCAGTTTTGCCGCTTTGTATTTGTCCGGCGGTAGAGGGCGCGGCCGTGCGTATATCGGCGGTCCTGTAGTCTCAATATGATGTGTGACGTCATGCTTCACTGGAGTCTTGAGTGACATCGGCCGCAGAACATCAGGGTATTTCTTCAATATGTCGTGATATACGTGGTCTCGGTTGACCATGTGTATAGTTTCTTCGTTGTTATTTATTTTGATGGCTTTCACGCTGAGATCGGTAACGCGGTCGATAAGTTTCCTCTGGTGCAGGTCGACTAGCAATTTGTGGTATACTAGGAAGTCTGCACCCAGTATTGAGGTTTTTACATCGGCGACTACGAATGTCCATTTGAAGCTTCTTCGTAAACCTAAGTTGAGTTCAAGCGTGCGCTCTCCGTAGGTACGAATCTCTGTTCCGTTTGCCGCGAACAATTTGTAGGTATTCTTGGTCGGTTTAATTTTCTTATTTCGGACGGCTAATACCGATATGTCGGCTCCTGTGTCGACGAGAAATCTCTCTCTGTTGTTGATGTCGATCACGCATAGGCGGCGAGATGTGTGGTTTACATCGACACCCGCCACAGTCGATGTACATTTTAGTTTTCCTGCTTGCTCTTGGAACACGGCGACTCGCAATTCCGAGCATCGTCGCCGTATCGATAGTGATAACGGCATAGCCAGTCGGCGTCCCTCGGTGTACGTGCGTTACTAGCGCGCGGCCTTGACCTTGCGTGTGAGCGAGAGCGGCTATGTTGACGGCTAGCAAAGTGCGAGCGGGAACGGCGATGTGACGCATATTGTTGATTACTTCGTAATTCGGCGATTTCGAGAGATAGCTTTTCTATTTGTTTGCACAGCATGCTGATTTGCAGATTTGTGACGGAGTTCTGTTGTACTTCGTTGACCGATGCTGGCGGGGGAACTACGGAGACTGCGGCGACTGTTGGTTCGAAGTGTTCCATCATTTTGTCGGCCATCGCGGCTAGAACTTCGAGTGTAGATTCTGTGTTCACGGATAATACTGCGCGAACTTGTGCGGGCAGGTGATTAAGCCACATGACCTTGAGCGCTTCGTCGGACAGAAGTTTGCCACTTAGGTCGCGCATTTTACGTAGCAGCTGGCTCGGTTTCTGATCACCGAGTTCGAGACCGCTGAGGAGTTTCTGAAGCTGGCGATGGTCTGATTCTTGATATGTTGAAATCAGTCTCTCTTTCAGTGCGCTGTATTTACCGGTGGCTGGCGGTTCCAGTATGATGTCGGCGATTTGTTCCAGGTCGCTGCAGCCGAGTAGTGGGACGACAAGGTTAAATTTTTGCTCGTCACCTATCTTGCTGGCGGCGACGGCGGCTTCGAACTGCGCGAACCAAAGACGTGGATTTTGGCGCCAAAATGGTGGTAGTCGTGCAGGCAGCGATATCGTAGCTACGTCGTTCTTCATTGTTGTGACGCCTAATGCATCGCTGAATTCTTCGCTCCTCGACATTTTTTTTTTTTATATAATTTCTGCAGGGATTCAGTCTTGATATTTCTTCTTTTCTTTCTTTTCTTCGGGGTCACCAATTTTGGAGGAGGAAGAATCTTCTAGGTAAAATAAAACTGCGTGTCCGATATGATCTGTGTTATTCGACTTCAAAACCCCTGCTTATATCTACATTTTTTATGGCACAAGTTGCGGTATGGCTAATAATTTACAATTATAAAATACAATATTATTACTACGATGTTTAACACGCGTCGCGTCTCGGAGAGGGGCGCGGGGCGCCGCTGGCCCGCGCTGTGAATCTATAAATATAGGTAGACGCGCTGAGTCGTTCCTTTTCGCCGAGGGCCGCCCGCCGTGTCAGATCTCCGCTGCGATGCGCCAGCTTCGTGTGTCATCTTCGCGCCAAGATTCCACTGCGATGTATCCTTCGTGTGCAGTCTTCGTGTACAGATCTCCGCTGCGATATATCAACTCCGTGTGTCAAAAACGTACTTACGAGTGATGTCGTTGAACCCACGCAACGCATCACGTATCATATTCCTTTGACAGTAAACGCCTTTTTCAAGGCGGCCTCTTGTTCCTTTCAACAGATGAGTCAAACGTATAGCGTCTCTCTCGAGACGGCGTTGTTCGATTATTCCTGAATGGATGTTGTCAAAACGTATTGGTAATAAGGTGTTGTTGGTATTCCTTGGTAACTGGTAACTGTTTGGAGGTAACTGGTAACTGTTTGAAGGTAACTGTTTGGAGGTACGGTAATTCTATGAGTGCTGTATGTGTGTTCCTACAAAGTCAACGGCTGTTAGTTAAAACGAGTGTGTTCAGAGAACGTCAGACTGTATCCTAGTACTTTGTACTTTATTATTACATTTAGCACAAGTCCACAAGCCTTGTCCACTGAGTTCACTTCCTACAATATCTCTTGGCAGCACTCCTTTGAGAAACTTTGTATAACTTAGGTATGTACCGTCAACTCCGCCCACGGAGACAGACAGTACTTCTGAAAATACTAATTTATTGCTTGCCGTCTATTATGCCTGTATTTCCGTTATGTACAACTATTATGTACAAATATTCTGGCGTTATAGTATACAACGATATTTTTTCATTATACGTTACCTGAATATACATACTTTGTTCAGAATAAGCGACTGAATCGATTCCAATCATTGTACACCATGCTATAGTTTTTCCCAAATACATAGTAGTTGTTGCCGACCCAGCACAGCTGGCGGTCGATCATAGTACTAGGGGCTTTATAGTGAGACAGGGCACCCGGTGACAGGGCACGGTGCGTGGACTATTTTTTTGTTGGGACAACCAGATAGGATAATACGCTCTTAACTTTGTGATTTATCATGATGTCTTTTTAAAATTTGGTACATAGATACTTTACTTAAAAATACTGGACACGAGTTTCGGGTTCGCCATACAAAAAACAATGTAAGTATATTGAGACGCGCATTCGTCTTCTGAGGATGGGAATGTAAAAGACGAAGGAGGTACTGTGTGGTTGATGGTATCTCTTTCACTAAACATGGAATACTTCTTCTTGAAGTTTTTCTTCGATATTTTAAGGTATAATCTTAAAAGAAGCCGTTTTTTAAGCAGGAAATGGTCAACATTGGTCTAATCATTCTACGACTAATCTTAGAATGTGATTCCTTTACTATCATCGAATTAATTTGAAGTATTTGCTATAAAAGTATTAGCCATAGGTATGTCGCAGCCAAATGGTACAGTTAGCCGCTTTGTCAACCCAGACTTTGGAAGCAGTGCTAACCTCGCTTGGCGCTCTCAGCTTGCACCTGGTTATCACTGTTATAACCTAACCCATTTAGACGGTGTGACTCTAATTAAAACATACTAGACACACAACTTTACGTAAGATGTAAGACCACTGACGAGTGGTGATCAAACATGAATAAACATTAAACGTTATTGGGAGTGTCGTCTTGATGTGAAACCGTTTGACAACAGACAGAATGTCCTGTTGACGACAAAAGGTCGACAAAAGGTCACAGGTACACAACACGTCTGTTGCCATAGAGTAAAATAATTATGTTACCTACCACACACACTTAGTATTTTGTTTCTTTTGTTGTAGGGTTCCGTATTAAAAGGGTAACCAAACAACTAAAGGGGTGATCAGGCTTAAGCTGATGAATCGTGGTTGCTAGACAGTTAAAATTTCGAAGATTTTTCATTTCTTTTGCCACTGCAATGACAAATACTAAAACATTTTTTTTTGTGTCGATAATGGTGCGGAACCCTTCATACTGCAACCGTCCGACTCGCACTTGGGTGATTTTTTCTTAATAATTGAATCTGAATTCGATCGAATACGGATTTTTCCAAGATATTGTGATAAACAGGTTTTTATCAAGGTCTTCAATTCATAACAAATCTATAAAAATATTTGTAGTTACTTATTTTGAGTCAATAGATAACGAATAACACGGAGATTTCTTACAAGTTCATAACATAATAATAAGAGACTACTATGAATAAGAGACATCTATGTTTATTGTAAGGGTGAATGTAGTAATAATGTCTTTACTTGGTAGGTCGATGAGCTGTGATATGACTAGCTGTTATTATTGAGTTTCACGGTATAATGTTACTAAATATTTCAGAAGGTTCACTACGCAGGTGATATCAGTATTGATGAACACCTAACTTAGCCATGCGATACAAAATGAACTTAGCTTGAAGCTTAAAAGACTTGAGACTCAGACTGGTCGTGTTCCGGCATGATATCTGGTGAAGCTGTACGGAGGACGGCTGTGAGGAGTTGTGTTGCTATTGTGCCGGGTACGATGCGCCAAAGGTTGTTGTGTCGGGTGTTTGGTCGTGGAGGGTCTCGAGATCAATCGCGCTCTGGCGCAACAGCGTTAGTCTTGTTGTTGGGTTTAACATTGCAACACCTTCTTTTTTCTTTTTTTTTCCGGGATGGAAATCCTCAATGGATGTCCGCCGCTCTGGGGTGGGCGACGGCGTCTGTTTGACTTTTACTGACTAAAACTACCCCGGTGTCTCTTCTATCACGAGCGCGCGTGGGGCCGCGGGAGTCTAAATTCTTCCACGACCCCATACCCTCGTGCTAGCCCGGTCTGTCCGGGCCTCGTTTCCTGCACGGGGTAGTGGGGAATTAAACTACCCCGTGTATCGCCTCAGACGAGCGCGCTGACTCTCGTGCACGCGTCCGTCTCGGGGTCCATCGAATTGGGGGCGGGGACTTCCCCACGTCCCTCGTCCCTAACATTGCACCACCTCGCTCAACTGCCGTCTTTCTTACTATTCACTCAGTTTTTTTTAGTGAATGGGCTAAATAAACTAGTGTGATTTACCATCAACGAATGCATCTCCAATTACCATCAGGTGGGATTGCGGTCAAGCACTAGTATGCAATTATTAAAAAAGACTCTTATCTGTATGTCTGTCATCAGGCTGTATCTCATAAACCGTGGTAGCTAGACAGTTGAAATTTTCACAAGTTAAGTATTTCTGTTGTCGCTGTAAAAAAAAAATAAAACAAAGAAATCTCCCCAATAACATTTTGTCCTGCCAGGGCATTGAATCCAGAGTCCATGCTCTGCTGAAGCGCTTGCGACCACTAGACTTAATGAAGCAAAAAGAATATGAGTTATAAGATAGTAACAGAGAAAAGCAAATCAAACATTAAGACTTAGGGGACATTCTTCAAGGGTGTGACTACAGGTGGTACGTACCATAATAGAGGCTGATTTTAAGAAGGTGTAAGTGAATCTACTGAAGATTTTTTCTTTTTTTACAAAAGAAACTTGTTTTCAATGACACTCAAAGAACAATAAAGTATATTTTTACGAAGGAAGTGACTGGATGTAATCGACGGGACGTTTCGTTTCTTATTAGCCTCGTAAACTGTGCGTGTGACGCTTGACGCCAGTTCAAGGACATGCGACTAAACGTGGTCCGGATTTTATTTAATGGGCTACTAATGGTAAGTAGGTCGCAGGTAGTATCATTTGAGGTTAGGATTTTGTTCTCAATTGCGGTGTAATTGAGTACGGCTTTCATTTTGACTGTTCCAAAAACATTCATTGCATAATATTTACATTACGCTCAATCCTTCTCTGTATAAGAGGAGACCTGTACCCAGCAGTGGAACGATAAAAAGGTTGATGATAAGGACAATGATATACATTACTGATTTCATGATTCAATCATATATACCAAATGATTAACATCATCCTGCAAATGATTGATATTATAATTGATAGTGTGTTACGCGATTGGGTTGCAGGAAATAAACAACTACAGAAACTGTGGCATGTTATAGAATACATTTATTTAATTATTTATCTTAACCTTAGGCACATTTCTAACAATTTTATTATTATTGCTTATAACTAACTGTTAAGAAATAATTGTTAGTATAATTATCTAAGACACCTAAATAAAGAACAATAATAACAATGAAATATAACTTTAGTACTACTTATTTAGCCATCTTCTGGAGGCACCCTCCAACAGTTCATACACTACCCACACGTGTACCATTAATTGACCTTCAGTCTTAACTCGCAACAATGCAATATGGTCTCGACGTATCAATATGGGTTTCGTCCAGGTTACGGAAACACGGACCCTATCTTCGCACTAAGGATCACCATGGAGAGATACAGATCGAAGAACACGCATCTGCATATTCTCTCTCTAGATATGCAGAAGGCCTTCGACTATGTCCCTCGGGGGAGTGATCTGGTGGGCACTGAGGTCCAAAGGGGTACCAGAAGCCTATGTTGACATAATTCGAGACATGGACCTCAATTCCGATTCCTTTGTTAGGACCGCTGTTGGCGCCACTAAACCCTTCTCCATCACCAGGGATCCGTTCTTATTATACAACATCAAGAATTCACATGAGCAACCTCCCTGGTTGATATCGCGCTGGCGGACGCGGACAGGGAACGATTGGTGCGGCGGGTGATTGCGTGGAAGAACTCGTTTGAGAACAGAGATCTAAACCTCAATGTGACGAAGACCGTGTACATGGCGAGCAACACTACAAACCCCATGTCTGTGTGCATAGGCGAAGACACGGTCGAGTGCACAGACCAGTATAAATACTTGGGTCTCTGCTCCACGCGTCCGGCGACATTGATTGCGAGGTTAAGGCACGCATTTCCGCAGCTTGGGTAAAATGGCGTGAGATTACAGGTGTCATTTGTGACCGCAAAATGCCGGTTAAGCTTAAGGGACAGGACTATAAGACCATCATTAGATCTGTTCTTCTCTATGGCAGTAAGGCGTGGCCTGTGCTTGAGCGACACAAGCAGGAGCTGCGTGTCACGGAGATGAATATGCTGTGGTGGATCTGTGGAGTTACGCGGAAAGACTGCATCAGGCACTCTCGCATCCGTGGCAGTCTTCGTGTCCGTGACATAGCAGACAAACTACAGGAGGGTCGCCTAAATTGGCACAGTTACATCTTTTGAAAACCAGCATGTTACATGGGTAACGAATATCTTGCAATGGCGCCTCCGCCTGAACGGAACAAGCGAGGTAGAGCAAAGAAGTGCTGGTTTGACGTTGTAAGAGATGACATGCGTGCCAACAATCTCACACTAAGGGATGTTAGAAACCGTGCGGAATGGAGGCGTACATATGTCAAAAAGCGGAGCCCGGGCTTCAACGCAAAAGCCGCGGATGCAACCAGGATAATACGCTGAGATGATGATGATGATGATGACTCTTCGTCTCCACCCAGAGCATGTGAAGTTATTTGATGATTACCCACCCAAAAAGGGTGGGTTTTCTTACTAACGACTGAAGTTCTTGTGAATGCCCATGTCTCAATCAAATAAAGCTGGTCAATACTGATTTTTAACGATTTATAATAAACAAAACTAAATCAAAATTATTCCGAACCTAAACACCACACTCAGTTAATTGAAATGATATCGATTAACTTTAGACGAGACGAAAAATAATAAATTTTTCCATTTAACCTTTAAAGGGTAACGATTTGATATCAATATGGAGTAGAAAACAATCGGCTATTATTATACAATCGGTCGAGCGGCGAGAGCTAGACGGTAATTAAAATGTAAACAAACTACACAGTCATTTAAATCCCTAGTTTGTCTTTATTTAGACTAAATATATTCTAACTTATATAGTCCAAATAAAGGCACGGCGTTTACTTTGTCTAGGTTTATGTACTTAATAATATTTCTCTGAATGGGAAAATGCTCAGTGTAACAAAAAGTTCTCAGAATAGAGATAGCTTTAGTATGTTTCTTTTTTTTACTTTGACGAATCAGCTAGCCTGATAATATTTTCGAGAATTCCTACTAAAACAGAAATAAACTCAACGGTCCCTCCGAGTTGTTGTCGACGGATGCTCATCTGAGCCCATGTCGACCAATGCTGATGTTCCTCAGGGGTTTGTTCTCTCTGCAACTTTGTTCCTGCTGCATATTAACGATCTGCTGATGCCCGGTATCTATGGGTATGCAGATGACAGCACAGTTGTGGAAAGATAGCTGCCGGAAGCTCGGGCTAGTAAGGAAACAATCCGGTCTGAAAGAGATGCTATGGTAGAGCGTACGAGTGCTGCACTACAGGCAGTCTCCGAATGGGGCAGTGCCAATCTTGTAGCATTCAATACCGCCAAAACACAGGAGTGTCTTTTCACCGCCAAAAGGAGCCCGTTCACCTTGGCTCCTACTTTCCAGAATGTATCCTTGGAGTGCACCGACCGCCTTCAGCTTTTGGGACTTGAGAGTTCCTAGAACTTTAATTTTGGGTGGTTCATCGAGTCTAAGGCCAGGGTGGCTGCCAGAAAACTTGGCATCATCGCGAAGGTCCAGCGGTACTTCACACCAAGGTAGCTTCTAATGTTGTACAAAGCACAGGTCCGCTCGTGTGTGGAGTACTGCAGCCACATTTGGGCTGGTGCTGTGAAATGTCACCTTGCTACTTTGGATTCAGTGGAGAGGCGTGCGAAGAGGCTGATTGGCGACCCAAACTTAACTCGAAACAGTCTCCAAAGCCTGAAGCACAGGCGTAGAGTAGCCAGCCTTTCGGTCTTCTATAGGATGCATTCTGGTGAGTGTGCAAGGGAATTGCATGATTTAATTCCCCCATCTCCGTTCCATCATCGGACGACCCGTCGTATGGCGACTTTCCACCCTTACGTTGTTGACACCACTGCGATCCGTACGAAGCGTTTTGCTTCCTCTTTTATACCGCGTACATCGAGGGACTGGAACAATTTGCCAGCGACGGTGTTTTCGTCACACTACAATTTGAGTGTCTTCAAGGCTAGAGTGAATAGGCTCTTTATAAACTAGCGCGCTTTACCATCAACGATCGCATCACTGCTTACCATCAGGCGGGATTGCGGTCAAGCGCTGGTTTATAATTTATAAAAAAAAAAAAAAAAATATGAACCGAGATAGCTAGACTGTTGAAATTTGAATTAGATGTATTTTTGCTACCGCCATAACAACAACTATTAAAAACTAATACTACATATTACTAAAAAATGATAATGGTATAGAACCGTTACTGTACATTTAGCGATCTGTTTTTTAGACTTCTATTCTCTCGATGTAAATGAAAATTTAACAGAACAAAAACCGTCGTAAAATGGTTTTTACATGCTTAGCTTCACTTGTATGTTTGCTTGTTTGTTTGTCCGTCTCTAACTCAAAATTTTTTCAACCTTACCTTACATTAATTTGGGCAGGCATAGTATGTTTTAGTTTAGATTTAGTTTTAGATTTAGTTACTTGGGTAACGCATCATTACGAATTTTAGCACTTGCTATTATTCTGTCTGTTGGAGATCAAGAAAAGTTTGGTAAAAACAAATGAGCACCGCTTAAGCGTTCGTGTTATCCGTATATATTATTTAAAAAAAGAATATCGAACTAAAAGTTGAAAATAAATACAGCTGTATGAGTATGAGGCGCTGAATATACAAAAATTATGGCACAAAGCGCCTCACGCTTTTTCTCATTTTACTAGTATTGTTTATATAATATACTATTGACATAAATTAAATTTTAAAATTATTTTTAACTTTTTAGTTTGTTAATTTTTAAAAGCATGTTTTTTAGTTTTTTAAACTATATTTATTGTAGGTAATTGAATATCAAGCTCAATTCTATATATAGATCTGTCTGTCAGGGTACTCAATCTATATTGTTCTCCTTGGCGATCGTTTGGTGACAGGAGCATGGAACATCACTGAAACGGCATTGATTGAGGAGTATGAAGTCTTTCATCTTACAATATAAAGATGATTTCCCTAATAAGTATATATGCTTTTAGCTGGTAGGACTTATTGATACTCTTCAGAATGGATTCATGGCGAAAACATTATTCTTAAAACCTGTTACAAGTGCTATTTGTGACCTTCATGTCATATACGATTACACTTTCCAACGAAACTTCTCTGTAATTCTTCTTGTTTATTCGTAATAGAAGATACTTGAGCCGGATGGTTCTGAGGTCAGTTTTTCCCTCACACCTTCCTCCATCACCATTACCCATGGGTACCAACGACCTGATTACACCTAATTCGCAAGGGTTTCCAAATACTAAGGTAACTCATTCACCTTGGAAACGCTTAAAACTTACGAGGGGATCGCTTACTCCAAGAGAATGACCCGTTTTCCTTAAGGGTCGCTGTTAACAACATAAGGACATAATACAAGCTGTTCTTACACACTGGGCTTCTTGTGCTTTTGTGGATCAATTTAAAGAGAATTTTACTAAAGAATGAGATTTGAATTTCTGTAAGACAGGTTTCCCCCAAAAGTTTCATGCTTTTTATAATTATGCATCCTTGGTATATTAGATTATTATGTATAAAAATAGTTAGTTAGTAATTTCAGTAAACACCTAGTGTAAATATTTATCTATTTGATACTGTTTTTGTTTTTATATATAGGGTTTTAACAGCCACTATAAACCTTATATTTGGTGCAACAGGCAATGTTACTACCACAGCCTACTGTTCTCCTGCTTAACTTCAAAACCTTCAAGTCTTATCCTGAGAAATATAGCCTCATAATAAAAGAAAAAACGATTCCATCACTACTCACTTGTACCATTGTAACCGATAAAAACTTTCTCCCAAAAAGGCGTATCGTATAAAATAAAATAATTCGCCATCGCAATGCGGGCCGCACTTACGTTAACATTGGGCACACCTGCCCCCCATTACTTATAGCACGGGACTCCGCCATCGGTTACCTCGTCGTTTACTTGAATTTCTATTAGTAGACACTTAGCTTGTGCTATTTTGGTATTATAAGACCCTGGCACTTGTATTTTGGGTTCCTTTGTCTAAGAGTTCAAGAGCTAGTGGTCAATGTCCATATAGTTATTCTTCTTTGGAGAAAATGATCACAGTTTAAGGCATGTTTTATCACATTTGCAAACTGTTTTAGAGACATTCTATAACATATGGTAATAGTATTAGTTGTGTGTAAAAGTGATTACTTAGACATAAATCAGCTTAATTATCGCATAAAAAACATGTAAAAATTATAAAAAAAATGTTCATTTCTAGAAAGTGGAACCTCTAAGATAACTGAATTGTGTGAAGTATCAATTACATTATAGACTGTAATGTTTACAAAAATAATTATTTAAATCCTAGGGAATTTATTAATAAAATAGCGAAAAATAAACAAAGCCAATTGAGTACTGACAAATACAAAGTGACTGAACCTAAAAAAGGAACAATTCCGTTCTATTTTCGCCGTGTTATCACTACATCAATTGAACTAATAAATTAATAGATACAAACGTTGGAAGTATCCTTGTGAAAAATGTAACTGTTTATTCAATGTTCCTTAAACCCATGACAGTAAATGAAGTTAGACAAGAAATAACGCTTTTGAAGAACACCAAATCTGAAGGTTACTATGAAATCAATACACAAATTATTAAAGTATGTGCTAATGAAATCATTGACGTACTGACATAATTAAATAATTTGTCATTCAGCTGTGGATTTTTTGTTTTGTTTGAAGTTTTCCATTATCAAACCTCTGTACAAAAAAGGAGAAAGACATGATATGAATAATTATCGCCCTATTAATACTGTAATACCCATTTTTTCAAAAATATTTAAAAATGTATGTACAAGAGACTTCTACTCTATTGTCATAAATTTAATATAATAAAAAATAAAAAGAATGGGTTCCAAAAAGGTAAATCTACTACATTAGCCATCTATGCACTTACGAAAGTAGTATTACCTAGTATCAATGATAATAATTTAACCACTGGTCTGTTCTTTGATTTATCAAAAGTTTTTGACCTAGTCTCCCACGATTCATTATTACAAAAACTAAAATCACATGGAATCAGAGGATACAGTGGATAAAGTCATACCTTTAAAACAAGAAACAATGTGTTACTATGCAAAATATTAATGATGATAAAGACTTAACACTATATGCATCTGAATATATTTGCAACAGATTTGGTGTTCCTCGAGGAAGTATACTAAGGCCAGTCTTATTCTTATTGTACATAAATAACATGACAGAAATAACTAACCATAAATGTATTTTATTTGCTGATGACATTTCTATTATTGTGACATGTAACAGAAATAATAATACAATTTATGACCATGAAGCTGACATTAACAACACAATTGACTTCTAAATTAACTGGCTTAATATTCAAAATTTGACAATAAATCTTGACAAATCAGTGTACATACAATTTAATAAATGTAATAATAATAAATCTAATATCAGTCTAAATATTGGGTAACTCAAATCTGTAAGAATTGCCAAGTTTCTGGGTGTAACTATTGATCAACATGTAAATTGGAAAATGCATGTAGATAAACTCAGCTATTAAAACAAGTTACTAATTTAAAAACAGCCATTTTAGTTTACCACGCATACGTAGAATCTATACTGCGGTATGGACTTGTAATATGGGGCAACATTACTGACCAACACAGAACATTTGTTGCCCAAAAAATGTATTAGAGCTCTATATGGCCTTCAACCTGACGAATCATGTAAACCAGTATTTAAAAAAATGTTTGTTACCGCTACCTTGTCTATATATTTACAAAATATGCATGTTTGTATAGAAACATAAAGAGTTGTTTATTGTTTAAAACAGCAAACGATATATATATGTCTTCGAAACCGACGAGACCCTTATAGGCTCGTATTAAGCAATAACGCTGCTAGGCTTGCAAAGTATAGCAAAGGCTGCTTAGCTATGTGTGTACGGAATATATAATAAATTGCCTGATGACTTTAAGTTGGTAAACACAAGATATTGTTTTAAGCGGAAATTGAGTGCATGGCTAAACCAACATAACTTCTTTAGTCTGAAACAGTTTTTTGACACGAAATGTTGAGTACTCTTTGTTCTTGCCAAAACATGTTTGTACTATTCTTATCGGTAAGACCTGTTATACCATGTTTTGAACTAATAAATATTATTATTATTATAAATAACTAAACCTAATTTTGGAAGCGGTTTTAATCAATACAGCTTTAATTCTTTTCCAATTTAATATTGAATACATTGTTGATTTAATATAAATCTATATCGCCCTCTACAGCATATGATTTAAATAAATATTTACGAAGATATTACAGTTTTAAAAATTGCGGGGCGTCCCGGGGTGGGTCACTAGTAAATAATATATCAGAAAACTGTTCTGGATGCAGTGGATTCTTTTCAAAATATTAGAATAAATCAGTATTCTATTCCGCTTGCGAAAGCCTAATAGAATAACTACAGCCTCATAGATTATGCAAGTGTAGACAGCCTCGAGTTGATGTTGTTTGATGCTCGTCCATAAAAAAATTGAATAAACAACATTAAGTCGAAGAGATTGTATACATGCCTTTTTACAGGATTCCCATCCTGGAAAAAAGGCATGTATACAATCTCTTCGATTTAATGTTTTAATGTGTTCTCGATTTCCCAATCAAATGATCTCTCCCGCTTCTCACGGGAGGACGTGTCAGACTTTTACTGACTAAAACCAACTCGTTTTTCTTCACTTGAATGTGCGTCAAGGGCCACGGTATCCCTTTCGAACAATCCGTAGCCCTGGCAGACGTCGGTCTTCGTGGACCTTGTCACGATGTGCTGACATCTCTTTGAGGTGCGTTGATGCGCCGTCGACCCGGGCCTATATTTAAAAAAACTGTTGGTCCCACTACTACTGTATCGTGGATACGTTTATAAACTTTTGAAGTCACGTCCACAAACTGCCAGAACTGGTAAAACTATCACACGACACGTAGAGCAACAGTCGATCGCTCAGTCACTGAGCCAAGTCATGTTGTCGATTGATATAATAATTAGAATAGAATAGAATACTCTCTATTATGTACACCATATAGATTACAAAAACATAAATAGAAAGATTTTACAAAGGGTGACACAATGGGCGGTCTTATCGCTATGAGCGATCTTTTACAGACAACCTTTGGATGGAATAGTAAGGGGAAGGAGCCTATAATAATTGAAACTGCTAGCTCACATCGTAAAACCAACTTTTTATTTATTAGTGTCAATAACATTCTGGCATATTGTGTTCTCATTTGATATTGTTGTTCATTTTCATCGTTCATAAAATAAAACAATTAACTTGTAACCCGAAGTATTATAAATAATTATATTTCCCTCACAGAACATCGTATGTTAGTGTAATGAAACATATTATTCCTCCCTCCAATGAACCACACATAAACAAATTAATGCGCCACCCGGACAGAAGCCGGACGAAACCGGACAGCATGGTATTTCAGACTACCGGACACCACGCGCTTTGAAGCAGTTGCACTGCTAATTTGGTTCTAAGCCGTCATTTCAGTGTGAAAGCAGGGATTATGTAGCTGGACAGAGTGCAGATTGGTGGACAATTCACGCATTTCCTTTTGACTACTATAGCTCCAGCCGGTAATGTTAGAGATTAATTTGACACTCTGGTCAAATAGAGCGCTTTGATGATAGTTGCGCGTAGGTATTACAGTTTGAAAGAAGCTAAGACCACATCCAGCTGTAATGATTTTCGGGTTGACAGTTTGTCACACTCTGCGAATCACAGAAAATGAACCGTTTAAAACCAAAAGCACTAAAGTTAATGGACTGTGCCATAAAAGTAGCTGTCAGTGCGATAAATTAGATTTTACTAAACTTCTAGGGCCGGCGCCAGAAGAGACTTCTTATACTCTAAATCCATTAGAATCTTTACCAGTACTAGACGGATGACAAACAATAGAAGCTGTAGTTCAAAGCACTGGGTACAAACCTGGCAAGTAAATAAACCTAGAAAAAAATGAAGTATGAACCTTTTCAACTTCCGAAAATATTTTTTTTTAATTCTAAAATTGGAACGACATTTCCCAAATTCACATACGGGAAAAACGAAACATGAATTTAATTTACTCCTAAAGGGAAGTTACACACGTATAAGTTTTCTCAAATAGAGTCGTCCTCGTCTTGTGTCGGGCAAAATGAGGCGAGTAAATCTATCACAGTCCGGTCCGAGGCGCCTCTAGTCCGAGTAAACCGATTACCCGTTGCACCTCGCCCGGACACACCCGGAGTTGGGAATCACGTTTTTATTCTTTTCATAGTTTTTTTTATCTTCTCAAAGTTCACAAGAGAAAATGGCTCTCTTTAGTTGCTAGTTACATTGAAAAAGCTAATGATTGGAGAATTTTTAAAAATTGCGTTTGAGTCTTATACGGCGAGATTCATACCAGTACTTACTAAGTATACTTTATTAATGCGTGTGTGTAAACGTGATTAATATCTAAGCGAGGGTGTGCATACTTACCTGTACTTTGCATACATAAATAATTATGAATGTGAGAGACGCTTATGCATGCATTGCCTTGAGGGGTGAGTTATTATTTTGAGCGGTATTCTGAGCTTTGTTAACGCTGAAAGTTCCAGAAATTTGGTTTACGTTTCATTTACAGATTCTTTAAGTACTTCATTGAAAAGATATTTTTTAATTATTTTTGTTCTTAACCCGGCGTGGTTGTGGCGTCAAAACTAAACACGGCCGTTGTGGCCGGGTAAATCATACCCATATACAGTATGTTACGAAAACCCTGTCCGACCCATAAGGATAATAGAGGTTAGGTAAACACATGACCAAATATAATATAAAATTTTACGTATTCATCATAGTACCAATACAAATGAATTTTGAAATAATCTTTTTTTCCAACGAATTAATTCCAATTTCCCCGAAATTTGGTAATTTTTAAAAAGTGACAACACCAGTATTATTATGAGCGAATAGCGATGCGACCACGTGCCGCGTGTCCTGGCGCCCGGCCCCCGCGGTCGGCAGGCGAAGGGTGGTCAACGCACTTTTAATAAGTTACCTCCTTTTGCGAAATAATATTTATTTTTTTTAGGGGGATTTTTTTTTAAGTAAAGCCCGGTTTTGTATGCATTAGTAGAATCAGTTATCGATACCTAACAACACCTTCACGGGTCGGACAGGGTTTTTGTAACATACTGTATATTATCGCACCCTGATCCAATTCTATGCCTAAATTAGTATTTTACATTCATGGAATAGGTAATAAAAACAATAATTCTGAATATGAAATATTATTTATTACAAAACTAACGGAAAATCTCAAATTTTCTTTGATTAAAACATTTTACAGCTAAAGACAACTTTTTAAAACATAACTTTGGATTATTCCTAAAAAAATAATAACAATTTAAGTACGAAAAATCAACGTAGGTATATGTTACTAATGAACATAGAAACAATAATTAAATAAAAATAAAGCTTATTGTTGTTTTAATACTAGATTATTCACTATCGAGATCAAGGCAACTTTGGCATACCGGTATAATATGTTCCATACAAATAGGCTTGTTGCACTTTTTACAATTATACCTGGTTTTCTTATCTTTGGCAGACGGACAGTCTCTACATCTCGTATATGCTCTGGAACTCTTACTGGGAGGATAGCTCATTGTTTCTCCTATCTGTTCGTGAATACGTTTGCGTAAGCCTATCGGTAAGTTCTCCATCTTCTTCCTCGTACCAAGATAGCTTGCAAGCATGGATAGACCGAGATTTCTAAGGAAATCACGTCGGTTTGTTTTTGACTTGTTATTTTCACGATATATTATAATACTGTTTATTGCCGCTACATTCATGATCGTATTATGTTTTCTGACCTTGTACGAACGTTGGTGCGAGGTGGTTGTGAAGACCACTTGGTTGTGTTGTCTTTTCCGGTATATACGAGCAAGTTCTGGTTACTAGTTGAAGGTAATGGATGTTGTTCCTCAATATCACTGCATTGTTGTTCTGTATCACTGTCTCGACTCCGCTGTGAAATATGGTCGTATTGGTCCTCTTCATCTGAAGTGAATTGTTCTTCATTTTCAATGTTAGCTTGTTCAAATAAAGCTAGAAGTCTTGATTGATCGTCTTCGTACGACATGTTGTTAATACTGAAAAATAATATGTAATACACTCATAAATAAAAGAAAAAACAAGAATTAAAATAATAACAATAATGTAACGCGGCCATTGTGGCCGGGTGTGACTTACCCGCTCGCTCTTCACAGGTGTGTATACTCCATCGCAGTCGCAACAGCACTAAATAAAACAGCTAATACGCTCGGTGAGATCAACAACTCCAGCTACTGTGAGTCACGGCAATCGCCGATCATTTGTTTTAGAGTTATGCTGATTTTAAAAATTGTCGGGTTTGAGATACCCAGCCACAACCACGCCGGGTTAAAAATAAACTGTAATGTGTAGTTGAGAGAAATGACAGTTCGATTTCCTACTACTAGTTATACACTTCGCGCATCCAGCGAACATTTATAATTATACCTAATTAACATAAATGTTCAACTCGAGTTGTTGCAATATCGCAAAGCACACAATTTATTAATCTAACTGCGTTTTTAATACACCCTCCACCAAATATAATTGATAATGAAACGATGTAAACGAATAGTTGATTAATAATTACAAACACACAGACACACATTCATTGAACACATTACTATAACTGTGTAATATAATTAAAATGCAAATAATGACAGCAAATGTAGCTACTTGTAGCCAAAAGCTAAGTTCCGTACCCACCCTGAGTGCGCGAGTCCGACTCTTATTTCGGCGGTTTTAATTTGTAAATCAGAATAGCTGTCCAATTTGTCTTATCCTCGTGATCCAATCCGTTGAACCGCATGTGACGCTCGCACCAAAATACAACTAATTTGTTCTACCCGCGATTTCGTTCATGTGATTTCTTGCCCCCCGACTCACCCCATCGTACGTTTTGGCTAAATAGAGTGAGAAAAAATAAAGTCCAGAAGTAGGAATTTATTTTTTCTCACTCGGCTGCTAAGATTCATAAGATGATGTTCAGGCATCATCATCTTAGCGTTAATCCCACTCGCATCCGGAGCTTTTTCAGCTTTGGAGTCCAACTGCTGATTTTGCCTAAACTTCCGAGTCTGACTTTTTTGTTTAATTATTATTTAAAACTATAGACTAGACTCCACAGAGTAAGAAAGCAAGAGCAATTTTATTATTGCGCATCAGTCTGTATTGTGATTTTGCCTGCAATAAAGGCTTTTTTTTATTAAATTATAAACTAGCGCTTGACCGCAATCCCGCCTGATGGTAAGCAGTGATGAGATCGTTGATGGTAAAGCGCGCTAGTTTATTAAGAGCCTATTCGCTCAGAAAAACTGAGCGAATAGGAAGGAAGACGGCAGTTGAGCGAGGTGATGCAATGTTAAACCCAACAACACTACCAACGATGCTGCGCCACGACTATTGAGGGCTCCAACCACCCGTACCGTATTAAATATTCATATTCATGTATATAAATATTTGCACAGCGCGGCGATCGAACCCGGCGCTTCCTTGCGCAGCGGTTGCGTTCGCTACCGCTACGCCACGGAGGATGTCCTAAGATGATGTTGAGTAACCCATAGCAATCCTCAAGAGTTAAGCTATCAAAGGCTACATTATTTCTTTCAAATCAGAATTGTGAGTCCAGAGATAAAATGGTAACAAAAATAAACAAATTCTTCGGCTCCTTTATTATTTGCATAGATAATTTATATAAAACAGGTTGATAATGTAATATATGAATAATGCAATTAGCACTACAAGAATTGAGTATTTTATTATATTTTAATATTCATAATTATGATCTTTTCGAGGTAGTATTGTGATCGTGACCAAGGCCGCCACACTAACCTCCATTTTAGTTACCTAATGTACGCTTTTATGTTTTAGTTGACTATGTTATAAAGATATGGAGACGTACGAAACGGAATGGAACGGATAACGTATATTGTGAACGGAAATTTAAAAGCGTCCGGATATATTTCCATTTTAGTGTGTTATATGTAGACATGCCGTGGACGTCCATGAATATACTACATATCATCATCTCATCATCATCTCAGCGTTTATCCCGTTTGCATCCGCGGCTTTCGCATTGGAGCCCGGGGTCCATTCTCTGTACATTCAGGTAAGAGCTTGTTGGCAGGCATGCCATCTCTTACAACGTCAAGCCAGCATTTCTTTGGTCTACCTCGCTTGTTCCAGCCCGGCGGAGTCGCCATGGCAAGACATTGCCAATGTTCCACGAAGCGAAACGGTGTTTTCTGATTTAGGGTCGCTTCTTCGGCCGTATCCGCCTCTGACACGGTAGCCCTAGCCCACAGGTCACAGGAGTCGGGCGAGGCTCCTGCGCACCGTTTTGCGGCGACGCCCTAACTGTGACTCGTGCATTTCTTCCTTTTCCGTTCATGTTGGTTTGACGTGTTTGCCTTTTACGAATGCGACTGCCATCTGACCACTCAACCCCGAAGGGAAAGCCGGAGTTGAGGGAAAGCATGATTATATTACACAGTCACGATATAAATGACGAGAAAGCGCTCACTACGATATTTGTAGTAACATAATCAGTATATGGATATGATGCCGCTAGAGTAGAAACCAGTATCCAAATGGCAGTTACTGTTTAATATCAGAAGGAAGGCAGTCCTGATTGATGTAATCCGCCGTTAAAGCCCTGTTTGATCTTTCTTACTACCTAATAGGTTAACAGAATCACGGCACCCGCAGCAGATTGTACAGGCGACAGCACATCAAGCTGCTACAATCTGTCAGATTTCTTTATTTGATTTTCAATATTATCCCTAAAGCATTAAGGCTCAATTAATTGGGAATATTTGACAGTTTCGGGTAGCTTCTGCCGCTGTCGCTTAGCTGTCGTCCTTACGTAATAAACATTTTCTTGAGTGGTGTCAAAATCGACAATAATGTATCCTGTATAGTGTACACTTGTGAAGTGTAATGAAAAAAGAAAAAACAAAAACATGACGTGTAAAAGTGATCAGTGATCCTACTTGCTTAATAAGCGATTTCATTTCATTTCATTTCCCGATGCGCGTTTCTTTTACCCATGCCCAGATATTGTCCGGCCGCGCGAAGGAGTCGCCAGCGAAGTAAACACCCTGCTTACTTTATTCCTCTACTAACCCCACTAATGAACACTTATTGCTTTATTCGATACCTATTGATTCTGCTGACCATCTATTGGGTAAATACAATCTGCTAATAAAGTGGAACCTCATATTGAGTTTGGTATTAGGTTCTTTTGCAGTGGTTTTTGCTTGTATTTTATTTGAATGTAGATTAGAAACGTGGATAAAGTTTTGAGTAAAGAAAAACATAGACTTCATAATATTCAATCCGTGCTTAGCAGCAGAACTGAAATTTATATTTTCTAAAATAAAAAACTCTTAAAGCAATGCTCTTTTGTTCTATAAATCAATTTAACCGCAAATATATGAACAAAACATTAATTCCGCTTATAAGTATTGACCTTGATTGTACATATGCGAAAGAGTTCTCGGAATATATCAATTTGTATTTATTTGTAAAGGTATAGAAATAGCCACTTCTGTAAATAATACCTATATCTATATACTGTGTCTAATACTGTTATGTAGTGAACAATTACAGTTCTTTATACAATTAATTTTTTTATTCAGTTTTACATACAGTAATCTTGGCTGATGTTAATCGCGCCATCTAGTGAGTGAGAGAGTACTAACCGAATATTTAGCGATACGTTTCGGTCATATTTTATATCATATAGAAAATATGGATTAGACTCCTATTGTGCGCGTAATGTAAATAATAAGGAGGTAAGTACGTACTTGCTGCATACAGTTTATGTTGTTACAATGCATGGAAAGTGTGATATTATAATTACAAGCGCGATGATTATAATAATTAGTGATACAGTGATTGCCTCTGCAATGATATGTTGCGTTCATTGACACGAAACAGTTTATATTACGTGATCGTTTTACTAAATACACGTACCAATAAATGAAGAATATTAAATGATTATTTAGACAAACATGTAGATGTTAACTACTTTGGTTTCGAAAGTAAAATATTTCCGCGTGTTGCACCGGTTCACTTTTTAATTTAATTGTATTTAATCGTGCACGCCGTATTAATATTATCTGAATTGATTAAAACTATCATTAGTGACCAAACAATAGCCCGCCGGCCGCCGTCTGATTTATTGAATTGATACCAAGTGACCATGAGTCTAAATAGTATCCTATTGTGACTCTAATCAAATAACGACGTTTGCTTCCTGTAAGGTGACAATGACACATAATTAAGAAGTAATTAGTAAAAGGTTGTATGCAGACAATTAAGAGCAAAAAAACAGAATAAAAGATTTCAACCTCCGGTTTTTTATACTTTGAAGGATTTATAAACCGGTCAAGTGCGAGTAGGATTCGCACACGAATGGTTCCGTAGTATTACATACTAGCGGCCGTCCGCGACTTTGTTCGCGTGTAGTTATTTATTATGCTCGGCTTCTATTGGTCGCAGCGTGATGTTATATAGCCTCAAACCTTCCTGGGTTAATGAGCTATCAAACGCAAAAATAATTTTTCAAATCGGTCTAGTGGTTCCTGAGATTAGCGCGTTCAAACAAACAAACAAATAAACTCTTCAGCTTTATATATAAGTATAGTATTACATATGAAATAAAAATAGTTCCGTTTTCAGTATTCTATTATAGCGGCAACAGAAATACATTATCTAGGAAAACAACTAACTAGCTCTCACGGTTCATGAGATACAGCCTGGTGACAGACATATAATGGAGCCTTATTAATAGAGTCCGAGTTGGGTACAGAAATCTTATAACTAAGATAAAAGTACGATATCATTTTTATGTTTCATAATTAAAGCTCGTGTAGTTATCTACAGGGGAATGATAGGTAGGCTTTGATTAAGTTAAACACACAAAAAATTTAACAATCTAAATACGCAATATTTAATATCCTCTAAGAATTTCAGGTCTCCCAAAAATAACAACCAATTGATGTTGATACTCTCACTCACCACTATTGGGGGCTCAAAGGTGAACGCGACACGAATTTCGGTCCTTATCTAACGTGAAAGGTTCTATGAATCGATACAAATTGCAACCAGTGTGAACCGGTCCTATGTGAGCCGCATATTTGACTCTTTCATAGAATGCTTGCAATACTTTATAAGCAAGATATCCAGTTTTTGGTAGGTTGGTTTTTGGTATCGTTTTTACGGCTTCTGTGTGCCTGATACATACAAGATATTTTGTTAAGAGTTTTAATGAGATAGCAAGGGTTAAAATACTACAAGACATAAGGTAAAACGACCAGGGTATCCAGGAGATCCAGGGGATCTAGAGAAACGAATTCTCCGAAATCATGAGATGAGATTATATGATTTGTTTTATTTGAGAAGAGCCCGATTTTAGTTTTCATCTTGTTATCATAAAAAACTACTTAATCAACATTTTTAGAAAGGCTCGCTGGTTAAATCAGGAACTTTGAAATTATGTGCTGTGTTTCATATTAATATTTATGAAGATAAGAAATGTTGGGTTTTCCCTCCTTAACAAAGAAATTATAAGAATGACTAAAGAATTCTAAGAACCGTAACCTTTAGCTACGCCCACACGCTCACTCACCTACTGAACACGGATTTAAAGTTCTTATTAAATCATTCTTAAACACCCTAACAAGGCCTCGCTGGGCTGCCACTTATAGAGTTAGACTCTTAATTTATAGTGATATAAATAAATTAAGGAAGATTCCAAAGTTGCACGTGTATGTTATACTTGTCATTAATTGATTTCGTTATTACTTAAGTAGGGCTATCGAAGTAAAATGTCATACAAAACGAGTTCTGTTGTGACAGGTAATTTTTTATACAAAACATTATCTGCCTTATTCATAAACGCTGCTTAAAGTTAACTAGTGATTACCGATTCTTTTTTATGAATAAGGGGGTATAACTTTAGGGTAATCTGACAAACACTGTTTGTCTCATTTTAATATAGAAACTATAAGGAATTTTAAGAAAGCAAGTAATCACCTCATTTATACATAAAGAACAAGCTTAAGAATAATGAAAACGAGTTCACAATATGGACAAGACTCTGTCTGCTTTTCGCTAAAAATGGTACAAAGGTGAACTTTAGTCCACGATTAGTAGTTAACTCGTAGAGAATGCCTAAACTATGTTAGTGGTTTAGGAATCTACCAGTCAACATCTCTACAGTTATCTAATTAGTTAAGGTTGGTGAAGAGAATAGATGTCAGGTGCTTTGGTTAAAAGAAACAATGCAAAACAAAAAAATAACTCTAAAAAAAAAGATAAAATTTTCCCTATTTTACAACCCTACCCAGAAGACATGTCCAAACAAGATGGCAGATGTGTCTGACGTCACGGGGTTGTTACAAATAGCACACCATTGTATAAACCCGTGGGATCTTTTGTATAATTCAAATGGAAAACATGGGTACAGTTACAGTCAGGTTTCACAAAGACCTTGACAAATTTGCAACAATAATTAGAAAACAGGAAAACGAAGTACAACAGCTTTCAGGAAAACATAACTTTCTATGCTCGGAAGTTTTTAAATGTAGTTCACTAAAAATAACTGTTATATCATCCTAATGTGTAGACAGTTTTACTTTCCATTTGAATGATTTTAAACCATATTGCCAATATATTACTGTATATGTTCGAAAAATGTGTGTGCTCAACAACGTACATAACGCAATGAATGTTGTTGAAATAAGCAATTACCCTGCTGTATGGGTCCTGTTTCCGTTAGTTATTACCCTGCTGTATGGGTCCTGTTTCCGTTAGTTATTACCCTGCTGTATAGGTCTTGTTTCCGTTAGTTATTACCCTGCTGTATGGGTCCTGTTTCCGTTAGTTATTACCCTGTTGTATGGGTCCTGTTTCCGTTAGTTATTACCCTGCTGTATGGGTCCTGTTTCCGTTAGTTATTACCCTGCTGTATGGGTCCTGTTTCCGTTAGTTATTACCCTGCTGTATGGGTCCTGTTGCCGTTAGTTATTACCCTGCTGTATGGGTTCTGTTTCCGTTAGTTATTACCATAGTTTTTTTTTTTTACTTAGTTATGTACTTCTATATAAATGATAATATTCTATGCAGGATTTCCTAGATGATAATTATTTACAACCTTTTTATCGTCTAAGTACTAAAAATACGTATTAATACATATCGTACATATTAATAATTATTATATTTGCATGTTATTATGATGGCAGAATGTAAATGGTTCTAATTATATAATTTACCATCCCATTTTTATACACCTGTAGTCTGGGCAAGTTAAGGCCCATTACATTCTATTCTATTCTAAACATTTTGTGTTAATGCCAAAGAAAAATACGCCAATTTTCACGTTCAATAACGTGACTAATCTAAATCACGTAGTTTAACAAATTTACATTAGAAATCTCTTACGTGATCTAATTGGTCCCTTCACTTGAAACTATGACATCATAACAGCAAAGAACATTGGATTTCCCAAAGAGCAAATCTCATTTGTAACACTTTCAATTTAACCACAAACAGGTCTCGACTCCCGCGAGTACATAGAAACGTGACCTTTCGAAGCACATCACTACTAATCACAGTTACGTCAGGTACTCAAATCGATTCAATGACCACAACTCGTTTACACTACACAATTTAAAAACACATTTATTTTAGTAAATCGATTAGGACAAAGTTCATTCGCACTGTTTGTACATCAGTGATGAATATAGTAAAAACGTATTAGCGTTAATCGACTTTAGCTGTTGAGACAGTCTCTATTAGGATGACTTTTACTTAATATGTTTTCCTTTACTCTCATAAAGATATATGATTAACAGAAGCTGTTACTGCCCGACATACAGCGGCAGAGGTAAATAAGAACCTAGAATTATGTAACTACTTAGTACTTAGCACCTACATTATATTATTATGTAGTTTCTGCCACGTACAACTTAAATCATTGAACTGTTTACAACAATAGGTACCTTATTTCGTTTATTCCAAGGAGTTTCATAGCTACCATCACTTGAGAGGGTTCAAAATCGTGGACCAATAGGTAAAGTCAACAAAAGTCAATTAACATTTTCATTTTGAAAATCATAATTACTGAACGATTTTTTTTTAATCTAAATCGAAACCGAAGTGACATGTAATTAGAACAGCACTCTGATTCTCTCTCTCACTCTCTTTTCGTTAACTTGTCGTCCTCCGTGGCGCAGCGGTCAACACACCTGCCTGCGACGTGGAGCCCCCGGGTTCGATCCCCGGCCAGATCATGATGGAAAACGATCTTGGATGTTTATCTATACAGTATGTTAAGAAAACCCTGTCCGACCCGTGAAGGTGTTGTGAGGTATCGATAACTGATTCTACTAATGAATACAAAACCGGGCCAAACTTAAAAAAAACCCCCTATAAAAATAAATATTATTTCGCAAAAAGAGGTAACTTAATAAATGTGCGTTATGCACCCTTCCGCGGGCGTCGGGCGGCAGGGCACGCGGCACGTGGTCGCATCGCTATTCGCTCATAATAATACCGGTGTTGTCACTTTTTTAAAAATTACCAAATTTCGGGGAAGTTGGAATTAATTCGCGAGAAAAAAAGATTATTTCAAAATTCATTTGTATTGGTACTATGATGGTTACGTAAAATTTTATATTATATTTGGTCATGTGTTTACCTAACCTTTATTATCCTTATGGGTCGGACAGGGTTTTCTAAAAATACTGTATATGTATCTATTATAAATATAGTATCGTTGAGATAGTATCCCATAACACAAGTCTCGAACTTACTTTGGGGTTAGCTCAATCTGTGTGATTTGTCCGATAAAAAATAAAATAAAAACTCTTAGCTTACATAAATAGGCAATACGTTACATACATTTCCGAATTCACTACTATCAGCGCCATCTCGTTTGTGGATGAAGTACTAAGTCTGTGTGTTTCGATCGACAGCCTGAAGTGAATTAAAAAAAAACGGAATTTTATAAACTTAATTATGGCTACGGAAAAATAAATGTGAAGCTCGAAATAGGGAACATAAATTTAAGATAAATAAGAAAATAGTAATTACTTTGTAACATTACTTTCTGTCCATTTAACTGCTATAGGTAAGTTTTAGCTCTCTTTTATTACTTTTGTTTGTCTTAATTTTCAAGTACCGTTAATAAAAAAGGTAGGTAATGTTAAAGGTAGCCAAGGTTACTAGAAAGTCACAATGTTGATAAACGTTACATTCAAGTCTGACCAAACCCAAATGTCATGAAATGGGTATTAATAATAAAAAAAATATATATAATTTTAAATCACAACATAATTATAACGACGACAACTCTGTTATTGGATATTACATCCTCTGACTTTTTAATGACGTTCATTTTAATGTAAACGAATAGGTATTTATGCGAATAGGTAGATATGGATATATCGGGTCCTGCTGATGGAAAACTATATTTATGTAAATCGATACATTATGACAAGCACTTAGGTGTGACCTTTGCGAAAAGTTAGAATACCAAATTAAGCTGGAGCCTTGGAGCTTCGGATTACATGCTGACAATGTATAAATATCACCACCAACTGATTAACAATAAGTAGGTAATGTCATCTGCTCTGTTAACTTAACGGTAGCCAGCCTTTTAACTAATCGGTAGTCGTTCGTTTCGGTACCTCAGAATTCACAAGTTTATATTTCAAAGTAAGTTGCAGTTAGCTAATTCTGACTACTTGGTTACGCCTGTGCAACTGCCGCCGTAACGGGACTACAAACTATTTAAAAGTAGCTGATCTGCGTGAGGTTGATCATAAGAGAGATTACAGATGCAATTCAAGGACGCCATTTTGTAATGAAGTGGATGAAGTGGGAAAGTGAATTATGTCTGATGGACTCACACAGACTTAGATAGTAACTTGGCATGGACACATATCAACCATCACGTCTTTCATAATATTATGTCTTCGGTAGTTATTCGTCAAGGTAACTTCGCCACTGATTGCGCGGAAGGAACCTTCAGCTTCTCCGGAAACGTCACGATAATGTAGCCGACATACGGAGGCTAAGTCTACACCGGGCTCACAAGCCCAATAGAAGCGCCTGTGAAGCTGCTTGCTTTGCCATGCCTCAGCCCCATTCGGTTTATAATAATATTATCTGAGACCGTGGAGGGTTTTAAATGCGAATACATTTAAAAGACTTCGACCCCCGCACTTTCACGGGATATACGGTCTCATTACCGATGATCATAGTTGATGCACCCGGTTTTTGGTCAGCAGTATACGGACCTTTCTATACAGTGCATCGAGTTTAGTCTGAGTCCATTTAAGTATGCTAAAAGAATACATCAAAACCAACATGACCCACCCGTTGAAGCTTACACCTTATTGACTATATATTCCGAAACTTATACCTTATTCAGGCGACTAAAGAATCTCTCATCAAGGATTGATTCGTTTCAGCATTTCTGATTCCTAATGCTTCCGACATACCTACCTAAATATTTATAACTTCTGAATAAGGACAGGAATCTAAAGCGTAAAGAATCCGAGAGTGGAAATCATGATCTCATTCCGCTTTACATGCTGTTTGCACATTTGTCTACATCATTCCATCCTGATGGCATAACTTAAAGATTCATTTATTATATTAATATCCTACTGCTCGGTAACTCCTTACTCTCCTTCCACCTCGATCCGTCCAGAGCTGTCAAGGACATTTTTTTAAATTCGAATGGCAGCTCCTGAAATTAGCAAGTTAGCAAGTTAAGTAGATAGATAGAGAAATGACAGGTGTAATAACAGGACAAATTCAATGTTATGGGCACCGATGTACGTATAACTAGAAGTCTAATCTCTGGGTGTTGGGGTGATAAAGAGGCAAAATAAAATTTTCTACTCTATCTCTTGGGTACCGCATCTACCATGTCTCTGGTTTGTAGCAGAAGAAATTCATAGGTGGCCGAGAGTACTTACCAGCCGATACGTCGCCGGCTTGTTTACAAACCAGCCATCATTTAATATAAATAATGTTAATATTTATTTGTTCAATGTCGAAGTACTTCACAACACTACATATCTTTTTCTTCACCCTATAGAGGTCCACTGCTGGACAAAGAAAGGTTTTCCACAACGATCTTATGTTACTCGCATCCATCGACTTCCAGCAACCTTCACCAGGTCATCGGTCCACCTTGTTTCGGCCCACCATCGGTCTCCCTACGTTGTGACTCCTGTCGGTACTACGAGCAATATGCCCGCCCATTGCCACTCAATTTTATCAACTCGAAGAGCTATGTCGGTGACTTTGGTTCTTCTGCGGTGTCTCAAGACTAAAATCTTTGACCACTGTCTGTTGCCAGTGATAAGATATAGAACTGAAACGTGGTCGCATGGGCCTCATACGAAGGCTCAAGGTCACACAAAGACCGATGAAAAGAGCTATGCTCGGAGTTAGTACTATGAATAATTCAAAATAACTCTAAGTGGCAAATAAATGTGTTGAAATGATGTTCGACTATGATTACAATTAACTAAATTAGCGACCTTACATCTCGTTTAATAAATCGAAACCGTTGTCTTGTTCTAGATACCTATCGCCACATTATTGAAGGTTATTTCTAAATGCGTCATTCATTATGCAGCGGAATGAAATATTAGTGGTCCACTTTGTATTTAAATTATTCAAAGTTATAAATTTGATGGTTATTTACGAGTGTATTTGTACACTTAAAGTGTCATCAATAGCTTAGGATTAGGATCACGGTCACACTTGTTGTTGCGTATTCACAAGGTTCTATTAGGTAACTGCATATTCAAATTGTTAAGTAATCTTATTTATACATATTCAAATTATTAAGTAATCTTACTTAACAATTTGAATATTTGGCCCTCCGGCAAAAGAGTTATGGATAAACAACAACGTAAATCTTTATTAAATGTTAAAATATCCTTCATGGTAGCCTGTGGCAGTAGCCTTCTAGTACATGGTTGAACAACTAATGTGATTTTCCATCAGTTTAATTAGGTCTAATGTCCATTCAGTTTGGACACCTAATTCTGCAACAAAATCACACTTACCCTTGAGAATCTACACCAGCTGCCCATTTGTTGTCACTTCACCCCTTAATCATATCAAAAGACAACCCCATGCCATTATCATCATATTTTCCAGAACTATTCCCACTACGCCCCCTTTCACTACCAAAAACTCGTCATCTATAAAGACAGATGGCGTTGAAAAATATTTGTACGCCTTCAAAAACAGAGGAGACACAAAAATAACTTTGGGAGTAAATAATACATCAAAGGGCTAAGTGATTGATGCAAGGGGTGTAAAGAGGGATGAAACATCATTAATCTTTCTGTTGCCCCCTCCCCACTAGCTGGCGTGAACTTTCCTAGCATTGATAGCTTGTTTTCATCCATTTCGTATTGATTGTTATAAGTAATTGTATGTGTGAGGGCTTTTATGTTTTTCTTTTGAATCTGTAGATTGGCATTTTGTTACAAATCGACTTTTAGTGATTCTTTAAATTAGATAGTAATTTGATATCTTATTTATTACTGCAGGTAAAAGTAGCTACCTACTTACAAACATCAAAGTTTTATCTGAAGTAGGAAGTTCTTATCTCTGTACGGTATCAGTGCATGTACACGGACGCCCACTGTGTACCTATTATTGTGTGTTAGTATTAGTATGTAGTTCTACGAACACTCGAATGGGAACTCCACTTTCGTATCCGTGTTATCGTTTCCTAGAATAATCATAACACGCTGCTAAATTACTTTGTAGATTTTTTACCCATATTCCTTACTATACATATATTTTGCCTTTTTGTTCAATTGAGAAGTAAAAGTAAAAGGTAAATCACAGCTAAAAAAGGTAAAAAGCTTAAATCGTATATTTAAACATATTCCTTTTGAAGACACAAGGAAGATGTTTCTTTTATTTTCAAGAGCAATATGTCCAAATGTTCACAGTCAAAATGTCCAACATCAAACCACAAACTTGAGGGTTCATTCTACTTATTTTAATAACATTCTCAAACTGTCAAAAAATTTGTCTACTTTCCCAACATCTTCACAAGTTTTCGACATTTGTTTGTTTCCTTGCTGAGACTGGAAATAGGTTTTGAACGTTTTACATAAGTTAAAAGAATTCACCTTCCGACCGCAATATGAAATAACCTAATCTTTGTAAACTAATAACTACTAAGGTTCTTTTATCTAGCCACTTCCTACTTCAGTTGTTTAAGAAGTTGATAAAGTATTTAGAGCCTGCATTTGAACGACACGTGGGACGCCACGAAGCCGACATAGACAAAACAAATAAAGACTAGCATACAAAACCAATAATATTTTTAGCGACCGCGATAAACTTATTATCCGATCGACCCCCTGAGCAAAGACAATATCGACAGACGACCGTTATACTCAATAAGTACTGAGGAGAAAGAAAACAAATGAACATTACCACACACGTATATCACTCGCCAATAAAGAAGCATCGAATACGTCGGAATTTATGCAGCACGTAAAATCTTCTTTGTGATATTTTTTACACTGTGTACCGTCCGACAGTAAACGTAAGAATACTAAGTGATATGTAGCCGCTGTACGGCGTCAACGTCGCTGCGTCGACATCAAAGGAAACCATTTATCCCTGTAATGTCTCATTCCAATTCGAAAAAGTTATAGTGAGACAGCGAATGCTTTTTGTGGTGAAATATTTAGTGAGCTCATTGTGCCGGTGTTTAGCGCTGGGCTTATTGTGGTGCTTGTGGAAGAAACGATTAATGTCTATATCGCGCACACAAAGGTCGGGGCGGTACCTTGAGAAATTACCGATTTGCTTTATTTGGTATCGCTATGTATGGAAGCGATTGTGTTTTGGCTTGGTTTTCAATTCAAGGACTCCCATATCAATCAATTATTGTTTACATGAATAAAAGTAGATCTACTAGAGCAGTGACGTGTACCGCAGTCCGCAAAGGCTCGTGGAAAAAACTCTCTGAAAGGATTTGGGAAAGGCCTTTGGCCAACAGAGGGACTGTATAGACTAAAAAATATAGATAAGTATTAATAAGAATTAGGACCAAAACGCTACATCTAAATATCGCTCCAGGAAGTCTTTTAATGATAACACATTCTTTACCAAAGATTCTAACATAAATTTGTAACTTAAAGGTCAGAGTTCCTTCTGACCTTTTAAATAGCTGGTTGATTTTTATTAGTATTCATCTTGCACTTGTAATACCTACTTCTTATAAATTCAATAATCCAAGAAAATAAAATGTATTTTATTGGAATTTAAATCAAAATAAATCACAGTGTTTCCAGCAGCTAGTTTAGTATATACCTACAACTTATTTTATTTGACCTTAACCTTCAGAACTAATATAATTCTCATAACTAGTATATTTAGACAAGCAGAGCATTCAGAGGTAGGTAATAATGTTCATCTTTTCAAATAGAAGTAGTACATATTGTGTATGCACTCACATCAGTAATAAAACCAACCCTACAATCTATTTTAATGTTCAAAGGAAATCCTCCGGTAAATACCGCCATATTTATCGTTTCATTTCTCCGTCGTCGCCCACTTACAGAAATAGTGTAACAGTGGATATTCGAGCCACAAATCTTTTACCAGAACCGAACTATAAACATCTTGGAGCGAAATCAATAAATAGAAGTTAACGAAGTCGAGGCGTGATCTTGTCGTCCACAGGACGTCGCGCTAATACAACCCTCTCTAGACAATTCTACTCATCCGAAACCAACCGAAACTCGGCCTTGCGACTCCAAAAATAAGCGGCAAAGAAACATTTTCGTAGGAGTACACTGAAGTTGGTTTTCCAACACCCTTTATGTTCCTCGAAGCGTAAATTGGGTTCGACTCGGACCTTTGTGCAAGCGAATTTATAAAATAATAAACTGCCCATGTATTATACGGGCTGTTCATAAACGCTTGATAGCGGATCAAAGGTGTGGGAACAGGTAAACACGGATAACGTTGCTAGTTTGGGACCACTGTTTGGCCTTTATATAACCTTCAGTTCGAATTCAATTTGTCACGACCTTTTATTCTTATGTCTCCCCAACAGTGATCTTAAGCTGATACAATATATAACTATTATACTATATGAAATAGGTACATAACTAAAAACTTTCCTATGGCGTCATTGTACTCGTACTCATCATTATCAACTTTAACTAAAATAACTGCACAGACTTTTGCTTTTATCGATTTGTTTTCGAATTTAGCTTTTATTTTATTAAATAAATTTCGTTGAGTTAGTAGATACTGGTCGCACCTTTTGGTAAGATTGTTTCAGTTATTTCGATTACAGCTTATATGGCTTCTGGAATACTTACTAATACTTACGTGGTTACTATACTGAAGAAGAGAACCTCGATATGAAGATTGGCTGATAAAGGTTTTGGAGTTAGTTTACTGTGTGTCTCTTTAATCACTGTTTTTTAGGGTTCCGTAGCCAAAAGGCAAAAAAACGGAACCCTTATAGATTCGTCATGTCTGTCTGTCCATCTGTAGGTCCGCATGTCACAGTCATTTTTTTCCGAAACTATAAGAGCTATACTGTTGAAACTTGGTAGGTAGATGTATTCTGTGAACCGCATTATGATTTTGATGCAAAAATAAAAAAAATAGTAAAACATATTGGTGGCTCCCCATACTTAGAACTGAAACTCATTTGTTTTTTTTTTTTTCATCAAACACATTAGTGTGGTGTATCTATGGATAGGTCTCCAAAATAATATCGTTTTTTCTAAAATATTTTTTTGCTAAACCGAATAGTTTGCGTGACCGACGCTTCCAAAGTGGAAAAAAGTTAGTCCCCCTCTAACTTCTAAAATATGAAAAACTAAAAAAAAACATATAATGTACATTACTGTAAAAATAACCAACGAAAATTGTTTTGAACGTGATAGAGTAAGTAGTTTATTTTAATACCTCGTAAATCGTAAATCGCTTATTACCGCGTAATCTTTCATACAAATAACTTAATCATGGTACGGAACCCTTTGTGCGTGAGTCCGACACCCACTTGGCCGGTTTTTTTAATCACGTAAATTGATTGATTGATATTGTAAACATTTTGATTTTTAATGTCTGGACTTGAAAAAAGACTATGATCCCTGAGTTTGTTTCGGCTTTTCTTCTCAGAGGTAGTCAGTTAGGAAATGCCGGCTTCATCTAGTTAAAAAAAAATATGATGTGTAAAAGTGATCAGTGATCCTACTTGCATAATAAACGATTTCATTTCATTTGTGTCTATTGTGTTACAATATGAAAATGAATAAGATGTAGTCTATTTAACGTGCCCTGGTTTATCCTCTTCATCTTTCATCTTGTCTCTACCCTTCATCTCAAAATAAACATTAGATTCTCTCAAACGAATTTATAAATTATATTCTGTAACAAATTATACACTTATAATCTATGTATAGCACTATTAACACGTTTTACTTTCCACGGAATCAACATCTAAGCTGACTGATTACTTAGAATGGTAATCTATAGCACTTGGATTATCTCCACTTCAATTGTAATTAATTCTCTGAATTTCTAATAAAATGTGTTGGGGAATTTTAATGACTGGATAAAGAAACTTTAAAATGCTGCTAATAACTTAACCATGTATTAACTTGTCGAACAAATATGGCACACAAAAAAAGAGAGTACATTTAAAACTTACATCTAATAAATCTAAGTACCTACATTCTAACGAGCGCAAGTTGTGATTTGCTCACTCGAAACAAGCAGACGTTTTGCTCGAACAAAATGATTTCATAACTTAGCTACTCATAATATCCCAGAAAATAATATATAATCGTATAAAGCCAAAAAAAAAGATTCCTACAAGCAACAGTTACAAAGCTTGCCATTGAAACAAATCTTAGAAAGTCTCATATACATTGCGCGCAACGCTCAGGCAAGCAATAAATAGTAACTAGCCAATACATTACGTTGTTTAACGTCCATAACTCGCCGGGGACCGGCTAATCCCGAAGATTGCGCCATCGACGCGGCAATCTAGCTGTAAATTATTCGGTCACCGTTTGACAATGGACCGTGATCCTGGCCATGTGTTTTGTATAGAGGATTCAGTCACTTGTTTATTCAGCTGCTTTGACACCGCAATAAATTGGCATGCAAAAATAGCAACTATGTCATCAAAGTTTTTTTTTTATTTGATGTTGCCAGTTGAATCAAAAACATAATATAATTAATTAGAGAGCAAAAACCAACGACGTTTGCCTTTGAATAAAGGCTGAAGTTCTCTTTCACCCAACCAATAAGAATTTCATGTTTCACAGATGCAAAACATACAGGACGCCTGCTACGATCTTTATATAGGGGTATGTTAAGATCGCTTTGCTTTTTTGGAAATTCAAAATATAATAATCAATACAAAAGATAATAATATATAATCTGTATACAATAGTTATAGTTTTTCTCACTTTCCCCTTGCTCATTCATACAAAGGTTGTCTTTAAAAGATTGATATTAGCGATAAGACCACCCATTGTCGTACCCTTTTTAAAATCCTAATATTTATATTCTGTAATTAATATAGTGTACATAATAAAGACTATTCTCTTTTACACAAAACCTATTACGGTTTTATACAATAATCAATTAAAATCCACCTACAGATCCACTATTACGGTTTTATACAATAATCAATTAAAATCCACCTACAGATCCACTATTACGGTTTTATACAATAATCAATTAAAATCCACCTACAGATCCACTATTACGGTTTTATACAATAATCAATTAAAATCCACCTACAGATCCACTATTACGGTTTTATACAATAATCAATTAAAATCCACCTACAGATCCACTATTCATACTTAGTCCTGCGTCAAATCCAGCGGCCGCTTTTGTGGCCGTAGTCACGTCGATGTGTGCCCGCGCGACGTTTTGTGACGTGTTTGTTCGTCGCCCACACGCCGCGCCCGTGTCACCTTGTCGCCTGTCCGACGCATGCCTGATACTGTAGCTACAGGCGGTAGGAAATGCATGGGGTTTGTTGTAGAAGGGTTGAGAAGTGATAGGAGATAGTGGTAATGGTAACATGCAGGGTCTCTAGTTTTAACTTTTTTAACTCTTACCTATAGCTTCCTGTACTAAGTTTGACATAAAAAAAAACAAATATCCTGTCCTTGCTGCTGTTTTCGCCTCTACTGGACGACAGCTTCCCCAGATATTTCCAGATTAATCTTTGGTAAAAGCGTTTAAACATATACCTTTTATGCCTCTAACAATATTTTTAATAAGTCACTTCAAAAGTACGGAACGATGCTGAGATCCGGCCCAATTTGTAAACAGCTGTGAATGTTATTTTATAACAATCGTTAATAATCTAGAAATTGTAAATATGCCTTATATACCACTAAACCACCTTATACATACTTTTCAGCTAACAGTAGTTAGGCGCACACAAATCGTTCGTCGTCCCGATCGAGCTGCTAAATTGGCTTACACTAAGTCCGCGCTGCAATTGAGTGCGGTTTGCAAGTCAGTAGAGTTTCCTGGGAACTGGCGGCAGTCATTATTTTGTAAATCTAGATTTAGGTATACGAGACAAAATAAAGTGGTTGAAACGTGAAGTGCCCAAAAAGTTAAGGATATGCTTCGACAACGGGTTTTAATTTGAAAGGACTGGTATATGTTATATGTAACAAAGTTTGGTTTCCGTACTTAATTCTTCGGGAAGACTTGGACGGAGGCCATGATAGCCATCATAGACATCCAAGTTTACGGGGTGGTTAATCGAACAATCTCACCACATCTGTGTGCCCCGAGGATATCTGTCTTAATCTGGGTGACGTCTTTGAATTCAAACAGCACCTGCACAATGTATTGCTTAGCCTCCATGTGAGCCTAGTTTATAGGATTATGTCCTATGGGTATTGTGTTAGTTTAGCGAGCGAGATGGATCCCGTCATCAGGCGCAGGCCTTTTCTTTACAGCAATAATGAACAGCTGGTTAGTCTGCGATCTAAGGCTGACATAGCTTTCCTAGACGGCCTGTAATACGGGTGATATTTTAAGGTATTTAAGTCTATCTGTTTCTCCTGCTATTTATGTTTTTCTGATGCTTTCTTCCGATTTGATTTACCAAAAAGGCCTGCGTCGTTATTTATAGACCGTTTTGAATGATTTAACTATATAAACACGCAATAAACATTTATAAATAAATAAACAACTTGGGAGACAATAACACATTTTTGTAAATTAATCATATTGATATAAAAACACACGTTTAGAGCTTAAACATAATGTTCTAAGAATAATGAACTAACATTTTCTCTTTTTGCGAAAATCCTACATATAAGGGAAATTCATAAAACCTATAAAAACACACATCGAGATATATTACCATTTTTATTTTACGAATAACAAGTACACGAAATATCTAAAGCTTTGCTTCCCAGGGGACCGACAGAAGTATGTAAAATATTTAAGAAAGTCGCGCCTGGTTTCGTTTCAAATACATATCTACTATAGTCATGTTTTACGCTGGTTTATGAAAATATTTTTGGAAATGATCTAATAATGTTTCAGTTCCAAATTGACAGCGAGTCCAGACAGAATCATTAAACTAAAAAGCTATATTTACGTACACAAGCGATCGGCTTGAGCTCTATTCCTACATATTAAGAATAGTACTGAAGAAACATTTTTTCTCACAATATGTTAGATGTAGTACATTTACATTGACATTGGCGACAACTCTCTCGTTCACAAACTAAACTCAATTTAAGCTCAGTACATCTTTTGCTTTCAGTTTCCTAAAAAATGACAAGATAAAATATTAGGTTAGTACACGCAAATTAAGATACTACATAGACAGTTTGGACTTGATTAAAACATGGCTAATTTAACAGGACTAAAGTTATATTTTCGGCTGTCCTTTTCTAAGGGATAATGTATAACGTAAAGTATACCAAAACAATTTTGCGTTATGAACACTGGTGATTGTCCTCATCAGGACAATCCGAAGTATTGTCCTGATGAGAAATGGAAAATATTAATTTAAATCAGAAATAACATTTCTTTCACTGGATTTATGAGCACATTTCTCCGAGCGCAGCTGTTCTGGGCCTTGGCCTCATATATAATAATAAAAAATATTAACATTTAAAGAATGCTTCACCACAGGCTTCACGTTTGAAGATGTGAAGCCTTGAACTTATGCTATTGTCGCATGTCTGTGACAAATAAATTAATTACAGCAACTCATGTTTTATTAAAGAAGAATAATCTCTTTTGTATATTGTTAGTACATTACAGATTAAAATGAAAAACTGGCGACTCGGGAGCAGTTTAATTCGCATTACTCAGTTATGTCTTCGTGATTCTTTTTGTTGGGGCGATATCCGATATTGTGCAGGAGGTTTACAGTGTATTGTTGTTTTTATTAGAATAAACTATTTATATTTGTTTTATACTAATTAAGAATTTGTTTTATGATTTCATTTTATTTTCCACAACTCTTTATGACAATTTTTGTGTGTACTAAGGTCATTCGTTATAAATATCATTCAAGTAAACTAGAAACACAAGGGAGGAACACAAAAATAAATACAATAAAAATACCCAACAGTCATGCCATTTGTTACAAAATAAATAAAAGTCTACATAAAATTAATGAAAGATTTGAAAGAAGATATATTAAGTTCTACATGAAAGGCACTCACGAAAGAATTCGGTCAATCTCCGCGTCTTATGTCTTATGCACACACATTATATTGTGATAAAACAAACAGAGAGTGTGAATCACAGCGCTAATGTGCGACAGTGTCAACATCGTTTTCCATCAGAGCTGTGTGTCTGCTATCGTCGGAAATAGCCGTCTAAACAAACGACCATGTAAATAACATTTGGCAATCTTTGCTTTTGGACGGACACTTTGTCCACACTGCGAAGGGTGTCAAAAGGACGATACCATAGAAAGTTATTCTTTTAATAGTCTGACTATTCATAGTAATGTTTTGACACTTAAGTCTTTTACCGATCTTTGTCACGAAAGTTAAATCAGCCTTTTGTGCTATCGACTAAACTGTAGTCCACGTTAGCAGTGAGAATAGTGAGTAACAGTAGTTTTAGTAAGTGGTTTTTGTCGGATGATGCTATTGTTTAAGTTTTTATAGACCCAATCACAGTAACAATTTCCAGGAACTTAATAGTAAATAATATAATGTATGTACACATATCGATGCCAGACTTTACATTTTTTTTTTATCGATGACAGAACTTACAAGCAATAGGTTTAAAAAACATGAATGCAAATAAGGTTAGCAATATTTTTTCGGCAACAGAACTAATCTCCCGATCGATCGGCGCGAGGCGATGTGTCGCAATCCTACTGATATATTGCGCTCACAAATCGTTCCAAACATTTATCATACTTTTACAATTGTTTTGCACATTCATTTTTGAGACAAATTCTAATTATTTTATGTATTCAAACGTTTCCGTTATTTACTCTTGTATCATAATCATTATTTTTTTGGTTCTCTTCTTTCCGTACTTCCGAACGGAAAAGGCAAAGGCATAGTACGCCATACAGCCTAGTCTTCAGTATTTTTTTTTTCCTTAAGTAAGCCTATATCCTAACTTATCCTAAATTATCCTAAACTTATCCTAACTTAACCTAATCTAAACTAACTCCTTTCGATTCCCGCGTGTAGCCGATTAGGAGGGATTTGGCGTGAAAACATGATGTGGCCACTATGCTACACTATTTCACTGTTCTTCATGAATTATTCACTGAATGCACTTTTTACTACATAAATCACGCGTTTTTATTTAGTAAACGACACTATATAAATAATTTTAAAAGTTCAATGAAAAACGAGCGTGGCACTCATCATCGCTTTTCCTGTCAAACTCGTATCATAATCATTTCAATTAAAAGATATTTACTACTAAAAATAGGCCTCCCTAAACCTCCTTCACTGCGGGTCTGTGCTTCTTGTATACAATGTATTCCTGCAGTTACCAAGATCGTCGGTCTTCCTTGTGGGAGGCCTTCCAATGTTACGTTTTCCGGTATTCCGTCACCACTCCAAAATGATTTGGCACAATCGGGCAAATATTTACATTAAAAAAAAAACTTTGTCCGTCTCTAGGATTGATTACTCCTGTATCGTGAGTGCGTTTACAAACATTTTAAAATCACATGCACAAATAGAGCCTGTTCTGCGAGTAATGTGCCCACCCACTGCCATTGTTTGGCAATTCTTCGCTATGTCGGTTGCCGGTCGGGAATTGTCGATATCATTAACATGATTCCATAATCAACTTATACAACCATAAGAATTCATCATCATCATAATCATTTCAACCGAAATACGTCGACTGCTGGACATAGGCCTCGCCCAAGAATCTCCACGACGACCGGTCCTACGCTTCCCGCACCTAGCGGATTTCCGCAACCTTCACCGGTTGTCAGTACACCTTCTCGGGGGCCTACGCACGCTGCGTCTTCAGAAGAATTACGGCCGGCTTTATCAGTACATTCTAGATAGAGTCCTAGAATCTTATTTCACAGTTAAGTTTCTTATTTAATTTTTTCTACATTGTGGGATACCTAGATCTTAATTCCCAAATTCAAGTTCCTATATCTATCTACATTCCAATCGCATATTCTGAATTCACCCTAACTCAAACATTGCAGCCTGACAGAGATTTAAGTCGAATACATTGTAAATATCCTTTGGGGCCCAGAAATCACGTGCCGCGTCTGAAAGTGAATGTTCGGGATGCCAGGAGGTCCCGTCGTCGGCGGCTTCATTTCTGCTTTTCGCCGAAAAATCTCAAGTATTAGAAGATCGGGACTCGGGGTGGGTTTAAGCGGAATTACGCGGGGCTGATCGCTGGAATGCTAGTAATTGAAGTGTCATTGTTTTGTAGTTGTATTGTTTTCTTTTGGGTCGCTGTTACTGTTTGTTAGTATTGGTTCCTGAAAGTTTTAACAAGTTTATCTGTTCTGTTTTAGGCAACAACATTAATTTATGTTTAGCAGTAGATTTTGATATGTAACTAATATTATGTAGTCAATATGGCATTTATAATAATTTTAATAGTATGATCCAAAGTTGGTTTCAATAAATAAATATAATAATAATTAAGTAATTGCCATATACGAGTTCACACAGAAAGTATTGCGACAAAGTTTTTATGTATGAGAAAATGGCCAGTTATAATTTATTTACACAATATGATTATTTATAACTAATAATAGATACCTACGTTCCAAATTCAAAACTTTCCTCCGGATTTTTCACGAGCTAATTAAAATTATCGTGTCTCTTTGAAAAATGGATTCGAGACTATTTTTGCGCTATGATTTTTTACGATTTCAAATGTCGCCTGGAATCAGACGAATCGTAAGATAGACTTCAAATGGCATTTATGGATCAAGGTCCTTCTAAGGCAACCGTGTATCGGTGGTAGGTATAATGAATTTAGGCGCGGTCGACTAACTTTGGGGGATGAAGAAAGAAGTGATTACGCTTTGACGGCTGTTACAGAAGAAAACGTGTTAGCAGTGAAAAGTTTGATTCAAGACAATAGACGAATTATATACCAAGAAATTCAGCATAAACTGCAAATTGGAGCAGGAAGCCTTCATGGGATTCTAAACGCGCATCTTCGGTAGCGGAGGATAGTTTCATGCTGGGTGCCGCACAATCTCACCGATGCTCAGAAGCAGGCATGGGTGGAATGGTGCCACGATATGATAGACAAATTTTAAGCAGGCTTTTCTCGGCGTGTACGACATCATTACAGGTAATGTATCTTGGAATTATCGATAAAATCCAGAAACAAAGCGCTAGTCGACGCTTTGGGTGTTTCAAAACAAATCAAGCCCTACCAAAGTGAAGCGATCTAGAAGCGGGGACAAGATTTTGATCGCGAGCTTTTCAGTTTGACAGGCTACTTGGTGTCAATTCCTTTACGAAACTATGGTATACTACCAAATACTTGATAGAAGTTTTGTCTGTTGTGAGCAACATGCGACCAAACACAGGGTTCCGCGGGTTACTGCTTCACCACGACAATGCGCCCGCCCACACCGCAATCAAAACGAGGGACTTCCTGGACAGTACACCGGTCAAACTCCTGGGTCACCCTCCTTACAGTCCTGACCTAGCACCGTATGACTTCTTCTTATTCCCAAAAATAAAAGAACAGCTCAAAGAGATACAATTTTCGTCGCCGGATGATGCGCTGTCAGCGTTCGAGCGGCTGTAAACGAGATGTCTGCGGCGGACTGAAAAAATTGTTTCGAAAACTGGTTCAGACGCATGAAACTATGTATAGGCTAGGCTACTAGGGTGGTGGAGAATACTTTGAAAAGATTTAATAAAAATGATTTAATGTGATTTGATAGCACTTTTTTATATTATCGCAAAACTTTCTGAGTGTCCCACGAGTGTGTAGTAGGGAAAGTTTATTTTTGTATATTTTTCCCTCTATGCTTATTATTTTCTTATTTTATTGTAGTGTAATACTTGTAAAATGTTTATAACTAACAATTGTGTTCGATGAAGTAACACAAGTGTTTAAGTTGTGTATGTATCTACTAACAAAATGTATTATAATGTCTTAAAAATTAAAAGTTTTAAAAAGTTGTTTCTTCTTAAAAACAAGCTCTTATTTAAATGCACCAAAAAAGACTACTTACAATATAACATCATTTCATATATGACACAATGTATATTGAAAGTTTGTTGTGAGATTTATGAATTCGTATTTAATTAGTTTGATTAATAAATCAAATTAATTAATTTACTTGTTTGCATAATGCATGACCAAATTTAGTTAACCGTGTATTGCCGTTCAAACTGAACGTGTATACAAAATTTCAGTTGAAATAGCTAAAGATACTTAAAAATTTAGTTACAAACTTTGTTACTGATATGTTGAAGACAATAATTAATAAGTGTTACAGTCAACAGTAGGCGCTTGTGCATCTCGTTGAGGCAAACTTACGAAAACTAAAAATATTCTGTCTGTTTTAGTACTGAGGTTTATGTCCCTAACGTCGGAACATATACTAGGCACTATTCATAGCATCAAAATATTTTTATATCTGTAATATATTCTACGGCCAAATTTTATCGAGACCAAATACTGTAACGTTGCTATAATGGAACATATTCATTAAGTATTGAACTAAGTTCCATGTGCTACTTAAAGTTATAATCCTCCCCATAGTTTTTGGAGTAAGAGGTTGCCTCTTATAAGAGATTATGTTCCAAAGTTTTAACATCCCTCGGGACTGTAAACATTAGATGGCAGTCACTTTGGGGAAAATTACAGCTTGCCAAATATGGTACTTGATAGAAGGTTGCCACTTGATTAATAATTATGAACATCAAATAAATTCGTACAATTAAGTATGCTAACAAGCCAATATCAAAGAAGTGAAACGACAAAAAGAACTTCTCAAACTCATTAGGGGAAATTAACCTCAACCTGTCTTCATTACAAAACAATTATTCAAACAGATCACTTACAATAATCGCCCTTAATAAAATACTCTTAACGAATTCACACTGAAAAAGATACGCATTTTATTTGAGACACAATGAGCGTACCACCGCGTGACAGAAGAAAAATTATTCAGAAACGTTCCGTGAAAAAAAAGGGGCGTTTGTCATAAGTGAAGTAAAATATGCACCCTCCTGTTGTAATATATAGGGCTTGGAGAGTCCCGCAGGCGCACAGAACACAATCATGGTCCTTGACTGTATGGGGGAAAGTGTTGGAGCGACCGATGTGTTGTTGGTTTTGGAAACGTTACAAAAGTAATATTAAAAGCATATTTATAAAAAGAATAGAAGAGAAAACTGGCCTTAAAACTGTTTAATGCCATTTGTTTACCATGTTTCTGTAAGTCACAACTTGCAACAGACTGCCACAAAATAGCTTAAAAGGTCATTTAAAAATATCTCTAATAACTTATTTTATAATCCGTGTCTGGCTTAGTAATTGCATTATACCTAAAACATGCTGCCAGCACTATGCATCTTGCATTTACATAATTCTATTGGAGCGCTCGCGGGTTTGCTCACAAATTCACAATTACTGTAATGGGTTATGAAACTACGAGATTTAACAAAGTTGGATACTTACTATGGACCAAGTAAAGATTTAAGTATTGACATATTACTATAAAGTTAATATTAATAATTTATATGCATCAAATTTTACAGTACATTGAAACATGTAGTACATACAGTTAAAAGGATGTAAACAATAGTGTGGCTACACCAGCACCCTTGCCAAGACAACTTGTGATAAAGATGCTGGGCCCGACCCTTTGATGGATGTTTCATTCATGTATTTAGGTATATTCAAGCCATTTTGAAATTACACGATTAGTTCGTTCTATGGTATAAATCAAAAAAGAAATTTTTTTTTTTTTTGAGTGGACTAATGTAGTGTGAATAAGGGTGTACGAAGGTGTGTGAGTGTGTTTGAGGGTATGTAAGTATGTGTGTGAGTGCGTGAGTGAGGGTGTGTGTGCGGGTGTGTATGTGTGTGCGCGTGTGCGTGCTTGCGTGTGTATGTGTGTGCGCGTGTGCGTGCTTGCGTGTGTATGTGTGTGCATGTGTGCGTGCGTTAGCGAGCGATAAGCAAATGATGATAGAATGAAGTTTAACGGAAGCTGTATTGAGTCAACAATAAGCTTTCAGTTTTGTTGTAGTTAAGCGTTTGCAGCCAAGGATTAATTTTCTTTTTAAAAGGCATTATAGGGAGTGAGTAAAAGTTCAGTGTTTTGTTAAGACTTTTGTATAGGTGAGGACCTTGGAAACAGGAAATCTTCTTGTAAAACAGTACTTGCGGTGGAAGGGTTGGCAAACCTTGTCTATGCGTCTTGTGGTTATTATTTCATAAGAGGTTCTTTGATGCTGATATAGAAGTACGTGCAGTACAAATAATTGTCTGACTATAAGGACTTTACAGCTCCTATATAGTTCTTTAGTTGGGAAGAGGATGGACCGAAAGGTACTAATTTTCAGTACGGCTCTCCGAGCTCGTTCAAGCTTCAAAAGTACAGTTTTGGGTGCACCACCCCAAGCGCATGCATATACAGTACGTTAAGAGAGACTGACAGAGAGCAAAATATGTACACATAATAATTTGAGGTTCTGCGATGTGACGAAGACTACTAAAGACAAAAATCAGCTTTCTGCTTCTTTTTGTCAGTAGTTCTATATGAGGCGCAAACTACAGGCCATCATCAAGAGTCACACCTAGATATTTGATGGTTCGACAACGTTCTAATTCTGGGTATGTACCTACATGTCGCAGTGCCAGACAGTAAACATGAATGCGCTACCAAAGCGTATGAATTTGGAGGTTGAGTGGAATTTCGTAAGCTGTACGTAAGAATTTTAGTTTTATCGGTATTGATTGTGAGAATGTGTCTTTTGAGCTATTGTAGAACACTATTTAGTCCTTTTTGTGCGGAATCAAAGGTGTCATCCCAAGTGTCGCCCGAGAAGGTAAGAACGGTGTCATCCGTAAACGCCACGATTCTTCCACTCTCCAGACTCAGAATGGGGCCAAGCTCACTGCCTTGGGGAACGCCGAACACTGGTTCGTCTCTAATGAGGTAATTTTGTATTTTCACACACTGGGTTCTGTTTTGAAGGTAGTCCCTAAAAATGTTAAGCGAATACCGAGTTCCTCTAGCTTTATTATTAAGTCAGAAATCGAAACCGTATCTAATGCCTTTTTTAGGTCCAAAAAAAATGATAATACTTTTTTTCCTTGCTAATATTTTTCGTAACATTATCAATTAGCTCAATTACAGCACTGTTAGCAAATTTATTGCGCCTAAAGCCGAATTGGTTGGGAGAAAAAAGGTTTTTATCTTCCATGTAAGTCACAAGTCTTTTGTTGATTAGGCGTTCTAGAATTTTAGAAATGGAAGGTAATACTGCAATAGGTCGATAATTATTAACAAGTTTTTTTACTTCCACTTTTGTGAATTGGGTGTATGATGGCTTCCTTGAAGTATAAGGGGAAAGTGTCGGTATGAAAACAGATATTAAAAATATGTGCAAGTAGGGGACTTCTGTCAATAAATAGCGCTTCAAAAATTTTGTTGAAATATTGTCCCAGCCTATAGCAGAATCTGACTTAAGTGAAATTAGTACTTCCCCGAATTCCGCCTCATCGGTGTCTAATATCACGAATAAATTTAAGGGTGAGGATATGGAAGCAATGTCTTGTGGAATTTTATGTCTACCAGGTGGACAAGAAAAGTTATCAGCAAGTTCCTTCCCGATGTTGGAAAAGAACTTGTTTACTTTGTCCACCGAGAGCTCTGGTGAAGTAGAAGAAGCCAATATATCAGTGTTGGGTATGTTTGGCTTGTCTGTATTAGTTACTCTCTTTATCACCTTCCAGATCTTTTTATGGTCGTTTGAAGTTTCACTCAGTTCTCTCTGAGTGAAGTTGAATACTAAAATAAAATATTCATAATACCTAATTGCTCTATTGACATATTGCCACAATTCTTGACGTAACCTCAAATAAAACTGTCAGAGTTTAGATGTTATTATGAATTGACACATCAACCGATAACCGATTGTTAATTTAAACCAGCAATAAAAATCCAATCAACATAACATAAAAATAATATAATCATTGGCCATAATATTGTTGCTTCTATAACCAGTAGCGGTGGCAGTTATGTAATACAGACGCTTGAAAGTGACACGAGTAATTATTAAATCCTAGCAAAGATATATTAAGGTGAACCCCGTTAAGTGGGGCTTAGCACGTCAGATTTATCGAAGAATTATACTGTTTATATAGGAGCCAAAAGGCCGGATTTGTTTCAATTTTAGGAATCGCTTTTACAGGCTATTTGTTACCTTAATTGCTGTGACATAAAGCTTATAATCACTGGTTGGAATAGAAGAAATTTTACGACGTGTAAAATAAAGGTTGTGATGTAAATAATTGCTTTTTTACTATCCTTATTTTTGTACAAATGTGATAAATTGAGGTATTCATTTTATAGATACTTTCGTGAGTCGGTTACATAAAGGGCTATGAAATATGTATAACATTAGGAAGTGTCCATTAAGATACAGCAGGGTAATTGCGTAACACTCGTATCAGTACGAATGGGTTTCATTTTTAAGGAAACATTTTTTTAAACATATTAGGTAACGGATAAGTGTGAGGGATGACTAGCAATAAGATAGATTATAAAAAATGTATAGGAATAGTTATAGATTATAGAAACAGTTAATAAATAGAAACAGCCCTCTAGTTATAAATAGTAAACAGGACTAGACGATAGGAATACACAGAAATATATTAAAAGACTGAATAGTATGGATATTATATAAATAAAACAGAATAGTTAATACAATCAACAAATTGTAACATTGTTAGCCCCTGTAACCGAATAGAAATACTTTGTGAATAGGAAATAGAAATCGTAAGATTGAAATCATTGTAATAAATAACAAAGCGTTAGCGTTAGTTTTTTGTGATAGGATTTTTTGTACACATCTGGTTCTGAACGTGACTCTGGAATGCCAAGTTGTAGGCGCACATGGCGCGTATAGAATAAAATGCAGGCTCTCTGATTGTTCAGAGATTGCAACCAGGAAGCGACCTGAAAACGGACGTTAGACAATGGCCGGCGCGACTAGATGCACTCGGGGCCCACCCGCGGCTCGCGCCCTTCTGGCTGAGTATAAATAAGGGCGCATTTAAGTATTCAGGGCACATTGCTATTCGACATTCAATAGTCAAAAGTAAGATCAATAGTCAAGAACAGCAGTCTAGAATTAATAGTAAAATAAGTTAATTAGTGACCTCGCTAATATTTTGAAGAATATATCAAATAAATCAACATACCGAAGTCTCACTTATTTCATGCATGTCGGATACGTACAATAAGGGATATCCTCCGAAATGGTTTAGATTGACAGTGTGTAACACAATAAGGGTGATACAAATAGGTTCATTGTTAAGGAGTCATGATTATATTAACCGGGTCTTAACCTAGATTCTAATCTAGATAAATCAGGTTGCTTGTGGAAGATTCTTACTCCAATACCCTTTCATATCTAAAGAACATGCAAATATTTATATTTGAGTTACAAACATAATTATGAACAAGATCATCCCACTACATCTCAATCTAAAAACATTTTCACTCGTGATCAAAGAAAAGTAAACCTTCAAAGTCTCCAAAAATAGACACACGAAAAAAAAAAACAATATGAAAAGGGCGCCTCTCCATAAAGAGCATATACTAACGAGTATAGATCAAAGGGGACTTAATTTTATACGACGCGATTCTCGAACAAATGAAGCGGCCAGTACTAATCGTCGCATTTGTCACGCGACTTATGTTCGACGTTCATTTTAGACGCCGGATGACACGCGGAGTGGCGTTTCAGGGTTATATTTATAACGACATTCTTTCTTATCCCGAATATAACATATCTAAAGGTTTGAGTGTTCTGTTTGATGTGTTTCATGTCCTTTGTGATTGTAGCGTGTTTACGGATGGCGGAGTTAGAACATTTGACTGATCATATTCTTAACAAACGATCCTCGTTATCTGTTTTCTCATTTTGTGCATTCGCGGTAACATAGAAACTTAGAACTTTATACACTTTAATCTCTTATAACGGCAGCCCACTTCATCTATTCAAGAACTACAAAACATTTCTGAACAAAAAACTATTATTGAATAATTTAATAAATGAAAATATCATTTTTATTACTACGTATGACGTAATTTGAAATACCCGCGAGCACTGTCTGCATCTGTGAAGTACCTATATACATAGATGAGACGTTATTAGCGGTGATCGCTTAAAATTATAAACAGAATGTTTCATAGGGACACGTGTTTGACAGGATGTTTTTCTACCTTTTCTCTTAATTAATCAAAGAGAAATAAAAATAGTGTCTAGGTGCCACTTATGTCAAATACATTGAATGGAGTAGAGAATACATTACCTTTGTAATACGACTAAACTTTCTCGATGTAAAGGATTAAAGCCTAGTGCATTATAGGTGTCGTGTCTTGGCCTTAATTTATCAAATACTCTGACAGTAAAATTACGCTTAAAACCTTCAAAGAAAAATCAGTTTTACAAATTAAGTCAGTAGAAAATTGTTGCAAACATTCCGATTATTATAAAGATTTTACGAAGATCTCTGTTATAATTTCATAAAGTTTTCCTTTAAGAAATTTCTGTGTAGGAAGGATTCTATGGCCAGTCGGTGTGTACTGCCAGAGGGTGTTATCTTAGACGCGTGCCCATGGCTGAACTTATTGTAAGAACACTAACTCTTGGAAATTTAGAGTAAAATAAAGTAAATATTATTTGAAGAAACACGGAATAATATTAAGATGCTGCCAAATGCCAAAAGTTGAAATTATTTAAAAAACAGCATAAATTGTTCCTTGTTTACCTTAGAAAGAAAAACTTTTCCAGACACGCAGCACAGACCATTCACTTGATCAGTTCATCTTTAATAATAACATTCAGGTTAAATCTTACTCATTGCTCCGATTTGGCATACGACTGTCGATGTCGTTCTTATAGCTGCAACGATCTCGCATTTTGTTCTGTAAAAAGAACTGATCGTTCGGCGCTAGATTCTCAGAAGAATTTTCAGGAGAAGATTCTCCAATAAAAAAAGGACTTAAAAAAAAGAAAAAAATAAATACTACTGTATAGCTACTTCCTGTTACTCGCTGCACTACGTGGAGCCATATCAGCGCGGTGACGTGTACTTTTTGTTTATATTGAGATTTTAAATTTAATCATGTCTTTTGAATTGTGTTAATTCTGATGACTTTTCGTCATCAAAATTAAAACAAAGCTAAAGGATTGTCTGATTTTGATCGTCATTTATCATCATCTATCAACTTTTACTTATTAATCATAATAATTATAATAATTCAACATATGTACCTCATCACTGACTTTTTTACATATTGATTGGTCCTCTATAAAACTGCAGTATATCACATTACTAAATAGTCACTGGCCCAGATTTATTTGTTCACAAACTAAATTAAATATAAGTTCAGTGCATAGCTTTCTATTTCATTAAGAAAGGGACAGAAGATAAAATGTCAGTTTAGACCTGTCAAATTAGTGCGCTCCTGACGTAAACTGGCGTATTTTTAGTCGCCATGTTTATATTCGCGTCTAAACTGTCTATGGAGTATCTTAATTTGACAGGATTAAACTAAAATGATATCGTCTATCATTTTCTTAATTAAATGGAAAGAAATAGATGCACTTAACTTAAAATTAGTTTAATTTTTGAACAACAGAATCGGCGCCATCGTCAATAACTTCCACACGTACACCATGTAAGCATGTTTTTCGGTGATTTTTTCACACGTTGGTACAGTCATCATCATCATCACAGCGTATAATCCCGGTTGCATCCGCAACGTTGGTACAGTATAGATATTTTTTTTAATATTCTATAGCCTATGTTAATCACGGATAATGGATTCTAATAGTTAAAGATTTTATCTTAATCAGTCCAGCTATTCCGAAGTCAATTCATTGCAAACAAATATTTCCTCTTTATAATATTAGCATATATAAGACCTAAAGAAGGTTATTATTATTACAAACTTGTATGTATATATATAACCTAATCATGAACTCAGATCCACACTAGCTTAGCATCGTTTAAATGTAAAACCCAGTTTACATTGACGAACCCGTGTCATGGGACTCGTGAGTGCAATGAATTTAATTTTGAACTAACTCACTTAACTTGCATGACAACTAATTTTATGAATTTACACAGTTCTGGTATTAAAGCGCAAAGCAAGTCGGGAACATTCGTCAGTATTAGATTGTAATTAACGTTACGGAACTCAAAGGCGAATGCTAGTACACGGTGTTACTGTGTCGGGGTTCCTCGTATGTTAGGCTTATGTTTGCCATTGAATTTTTTTTTTAATAATTATAAACTAGCAATTGACCGCATTCCCGCCTGATGGTAAGCAGTGATGCAATCGTTGATGGTAAAGCACGCTAGTTTATTAAGAGCCTATTCACTCAGAAAAACTGAGCGAATAGGAAGGAAGACGGAGGCGAAACGCATGATGGAGCGGGAATCTAAGTGCTTCTTCAAGCCGCCGCAGGAGACGCCCTGGTCGGGAGATAACATCGAACTCCCGGCCACAGCAGGCGCAGGTTTGCGGTAAGGACCAGGTCCGGGTCGACAGCGTGTTGTGTTTCACGCGGGTCTCAAAGAGATCAGAGTCAGCACATCGTGACTGACTAATGAGTCAGGGTTGCGGGTTGGCTAAAAAAGAAACCGTGGCCCCGGCACACAGGCAAGTGAAGGAACACGGGTGGGTTTTAGTCAGTAAAAGTCTGACACGTCCTTCCGCTCCACCCAGTGCAGGAGAGGTCATTTGATGATTTCCCATTCACAAGTATAAAAGGTGCTTCCTTTACCCGTGTGGCGAATTCCACCCAACTTTGTTTAGCCGTTTTAGCGTGAACATGTAAAAAACAAACAAACATACAAAAATATCAAATATCTTCTCTTTGTATATCGTTTACGTCTACATCAGTATGCAGATGTTTTCTTTATGAAAATATTGTTTTTCAGGATCACGTTTTTCATTATCAATGCTTGGTATTCATGGTTTCATGGCGTCGAGCTTTCGTGAACATCCTTATAGCCCGATTCTATCCATTCATCAATAATCTTTCGTTAGATTTTGAACAATGAAAGTATCTTTTGGAATATTATCGATAACGTACACACGATAACAACACGACCAACGATGATGCGCCAAAGGGAGATTGATCTGAAGACCCTCCACGACCAAACTCCCAACACAACAACATTAGGCGCATCGTACCCGGCACACATCGCAACACAACTGCTCAGACCTCTTGTATAGATCGATCGCAGGGAGAGTCATGAAACTACGAGCATGGACCAGGGATTCTTAATTCAGTAAACTGATTCTGAGCCCATTAAGTTGACTTTTTAACTCTGTTATTAAAAATAAACTACTGTTTCATTGTTGGGGATCATGATCGGAGGACAAATGGCTTCCAGGTGGTTTTTCGTAAAAGAACAGCATTCCCGGGAAAAACGCAACAACGCCTTTCTCAGCGTGGTGTTGGATAGAGCAGACAGCCAAAAACTAAAGCATTGATAGCTCATCCATGTTAGAAATAATATTTTTTTTTAATTCTACTAATAGCTGACATAGCTATAATTAGTATCTGCTCTCATAATATTGAAATGTATCAAATTTTATCAATTTCATAGAATCATGTACTGGAGGTAACTACAGTTTACGGAATCATCTGTCAGGATATTATTCTGAATTTTCTGTATTCAGGTTAGATAGGTACATCGAAACCTTTTTGGGGCCATTAACTGTACATGGCCGAAGGTATTTTGAAACAATACAGCTCGTGTATGTGACTACTTCTAAAACAATACAGCTCGTGTATGTGACTACTTCTAAAACAATACAGTTCGTGTATGTGACTACTTCTAAAACAATACAGCTCATGTATGTGACTACTTCTAAAACAATTCAGCTCGTGTATGTGACTACTTCTACAATACAGTTCGTGTATGTGACTACTTCTAAAACAATACAGTTCGTGTATGTGACTACTTCTAAAACAATTCAGCTCGTGTATGTGACTACTTCTAAAACAATACAGCTCGTGTATGTGACTACTTCTAAAACAACACAGTTCGTGTATGTGACTATTTCTAAAACAATTCAGCTCGTGTATGTGACTACTTCTAAAACAATTCAGCTCGTGTATGTGACTACTTTTAAAACAATACAGCTCGTGTATGTGACTACTTCTAAAACAATACAGCTCGTGTATGTGACTACTTCTCAAACAATACAGTTCGTGTATGTGACTACTTCTAAAACAATTCAGCTCGTGTATGTGACTACTTCTAAAACAATACAGCTCGTGTATGTGACTACTTCTAAAATAATTCAGCTCGTGTATGTGACTACTTCTAAAACAATACAGCTCGTGTATGTGACTACTTCTAAAACAACACAGTTCGTGTATGTGACTACTTCTAAAACAATTCAGCTCGTGTATGTGACTACTTCTAAAACAATACAGCTCGTGTATGTGACTACTTCTAAAACAATTCAGCTCGTGTATGTGACTACTTCTAAAACAATTCAGCTCGTGTATGTGACTACTTCTAAAACAATTCAGCTCGTGTATGTGACTACACTTCTAAAACAATACAGCTCGTGTATGTGACTACTTCTAAAACAATTCAGCTCGTGTATGTGACTACTTCTAAAACAATTCAGCTCGTGTATGTGACTACTTCTAAAACAATACAGCTCGTGTATGTGACTACTTCTAAAACAATTCAGCTCGTGTATGTGACTACTTCTAAAACAATTCAGCTCGTGTATGTGACTACTTCTAAAACAATACAGCTCGTGTATGTGACTACTTCTAAAACAACACAGTTCGTGTATGTGACTACTTCTAAAACAATTCAGCTCGTGTATGTGACTACTTCTAAAACAATACAGCTCGTGTATGTGACTACTTCTAAAACAATTCAGCTCGTGTATGTGACTACTTCTAAAACAATACAGCTCGTGTATGTGACTACTTCTAAAACAACACAGTTCGTGTATGTGACTACTTCTACAATACAGCTTGTGTATGGGACTACTTCTATAAGCCTTACGCTTCCTGCCACGTTACCATTATACTAATGTGCCCGTGCCCACTTCGTTGGACAGCAAACATTTTTGAAGTGAAACGTCTTTAGGCACGCTTGACTTGGGGAGTAAACTGGCGAAAGCGTTACGAAAAATGTTACGAAAAATGATCGGACAAGGCGAACGGAAGCAAAGTATAGTCCTATTTCGTCTGTACTACAACCAAGGAGTTGGCTCATGTAAATATTGCATGACATGTCGAGTATGAAGTTGTGAGTTCGCATCTCGCTGAAGCCAATATATATTTTTTGGATCTTTTTAAGATTTGTTAACAATTGAGTCGAGTATGAAGTTGTGAGTTCGCATCTCGCCGAAGGCAATATATATTTTTTGGATCTTTTTAAGATTTGTTAACAATTGAGTCGAGTATGAAGTTGTGAGTTCGCATCTCGCCGAAGGCAATATATATTTTTTGGATCTTTTTAAGATTTGTTAACAATTGAGTCGAGTATGAAGTTGTGAGTTCGCATCTCGCCGAAGGCAATATATATTTTTTGGATCTTTTTAAGATTTGTTAACAATTGATTACCTAAGAGCACAAATAATTTATAAATTTCGTTCTGTTCTGGCTTTTATATTGTTTTATATATTTTTGCTGAACATTTCTGATATAAGTAATTGAAAGTATAGAAGAAGATATCGTCACAATACGATAATTGGACACAAAGTACAAATTGCTTTCGAGCCTCATAAGCTCAATTATTAAGCTAAGTACCTTGATTGATTAAGAACTATGAATTTCTTCGAGAACATGACGCTGCGAACACCCCCCGACCCCCCTCATTGATTACCTCACCCCCCCATGGATTATCTCGGGAACCAGAGGTCGTGGACTACCCGAGTTTGGGGTCCCCTGAATCAGGAGGAGGAGCCCGACCTTTTGGCCCTGAGGGAATCCACTGCCCCTCTCCCCCTCCCCCCTCCCTCCCCCGCAACCCCACGAAACCTATCCCCCCCCGACCCCCTTTAGTTACCTCACCCCCCCGTGGATTATCTCGGGAACCAGAGGTCGTGGACTACCCGAGTTTGGGGTCCCCTGATTCAGGAGGAAGAGCCCGACCTTTTGGCTCCGAGGGAATCCACTTTTTTTTTTTTTTAAATTGGAGGTCTATGCAAAAATATTAATTTATAAATGAAAGCATAAAATAAATTTAAATATTTATAGAAAATTAATATATGTATATGTGTATACATGTATATATTGTACACACATATATATATATACATACAGATGGTGCGAAAGAAGTTTCACTTCAGTTGTGTGGTCATAAGCACACTCGTTTTTTAGTTATGATAAAAAGTTTATTTTTCTGGCTAAAATATATAATATGACACTCGGCAATAGCTTGAATTTCTATTGATGATAGAGTTATAAAAATCGGTTTAGTACTTTTAGAATTACTTTTAAATTCAAATTAAATAAATTAATTTAGTTAGTTGAAAACCAATTTTAAAATTTACAACATCACAAACTGTAAACTACCGCTTTATAATATTAGTATAGACTTGTTAAACTATTTACAAAAAACAAGATTCGTTATATTGTCAAAGTTAAAACAGGTATCTTTTATGGAAAAAAGAACTGCTTAACAAAGAACTCTTCAACACTGACAAACATTCACGAAACTCATTTATCTGGAATGTTTGCGACACAAACAGCTAATCGCCATCAAAGGGGAAATTCCCATTTCGTGGCGAAGTTTTTAAATAATTTCATTATTGTTAAAGTTTGTGTTCGGGTCAATTTGGGGCAAAGAAAGTAAAAATTACCGTATTTGTCGCAATGGGGAGCAATTTCAATGATTTAGAATACAAAATGAATTTTCGAGATGCCTAATCATTGTTGGCGGACTGTCACACCGAAGTATATTTAATGTAGGTATTTCTTTCAGACAGTATGTTTCCTAATTGAATTGAATCTAACAAGCTTATACTGTCCTAGTATCAGGCAAAAAGCCCTTTCCTTTCGATGGGAGTCAAGCTAGCACGAGCCCAAAATAATTTGATTATTATCTGACCCTAAACCAACTTACTTTAAAAATATTCAGATATATTATTAGAATGATATAAACAAACATTAATAATTCCACCAATAAACTCATAATTTGAATCTAAATGTAGAACCTGAATATCGTGTTTCCGTGAACACGATATTCAGGTAGGTATTAATATCCCCAAGGACGCGTGAAACCCACATAATATAAGTCACGAATTAACACCACGTACGCTGTATCTAGTCAGTATACCTATATATATATATATATATATAGTTGGGACTGAAAAAGATGCAATGGACATAAATTTCAATTTAATTTAAGGGAATCGGCACCATTGAAATAGTTTTTATAGAAATTAAACATCGCTTTCCTTATATTACTTTAACGTTTACGCATATATATACTAACAGGATGCAACTGACTGTAAATCTTCATGGAAAGTAAATTAGAACCCGTAAAAACGTCACACGCCTTTCTGCACCCGAATTCCAGTTAAATATATCGCCACACACAAACTCCACTCGAACTCTTCGGAAAACTAAAAGCATGGAAAACCTCACATTATTCACGGAGCCAAAACTTGGAGTTGACATCAATGCGACCAATAGCTATCGATTACTGTAGGCGAACATAAATTTAATAGGCTAGGTGACGCTCGAGAACTTCCGACAATCTTCGACGATTCGCGACGGTGTGTAAAGAGTTCATAAATATCAATAAAATGCCACAGGGTCACGCGAATCCTCAATCAGCTGGCTTTCGGTTAGGTTTGAGTTGGCTTTCAACCCGGCCCCTAATATGTTTGTCGTTAAACAAGACTATCAGTCAAGGGATCTTAAAGTGACGCCCGAAGTAGGGATTTGTTAGAAGCTATTTAGTAATAAAAGAGGTTATTAATGTCATGTTAGTTTACGTACATAAAATAGCTGTAATTATTGCTTTAAAACTTATTTTTATTTGAAAAAAGCGGTCGATAGTTGTCTAGTGGTACCTCTGATTTCGGAAAGATTTCTTTACATCACCACTGCTTTCAAAACGGCGAAATATAATATCGTAAGGAAACCTACATATTGTAGAACCAAAAATTCCAAGATATATGACATCCATCAACCTACCATCACCACCCAATAATCTAGCTCGCTTTACCATCAACGATTGCATTACTGCTTACCATCAGACAGAATTGCGTTGAAGTACAAGTTTATAATATAAAAAAAAAAAATAGCCCGCACTGGGTATGCCCAGTGCGGGCTATTTTTTTTTTTTTGGGAGTGGGAGTGGATGTGGGCACAAGTATGTTGTGCCCACATCCACTCCCACTCCCACAGGGGAGTGGGAACATTATTGGCTGTATATGCGAAACAGAACATCTGTTATATCTGCCTGTTAGATGTATTGATGATGACATGAATGTGGCCGTTAAGACGCTGCTACAAGTCACAATAATTTCTTCTTTGCTCCACAATAGGTAGGTTGGAACAGATAATACTCTGTATGTTTGAGAATTCAGGGAAACAGATGAAATCCATACATAATTTAGTCTGACAGATAGAGTTTTCTCTAATATTCATTTGAAACAATCATTGCTCCATGAAAACAATCCATTAAATAGGAACACCCTCAAACTGAACTGCAGCTCTTAACAAGGTTTAATAGCACCTCATGAATATAGTGGAAACTTGTGAACAGAGAGCTTGATCCAGAAGTAATTAGTGCCTCACACGCCGCCGATTATTATAATGTTGGCAACACGTACCGTAATGCTATGCACATAGTTAATGGTGTACCTGTACGGTACTGTGATGTAACGAAGTTGATAGGTGACGCTGGAATTAAGAGCTTGGCAAATGAAACACTAACAAAATAAACTATTTAATTTTCTAGACATGTCGCGGTAAAATTTTAAAATTTTAATTTTATTTTAAGACAATATGATATCGACCAACCATCGGAAAGACGCCTGTGTCCGAGTAGTGGGAAAATTATCATTTACAGGATGGCAATTAAGTTATCACATTAATTGAAACCACTTTTTTACGTCGTGTGATTTAAATGTACACATTTAAAATAAAGAATATATTAATGCGTTTTAATAAATAATTAATACATTTCAGTTAACCTTGTTTTCTATAGACTTTTTGTTAACTCTACCATACAGATGTTTTTTTTCAAAATTACATTAAGTTGAATTGTTGATCATACCATCTGTCCGCGCATGTCTAATGCGTTATCATCAAAGTGTTTTTTTTTTTTAATTTTTATGCTTCATTGATTTATTTATTTTTACTTTTAACAATTTTAGTTTTCTATTTCTAATCAAAATTTTGACGGGCAACAAAAACCACTTGTCATAACCACTGTACTGTTTGTTGTGATAACCTAATCGCCAGCCTGTATACCAGGTTTTATATAAAATAAGTGAATTGAGTAATTTTGCATAATCTATAAAAAAAAAAATTATACTGTATTCATAAGAATATGAGAACTTCATCCAAACAAAACTGTTTGTTTTTCTTCTACACTCATGATATTATCTACATCATTATTTTCTCTTTGTACACGTCCTATTCAAATCTCACTCACTTTAAAAACGATCAAAGTGAACCATATCAGAACACTTCACACCAAGTATCAACTTTCTTTAAACACAAACACTTGTATCCCATCACTGACATGTTCTTTGTTGAAAATAGTTGTTCAGGAATAGAATGTTGACCAAAGAGACACTATCCCGGCGACGCGCATTCTGACATCAGCCGACGTATTCTGGAAAGAAAGCTGCATATTTTAGTAAAACTTGTTTTAATTGTAAATATTACACAAAAACATGCATTTACAAATATGTACTCTGTGTTGGACAAACAAATATTTTTAGTCTGGTTCAATTGACTAGAGGTTAAAAATACATAATTTGTATTCTAGTTACCCTTCAAAATGTATTGTTGAAAGCTGCTTTGCATCGCTCATCATAAAAGGAATACAATAATTTAGAGTATAATTAGAAGTGACGCCCAGAATACGCACACCAAGAACGAATTTAGATCTAATATTTGAAATGCCCATTTGCGTGAAATGGCGGTTACAAATATGGGTTTTGTCGGCTTTTATTTTAAATGCCTTTGAAGTAGCTTCAAAGTTTTAATTAGAGTATGTTAATGGAGGAAATGAGTCACAAACTTATGTTGGAAGGAACAAATTGCCACTTATTGACATTCATTAGATGTTAAGCATAAACATGGCACGGTTTATAAAATAGGCACACATGTGTTTCTTTAAATCTTTTGCGGGGCGACCACGCACCGCAAGACGCAGCGTAGGTAGGCCCCCGACAAGGTGGACCGACGACATAGTGAAGGTCGCGGGAAACCGCTGGATGCGGGAGGCACACGACTGGTCGTCGTGGAGATCCTTGGGGAGACCTATGTCCAGCAGAGGACGTCTTTTGGCTGAAAAGATGATGATGGTTTTCAGCAACGTGATAATATTTAAATTAAGCCCATTTGATAATGGTGTGACATCTTTTCGAGACAAAACAAAAGAATAGTAAAACTAAAGCATTACCCAGACTATGAACTTTCCACATGTCACACACACTTAACAGTTTCATAGGATTTGCCTAGGATGAGCATTGAAGTGGTTCAGTTTAGAATAGTATAATCCCTCCTTCAATAAAAACTCTGAAGCTGAAAGAGTTCATCAACGAGACTTTGATTTCAATCTTTACAACATACATATATATACAGCATCCCGATAAACTATCCTTAGGTCGCAATTCTGTGAACCATGCAACGTATTCTTCCCTCGCTCGGAGCCCGCGGTTCGTGTTCACTCTACCAGACTATCGGCGACGTTGCATCGTACGCATGCCGCGGCATTTATTATTCAATGCTGTGGCTTTCTTGATATATTTGTGAGCATTTACAAGCTTGATTTATTTTTATGTCTTCAAATTTTTTTTTAGCTTCTATCTGTTTTTGTGTACTATTGTATTATATTAATTTCGTCCTTCTTGTTCTTTTGTATTACTATAGACCAAGTATCAACTTCTGTTTTCTTGTATCCACGTTCAAGTATCCTAATTGAGACAAAAATGCATTTCAGGATAGTAATTCGCTAAACGTTATTGAAATCATACTGTAAATGATTTTAACAGCCGAATAAGCATGGCATAATCATGCTAATAATATTCCCATTGCTGGGATAACACCTCCTTTCGGTGTGAGGGAGTGAGGCCGCAATCCACCACGCCGGCCCTGTGGGCATTAGCCGATGCCACATGTCTTCGAAACTTGGATCCTAAGATAGACCAGGTTACTTACGATGCTTTTCGTCACCGTTTTGAGAGCATTGTTTGTGAAAGCTTCTTTTTAGGATCTACATCTCGTAAGACGCGGCTGTTTATTGAACCACCAGGGCAGATATTTCCGGCTTTGATGTTTAATTATTATTTTACAATAAGCAAACTATCGTCATTGATAATTGCTCTTGTAATGATATTAATAAACCATTTTTTAGGGTTCCGTCCTCTTTAGAATCCTATTGCTCCCCATAAATTTCACAGATAATAATATTTCTATAACAACAAAATGTAAAAAAAAAGACTTGTGTGAACGTGTTCGACTTGCACTGGCCGGTGTTTTACATGTATATGTATGAATGAAACCCTAACAGGTTTTCTATCATCAAACAACTAGATGTGTAAGACATCAGCAATTGACTACAAAATGAAATAGCCTTTAAAGTTTCAAAAAAACTCATTCATTCAATTAAAAAGCTAACAAAAGAGCGAACTATTCCCACATCTCTCTACTTATGTAACTCGTAGCGAACTTTAACACACAATCGCCACAACAGACGCACGCAATGTTTCAATTATATCGCGACCATTTTTCACTTGATATCATTGTCGCATGATTTATAGTGGACACCTGAATAGTCCGCTGGTAAATGTAGGAAGAGCGGAGGTATTGTTGTCGAATTTCGTGTAATTAGTTGATTTTTTTTTTAGTCTTGGGTAAAAGTTGCCATTGTTATCTCGTATTGCATGAGATTCATAGAAGAACGGGAGTTATATTAATGGGGTTATATCTCGAATTTAACTCGAACTCTTAGGCATACTGCGAGTTTTACAATAAACAGTTTATACAATTATTGGATAGGGTATCGCTATGTTACCGAGAAGAAACTAATTAATAATGTTGACATACTAAATCACTGTGTTAAAAGAAACTAATCAATAGTGTTGTTGACATATACAGTCACTTTATTATACGAAACTTTTTAATAATGTTGACATACATAGCGACTGTAATATAATAAACTTACCAATAATGTTGACATACACAGTGGCTATGTTATAAACTACAGGAGCTTCGAATCAGAGTTAATGTAGCAAACTCAATCCATTGCACTGCAGATCAAAGACGAGCGAATCAACAGAAATTAATAACTTAATTCAATGCACAGTTAAATCAGGTGTTTGCAAATCATTAACATAAACAAAACAGACCTCACCTTGATTCGCCCCGTCCACATTTGTGAACCATGATTAAACAATCTGAGTATTTGGTTAGGACTGTCGGGCCTCAGGCGGGTGATCAAATAGACCTACAGTTATATGCTTTAATTAATAAACGACGAGACGAACCCTCGAAAGGGAAGAAACGTCTTAAAATTGAGTTGTTTTATTACGGACATGTATGTTGGTATGCCGAGGTACTGGACAATAATAGAAGCATATTGTGATTTGATTCAAGACTTATTGGTTTTTGGTATCCTTTGAGTATTGTTGTCTGCCTCCACTAGTATTTAGGATGGAGTTCTTGAATGTATGACTAGGTCCTGAAGATAAACCTCCTCAACATTTAACATTCTGCGTGCACTGAATCGGTGCTTAATTCTTAAAAACTCATTAACATGAAATATTTGTATTATGAGAGCAATCTTAACTTGTATGTCGATAATCTCAAGTTGGTTCGATGTTTTCTTAATCGATTTAGCTCCTAGAATAAACATAAATAACGATGCTTCATAATGATGAGACATTCTTTCAGTCTCTACTTTCCTCGCCTATAAATAGCTATGCCTGACCCTCCGGATGTTGACATCCGTATATAATACCTACGTCTACATACCGAGTCACGTATATGTATATCAGATTTCCATAGTAATGCGAGTACATTAACTTTATATAGTAATTCTACTAACAGCTTATATACATGAAGTTCCCACGGATTATTTTTGTCTGTGTGAGTTTAATAGAAATGTTTCTTTGCTAGAAGCCCTGACTCCAGAACGTGGGAACATATTTAACTAACTGTGAAAATATTTCAATTCGTAAGACGAGTCGATCCTAAACCCTTAACAAGGTTTTGCTCTTAGTTAAACCCCATTTCTACTCTATTGTAGCAAAACCATATATAAACTAGTTTCCCCTTACACGCACACTAACTTCAAACCGCATTTGAACTCTAAAAACCTTAAAACTCCGCACAGCGTCCACAAATCGAAACAGTTTTATTTCCCCCCGTTGCCCCTTACTCCCCCCGATTCCCCGGTTCCGGTACGTAATCCCCGTGAGCAGGTTCGAGGCCCGGGCCAACTATAAATCACTTGTTAGACTTGAAACTCGCGGAGAAATAAAATTATTTCATTTATCACCGTTTACATATAGCACTGGATGCACTTGAGAACTTTTAGGAATCGTTCGAGCGAATGTAAAGTGAGGCAAGGATTTAATAACTCGGTGGATTTCAATATTTGAACTGAGAATTACTAACGGCCGATCTCAATACTCTACCAAGAGTTAAACTCGGATAGCTACCAGAGTTTAACTGTTACTTCTGATCTATCAGTAACTGCCGTCTCAATAACAAAATGACCGTAGCGATATCTACAGTTAAAGATAGATAGGTCCTTTCCCTCACAAAAAATGCGTTACGTTTTGTTTCTCGTGAAAAATATAATTTTTGCTTATACAATATTAGCTTCAGTAAAATTGTACTTTTAAAAAGCTTGCTTTTATAATTTATACGAAAACGGTGGACTTTTATAATAGAATAATGATGAAATGCTTTCTAACATGATGCAATAAAACGCATTTTTGACATTTGCCAGCAAATTTTTAACTGACAGTAACGAAAACAAACTAAAGTTAACTGTCAAAATGTTATCGAGACGCTCTAAATTTTTTTTCTATGGATCTACTTAACTATGGTAAGCGGTAAGCCCTCCCAACGGTATATCAAAGTAAAGATAGATATTCCTATCTATCTTTAGTTTATTGAAACGCACAAATGCGCTTGTAGCTACTAAAGATTGATAATGTAACAGATGGTTAAAGGTAAGTAAGTTATTGAGATCGGCCGTAAGACATTGCAATGGTTTAGTGGGAAATTGTTTCAAAGCACAAAACACAACTGACTTTTTGCTATGTATCTACTAATAATATTAGTGCACTTAAGTATTTAGACATTCTCGATGTACGATAATATAGAACACTATATTATGTACACTATATAAATTACAGATCATAAATACGAAGACAGCATTTTGAAGGAAACAAATAACCCCAAATAAAAAAAAAACTACAGCTGAAAATGGTTAGGCAAATTTAAACAGGTTAGTTTAAAAAACTTAGAATAAAGTAGGCAACTCAAGAAAGTTCTGGAAATCAATTCCCGCACATCTCGCGTAGCAAATTGTCGATCGATTTGATTATTTATTTCCCTTTGATAAAATCAAGCCGAGTTATTCTCTAGCTACACCATTCACTCAGGAAAAATACGCGACGTGCCTTAGTTTACATGTGGAATGCAAAGAGTAGTCACACTATATTATGAAGACTAGTAGACACGTAATGTGTGACGTCGTGTCGACCAGCGTACGACGAACATGTAACCTATGACGTCATGTCGACCAGCGTACGACGAACGTTAAACAGTTGTATATACATAGATAGATGTCACACAGAAACAATGACCAAAAGTAAACTCCAGGTAATAATTGACCCTTTGTGGATGTAATAATTGTTTTTATGGTTTCAAATTGGATGTATAGACACCAGTAAGTCAAACTAGATGAAACTCTCAAATTTTAACCAAGCTTGAGCCTTAAAGCTTTAGTTCAAAATCTGGCAAATAATCGCTTCTCGGCTTTTGGTTAAGATCAAAGTGTAGTGTCTGTTCTTTTCAGTTTAATACGTGAAACTTCCTTCACTAAGAGACCAGCTGTTATGAAACTGATTTTTGTAAGTTGACGGGTGGTGGTCTAGTGAGAGTAGCGGGCCACCGCTGCTCTCACTAGACCATTAGGCGCCATATTTTGTGTAAATAATTTCATCACCACTGCTGTCAAAACGGTGAAGTAAAACATCGTGAGGAAACCAGCATGTCCTAGAACAAACAGTAGATATACATATTTATTAATGTTAGTAATAAAATAAAGACGAAGTTCCGAAATCAATGATGAAATTATAATGATAAATATTAGTGAAATATTTTTATAGTGCTACTCAAAACATGTTTAGCTATAAAAAAAATTTAAAGTTGGTCAAAATTACGTTACCTAACAACGAAAAATTCGCATATGTATGTGGAAAGGATCACTTCGTGCGACCTATAATGGCAACATTATGGTTCCGCGATACGTAATTTTCTATTAACTGAGAATTGATAATGAAAAATTATTGAGAATACACTGCATTTTGATACCCCACCATTTTTAAGCGACATACGGACAAAAGTGGCAAGCTCCTTGGTTGTTATTTTGAATAAGTTTGTTACAACTTTGTAAATGTGATAAATTAGAGCTGGCCGTGTCCTTGAGCTGGATTCGTCAGAGTTATTATCATGATGTTATAGTCACAACTATGTAGTTCCAGCCTACATAAATTCTTGAATATTATTTACTTTATTGTTCTAAAAAAATCATATTGATCCACAGACATTGACAGACCATAATATGACTGATTCAGTGTAGGCGAAGCTTTTCCATACTGAATCGCAACAAATTTAGTTTTTGTTTAAGGAACCTGTGCTATAAAATCTTTACGCCCTCTTGTTTATTTTTCAGGATCATATGGTAGATTCTTACGTTTTTTTTTAGAACTGTGTTTAGAATGTAAATTTTCAATTTTCTAAGAGAAAGCATTTCTCTATCCTGATAGAGAAATCCAGTAAGGTATGGGATCCTTTTGAAATACATAATTTTTATTACGGCCGGTCATCCTCGTTCAACATGTGTATCTCACAACTTTGATTTTGCTGCGCCTTCCCATATTGGGATGCAGAAGGCTATAACAGATTGTGCTATACAGATGTATATTTTAAATTATAAATTTCCGTGGACGCCTGATTTCTTATTTACATCTGTTGGTAAAGAGTGTTTTGGGGTTTTAAAAATCTATCTTAGTTTTCTAATCTGTCCAGTGACATGTTCAACATGAGGGTACCAGGACAATGTTTGATCCATTATAATTACTCCTTAATATTATGTTTTCAAATCTTTATTAATATTAGGACAATATATCAATGAAATCACTGCTAGATATAGGCTTGCTTCAAGTGGTGTCACAACTCCTCCTTTTGCATCCAGCTACCTTCTCATGTATGTGATGTGTATGATTGTAATAATACACATGGGCAAAAATATAAGCTTTGATAGAACGGTCCAAAGGAAATGTTCTCGCTACCTACATACAGTATGTTAAGAAAACCCTGTCCGACCCGTGAAGGTGTTGTTAGGTATCGATAACTGATTCTACTAATGCATACAAAACCGGGCTAAACTTAAAAAAAAAATCCCCCTAAAAAAATAAATATTATTTCGCAAAAAGAGGTAACTTAATAAATACGCGTTAACTACCCTTCGCCAGCCGCCTGCGGGGGGCGGGCGGCAGGGCACGCGGCACGTGGTCGCTTCGCTATTCGCTCATAATAATACTGGTGTTGTCACTTTTTAAAAATTACCAAATTTCGGGGAAATTGGAATTAATTCGCGGGAAAAAAAGATTATTTCAAAATTCATTTGTATTGGTACTATGATGAATACGTAAAATTTTATATTATATTTGGTCATGTGTTTACCTAACCTTTATTATCCTTATGGGGCGAACAGGGTTTTCTTAACATACTGTATATATTAAAAATGTACGGGTATTATCCCTATTCCGTTTCTGTTTGTTGCGGGAATGATGGGAGTCAAAACATTGTAGCTGAGACGTAAGTGTGCGCTGTTGATGAACTACTATTTATTGCTCTATAATATGATAGATGACGCGACTACACTAGCTCGTTTATTAATATTATTTGCTCCGGACAGTCTGCGGATGTCACGCGCCTGTGCCTCTCGGTTTCCGTTCGCGGCGTGCGCGCCGCCACCGGTGCGTACTCAAATGCTCCCACAACCCAGGCGATCAATCTGCTGAGCATTCTACATAATTGCTCAGGATACTGAATTAGCTTTATTTCTGTATAGCAGCAAATATATGTTACATGTTTATATGAAGTTTTTTCGTTAATTTATATTTTGTATCCTTATTGTATACTGTAAGTGCAGGATGGAATTGTAATATAAATAAATAAAAACATCGAGTATAGTAAAACGTTTACCAAACGAAAACGTATTACCTATTCTGAGGCAAGTAATAGAAACACCCAAACAAACAACTAAGTTACTAGATTAAATGAACAAAATAAAACCAAGCAACTTCCTTATATTAACCCTCCACGTGTTGACCTGTACCACCGTCGAATAGTTTACAGCGCAGCTACTTATATCTTATCGTCCACCTGAGGGTCATTTTGACCCCACAGTCAAAAGGTGAGAACCCTTACCTTGTGGCTATTACTTGCAAAATGAAATGGACAGTCTGTTCCCAATAGTGTTTTGGTCATATGACATCTACGAAAATGAGTTGCATTAGTTCTAATATGGAATTATTAACACGTATAAAGCTTATTATAATTTTAGCGAATTCCTGATTGAGAAGGATTTTTTTTTTGTAGGACTTTGTTTAGAAATCTATTTTGTGTGGTAGTGATGTAACATCCTATTAGCAAAATATGGCTGAACCTTTCTATGATTAATTCTTCTTAATATACTGTATGTATGTACTTATATTTGTAAAATAAATGACTCTACTGATTTACTAGTAAATTGCTATTATCCAAAACAAATCAAAATCCAAAATTTGATATATTGTTGTAGCTTTATGTGCTGGCCTCTGTACTTAAATCGTTTTATTTTTCCTACTGTTCTCCAGTTAGAATGATTCGCGTACCAGTGTAATAATACATCCGTAAGACTCCTTTCAGACTTCATTTCTGAAATATGCGGCTATTACAAATTTAAAGCAATTGTGTATAATCACATAAATAATTCAGAAGGAAACATAACACATAACTTAAATATTTTTAAATTGTCAGAAATACATGTAATTTGAACTGTATAACTCGTACCATAAACTATATTATAGGTACATATTATATAGTTCTGGTGTTCAGTCACTTACCTACTCAACTAATAGAACTTTCTACTTCTAAGCACGCTTCTTAAACGCTTAGTTCGAAGTTTGGAAAGAACTACCGATGTAAGAAACTTCAATTAGCAAGCTGACCTATCCGTCTTCCAACTTGTAACAAAGTTTACAAAATTGTTGTATGTGGTACGGTAACCTTCGTCCTGCCGTCTTCTCCTGTTGCACGAAGTTAGACCGATAGTACGTCTTGGAGGGAAAGACCTTCTACAATGTCTTGTAGGCGACTTAATTAATATATAAATACCTGCAAAGGATGACATCCTGAGAAAGACCTAAATATGACACCACTAAAGTTGTGATAAATATCATCCGCTTTTCTAACAACTTGCAATGCTAGTTGTAGAAATTTATTTATTTTTAAAGTAGCAATAGAAAGTTCAAAACTCTCTTCAAACGTGTCCTTATCAAAAAAAAAAAAAAATATTTTAAAGAAGTACCTTTAATTTTTTGCTGTTTACGGTATACGAGCAATAGTATGTATAAACTATTTATGTCACCAGATTTTAGTTTTTTTTTTTTTTTGTGACATGGACAAAAAAAAAATACTAAAACTTTTAAACCATAGCACCTACCAAGTTGTCTTTTTAACACTCTTGGTTGACTGGTAGAGAGGTGCGAAAAATTGAACTATATAATTATAATAACATGTTGTGATTACTTGTATGTTCATTTTAAGACGGAACTCTAGTGATGCTTTCACTATACAAACGTATTCCACTGTTTTCTCCGTGGATAATGCTTTTAGAGCAATTATTTTTTTTTTCTACAATTTCGCACCGTGATATGTGCCCCTATCATTTGATTTAAAAAAGAAAAAAATATGATACTTCAAAATCACGAAAAATAACTCATTTTTACCGTGGTATTTAGATGACTATTAGACGAACTTGATAAGTTTTTAACAAAAAAGAAAATATTAAAAGCATAGGTATACTTTTCCTCTAAATTTTGGTATGAAAATAATTGAGATCTGACGTGTTTTGAAAAAGAAAACAACGGAATACGAAACGTCTTTTGATCAACTTTTTTGTAGGTAAAATCAGCCTGAGCTGCAGCTGTCCTTTTCGCACTCTACAGGGAGAGGTTGGAAGTAGCGCGACGGCAATAGTTACTTCAAATACTTATTTTCTAAATTCCTCGGCACTAAAGTCCCTTCTTAAGATATGTAACAAAATGTTACAACACTGGACCCATGATTGATATAAATTTATTTAGACAACAAGGTGCTACAATACTGGGCTTAAGATCTTTACAGAGTAGTGCTGAAAATACGACTATAAATGAAAAAACGGACTATGCTGGTTTATAGGAATAATCCTAAACCATAGAAACACTTAGCATCAAAAAAAAAAAAAAAAATCAAACAAACTGAATCGCATAAAATTGGAAAGGAAATAAAACATCCTTTAAAATATAGGTTCACTGACCTCCGATCGACGACAGCGCGGTCCTGTACCGACTTGCTTTTTTCGCGCCATTATATTAAAGTTTAGTACCGCTGGATGCGGCGATCATCAACCTGTAAGCGCTTCCTTGTCCATAGGTACATCATGTAGAAAATGTGAAAAATGAAAAATAATTTCCTGTGACTAAACTAATGGACATATTTATATGATATTTTATGGGTAGACTGAGAATATGTTGAGGTACACGATGTTTAATTTATTGTCGTATTGTCATCAAAACTTTGTATAAATATGCCTATTGGACTTTAAAAAACATTTAGGCATACTGAATTTTACATGAAATTATTCCTTTTAATCAATTTTACTCCACTGACAACTATTTACTATCATCGATTCCACAAAAGGTGCTATCAAACTTTCCGTACCTTAGTTTTTACCTGCAGCAGCAACCCCGTCCGCCATACATAGTTAACGATCTGATCGCCGGGAGCCCATAACATCCCCATGAATAAAGCAAGGACCATAAAACGGTAAAACACCAACAAATTACAATAGCGAACCCATTCTTCGTTCGGACGCCGTTAAAACATCGTGATAAGGCCCCTGTGTTGCCAGAGTATAGACTTTGTGTTGCCTGACTTTGTTGTAAATTGGAGTGGATACTTTGTAAGGTGCCGAGCATAGCGTAACTTTGTAGTAGTTATACGAAAATAAAATAGATTTAAAGGTAAAACAGCGATAGCCGGATCATTGCCACTCATCGTGAGGATAACCAAAGATCATGAGTTTTTTTCTTTTTTCAGAAAACGTTGCCCCACATTAGAATTTACTCCTGTATCATGGGTGCGTTTACAAACATTTGAAGTCACATACACAAACAGCCAGACCCGGAACGACTACCTGTAGGACATAAAAATATTTGATCCGTGCGGTAATCGAACCTGCACACACAGCGCAGCAGTCGATCGCTCAGTCACTGCACCAATCGTGTCGTTAAACGTTGTAAACACGACCGAACTTATTTTCCACTCAAGCATTTCGCTTCTTTCTTTTTACTCTCATTCTAATTAACTCTGCAAAAGTTACCCACGTGAGTTCTCTTATAAATTATTAAAACAGCACTGAGCTGATTAATTTTAAAATACGATTGAAAGCCAGCGAGATCAATTGAACCCTTTGTAATAACAACCAAAATCACACTCAATAGAGGTCTCATAAATATTAGTCCAAGCATCATTATCTCAACATAAAATTAATCTCAAATGCGTTTGAACGTCCGCTAAGAGCGAAAACATTTGAGGTCCCAAATATCGCCCTGAAAAGCCGTTTTCCCCAGTCAAGGGGACCTTAAGCTGCTACTGGCCACACCGGTATCGCACTGCGAATAGAAACAGTCTTATTACAGAAGCTATTGCTTCTAATGAATAATAAAAGTTGCAGCTACATGAGGGCCTTCTAAAACGTACGTTCTTTACGTATTATATGAAGTTGTGGAGAAATGAACAGTCCGTGAGAAAAGTGGTCTGGGTGGAGAAAACCTGTGGTAACTTTTGTAGCAGAATGTAACTTTAGTATATGAGCTCGCATGTGTAATTGTTAATTATAACAGTATTTCTGTACAATGAGTGAATGGCACTGAAGAAGAGATCTTTTTGGAATATCTATCAGATCTTGATAAACATTATGTCATTATGGCAGTAACGTACCGCGCTTAGCACACATACGTTTCTATTTCATTAAACCATATTTGGCAAGAATATGCATAACGTCGACTTAGAACTAAATTCGTATCTGACTTAATGATTTCATTTTGCTCTTTATATTTTACCTATAAATTTAAATAAAAGACTGATTACTTCTGTGCCGCGGTCAAAAGATTAATTACGTTTTGGACGACGTTAATAAGTCCCATTAAATATGTCTCAGGTTCTCAATATATTTACCGGGGAGAGTTAATTATGATGAAACATTATTATTGTTCTAAAAAGTTGATTGATGAGTATTTAATTAAAAGGGAAAAGGTAAAAGTTTGAAGTGAACATAGATAATAATACAGTTGTACATTCACTTTCTACCTTACCTTTCGATCCTCTGTGATCTATACACGAAGCCTGGCCACCATAGAAACGGGTTTTGTATTTATTAAAATAGTTTTTTATTTTTGACATTTATGCTTCAGAAATAAATAATGAGTTAATTAATTAATTTTTGATCCAATAATCAAAATTTCAAGTGAAAAGAAACTTTAATTATTTATGTTTACAATTTAAATTCATTTCGATTTTTTTTTATTTACACTTATGTTCAATTACTATAATAAACCTTTAATAAGTCTCTTTCATAAGGGCCATTGATCAAGAGTTAAGTTGAAGTTGACCAAAAATAGATAAAATGACAAGTTGTGAAATGATTTCTATTGTCTTAAACATGACGATGAATATCACAAATGTTTTTATTTTCAAATTGACAAAAGTCTACAATAATGCCGGTTACCTTGTTAAGAAACTGAATGATATTTAAGTTCGTGACATGTTTTATGATCACATTTAATATATCTAAGATGTACCTTATCGAATGATTGATAGATTTAACTACAATTTGCAAAGAAGACTACCAACAACTACGCCAGAGTCAGTACATTAGACTCAAGTTCCTGTAGACATATTTGTTTTTTTTTTTTATCAAGGTATACAGGTTCGCTTGGATATCACTTTGCTAGGAGTACGTCCTTGATCCATAGGGGGGTAGGCAGAGGTAATGAAAACGATTCCTTAGTATAAATAAGAGCGTGATAATATAATACTGTACGAACTTTCCCTTGCTATAATTGTACTTTTGCATGTGTGTGGCTTCGTAATCATGACGCACAATATTACGGTTTCGAAAATATATAAAAATATATTATAAAGTGGTAACATGTTTGTTTGAATATATATATATATATATATATATATATTTATAATTATGTAATCTTCCATAGCAAAGCTAATTAATTAAAATAATAAAAAACACTTTACAAAATTCTTAACATATTCATAAAAATAATTAAAGAATTATATAAATGTACTGTAGTAGTGTGAAGTATTTTCAATATGAACTTTATTTTTATCCTCAAACAGGGATATCGCTTTCCTAAACTCTGGTCACACAACATCAACAAAACCTCAAAATTAACATAATGAAGTAAAAACGGACGCTGATAAATGAACAGCGGCACAATGGTGATCCGAAGCTGACCGGCTGAGCCTCGCTGCCGGGCAAACCGGGCTGCAGGGTGAGCCGGGCCGGGTGGGGCGATTTGGGACAAAAAGTTCAGACAGTGTTGCCAAAATGCGCGGAGTCAATTATGGGACATAGATTATTTATATTCGATATTATAAATTTTTTAACGACTCTTTCATTGATAAAACACTCCTGTTTTTCATGATACGGACTTACAGAACAAATTTGTTCTCGCCAACGGAGATAATTAACTTCACCTATTATTTTTCCCTGATCTCTATCAGAGTAATTCTATAACGTTAAGAGTTTTTAAATACATATATTTTAACCTAAAACTAAATCATATTTTCCTTATAATTTATCCGACACTATAACGTTTCGAAAAAAATCTCAGCGTTGAGTAGGAATCACAGCGGTAGACCACTTCCTCGCAGTCTGTAACAAGTGACTTACAACTAAAAGTTTTATCGTCTCGATAAAGAATCTTAGCAACTCAGGACTGTCTCGGCACCCGCAACAATCTGGCGACACCACGAGGGTTACTAGTGCACAACTTGCCACAAAAGTTGGCACAAACAGACATTAACGCCGTATCTCGGCCAGCAGAGTTTGTCTTGCAGGCCTAGGGAGGCTGCTGACGCCGCCGGTCTCACGAATTTGATAGATATAATATATTATATACAGTAGAACTAAGTTGTGTCCATCAGTCAGAAACGCGAAGAATTGTCAGTGTTGAGAAAAATGAAGCTAGTTATTAAGTTTTTTTTAACTGTGTTGTTAATATAGTGTGGTTAATTTAGTAGAAAAATATTGCTAACATTGCATTAAAAATTCATCGCTCATTAAAAATATTGCTAACATTGCATTAAAAGTTCATTGCTCATTAAAAATAGTGCTAACATTGTATTAAAAGTTCATTGCTCATTAAAAATATTGCTAACATTGCATTAAAAGTTCATTGCTCATTAAAAATAATGCTAACATTGCATTAAAAGTTCATTGCTCATTAAAAATATTGCTAACATTGCATTAAAAGTTCATTGCTCATTAAAAGTAATGCTAACATTGCATTAAAAGTTCATTGCTCATTAAAATTACAACAGAATATAGTCATCTTCATCTTTTCATTATATGAAACATTTTTAACGGAGAAAAAACTGAGGAGGTTCTTTAGTCGTTCCGTGTTTATTTAGTCTATTAATTTTAATTTCATTAATTAACTAAATATACGTTGTTTCGAATGCACATAATAAAATTATTTCAATAGGATTTTAAAGAATAAACTAAAAAGAAGAACTATGTTCATAAAAAGAAACTCGTTTGTGCTAAGCATAATGGAATGCTGTTTAGATAGGTAACATGGCCATGGCCGTAACCTTATACTAAGCCACAAGCGCTCCTATTGTTAACTCTAACCTTTGACCTTCCACCTAATTAGTGTATCAATTGACCTTAATATAATGAACTTGGCATTTTAAACGTTTGTCGTTTGCCATCTTTATTCAACAAGACAGACGGCTTTTATGAAACTGAATAAAATCATAAATAACAATTTAGTCTTATTTATGTTCTGATATCATCGTTTAAAAACAACAAGTCTATAGTTGTAAGCCTCACCCATGTGATCTACACTACATATGCTAACTCTTCTACCTGTTGATGTCTTTAAAGCTTCTTTACTAACTTCTTTCTTTTTAGAATATCTACATGGAGTTTTGAGAACAATATAATATTAAATTATACATATTACAACAACCATTTTGTCTTCAACACGTGGTTCTTGAAGTAGCTTTTGGTGCTCACAACCAAATATTAAAGGAACGCGTAACGATCTACTTACTCATATATCGATCACAATCTTACATTCGAGTTCTAATTACTAGTAATCTTTCTAACGCCATGAACCTACCTACTCCTACCTATACAATTTTGGTTGAAACTAGGCTATTTCACAAATTACCAGTAAATAAGCTGATTACACTCTACAGACTAACATAATCGGCATCACATCATCAAAATCGTACTTCATTTCCACTTTCGACAGTGTTTAACAACTTTTTGGCGTGTTATCATTTAATTTAGTTTCTGTTTCCAGTCGAAGACCTAATCGCAGCAAAAGGTGCTTCTGGGAGGGATGATGATCAGTCTTTATTATTGTCGTCTCATTAAATATAGGAACATGGAAACACAGAAAACAATCCCAAAATGCTTAAACAGCTAGCAGGCCAGGTAACCACACCACACTCGAGGCACTCACCGTCACTCACAAACTCGAAACCAAACTTAGACAATTAGGTGGCGTGATTACGCGAAATGTGACCGCCGCGGTTTGCGCCAAGACACTTGATTTAGCGGCGCCGGGAACTTTGTCCCGGAGTAGACCACTCCCATCGCATCAAGTGGAGCGGTTTGCGCAACACTTTATCCTAAGTGACAGTGACGCTTTTATAGAAATGCACGGCTAGGAATCGGAAGATGGATTGTGAATTCACAGGTTCATTGAATTACTAAGTTCCGGGAGTAGAGTACCATTTGCGAATCAAATTCCCGATTTGATTAAAGATTAATTGGTGAATAGGGTTTGGAACAACGTTTAACGATTCTAAACAACTCGATTTATGTCAGTTTTCCAACCAATCCTTGCTCAGATCTAATTTGAATTCATGAGTGATTGTATTAGGGTACGGGTCTAAGCCTACCTTTTTGGCAGGATAATTAGTAGCAACTATTACTGCGGTCATCAAAGTATTTAGCAAGTCTCTTAATTATTTCCATGAGATCTCCCTATAATTATTATATAATAGGGTTTTGTTTGCGAAGTTTATTGCTACTTTATCAATAATATATTTGTCGCGTTGAGCACCGTCTGATATCGATATAGTTTTAAGTTATCCGATTAATCAATTTTCTAATTTCTGAACGAAATGTAATGTAATCGAGTGGTGATTCCTAAACGCAACACCCGGTACTGGGACAGAAGAAAAGATAACGGGGACTGGTGACAGCTGGTCAACGGTTAACTTGGATGTGCGATTCGTGTTAAGTGGAACGTTATTTTTTAGGAAAATTATTGTAAATTGGAGTAATCACAGTATGACTTAAAGTGTATCGTTATAATTGATTATCTCGTTGCCCGATAACATACGCCTACAATGGAACCTTCGCTATATAAAGACGGAGTATCCCCAGATGATGCTTGTGTACCGCTAACTTCTTCTGATGATGGCCATGTGCCGTTATATTTATTATCACATCCATGTACTCAGCACAAAGGGCGATGGAAAGGGCTATGCTCGGAGTTTTTTAAGAACGAAAGTTACCGACATAGCTCTTCGAGTCGCTAAAATTAAGTGACAGTGGGCGGGGCACATTGCTCGTAAAACCGATGGCCGATGAGGCAGTAAGGTTCTGGAATGGCGGCCACGTACCCGAAAACGTAGCGTGTGGAGGCCCCCAACAAGGTGGACCGATGACCTGGTGAAAGTGGCGGGAAGCTGACGGATGTGGGCAGCACAAGATCGGTCATCTTGGACAGCCTTGGAGGAGGCCTTTGTCCAACAGTCTACCTCTGGAAGAAATGGTACTCGGCATTACTTTTAACAATTACATTATCATCGCACTACATTTCAAATTGCAATAGTGTTAATATAAAACTTTTAGCGTTATTGTGTCTCTTAGCCTTAAGAGATGCTGTAGTGGTCGTGTGTCACAGTTAACAAACTCATCTCAACAAATAACTAACCTAAGTCTATACATAGCAGTATAAACGATAAATACTAAATAGCAGTATAAACGATAAGATAAATACTAAATAGCAGTATAAACGATAAATACTAAATAGCAGTATAAACGATAAATACTAAATAGCAGTATAAACGAAAAATACTAAATAGCAGTATCAACGATAAATACTAAATACTTGTATTTCCATTTTAAAACAAACACATTATTGCTGCTAGTTTTTCACTCCACTAATGACGTGCCGCGGGCAGAATGTACGATAGTTTTGTAAAAAAGTATTTTGATATATTTTTTAACTTTTATTGAGTTTCTGTTTTCCGAGATTTTTTGTACAAGCTACAATAAACACGTTTATCCAGAGGTGGAAACCGTTATATTTGATAAAGCAATGCCGACGTGTAACGATAGTCACGACCCAAAAATAAATGAAAATTGATAGTATCAATTTTAATTTATTTTTGGTACGTATTAATTCTTCTTCTTCATGTCGCCACTTCCACGGCGTCGTCGGTAGCAGCCAGCAGGTTACTTCAAATGCATGTTTTGGTATACAGAGGGCAAAATAGGAGGTGGAGTGTCGCTTACACCACAGATCCATATTAAACCCTCTTGCCAATCCTTAGACGTAGCCCCATTTTATCAGGTTGAAGTCCATTTACCATCCGATAAAATAGAGGACAATCTTGGGCGAACTTCTTAAATATAGAATAAAATAACAACAGTCATAACGCCTGCTCACAGTGCATTGAAGGTTTTAAAGCATACCTTCCGACATTTTTCATTATATGTATTATTTTTGAATACCTGCATCTTATTTTTCTGTACAATCATTTAAACAGCATTACTAGTATAAAGATGTAAACCGCAGTACCTCTCCATAAGTACAAACGTTAAGTTTATTTATATCTCGAACAAAGAACTGAAAGCTAGTTTGAAACTGCATTGGCGCGTCGACATACTTATTGTGTGTACTTGTGTGGAATTTATTCACTGAATCAATATCGCCGGGGAGCGCGCGTGTACAATTGGGAGCCTGTTCGCTAGGGGTATATTGTGTGGAAGGCCGACCACTTTCCTACAAGGCGGGGCAGGGTGGGTGACACTAAAGCTGGATGGAGAGTTCCTTTCCCTGTTTTTTTTTTTTTTTTTCAATAATTGTAATTTTATTATGATGGGTTTAGGTTTACGGTAAAATATAACAATTTATCTTCCATTCTAAGTTAAATTAAATAACTTTGAAATTCTCAACTATAACCTACCATCAAATTAAAGTAATTTGTTTTAATATTTGTCTAAATAAAATTAATGAATAGGAAATAAATTATATTGAATTCAAAACATAAATAAGTTACGGTTGAAATAATAAATCACCTTCCATTCTAATTTAAATTGAATGAACCGGAAAATTTGAACTATAACCTGTCATTAGATCAAAGTTTTTTAATACACAAAAGGTCAAAATATTAAAGTAAATTGCAGCGTCTATTAAGTTTCTAGTGAGCACATCGTTAATCATCCAACTTTAACTTAACATAAATGCCTTGAAATTATTATCAAGAACTTTAAGTACGCGTTACTTACTTGGCAAACTAATGTACGTCGTAATATTATTATGATGTTGCGGGTTATACTCGTCTGAGTGAGCCCTGAAGGAGTATCTGTATCTATATACATAAAAATGAATCCATAATTCCCTGGTCACGCTATCACGTGTGAACGGCTGGGCCGATTTCGCTAATTCTGTTTTTGTTTTTTGTTATTGTGAGGAGGTTTTTAGGAAAGAAAGTTAGGCGGTTAATAATTTAGAAACTTCATTGTTTTTACATGGGCAGTTATATGTCGTCTGTTCCCAGGTCGTACTACCAACAAAACTAATAAAATATGCGTATGATTAAATAATTAGGTATGTTGTATTCATAAAATATTAGAAAAATAAATACTTTTTCTGGAATACTTTTTTATTAATTCCAATTCTTTATTCGTAATTGACAATGTCCGTCGGGTCAGCTAGATATATATAATTATGTCTCTGCTATCTAATATACCTATTACATTAATCGTCTTGAATTGGAGTTTTAATGGCAATATAATTTCAGTGCAGTTCTGTTTGTACAAATAAAGAGTACCATTATATGGTTCAAGCAAATACTTGTTATTTTGCTTGAACCATGTAATGGTACTTCTTTGTTTGTTCTTCATTTTAGCTATCGTTAATAATTTGTATTAAATCGATTCTTCATCATCAGGGATATTTTTAGAATACCATACTAAATTATCATCATCATTCATCATTTCAACGGAACGACGTCCACTGCTGGACATGGCCTCTCCCAAGGATCTCCACGACGACCGGTCCTGCACCTCCCGCATCCAGCGGTTTCTCGCGACCTTCACCAGGTCGTCGCTCCAGCTTGCCGGGCCCTACCCACGCTGCGTCTTCCGGTCCGTGGTCGCCACTCGAGAACCCGTCGGCCCCTTCGGACTTCGGTCCAGGCAATAGGTAATGTGCCCGGTCCACTACCAATTGGTAAATGTTTCAATTACTACTTATCTACGTCGGTTACTCTCGTTCTCATACTTAATAGTAAAAATTATACTAAGAATCAATTAGAATCCGCTGTCGGTATTTCATGAACCGTGATAGCTAGACAATTGAATTTTTCACAGATTGTTACCGCTATAATAACAAATACTATAAACATTTTTCTTTGTTTTGTATAAAAAAAGGATATTCTTCCACACGACAGTCAACTGGTTCATCCACCCGACTCACAAGTACAACAGAACACGTACAGTACAATGAATCCGCGCACTCGTATTAGTACCACATTAATCCGCGGAGATGCAGGTTTTCTCTTTAACTTCATATGTCATATCCAGGCCCTGGTAAATTTATAAATAAAATTACAGTAGTAGTTTGATGAACTTACTCTTTGGTTGAATGTTACTGGCACATCATATTTTTTTTTATGATTATAAACAAGTGCTTGACTACAATTCCACCTGATGGTAAGCAGTGATGTAATCGTTGAAGATAAAGCGCGCTAGTTTATTTAGAGCTTATTCACTCAAAAAAACTGATTCAATAGTAAGGAAGACGGCATTTGAGAGATGGTGCTGCAATGTTAAACCCAACAACACGACCAACGATGCTGCGCCAGAGGGAGCATGATCTCCCACCACGACCAAACTCCCGACACAACAAGATTTTGACGCATCGTACCCGACACACGTTGGAAGACGACGAATCGCCTGGCGGCAAGACTTTGTCTGGTGAGTGGTAACTTCTGCCGGCAGTCGATGTTATGGCCTACCACCGAATTACATACCTCTATTTGTCTATGTGACAGTTAGAAAAGTTTCAGTGTTAGTGAACTTGTGATCTTCAAGTTCTGAGTTGAGATTTTTGACATATGTATGTTCACTGACTGAACAGGTCCACTTAATTACTGTGGGTGTGTGCTCACAAGACCATTTCGGACACCGATCTGGTCTTTATGAGGTTTGGCCGAGATTATGTCTAGATTTTAAAAGAGACTCTGACTTCCGAGTTTGTTTTGGCATTTCTATTCAGAGTATAGACATAAGAAGCGATGCAACGAAAACAACACCTGTTAATCCACTATCTATTCCAGAGTCGGCACCACAACTACAATCAATCCCTAAAAGTGCATGTTTCCAAAAGCGTGAACATCTGCAATAGTTTCGTATCAATTTCGAATTTCGAGTGTGTTTAAAACTTATACAACTATACAGTATAATAAAGCCGTTTTAGTTGCAGTGTTGCCATTAATCGGGTGTGTCGCAGGTGTGTGCCCTGCTTTACAGTAGTCGTGGTTGTGTGCCTAGAAATTGTTTCTCTTTGCAGACATTTTTGTTAAATTGAGAAATTATTTTCCCTCAGCGGTGACAGTATGAACGGTGACAATTAATTTCGTGGTATATCTAAAATATAAATATTTGTGCTATTAACAGATATTTCTTAAAAAAAAAAAACTGTCGTCAATATTGATGTGTAAAACGATATCCTGGGCAAAACAACTGGTTGACACTTCCTAGGACCCAAGAGCTGACTTTTACTATACTATAGTTATATATATATATATATAGCAGCACAATAATACTTATAGTTATTATTGCGCTGCTATACAACCTTGCGTCTGTTGGGTACTTATATGTATATTTTATTTATATATAATTATATTTTAGCTATATTTTAGTTTATGAATGTTAGAATACGATTTATGCGTCAACTTTTAAATTATAATTAATTATAAACGATATCTTCAAATATTAGTAGCTATATTTCTTTAAATTGACGTCTTAACGTATATGAGCACACATAATGGTGAAAATATTCCACAATGAAAATAATTTATTATAAATAATTTATAACATTAGCAGAGCATTAAAAACAGTTGTAATTAATTATTCTAATAAACTCCTCATAATCTGCAAAAGAAAATAAGACAATTACACACTTCGAGTTCCACTTATAAATGCAGAAGTCAGGAATACTTCAGCGATATTCTAACCTAAAAAATAAAAAACTAAAGCATACGGAAGGATATAAGAAAGTTTTAATTAAAAGTAGGTTCCATTCGCGCCGCGCATAGATTTAAATAGATAACGTCGACGCGCGATAACTCGCTTGGCATTCCTTTTTCGATTTTCTGCTGCCTTCCCTTATTGTTAATTTTTTTCAGAATAAGTTGTTGACTACGGTATTAAATGGTTAAGAATACATCAAGATAGCAGAAAACACCTGATAACAAAACAAACTTTTACAAGTATTCCTTCTATTATTTACTGGACGTTTTTGTACTTTTTGTTTGTTTGAGAAATCGTCAAATATCTTCTGCCACTCTCGGTAGAACGGAATGGCATGTCAGACTTATACTGACCAAAACCCATATGTGATCCTTCAATTGCCTGTGCCTCTTTCGAACAACCCGCGGCCCTGCCGGGAATCGGTCCTAGCGGACTAAGTGCTGACATCTCATTGACCTTCCATTCGCATTTCCTTTGGCGACTAGGGGCTTGAGGGCGCAAAGATTGCGTCTTCCTTAAGCATTCCGCCTCCTTCTTTGCGAGTATTACTGTTTCGTAAAAGGCGGCGATGGCCTGCTATGTACTCTCCCTCCAGAATTTAATAATAATAATAATAGTTTATTGAACACTCCAAGAATTACAAATTTCTCTTATTCTATATACAAAATCATGGTAGTTATATATTCCTTATTTATAAGAGATAACGTTGACGACTATACTAGTATCAACTGTGTCACAGTCGTCAGCGCCTTCCACACTTAATTATTTGAACCATAATTTATTGTTTCAAGCAAAAGATCTGTAACATTAATAAATAGGACTGATTGATATAACATTAAAGAATTTACAGTGGAAATTAAACTATTTAATATAAGTACGTTACCACATTGAGGAGTGAGGAGTAAGTGTGTAGAATATTAGTGAGTGTGGGTGTGTGTTATGTGGGTGGGTGTGTGATGTGTGTGTGTTGGTATGCATGTACAGTAGGTGTAGAGAAGTTGCTGTGTTTCTTACTTCAAAAATAAAGCAATTTTTCAGTTTCACTATAGTTTAATCGAAGCAGCCACTCTCGTATTACAACCCTACATTTATTATTTGTAAGTGCATAAATATTATTCAAACGGTTTGCTACATTGTATAAAATATTACTTGCAATATAATACTGTTGCCTAGCATGTACCGTTCTGTGAGGTATCCCTGAGCAAACTCTTGCTTTATCCCGCTTTGCAATTGGGATATATGCAATGTTTTTATGCTTACGGAGTATTGCTGATGAAATAAATAGCTGTCTAACAGTTAAAACAGAGCACTCTCTATACAAAAGTTCAGTGCTGTATCTTCGTGGTCGTCCAAGCATGACCTTCAATATAGCTCTTTGTGCACATTCCAGGGGAAGTAGGATAGTCTTGCCAATCCCTCCCCATACAACGACACAGTATTGCAACAAACTTTGAGCAAGGGCATAATACGCACATAATAAAGTTTCGAGATCAAAGATTGGGATCAACTTTCTTATTCGGCCAAATAACTGAGTTATATGTGTATTCCATTGTAGGGAGTTGTCAATAATGAGACCAAGATATTTTATATTCGTAGTACGAGTTAATATAGGGCAAACACAAATTTCTTTTAAGTCGCAAGAATGTACTCTAATTTCGAATTCCGCCGGAGGCTGGGTATTGCCACGGTGCGTGAAAGTGACATTACCTGGTCTTGCCAACATTCAGTGTCAAAAGGTTATCATTTAGCCATGTCATGATTTCCTTTATTGCATGTTCGGTGTAGTACTGAGCCTCTTTCCAGTCACTTGCCTGCACAATTAAAGCAGTGTCATCAGCATATGTAATTATATTACAATTTGGAAGAACTTTTGAACACAAGCTGTTAATGTACAAAAGAAATAGGGTGGGTCCAAGAACACTCCCCTGCGGAACGCCAAAAGAGAGGGATGCTTCTGAGCTCGTATAGTTTCCTATTCTAACACACTGGGTTCGCCTAGAGAGGTAAGATTCACATATCTCCAAAGCAATTCCACGAATGCCAATCGATTCCATCTTTGAAAGTAGTAAGGGGACAGAGACAGTGTCAAAGGCCTTTAACAAAATCCAGAAACACACCTATAACTTTCTTTTTTGCATCAAGGTTTTTAGCTATGACCTCAGACAAAACTAGAGTTGCATCTTCTGTAGACCGACCCTTTATGAAGCCAAATTGATTATCAGCAATAACATTATTGTGCCGAAGGAAGTTTGTTAATCTAGAATTTAAGAGTTTCTCCAAGATTTTAGAAATAACTGTCAGCACAGATATTGGTCTGTAGTTTCTGACAAGGTCTCTATCACCACTCTTGTAGATAGGATGCACTAACGCCCTCTTCAAAACGTTCGGGAAAACACTAGTGGTCAGGCAAAGGTTACACATGTGTGTAAGGGGAGAAATAAGACCGGACTTAGCACGTTTAATCACAAATGTAGGAATGTTGTCAATACCAGTTGCTGAATCACTCTTTAAGTTTAGGATAATGGACCCCAATTCCAGAAAGTCAGTTTCAAGTAGAACCATAGAATCTCAAGTTGACTGAGATACATTTACATTTGACAAGATACATACACTTGCAAATGAAATATTAAATAAACAGAGTTCCAATCGATCGTTTTATGAATCAAATAAATGTATATTTGATTCATAAAACGATCGATTGGAACTCTGTTTCTTTAATATTTCATTTGCAAGTGTTTCTCCGATTCGTGCAAAATAATCATTGACAGCATCAACTGACTGGCACGGTTCCTTTGCAAGGGTAAGTAACTCACTAGGAGAAGAAGAAATATTCTTAAGGCTAGCAATTTTATTAATGGTGTTCCACATACCCTTTGGATTATTTTTATTCTTCTGAAACTCGTTTTTTTCATAAGTAACTCTCAGTTTTTTTAAAAGGTTATTGCAAAAGTTCCGGTACCTTGTATAAGTGATTTGAATAATGGCATTTTCTGGATCAAGCGTTTTTTATGCAAGTTATCTCTGTGCCTAATGCACTTTATTAATCCTGGAGTTAACCATGGCTTAATGGTTCGCCTACGATGCGGAATACTTAAATGTATTGAGTGCGCTTTTATTGCTTGCGAAACCAAATTAATTAGGTTGTCAGCGGAAACATTCGCATCAGTAGTATCATAAACAGAACAAAAATCAGTACCTGAGAGTTGTTGAACTAATGATGGATAGTCAATTTTTAGGAAAGAGGTCTTAGAAAAATGTCTTTTTATTTTACAATAAAGACAAAAAAGTAGTGGCGCATGGTCAGTAATAAACGAATCAAGTACATATGTGGCTGCGAATTTATCAGATCTCAACATAACATGATCTAAACAACTGGTTTTACGGGTAGGTAAGACATGAGCAGGCAGAAGACCATGATAAGCCATTAGATCCAAGTAATTACTACAATTTGGATCACTACCACTCTGGGATATATTTATATTAATGTCACCTATCAGAACCACAGATTTCACTGAGTTTAGAGATGTAAGACACAAATTAAGGCTATCACAGAAATTATTAATATTTCTGTTTGATGGTGAGCGGTACACAGCCAAAACAGCATATTCAGTTTCTGACTGCAAAACAAGGCAGTTGGCGTCTAAGATGGATGGTTTTATTACACGGTGTTTAATTTCAGATTTGATGTATATAATAACACCGTCATTTTGATTAAGATAGTCTGATGTATATGACGTGTAGCCAACGATCTCAGGTACAGCTGTACATTTACTCAGCTAACATTCTGAGAGTACAAGTATGTCACATTGTATGCATATTCTATGCAGTAAAATAACAAGGTGATCATAATTACAAGCTATGCTACGGATATTAGTGTGCAATACAGTTAGGGATGTCCGAGATAAATCAATATTGTTTGCAAGGTTTTCGGGAGAACAGATCATAGATTCAGACACAAAAGCCGAATCAATATCGGTTGAAATTTTATCTAAATCTAGCATTTTTAGGTGAAGATTTTAAAATGTGTATATAACATAGATGCAAAGGATCACTTCTAATAAGAGGGCTACTTATAATAATTAGTACATGTTTACCAATAGAGAAAGATATGAGATGTATAGTTTGTAGATATGATGGTATTTGTTTTTGTATAACTTGTGTGTGTGTGTGTGTAATTTACGTGAAACGTAAGCAATTGAGAAACAATTAGAATGCAGTATTTGAAAATGTGGTAGGGCAGAAACATTATTTATTAACATACGTACACTATTATCAGTGTAATTGAAACTAAGTATAACTACTAATATGTAATGAAAGTATAAAAAGAAAATAAAATAGAAAAACCATACAACAACGCCTAGTCACGGCTCGGCTTGAGGGCGCAGCGCGTGCAAATCACTATCCCTATCTATTCTATGTGACGGTGCCCCAGCTCATTGACGAAAGAAAATCTTACCATGGGCGACCCAGCAGAACTCGTAGCGGTTATTCTTCCCAAACTCACGAGCCAAATAGAACAGTTTTCTTGCTTTTTGAGTTAGACATTCAGCAATGTAAATTGGTTGAGGTTGACAGTCGAGTCCCAAGTGGGTTGTATTTAATTTATTGTTTTGGTTTGCACGATTATGGTTTCTCACTGAAGTTAGTATTTTCTCTTTCAGTAGAACCGAGGATAAATCCAAAATAATAGATCCAGGCCCCTTCTTGTCCGAATTCATCCGAAAAACATCCCTTATTTGAGTCTCATTAACATGAACTTTTGTTGCTAGCCCCATTTTTGTCACTATCTTCAGTAGGTCGTCTTTGGTCTCACTTTTTTGGACAGGAATGTTTCTCATTTCAATGGAAGCTTGTTTTTGAGCTCTCTAGGTTCTCCGCTTTTGCTTCCAGTCCTTGTATGTAGGCTAGGTGTGTTCGTCTTTCGGTCTCCATTGCGATTAATTTATCTTTCATTTCCTCATAGTGCTTCTCCATGAACTCCATGGATTTTTTAATTTCACAATTTTGTTGTAGAATGTCATTTATAGAATATTGTATTGTGTTCTGTTGTGATTTGAAAGTTTCAAGGGATCGTTTCATATCAGCCATGACAACAGACACTTCATCATCATACTGGCGCTTATGGGCACGGGGTCTGCTGGTAACTTTACAGGAACTCTCATTGTCGGTGTCCGTGATGGGCGCTGAACTTTGGTTTGTATCAGATTTAGAATTCTCTTGCGGTGTGGATGGGGGAGTTCTTTGCAGTGGCATGATAACAAAAATCAGACTCAAGACTCCGCTACAGCAAATAAAAACAACAATACGCACCGTAGGTAAATTAGAGCAACGTCTCGTTTGAACTCACAGGAGCTAATATATACAATATGTAAAGAAAACCCTGTCCGATCCGTGAAGATATTGTTAGGTATCGATAACTGATTCTACTAATGGATACAAAGTCGGGCTAAACTTAAGAAAAAGATCCCCTAAAAAAATAAATATTATTTCGCAAAAAGAGGTAACTTAATACATTTGCGCTAAGCAACCCTTCCGCGGGCGGTGGGGGCAGGGCACACAGCACGTGATCGCATCGCTATTCGCTCATAATAATACCGGTGTTGTCACTTTTTTAAAAATTACCAAATTTCGGGGAAGTTGGAATTAATTCGCGGGAAAAAAAGATTATTTCAAAATTCATTAGTATTGTTTCTGTGACGATTACGTAGAATTTTATATTATATTTGGTCATATGTTTACCGAACCTTTATTATCCTTGTGGGTCGGACAGGGTTTTCTTTACATATTGTATATATTATATTAAAAGGAATCAGCAGAATACTCATACTTTTTAACGAATATAAACAATAAATTAAATGAAGAAAATCAGCCGAACCGCAAGTGACATGACAGGTGTCGATATCGCATGGAGCAGTGCACGAGGACAGGAGGACGAGGCGGTACTTCGCCCAAACTAGGCAAACATCCACCGTATGCACCACCTCTCCTCAGGGCAATCTGTGAGCTATAGGTTGTGACGTTTCCTCCCACCTCATCTTAAACAGGAACCTCCCGAAACAACTTTGTCCGGTGAGGATCTGCGTTAGGCGGTTCTTGCGTTTTATTCGTTCCCCATTTCTTAATGCTGATTGGAAGCTCCGCCAGGCAATGAGGTTGAAGAGAAAAAATGAGGGAGTATTTGAATTTTCTTGCTTATTGATGCATTTAATTGTTATGTGTATTAACAATTACTATTTTTGTATAAAAATAGGTGAATGTAGCATTATCAGGAGAACTGGTTTTTATTCCCTCACATGCTAACAATTCTACTTATGTACATTTATCAACTAATGAGTTGACATGAATAGATAGCAATTGTCAAAAGAATAAAATATGTTTAAATCAAATTTGTAAGCTACACTAATCTACAAGACACACTTAATTGAAAAAAAAAATACCGCTAGAAAAGAAATCTCTTTACAAAAACAGTGAGCTCGTAAAAATCTAATAATTACAAGACTGAACCGTCGTTAACATACAATCTGGGATCAAAAGCACCTGATTTACCTGCTTAGCACATCAAAAAGCCGTGATGGGAGAAATATTACCCCAAATGAGCGTATCGCGCTCCGAAGCCTTCTACTCAAAGACCATTATAACTTGACCTCTCCCAAATCCTTAATTCTTGAAGAACTTTGTGGGTGCGGATAATCAGGGGGTCTACGTAGAATGGTCCGGTATAAGTTCATTACCTTAGCCGTTGCTTTACTTAATACAGTTAGTGAGTTATTTCGCGGTGAGAGATGGCTGCTGGATCAGGGTGTATGTTGGGCAGGTTTATTTTTATGGCTTCTATTTTGGTTAGTAATGGTAACAAAACTTTGGTGAGTGTAAGTTTTAGTCGTTAAATCAAAACCGAACAGCAGGGTGTTGTGAATTGATATTTTCAGGACCTACACTGGAAATTATAGAAAATATGTATTTGTACAATGCATTTTAGGGTTCCGCACTTCGGAAGGAAAAACAGATTTCTTATACGATCACTTTGTCGTCCTTCCGTTCGTCAGTTTATCATTTTCTCAGGAACATGTGGAGGTGATGAACTAGCTATTTATATCACATAATACTGTGTGTACTTTAGCTGTGAAAAAATAAAACTCCTAAGTGAATGAAATCAAAAGAGGAAAAGATAATCAAACACTACATAGTACTTTCCGTAAACTCAGAATCTTAAAATTTGGTATGAAGCAACGCCGTATAGTACAGATTAAGGAAAAATTGCAAAAATCGTAAATCTTTAGTTACATAAAGAAAGAAAATGAAATAAAAACATAACTCATGCGGTAATCATGGCGCGATGGTTCATATATTAAAAAAATATGTAGTTTTAATAATTTTTAACTTACTAACCCTTTCCTCGTGAACGCGTAGAGATATTAAATTAAAATTAACACCAAATACTCAGGTCTATAAATTATAATTCCTTTAAGCTGTGAAGTTGGAGCTGACCGACGACCTGATGACGGTCGCGGGAAACCGCTGGATGCGGGAGACGCAGGACCGGTCGTCGTGGAGAACCTTGGGGGAGGCCTATGTCCAGCAGTGGACGTCTTTCGGCTGAACTGATGATGATGATGATAATGAAGATATAACAAATTCAAACTTCTATGTATGTCAACGCAATCAAAGGAAACAGTAATTTAAGCCCCATATTTTAAAACTGGCAAATACTCGCAAAGGAATAAAAAACTAAATATAGGAAACTTCCAGTCGACCTAGAATCTTGAATATTTCCCTGAAGCAATATTTTATATCACAAATAAAGGGAAAAATACGAAAACCTCAAAAGTTTTGGCAGGAACGGTGTTCCTCAGGGGTCTGTTCTCTCTGCAACTCTGTTTCTGCTACATATTAACGATCTGCTGATGCCCGGTATCTATGGGTATGCAGATGACAGCACAGTTGTGGAGAGATACCTGCCGGATGCTCGGGCTAGTAGGGAATCAATCCGGTCCGAAAGAGAGGCCATGGTAGAGCGAACGAGTGTTGCACTTCAGGCAGTCTCCGAATGGGGCAATGCCAATCTTGTAGCATTCAATGCCGCCAAAACGCAGGCGTGTCTTTTCACCGCCAAAAGGAGCCCGTTCACCTTGGCTCCTACTTTTCGGAATGTATCCTTGGAGTGTACCGACCGCCTTCAGCTTTTGGGTATTGAGATTTCCTCGAACCTAAACTTTGGGCGGTTCATTGAGTCCAAGGCCAAGGTGGCTGCCAGAAAACTTGGTGTAATCGCAAAGGTCCGGCGGTACTTCACACCAGGGCAGCTTCTAATGTTGTACAAAGCACAGGTCCGTTCGTGTGTGGAGTACTGCAGCCACATTTGGGCTGGTGCTGCTAAGTGTCACCTGGCCACTTTGGATTCAGTGGAGAGGCGCGCGAAGAGGCTGATTGGTGACCCTGATTTAACTCGAGTTGGTCTCCAAAGCCTAGAGCACAGGCGTAGAGTAGCCAGCCTTTCGGTGTTCTATAGGATACATTCTGGGGAGTGTGCGAGGGAATTGCACGAATTAATTCCCCCATCCCCGTTCCACCATCGGACGACCCGTCGTACGGCGAGTTTCCACCCTTATGTTGTTAACACCTCTACGATCCGGACGAAGCGTTTCGCCTCCTCCTTTATACCGCGTACATCGAGGGACTGGAACAATCTGCCGGCGGCGGTGTTTCCATCGGACTACAATTTGAGTGTCTTCAAGGCTAGAGTGAATAGGCTCTTAATAAACTAGTGCGCTTTACCATCAACGATTGCGTCACTGCTTACCATCAGGCAGGATTGCGGTCAAGCGCTGGTTTATACATTAATAAAAAAAAAAAAAAAAAAAAAAAAAGGAACAGGCCTTGCCTCAGGAACTGGCCTTGACTCAGGAACAGGCCTTGCCCCAGGAACAAGCCTTGCATCAGGAAGAGGCCTTGCCTCAGGAACAGGCCTTGCTTCAGGAAGAGACCTTGCCTCAGGAACAGGCCTTGCCTCAGGAACAGGCCTTGCCTCAGGAACAGGCCTTGCCTTAGGAACAGGCCTTAATTCAGGAACAGGCCTTGCCCCAGGAACAAGCCTTGCATCAGGAAAAGGCCTTGCCTCAGGAACAGGCCTTGCCTCAGGAGCAGGTCTTGCCTCAGGAACAGGCGTTCAGTCCATGTAAAATACTGGAATTCAACTATGTCCGGATAGACTGAGATCTGACCAAACCATAGTTGGGTAAAAGCTAATCAGAAATATCTGTTAGAATGTTGTGTGCGAGATGGAACATTATCTCGATCATCACCGAGACGATGATGACGTGGTCGCCAAGACACTGCTGCCTGCTGTTTTACAATAATTTCTGTTTTGCCCTTTACAACGCCTACAATAGGTACAATAGGTAGGCCGTCGCCCTTTTTGGTGATTGCACAACTAAACAGGTTACCGTTACCTAAAAGTACTGTTCGTCTACACACTAATATGCCATTTCTTACACAACATCATTTACCTATCCGGAAATCAAACGTGTTACTTTGTTACACACCTATAATAATATATGTACATCAGTTAAATAACGCATGACGTGTAACTTTTTATTACTTAACTATGTATCAAGTATTGTGAAAGTTATCGATATACCACATATTGAAGACTTTCACATTACTTAATAACAGTGAAAATAATCCATTAGATGTGTGACAGGTTGCTTTGTCATCGCTTACGAGTTCACATGCTTAATTTAATTGACTGTTACAAGTGGTTTATTGATTGGTAACCTTTCCGCATTGCGATGGGTCCGTGACGTTGACAAAATACTCTTACAACACATAATACGACAAATTTCATTGACATGTGAAATAAATCGCGTCTTAAACTTTACATGTTGCTCAAGTGTGAACATGTGGTTATGCATTGATAAGACTGCCCACATAATGACCGTTTTAAAGCACCATTAGGTCAATAATTTTTAGCCGAATCATGAGTTTATAATGTATGTGATGCGTCGGAGTGATAATAGGTACCATTTGAAGACGACATTGAAGCATTCAGAATTAACCTATCCGAGGTTAGCGTTTTACGTTAACTGGTTCGATTTTTGATTAAGAATGGATTTATAATAATAATAATAATAATCGATCCATCATCACTGACAGGACTATTGTTGCCAATATGCCTGATATTGTGATGGTGGATCGATCAGAGCGGCGTGCAATGATTGTTGACATAACCATCCCGCATGATGAGAACCTCGTGAAAGCCGATAAAGATAAACAAATCAAGTATCTTGACTTGGCTCACGAGGTTGTCGACATGTGGGAGGTGGATTCAGCAATCATTGTGCCGATAGTGACAGCCAATGGCTTAATAGCCAAGAGCCTCGACCAACACCTCAAGAGGCTTTCTTTAGGCAGCTGGATGAAAGGCTTGATTCAGAAAGCTGTACTTCTGAACACGGCTTGCATTGTCAGGAAGTTCCTCTCTCTGGAGCCCTGACCGCCGGTAACTTGGACCCTGTTCCCGATGTCGGCGGGCTACTATTTTTTATATTTTTTAAATGTTTTTTAAGTATTGTTTATGTAGAAATATTTAAAACTATAATTTATTATTGCCCAAATAATAATAATATTTATTTGCGAAAAACATGGTACACAAAGCTGTTTAAATATGAAATGAGCTCATGTTTTGCTTAAAAATTAAGCATGCAAATAGAAGCGTTATTAGCCGAGTTCCTCGCCAACAGTTACATAAGAGCTTACGATAGAAGTAAATGATGAAATATTTCAATCAATAAATCTCTCATCCTTTAACTGTGCATAAAATAATTATAAATTGAAGGAAGTCAATTTTCGATCTGTCGGAGCTACGCAACTGGTGCTATTTACAAAATAATTTCGAGAATTTATTTTGGGAGGTTCGTGAGTACATTTATATTTATTTAACCAAGTTGTCTAACCCTGGAAAATAGAGTTGGATTGGAAATAATTGTGAATTTTAAGATTCTTAATTATTTGTGTAGTCAAACAAAATGACATCTTACCTTAGCACATCCTATGCCAGATTTATTATTTACACAGTAGACTATAATATCTAAACGAGTCACGTCCCGCGACTACGCTCGCCGCTCTGCCTACAGTCGCGGTGCAATGCTCGCTGATTGTAGACGCGACAAATCGACGCTTGCACTGAGTAGCTACTTGTCAGGCCATGAGAACTACGGGATATAAGGCAATGAAGTTTAAACAGTCAAAGTTTTGTGCTAACACACACTAGGGTTGCAGATGAGGTTGTCGAATGGACGGGCGGTGAGCAGTGGGCAGCTCGCCGCCCGGTAAGAACCAGGCCCGAGTCAACAACGCGTTGTGTATGCTCGTCTCAAAGAGATGTCAGCACATCGTAACGGGGTCCACGAAGACCGATAACTACTGGGTCAGGATTACGGGTTGATTAAAAAAGAAACCGTAGCCCTGGCGCATAGGTAAGTGAAGAAACAGGGGTGGGTTCTAGTCAGTAAGTCTGGCACGCCCTTTCGCTCCGCAGCAAAGGTCATTTAATGATTTCCCATCCTAAACAAAAAAAAGGGTTGTCAAATGAAGTACCTAACTATTAGAATGGTGAACGTGTAAAACACACGTGCTACATCGACGACATAGGCAATTAGCTATCGACGTGGGTCCACGGCGTTCATTAACAAGTGTCAATGGCTGCTGCCGCGTGTTGCTCACGTGCATGCACACAAGCCTAACAATCTACACATGATCAATGCAAATGTCTTCCTCCCATTGTACACTAATATGAAAAGTGAAAAATGACGTAATTATGTATTTATGTGCATTTCAATAAATCTAATTTTCGATAAGATTATTTCAGCCAATTGCTACTTACTGCTGCAACATGAAAGTCTCCTGTGTAGTATTCGTGGTACTATTTAGGAGATTCTAAAAAATATGTAAAGAAAACCCTTTCCGACCCATAAGGATAATAAAGGTTAGGTAAACACATGACCAAATAAAAGATTAAATTTTACATAATCATCGTAGTAACAATACTAATGAATTTTGAAATATTTTTTTTCCGCGAATTTACTTCCCCAAAATTTGGTATATTAAAAAAAGTGACATCACCATTCATGACGGTATTATTATGAGCGAATAGTGGTTCGACCGCGTGTCGCGTACCTTGACCCGCTTCGCCCGCGCATATATTGCCTACCGCACATTTATTAAGTTACCTTTTTTGCAAAATAATATTTATTTTTTTAAGGGGATTTTTTTAAGTTTTGCCCGGCTTTGTAGGCATTAGTAGAATCAGTTATCGATACCTAACAATACCAGACAGACAGGATTTTCTTTACATATTGTATACTCGTTAGTTATTTGCTCTGTGTCCAGTCGCACTCAGTTGTTTTACTTCGGTAGTGTCGGCCTATCTAGTCCCCATTGTGTGCTATTTATTAGATTCAAGTACTCGTGTAATCTGAGTTTTTGCTCTTATTCAAGTAATTACACTTCTATTAGACTTCTATAAATAATCTTAAGGTAAAATGCCTTCAGCTTTTGAGAGATAAGATGTCCTCATTTTCGTTTATTGAGTCTCAATGAACGAAACACTTAGTTTCCAGACTGTGAAGCCAAAATGCTTGCTAGGAAACCAGGCGTTATTGCAAAGGTCCGGTGGTACTTCACTCGGGACAGCTTCTTCTAGTCTTATTACAATTTATGTATCTTCGTAGCAAGAGTGAAGAGTCTCTTAATAAAATAGTGCGCCTTACCATCAATGATTGCAGTACTGCTTACCATCAGGTAGGTTCGCGGTCAAGCACTAGTTTATAACGTTTATAAAAATTACCTTATTTTCCTCATTTCGTGTGGCCACACGCCCAAAGCAATGGATTTGCGAGCGATTTTCGTTTATAGCCATTTGCCGGCATTACAAGCACGACGCTATGAATACAAGCTCTGCAGCTCAGGTAGCGTCTAATCATTTAATATGAAAATTGCGCACATTGAACGGTTCATTCAGAATATCTGTTACATGTTCGAACGTGCTTCGTGTTTGTTTCCTTAGTGTAAGAGGACCTTATCACAAAATATAGTAAGTTAATTTTTTTAGCTCCTAATCTTAAATATACTGTAAATGATGGTCGCCCGTACACTCAGAAGGCTCATGTCGACGTCACCTAACTTACAGCCTCAGAGCGACTTCAATCACGCATAATTGTTTATTTGACTCCAATATTTAATATCCAAACAACTCCACCATCATCACTTTCACTAGCTACCCTCTGTAATAAAATGTAGATATCTAAAGAATTATTTTTAATACCGGGGAAACGATATACATAAAGGGTGTCTCTGACATCGACACACAAACGAGTACCATGGATCCAATACATGATACCACGATAATACAATATACCACGGCGTGACGTAATTAGCCCCCACTCCGTAACTTTAATACGCTATATCTCAGTAGTTTTTGGTAATTTCGACAAAATGGAAAATACGGCTCTTAATTTATTTTATTATCTATAAGACGGACTAATTATGTTTTTGATTTTCATACCTTGAAGACATCCCTATTGCTTTATTTTTATAACGTAAAACTTAAAGTAAAAATTAATTAATTCGTTAATTACACAAAAAAACGCAATGTGAACAATACTAGAAAAACTATCCTACAAACCCGCACGGCGGCACGCTTGCAACGTTCAAAGGCCGAGCCGACACTTTTTTTAAACATTGTTATTTCTGTAACCGCTCATTAACGAGATAAATGACTATCATAATTTTGATAGTGGCATGCGGTGTAGCCTTTTCGCGAAGTTTCCGTTACGATGTCAGACACACCCTGTATGTTATATTTATGATTTACAAAACCTCCAACACTATCTAACATTTAACTGTGCCACCAACACTATTTAACATTTAACTGTGTCATAATTTGTCAAAATGTTGAAGTCCATTAGTATTGAAGAGCTCTGACCTCAGCACATCAGTGCCTTAAACGAAAACTAATGAATTAATAATAATTGACGACATCGTTAAATTGCGAGAGCTGTAATTAAAACTCCACGTTACTGACAGGGAATTAATATCTTCAAATATTACAAGTTTCAAGCACAATTTATTACGGGCGGGGCACGAGACCGGCGGTGGCGGGGAATTGAGGTCAGATGTTAAGTGACGCTTAGTTAGAGTTAACTCTAATGTTAGTTCACTTCAAGTAGTGAGTTCTTATTTACCTAGCATTTTATAAATATTATATTTGGTAACCCCGCATTTACTCAAAATGAAAACAAATATATATTTTTAGTGGAAGCGGAGATTCCGATATGGGTTGCAGAGTTAGTACGTTGTAGTGGCAGTGGGCTGGACATGACTGACGAAGAACCAATGCCCGGAAGAATTACTGGGGGGAGATCGCGTCTCAGCATACGCTTTGCGATTACAAACGTAAAACAGACAGAATGTGGAGTGTGGAACCTCCACTCTCCGGGAGAGGCCTTTGTTCAGCATTGGACTGATTTGTTTTATTTAGCTTATCAAGTTAGTAAGGTCAGTCGTTATTTGGTATCGCTATAATTGTTACGAAGTCAGTCTCATCTCAATGTATAATTAATTTTATAAGAATAAAAACTTCGTTAAAGACAAGGTAGTTTGACAATAATTCTTTCTGCACCCGCGGCTTCCCTGGCTCCTCATTAATGGCATAACTGCGTAAATGTCTAATAACCGCTCTCAAACAATTACGATGTTTATTTTTAACATACTTCGTTAACATATTATTTTTATTATACGACACTATACAAATTATAACGGAAAGCGTATATACGTAACAAAGGCATGGCTTCTTTGGACGATATCAAACAATTTTGGAATGGTTTTATAACCCTATCTCTACATGTTCGGTTAATATACAATTCCCGTTACACGTCGTATATAACCAATTCTAATTTCAACTTTTTATTAGTGGTGTTTATATTGTATATATCATTTTAAGATTCTACTGTAATTATGCGGACACGTTGTAATCCTTGGAGATTTAAGATTTTTTTTTTATTTTATCAAGTACCTAGTACTTGTTAACACGCTGTGCTTCCGTAACTAATGTAATTTTATATAATTGTAAAAGCGCTTAATTTTTAAAAGAGTAACCGTGGAGTTTCTTGCCAGCTCTGATCAAAAGGAAAGCACAAAATTGAACCTTACACCTAATGTCTGAAGTTGCATGTTGTCGTGTAGTGACAAATTGGTTTGTGTAATAAAATATTATGATTTTAAATGTACTTTATCAATATAGATTTAATGGTTTTGTACAGTTGATACAAAAAATAATTTTAAAAAATAGGCGAAAAGTGTGTAAATAATTAATACGAGTCTCGCTGGCCTTCTAGCCACACCCAAATGCCTCAGATCCTCTTCACAGTGGGTCTAAGAGGTCACTGGTACAACGAGATGCGGAACTCGAAACAAACCGGTACATGTAATAGCATCGTGAATACTATGGCACGATAGTTACATAACATACTGCTCTCGCTTGATGTTGCCGACTTCGACCGATTTGAATGTACCTAATTATGCAAGTATTTGAAGGTGTTTAGATCAAGTTCAGTGTTAGGTGCTTTATTTGTGAATATTGTAGATACGGTACCTAATACAAATATAATGCTTGCAGGCTTGCTCTTGACCTCCATCATGCCTCAGACTAAAGACGGATGAGGTCTGTGAATGCTATTGTACGTGCTTTGCTATTTTACCGCACTAACACAGCAGGTGGTATTCTGTGGTTTTTGCCGATCAGCAAGGGAAGAAGGCGTAAGTTTATGTATATATAGTTGCTAAATTCATATTTTAAGTTTTTATGCTAATATACATAGTATTGTATCATCATCATCAACAACCTTTTTATCGTCCCACTGCTGGGCACAGGCCTCCTCTCATACAGAGAACTATTGAGCGTTCATCACGCTTGCTCAATGCGGGTTAGCGATTTCAGACTTAAAGTCCAGGTTTACTCAAGATATTTTTCTTCATCTTTGAATCAGTCATTGGTGTCCAAGATATACTTAGAAAGTACCTACATGTAACGTAGAAAAGTTACATTGGTACTTGCCTGACCTGGAATCGAACCCGCACGGTCATATTTGTGAGGCTGGTGTTTTAACCACTAGGCCACCACGACTTTACTAGGTCACTAGACTTTAATATTCTATATGTTTATATAATCCAAATTAAAAGTCATTTATTCAAATTGGGCTGAGAATCAGCACTTTTTGAACATCAATATTACATAAGACAGTACCCCCAAAACAATAAATAAACCACCGTATCGCCTTGGGATATAAATACATAATTGCTATAAATTATAATTGCTTCATCCATTCCACGTTTAAATCTGATGATTGATTTGGCAACCGCTTCCTGTAATCCGATTGTGGTGATATTTCGCCCACAATACAGAATAATTATAATCAGAGATGGAACGACTAGATTATTTGACTAGATAACCAGAAAGTCGCCAAATTAAAACAAAGTTTTACTGTAGAAACATTTCTCGCCAGCTCTCATCAGCTTAACGCCATCAAAATTAATTACTGACACGATTTCTCCATCAGTTTGCTCTTACAAAACTTAACACCTACTGAGAAATATTGAACAATTGAGTGTATTATGTAACGTATTCAATATGTCATCATACGTCATTAATGCAATATTTTTGTCGAGTTTAATTTTATTTGAGAATTACTTCATAGTGATAGATACAATTAATTAGTGTTTTACCAGAATTATATTGTTTGTATGTATGGTTGTTTCTTAAAAGATAGGTTATAGAGTGCGCGATATGCTCATTAATAATTACTGCCTTAATAACATGAAGTTGTAAAGTTCTCGCAACAATTTGTAAATTTAACAAACTCTTATTTTTATATATACGGTAGTCATTTTATAGACTTTTAACAATTTTTGCTTTTCTCGAAGTGAAATCTCGAAATTTCAAATACTGTAATGATCTTTTTTTTGTTTGAGATCTAAGATATACATACTTTAATGTAGTTCCATGTTTATGGAAAAATAAAAAGTGTGAAATATTTTAAGGTTTTTCACTACAGACAGTCTGGGGAATTTAGTACCATGAATAAGCTTTATTTGCTTTGTTATGCTAATTCTTAACAAATGCATCATTTCAAAATATTAAAAAAACCGCTTTCAAAAATTAATAAGTAGATCTAAAACAGTGTTCTCAGCGCCATCTCTTATCTTAATCTTGTACTTTTGACAACATAATCAATATAATATTATTTATAAATAAATATTATATTTATTGTTTTATGGTATCTATATTATTTTTGCTGTGCTATAAAATCTAATTTTGAAACAAATATTAAGTTCAATAGATGCAGCAAAGCAACGAGCTTTAACTGAATCAATTACCTGCATCTAAATAAATTTAAGCAAGCATTAAATTCTAAATAAATACTTATAGTTCAAACCATCAATTTAGTACCTCAGCCTATTACCGTCCACTGCTGGACATAGACCTTGCACCCGTGCTCCGCTCTCTGCCATCAGTTTTTAATTATTAGTTTAAAATAAGTACCTCCATTATCGAACCTTTTCAATTCAATTAAAAAAAAATATTTTGTATTAATAAAACATAAATATACATATAGTGTTAGTACAAGTAAAGCTTATCCTAATGTTAGTAATAAATTAACTGCATAAAGTAGGTCTGGACTTCCATCCAACTACGTAAGAGGGGCGAGCCCCACCGATCCGAAAATACATTCAGGATGCCATTGGAGGAGGAGCGCAAGCGCGCCATCATCATCTTCTTTTAATTAAACATAAATATTAGGCATTTGTAACCGACGTTCAAATATGAGTGATGTCCTTTTTAAGTTACAAGTGTGTTTACATATTTGTGCATGTTAGTCAACCTCCTACATACATAATATATATTAGTGGACATTGATGTTCAAAACAACTTAACAAATTATTTCGTTCATAGTGAGTTCAAGGCAGTATTGAGTAATGTCCACAAAGTGGGTGAGTATGCAAAACAGGTTCGTTGGATTCAAGATTTGCTAAAGGCCTTCATTTTAGTAGTTTTATTTACATTTATTAAGCAAGTTACCTTGAGAAGTTTCGTTGATCTTACTACAATCACTTATTGACGACAATTATACATGTGTGAAGTGTCTAGAAAGTAGAAGGACGTAAGTTAAATAAAAGGTTTAGGTAGCTATTTGCTAAACCGAATCTTGTTGTAAACTTTTGGTCGACACTTTTTTTTTAAACTTGTTGTAATTGTGGAGGGCCCGTGGTTAAATAATATAGCCACACTGATCGATTGTTCAGGTAAAGCTAGGCTTGCCGCGGCTCAACCATGGTGCGACCCATGGTTGAAAGCGAGAGTGCATGGGAGGCTGCCGCCTCCTTCTGCGAGACCGTCCTCTTGCAGAAGGAGGCTGCGGAGAAGGAGCGGGAAGAGGATGCTCTTACCGCTCCCCTCCGGCATAGACGGGCGGAGCGAAGAAGGCGGGGGACGAACCCCCGTCTCCTTTAGCCCCGGAGTGTGACCAGCGTGTGTGGGTAGCTCCCGCACGCGTATTGCACTGGTCACCACGTCTGAGGATTACTCCGGTACCCGGGTAATCCTCCCTTGGCGCGGAAACCGGCCTTAACCAGGCCGCCCTGAGAGTGGCATGGCGATAAGGCCTTCGGGCCGATCCCGTGACACTCTCAACGCAGGGCTTGAGGGTAACCGAGTGGTTTTAGTGGGTATTCCCGGCTCCGGCCGGGCGAGTCCCACACACGTCCGTCGCCTAGGTAGCGGCGGGCACGGTGCGCAAAGGCATTTCCACTCGTAAAAAAAAGGCTTGCCGCGGCTAGTCTGTGGATGGGTAACTATCTATACACACCGAGACCCCTCCGTGCCAAGGAAAGCACGTTAAGCCGTTTGTCCCAGTTGTCATTTGTAGATCTTTGAGAGTTGTTACGGGTCGTCAGAAGCACGAGTCTGAAAACCAGTCTTACCACAGGTATCATTTGTGATGAAATCTGATACTGAGTATAAACATTTTTCCAACAAGAAGGATTTCAATTTATTTTTAAATAAATGACTCCTATATATTAATAATTTCAAATCAGTTGGTAACCGATTGGACAATTCAACTGCTTGGTATCTGGAGCAATTTGTGTTTAAACTCTTTTCTTTTTGTATTTTCTCTTACCTGACGTTCCTCTTATGATTCATACTTATGAATATACTTAGCAAAGTAACAAAGAATAACGAATAAATACAAGCTATTAAAATTTTCAATTTTTTAAAATGCTCTTTACATAATTCTCTTTGTGAGATCCTTACTAAAGGCCTTATAGAACGTTTCTGTAAGATGAAGGCTTTCTGACAATTAAAATTGTATCTATTGCCCCATAGCATGATGCTATACCTTAATCTAGTTTCGATTAGCGCATAATATAGTCTATGGATGCTTTAGGTTTATAATATGTACCTCTGAGGCTCCTGAGTGCATAGCATGCTGATGAAATAGAAGAGTCAATAGCAGCTAGCTCATGTTTCCAATTTAAGTTCACATCTATGTTAATACCTAAGAATTTGACTTTATCTACTAAGTCAATCTTAATATTTTATTATCATTACGCACCGCGCTCGCGCACCAGTGTGGCGTTTGACCATATTTTTGTTGGAACAACCAAGTAGAAATAGCAAGCTTATAAATTTGTGGTTTTTCATGATATCTTTTTGAAATGTTCTACATAGATTCTTTACTTAAAAATACTGGACACGTGTTTCGGGTTTCGCATAAACAATAAATAATGTTGTATAAACCGTGGCTACTCCCAGCTGTTCACGAGTATGACACAAGGATCAGAGAGCTAATTCTTCTAATTACAAGAACGTTCACAGTCTGATCTCAGTCTCCATCTGTCAAATAATACATCTTATATCCTAATGTTTTGATAAGTTTTTGACATTTGTTGGTCGCCGAGATGAGACTACGGCTAGAGTTTGAACGTTTTAAATTACGACAGTTGAGGCCCAGCTGTATTAAGCTTAACCATTTAAAGGGACTTACAGTGAGAAGTTTGAGTGAGCACGTACTATCAGCCTCCAGGGCACATTCAAGTCAACTAAAGACAAATTATCTCTACAGTACATAATATTGCTTTCATGTTTAACAGTGAGCCTATATTTTGACAGCTTTGAAGTTGTAGTTTCTGTTCTTTATATCGTTACCTGTAGCGCCATCTGTTATAGTGTAGTTGTACTTTTATCGATAGAATAATTTTGCTTGTCTATGGGCGCCGATTCTATTGTTCACAAACTAAACGAGATATATTTTTAGTTCAGTACATCTTTTTCTTTCTACTTTGCTAGTAAAAGGACAGAAAATAAATAATATTTTTTTAAGTCCTGTCAAATTGGTCAACAGCTGACGCAAAAAACGTATTTTAGTAGTCAATTTTTTAATCACTTGTAAGCTTTAATTAAGTTTCTATGGTATCATAATTTATTAGAACTAAACTAATATTGTAAAAATGCACTGAATTTATATTTAGTTCAATTCGTTCTCAAGGAAAGTGTCCCCAACGCAACATTGCTCTTACTACTATCATTTCTTCTGTCTCGTGATAATTCAATAAATTAAAAGTAAAATACTCTAAAAGCAAATCGTAATTACTTGTAAAGGAGCTTTATTATTATTAATAATTATAGTTTCGCTTCCTCTTTTATACCGCGTACATCGAGGGACTGGAACAATTTGCCAGCGACGGCGTTTCCGTCAAACTACAATTTGAGTGTCTTCAAGGCTAGAGTGAATACCCGCTTAATAAACTAGCGCGCTTTACCATCAACGATCGCATCACTGCTTACCATCAGGCGGGATTGCGGTCAAGCACTAGTTTATAATTTATAAAAAATAAATAAAAAATAAATAACCAATTAGTTTAATGTTAAGGAGCGAACACTCCAAGTTAATCGTCTAAATATCTTATTAATTACACTCAAGAAAAACTCTTTTAATAATATTCATCTTACTCTTTATTTTTTTTTTTTTTTTTATTAAAATATAAACCAGCGCTTGACCGCAATCCCGCCTGATGGTAAGCAGTGACGCAATTGTTGATGGTAAAGCGCACTAGTTTATTAAGAGCCTATTCACTCTAGCCTTGAAGACACTCAAATTGTAGTCCGACGGAAACACCGCCGCCGGCAGATTGTTCCAGTCCCTCGATGTACGCGGTATAAAGGACGAGGCGAAACGCTTCGTCCGGATCGTTGAGGTGTTAACAACATAAGGGTGGAAACTCGCCGTACGACGGGTCGTCCGATGGTGGAACGGAGATGGGGGAATTAAATCGTGCAATTCCCTCGCACACTCCCCAGAATGTATCCTATAGAACACCGAAAGGCTGGCTACTCTACGCCTGTGCTCTAGGCTTTGGAGACCAACTCGAGTTAAATCAGGGTCACCAATCAGCCTCTTCGCACGCCTCTCCACTGAATCCAAAGCGGCCAGGTGACACTTAGCAGCACCAGCCCAAATGTGGCTGCAGTACTCCACACACGAACGGACCTGTGCTTTGTACAACATTAGAAGCTGCCCTGGTGTGAAGTACTGCCGGACCTTTGCGATTACACCAAGTTTTCTGGCAGCCACCTTGGCATTGGACTCAATGAACCGCCCAAAGTTTAGGTTCGAGGAAATCTCAACACCCAAAAGCTGAAGGCGGTCGGTACATTCCAAGGATACATTCCGAAAAGTAGGAGCCAAGGTGAACGGGCTCCTTTTGGCGGTGAAGAGACACGCCTGCGTTTTGGCGGCATTGAATGCTACAAGATTGGCATTGCCCCATTCGGAGACTGCCTGAAGTGCAGCACTCGTTCGCTCTACCATGGCCTCTCTTTCGGACCGGATTGATTCCCTACTAGCCCGAGCATCCGGCAGGTATCTCTCCACAACTGTGCTGTCATCTGCATACCCATAGATACCGGGCATCAGCAGATCGTTAATATGCAGCAAAAACAGAGTTGCAGAGAGAACAGACCCCTGAGGAACACCGGCATTAGTCGACATGGGCTCAGATGAGCATCCGTCGACAACAACTCGGAGGGACCGTTCAGTCAGGAAGTCTTTTACCCAGCCAGTCAGGCTAGGGGAAATGCCGTACGCTGGAAGCTTACTCAAAAGGCCAGCGTGCCATACCCGGTCGAAGGCCTTCGAGACATCAAGGGAGACAGCAATCGCTTCCCCATTTCTCTCGAGGGCCTCGCCCCACAAGTGAGTGGCATACACTAGTAGGTCCCCAGTTGACCGATTGCGGCGAAAACCGTACTGTCGGTCACTGAGGAGATCGTTACCTTCCAGGTATGCCAAGAGGCGCGAGTTCAATACACGCTCCATAATTTTACAAAGTATGGAGGTGATCGAAATCGGCCGATAGTTGGTAGGATCGGCACGACTACCCTTTTTGGGCACGGGCTGCACGTTGGCAAGCTTCCAGGACTTGGGCACTATACCAGTCCCAAATGAGAGGCGGTACAAGCGTGTCAATACAGGAGACAACTCGGGCGCACATGCTTTTAGAACAATGCTGAACATGCTGGTATACCATCCGGACCACTAGCCTTATTCACGTCCAGACGACACAGTGCTCTCAGAACCTCCTTGTTCCGAATGCGAACCTCAGGCATTGAAGTACCGCAATGGGGTAAAATAGGTGGAGTAGCACTGCCAGTATCAAGACGCGAATTATGGGCAAAGAGAGATGCAAAGAGACCTGCTTTCTCTCTCGCCGTATGGGCCAGTGTTCCATCAGGCCTAACCAGCGGAGGCAGTGAGGGCCGACAGAAGTTCGCCTCGACCGATTTGGCAAGGGACCAAAAAGATCTGCTACCGGAAGGCTGCGCAGATAACTTGTTGCCAATATGGGTAATACGGTCGAAGCGAGCCTTCTTTAGTGCCTTTTTGTAGGACTTGGCAGCACGGTTAAAGGCTCTCTTCTTTGAGCTTAGATCCGGAGCTCCGCGGTCACGAGCGACAACCCAGGTGAGAAATGCCGTGTGCTTACGCTGTTCGGCTTGGGCACAATCGGCATTGAACCATGGGCGAGCCGAGCCACCGACGGGCACGTCATTATAGGGAATAAAATATTCCATAGCTTGACGCACCACATCGGTTATAGCATCCGCACAGCTCGACGGATTGCTAGAAGAGAAGCAGACCTGCTGCCAAGGATAAGACGCAAAGAAATGGCGCATCTCATCCCAGTCTGCTGACCTGTATCGCCACATTCGCCGTTCACCACGAGAGTCGTGATCTGGTGGGGAGAAGGTCGACACAGACTTCACCAGACAGTGGTCTGAAGTTCCCAACGGTGAGGAAACTGTTACAACACACCTGTCCGGATCAGTGGTCAGCAGAAGGTCCAGACAATTGGCAGTATGACCAACTACATCAGGCACCCTAGTCGCTTGCTTTACCAGCTGGGAAAGGCCCATTGAAAGCGCGAAGTTTCGCGCTTCTCTCCCAGCGTGGTCGGTCCTCTGGTACGGGAAAAGCCAGTCCTGATGGCAGGCATTGAAGTCCCCCAGAGCGACGAAGTGTGCGTCAGGGTGCCGCTGCAGTGCATTGTCAGCAGCCTCACTGAGGTGGTCAAATAAACGAGTTGTCTCCTGATCACCGCTGTGCGATCGGTAGACACAAGTGTAAACAATTTTGTCCGCACCAGTGTCAACCAACAGCCATAGGGACGAGAAATGAGGGTCTTCGAGGTGACGGAGGCGCCGGCAACAAATGTCATTGCGGACATACACACAGACCCCGGCACGCTGTAGGAAATGGTGCTCCAATGCGTATCCCGGGTAGTTGAGGTATGCCGCATCAGACGGACATCTGATCTGGGTCTCCGTCAAGAAAAGTAGATGGGGCTTCTCAGTCTCAAGGTGGTGATGTACTGCAATGAGATTGGAGTGCAGACCTCGAATATTAGAGAGGTGCACTTTGAAAGAGAGGACGTGCGCCCGCTGTACACACCTACTTTTCTTATTTGACTTTTTCATTTGAAAAAAAAAAAATGAGTGAATAGGAAGGAAGACGGCAGTTGAGTGAGGTGATGCAATGTTAATCCCAACAATGCGACCAACGATGCCGGGCCAGAGGGAGATTGATCTGGAGACTGCGGGGACGCCCGAACCCCCCCAGGGATCGCCATCGGGTCCTCTCGTCCGGTCGCCAACCGGCACGATGGGGCCACCCTGGGATTTTTCGCAGTTGGCGGGCAGCCTTTCATGTGTGGCTGGCACACTACTTGGGCCCCCAACTACCTGCGGTCGGCCAGCGGAAAACCGTGCTTCGGAAAGTTATTTATAAAAATCACATATTACAATATATAACTAATATTACATAAAGAAAATGTTAATTTAATTAAGTGAAATTTCATTTATAAATTGATACCAGTTCCATAGAATTTCTAATTATAATAATGGTTGAACATATTTGAACAACATACTTACAGGACTATTGATTTTAAACACAGAATTTTGAAGACTTTTGTAGACTGTGACAATATTGTTGAGAAAGTGAAGAATATTGAAGAATATAAAATATAAATCAAATTAATCAATCAAAATATTTTTGTTCCATCACATCATAATCAGCCAATAATGTTCCCACTGTTGGGACACAGGCCTCCTGTCGATGAGAGAGAGTGGGCCATAATCTACAATTACCATTTTTACTTCATTTAACCTAATATGGGCACTTATGACACGTCATAAGCTAGGTGCATGGTTGCAATTGATAGTTTCCTATAGTGAAGAGCCGAGAAGAAATTCCTCGGTTACTATTTTAAACAGCTTAAAAAAACATTTCATAATAGGTAATAATAAAGTTTTATTGACATAAAAATGGAGTTACTTTTAATTTGAAGCTCTGACTCCCGAGTTAGGTAGAACCTATGTTATAGGAGTCAGTTTCACTCAAATACAATGCAGTTTATCGAGCAGATCAGTTCTCATATCGCCTGCGGGAAAACAGGGTCGTAAAATATTGATACAGCACTCGGTACTGCACCTATATATGAAATGCACATATTCGTCTTTTTACTTTCCACGGAGCAACTATAGCATAATATGGCTGTTTTTCAATGTAGACATGCTCATATAAAATATATGCCTGTAAATAAAATAATAATGTAGAAAATTATTGATTTATTAAACCTCACAATTTACAGACAAAAAGATAAATAACTACCCTTTAAAAAAATTACCCTTTCAGCAGATGTTCGGCCTATAAAGACTTAAAGACCAATACATTGATGACATTATTATGTCCCGACAGCAAAATGCACCTGCTGTGACACGGCTACATTAATCACGCTCTCACGTCAGCGTAACGCTACGCCGTGACGGCCCGTCACGTCGACGGCATGTGAATATTGATGACGTCACACGCGCCACCGATCCCTATCCCCGTGAATACTGATACTTTTAACTTGCCAACGTGTTACTGTGCTACCAGCATCCACAATAACGTCATATTATCTTTCCTCCGGCTCAGAGTCGATAGTTCAAAGCGAGCGCTCTAAAAGCGAGGATGCGCTACATGTAAATCGATACGGGATTTTTGCGAATAGCTGTTGAAAACGTTATTGGCAGGATTTATTTGTGAATATAGAAATAGAATCGTTAGTACTGCACAATGGTTTTCGATGGGATAAAAACCAAACAGCATAGTCAATTAAACGCTTTAATAACCCACTGAGAGTTTTCCTGAGCTTCAAGATTTTACTTAAAACTTACGCCATTGTCATCAAGGAATATAAGCAATGAACATATTGTGCTAAACTTTAAAAGCACTTCGAAAAATCACGCCTGTTAAAACCGCTTCTGTCCAGCCAGCAATTTCACGCTCATACATCACGTCTGTCTTTGTCAGCTATATGTCACGCTGTCACGTCGTCTGCTCGACGCATAATAACCGAAGATATTAAGCTGGAACTACTCGACTGGAGTAGAGTACCTATACGCTATACGAAATATTAAAATAAGCTTGATCACATACTTGGTAGTATAATAAAAGTTATAACTAAAAGTTAAATCAGCGTGTATTTGGCACCGACCGCAGAGTGGGACCAGTCAGGTCTGTGTCAAAGGACGTCTGTGATACTGTTCCCAGCTTAAAATAAAACTGGCAATTTTTAGAACCTTATACCTAGTACTAAATTTAGCTCTCACGTCCACTTGTTTTGTATAGATAATGGCTTCACACTGTAGAGTAAAAAGAACATAATTATTTGTGTGGCTTTTATTAGAACTTCTTTTGTGACGTTGACTGTTGAACAAATCAAAACGGAATCCAGGTATTCTAAAAGGGGTTGGCTCTTCAGGCATTAAAATGTCACGGGGCCTCAGTGCAGTTTCAAAATAGCTAGCGTTGAAACTTTAGTGTGTGTATGTCTCATGCCTGATTCGAGCGATGATTAAGCCGCAAAGATGGGAGACACTTCTAATTCTACTAGTCTCCTCTGTGGCGGGCTCGTAAAATTTTGATAGGTGTTAGTCATGAGATACGTACTAAATGGAGTGCTTAAAAGCATCATATACATTCACCGAGCTCCTGTCCAGGAAATTCGTAACTTAAACTAGAGGAGACAGGATTCAACGTACGATGTGATTGTGTAGCTCTCGTGGAAACTTTGTCACTCTTGCTATCTTACTTGTTGCAATCCGCCAGCCATGATTAATTTAATGAAACAGTTAAATGTAAAATACAAGTAATATAATATTACAATAATGACTATTACCAAGAAAAAAATGTCCTAAAAGGTGTACTTAATAATAGTAAAGATAAAAAATGACCGCTCATTTATCTAAAGGTTTGTGATTTGTATCTGATCATTGTGGCGTACCTGTATCTACTTGAGCTTAATTTACCATAATTGGTCTTTCTGTAGATTTCTTTGAATCAACCCCACCTACGTACTTATTACTCCATTCCTTACTTTCCCGTGGTCTGAGTTAATGCAACCTCGCCTCTCTATTTGATTGGTTACACGTCACTGGTTTTACGATCCTGTTTGTAAATTACAACCTAACTAAAATGATGGGCGTTTAATGTGTGGCTTGAGTTTCGCCTATAAGATGATAGTAGACATGTCTCGAGGATATGTTCACTGTTTAGTGCTTCGTAAATTGGTTAGTATTGTATCGTATTCAGTGGGAGACTCATGACAAACGACACTCTGGGCAGCCATGGTATCATTAGTAAATATCTATTCATTTTGTGAACATTACATACATGCGAAACTACAATGTGTGTATAAATTAATGTACATTATGAAAGTCGTTTTCTCAGAAACCTTTACAGAATCGATTTTTGTATTTTTTTTATATATGTAGTTAATATATTTTTATCCCAATTCAAAAATTCATTCATTCATTCATACATTTCAGCCGAAAGACGTCCACTGCTGGACATAGGCCTCCCCCAAGGTTCTCCACGGCAACCAGTCCTGCGCCTCCCGCATCCAGCGGTTTCCCGCGACCTTCACCAGGTCGTCGGTCCACCTTGTCGGTGGCCTACCCACGCTACGTCTTCCGGTCCGTGGTCGCCACTCGAGAACCCGACGGCCCCATCGGGCATCGGTCCTACGGGCAATGTGTCCAGCCCACTACCACTTTAGTGTTGCAATTCTTCGGGCTTTGTCGGTTACTCTCGTTCTTCTGCGGATCTCCTCATTCCTGACTCGATCGCGCAGTGACACCCTAAGCATAGCCCTCTACATTGCCCTTTGAGTGACTTTAAGCCTTCCAATAAGGCCCATTGTTAGCGACCATGTCTCAATTCCATAAGTCATCACTGGCAACACACACTGGTCGAAGACTTTCGTCTTGAGACACTGCGGTATTTCGGACGAGAAGATTTTACGTAGCTTCCCGAAAGCAGCCCAGCCGAGTTGGATTCGACGATTGACCTCTTTCTCGAAGTTGGACCTTCCTAACTGGATAGTTTGTCCCAGGTACACGTAGCTGTCAACAACTTCGAGAACAGAGTCTCCAATCTTTATAGGAATCGGTATAATATGGGCAGTAGACATGACTTTCGTCTTGTCCATGTTCATTTTAAGAACGACTCGCTCGGAGGCTCTACTGAGTCTTCGAGCATTATACTCAGGTCCTCCGCGGTCTCAGCCACGACTACGATATCATCAGCAAAACAAAGGTGCGTCATGTACTAGCTATTGATGTTGATGCCCAGTCCTTTCCAATCCAGAACTTTGAAGACATCCTACAATGCAGCGGTGAACAGTTTCGGGGAGATAACATCTCCCTGTCTGACACCACGCTGCAGAGGTATTGGTTTCCTTATTCGGTATTAGGTATGTATTCGGACTGACATGGTGGCGTTTTCGTACAAACCCTTCAGCGCTTCAATATACCGAAAGTCTGCTTGGCACCGCTGGAGAGACTGCAGTACAGCCCAGGTCTCGATCGAATCAAAGGCTTTTTCGTAGTCCACAAACGCCAAGCAAAGGGGTAGGTTATACTCCTTTTTTTTTTTTTTGCCGGGGTGGAAATCCTCCGCCCTGGGGTGGGCGACGGGGTGTGTCAGACTTTTACTGACTAAAACCACCCCGGTGTGTCTTCTATCACGAGCGCGCGTGGAGCCGCGGGAGTCTAAATTCTTCCACGGCCCCACACCCTCGTGCTGGCCCGGTCTGTCCGGGCCTCGTCTCCTGCACGGGGTAGTGGGGTGTTAAACTACCCCGTGCATCGCCTCAAAGGCGCGCGCCGACACTCGCGCGCGCCTCCGCCTCGGGGTCCTTCAATGGGGGGCGGGGACTTCCCCATATCCCTCGCCCCTGGACCCATTCATGGGGGCGGAAGAGGGCGTTATCCGCCCTTCCTCGGCGCCCGGTGCGTCTTCTGCGGCCCGGGAAGGGAGTTGATATCTCCCTTTCCCGTTCCGCAGCTTCCTTCTGCGACATCACGTCCTCGCAGAAGGACACCACCGCGTCCCACGACTCTGAGCTGCCGACCATCCTCCGCACTACTGCCGGCAGCGTCAGGTCGCCTCCTACTTCATTTGTGAGGACACGGCGCTGCTCCTCCCAAGCTACACACTCGGAGAGCGTGTGCTGCGCCGTGTCCTCCCCGCATTGGACGCAGTGGTGGCACCGAGCGTCTGGCTCCCTGCCTAAGCGACGCAGGTACTTGCCGAAGCAGCCATGCCCCGACAGTACCTGCGTCACCCTGAACGACAGGGAGCCGTGCCTCCTCCCGAGCCAGTCGTCGAGTACTGGCCGGATCGCCTCGACGGTAGCGAGGCCGGCGGTAGGGCGCATAAGCCTCTGCCGCTAGTCCGCCACCAGGACCTGACGGAGCTCCTCTCGGCGCAGCTCGATCTGCCGCTGCACCGGACTGGAGCCCCGTGTCCGCTCTTCCTCGCGCCATCGGTACAATGACGCGAGTACTTTCGCCTCTAGGTCCCAGGGCGGGGATCCGGCCAGGACGCAAGCCGCCTCGTAGGATATCGTGCGATACCCGCGGACGACCCTGACGGCCATCGCCCTCTGCGGCTTGCGCAGAATGGCGAGTGTTCCGGCCGTCAGGTCCATCGCCCACACAGGGGCCCCATACAGGGCCATGGACCGCACGATTCCCACGTACAACCGCCTACAGGCGGCGCTCGGGCCCCCCATGTTGGGAAGCAACGTTGATAGTGCGCCCGCTGCACCCATCAGCTTGGGCGCCAGCCGCCGGAAGTGGGGTCCGAAATCCCACCGGCTGTCGAGCACCAATCCCAGGTACTTCATGGTGAACTCGACAGCTATCCGGGCCCCACTGACCACGATATGTGATCCCGGCGCCGGCGCACGCCGGGGGCCATGGAAAACCATGGCCTCCGACTTGTCAAGGGCCACCTCCAGGCCCAGGCGCCGGATGCGGTTCACCACCTGTGACACCGCAGCCGTGGCTATCAACGTCGCTTCCCTGTACGAGCTCCCCCGGGCAGTGACAAGCGTGTCGTCCGCATAACACGTCAAGTCGGCGCCCGACGCGAGCTCGCCTCTCAGCACCCAGTCGTAGCCGATGTTCCACAGGAGCGGTCCCAAGACCGATCCCTGTGGAACACCGCACGACATTTGGTGCCGACCGGCACCGTCACGTCCCCGATAGATGACGCATCTGTCCTCCAGATAAGCCCCTACTATGAGGCGGAGGTAGGGAGGCACCCGATGGTATTTCAGGGCCTCCCTAATACAGCTCCAGGGTAGGGTGTTGAAGGCGTTGAAAATGTCTAAAGACACCGCCAACACCGCCCCACCCCGGTGTAATGTATGTTGTAAGTAGGTAGTGTTACAAAATGTTTCAACATTGTACCCTCAACATTATGTGTGTATCGATCGCTGTCCTCTTAATAAACGGTTCGCCAGTCGACCATATACTGCATTCAAGGAAGTCGTACTATTTCTCCAAAACCCCTATATACAATATTTGGCGACGAGTTGGACCATAGCGTGTTATACTGCGGTTAATACAAGATGTCTTTGGGAAAATTGGAAGTTTTTGACGTCGAAACTGATAATTGGACTTTGTACATTGAGCGGTTGGAGCAGTACTTTTTAGTGAATGATGTGAAAGTGAATTTAAAAGTACCAACATTGATAACGGTCATGGGAAGTGCGTGTTACGAATTATTAGTCACATTATGTACGCCGAAGAAGCCTTCTACATTAAAATTTGATGAGATTGTTACGATACTGCAAAGTCATCTTCAACCGAAACCAAATGTACTGGCCGAGAGATTTAAATTCAGACAAAGGAAACAGTTGAAAGGGGAGAATATCGCAACTTATGTAGCTGAACTGAAAAAGTTGACGAAGTTCTGTGATTTTGGGGAAGCTCTGGATAATAATCTCAGGGATCAATTTGTTTGCGGTATTGAAAATGACGTCATTCGGCAACGCTTGTTCGAGGGAGAGGTACCGACGTTCAGTAAGGCGCTCCAGTTGGCAGTGGCGATGGAGGCGGCGGAGTCTGACGCGGCGATGGTAGAACCTCGGGCTCGGGACCGCGGTCAGTGCAGTGACGTCAGAGACGCGGCGCAAGGGGCAGCGACGCACTATGTTGGCGCGGCCGGGCGAGGCAGCGGGCGGTCGGGGGCTCGCGGCCGTCGGTCAGCGGAACATAACCCGCAGCAAGACACAAAGTGCGCGCCAGCGGTGAGTCAGCGTGGGGGCCGCGGTGCACGAGCGGCGCCGGCCGAGTCGAGGCAAACGCAACTAGCGGCAAGTCCGTGTGCCGCTTGCGGAGCATACCACGAGAAGAGTATGTGCCGTTTTAGAAGATATACGTGCCGTGTATGTAATCTGGAAGGTCATTTAAAGAAGATGTGTCCTAGACTGAAAAAGGACAGAGATCTTATGTGGACACAAGTGAGGGACGAAGGGGAGGAGTCAGCCAGTAATAATGATTATTTCGATAACCTAGAACAGGTAAATTTAAATGTACTTCAATTAGATAACTCGGTGAAATATAAACCTTATTATATTGGCGTCTCAATAGATGAAAAAAATGTTTGTATGGAGGTAGATACAGGTAGTAGAATTTCGTGTGTAAGTTACGAGTTTTATAAAAAAAAATTAAGTACCCTGCCTTTAATAACATGCAATTTAGTACTTAACTATTATACTGGCGAAAAGGTGTATCCACGGGGCAGAATTAAACCCTATGTACGGTTTGGTAATACTTGCAAAGAGTTAGATTTATTTGTAATAGACCACGGTAAAGAGCCGTTATTGGGTCGAGAATGGTTATACGAATTGAAAATTAAGTTAGAAGTTATTGATAAACTCAATCAACAATGTATAAATAATATGACTAGTACTAAAGTTTTTAATATTAATGAATTGCGTTACAGATACTCTGAGGTGTTTTCTGACGGTCTCGGCTGTTTTACTGGTGGTGAAGTGAGTTTGCGTGTACGACCCGATGCGAGACCGATATATTTGCGAGCGCGACCACTAGCATACGCGCTGCGGGAGCGTGTGGAGCAAGCGCTGGATCAGCTGGAGAGGGACGGTATCATCACACCTGTCGAGACGTCAGACTGGGCGACCCCGGTCGTACCAGTCATTAAGAAAGACGGCTCGCTACGATTGTGCGGTGACTATAAACTTACCTTAAATAAGTGTTTAGAGGTTGACCGTTTTCCCCTACCTAGAATAGATGATTTATTAAGTAAATTACATTCGGGGCATAAATTTACAAAGATTGATTTATCTCAAGCATACGCACAATTTTGTCTGGATGAACCATCGAAATTATATACTGTAATCAATACACACCGGGGGTTATATAAATACAATCGTTTGATATATGGTTTGTCATCAAGTCCAGGGATATTTCAAAGAAAAATTGAACAAATTTTTGAAGGTATGCCTAGGGTAGGAGTTTTTCTTGATGATGTCATTTTGACAGGCCGGGACGAGGCAGAACATATGGATACTTTATTTAAAGTTTTCGATAGATTACAGCGGTACGGGTTAAAGGTCAAGAAAGAGAAATGTACGTTTTTTGCGGATGAGGTATCTTATTTAGGGTTCATAATTAGTAAAGATGGAGTAAAGACATGCCCAAGTAAAGTAGAAGCTATAAAAAAGGTACCTATACCGTCCAATGTATCCGAACTTAGATCGTTTTTGGGTATGGTTATGTACTATGCCAAGTTTGTTAGGAATATTAGTATGAGGCTAACCCCCCTTTACGAGTTACTAAGGAAGGATAATAAGTTTGTTTGGACAAAAGATTGTACGGAAGTTTTCAACAGCATTAAAAATCTGTTGTCTTCTAGTGAGGTACTCGCGCATTATGATCCGCGTATGCCGGTAACACTGACGACGGATGCGAGTGCGCAGGGGGTGGGAGCGGTCATAGCTCATGTGTGGCCCGATGGAACCGAGCGTCCGATCGCTTACGCGTCGCGGGTTTTAAACGCATCGGAAGCAAATTACTCGCAGATTCAAAGGGAGGCGCTTGCTATTATTTTTGGAGTAAGGAAGTTCCATCAGTACTTATACGGGCGAGAGTTTGTTCTCAAAACGGACCACAAACCACTAGTTTCTATTTTTGGGGATAAAACGGGCATTCCAACGATGGCAGCAAGTAGGCTACAAAGGTGGGCGGTAGTCCTCTCTGGTTATCAGTATCGAATTCAATACGTACCTACCGATAAGAATGGTGCAGATGCGTTGTCTAGGTTGCCAGTGGGTACAAGGAACAAAGAACAGAACGAAATCACATATATAAATTTCGTACAGGATTTTTTACCGATAACCAGTCAAGATGTCAGTAAACTGGGGAATATGGATAGTGTTTTGAGAAAAGTCATGATATATATAAGGTCAGGTTGGCCTCCTTCATGTCCCGATGCGGAGCTACAAGCTTATTTTGTTAGAAGGAATGAGTTGTATGTCGAGTCGGGATGTGTAATGTGGGGCTATAGAGTTGTGATACCAACGGAATTGCGAAGTATTATTTTAAAAGAGTTGCATATCAGTCACATGGGCATTGTTAAAATGAAATCAATGGCTCGTAGTTACGTTTGGTGGCCTGGTATCGATGCAGACATTGAACGCGTTTGCCAGGAATGCAATACATGTCGGTTGGAAGCTCCAGCTCCACCGAAAGCACCCCCTCAACCCTGGCCCTATATCTCAGAGCCGTGGAGTAGGTTACACGTTGATTTCCTAGGCCCTTTTCAGGGTAAGACGTTTTTTGTCATAGTGGATTCGTCGTCTAAATGGATCGAAGCTTTTGAAATGAAAAGAACGACCGGAAAGGAAGTTCTTAAGGTATTAAGGGATGTTTTAGCTCGGTTTGGGTTACCAAAAGAGATAGTATCGGACAACGGACCTCCTTTTACAGGTGTTGAAATAGCAGAATTTATGCGTGTTAACGGTATTAAACATATTTTTACGCCAGTTTATCACCCTGCATCGAATGGAGCTGCAGAGAATGCCGTTAAAATTTGTAAAAATGCGTTAAAAAAGGCTTTTAGGGACGGTATAGAGGTTGATACGGCATTGAAGTCGTACCTATTTATGTATAGGAATACCGTGCATAGCACGACGGGAGAGTCACCGGCGAGGTTACTGCAGCATAGAACGTTAAGGTCTCGCCTAGATCTGTTGAATATGGGCAATAAGGTTCAAGGCGTTAAACAAAGAGTGGAAGAGGCTCAACAGAAACAGGTCAAAAGTGCGGGTGGTATAACGCGTACCTTAGAGATAGGGGATGACGTGTGGGCTCGAGGTTTTGGAAGGGAGGATAAGTGGATTAGAGGTAAAATTGACGGGAACTTAGGATCTCGTTATTACTTAGTTAGTAGGGAAAATGGTCCACCTTTAAAAAGACATATAGATCAAATTTGGAGAAAGTCTCCACGGTCTATGTTAACTTGTCCACTCCCAACTGACGTTGGCGAACCTGATAGTGGAGTAAGTTCACTGACACCACCACCACCACCAGCAACAGCATCCGAGACCCGAAGTAAACGTGTAAGGAAACCGGTCATAAGGTACCAACCATGAATAATGTACTTAATTGTAAATTAGTTGTATAAGAGCAGTTTAGAATAAGTGGTAGGGTGTAATGTATGTTGTAAGTAGGTAGTGTTACAAAATGTTTCAACATTGTACCCTCAACATTATGTGTGTATCGATCGCTGTCCTCTTAATAAACGGTTCGCCAGTCGACCATATACTGCATTCAAGGAAGTCGTACTATTTCTCCAAAACCCCTATATACAATACCCGGGACACCGTATCCTCCGCCAGGGCTCTCACGCGCATGATGGCGTCTATGGTGGAGCGCCCCCGACGAAAACCGAACTGTTTGTCGTCCAGGTTCGGCCCCTCTCCGCACAAGTGGCCGACGAGGCGATCTGCAATTATGCGCTCAATTATAACCTGCCGCAGCGTATGTATGTGGTCTACTGTACTGAAGCCCTTTCGGAAACCCGCTTGTTCGGGAGGCTGAAAGTCGTCAAACCTGCAGGCGAGACGATTCTTGAGGATTCTTGAAAACAACTTATAGACATGACTCAGAAGTGAGATGGGCCTGTAGTTTTTCAAAAGGGTGTTGTAACCCCTTTTGAAAAAAAAAAAGAGTACCACCACACTTCAGTGCCATGCCTGTGCCGTTTTTCCCTTGACTATGACGGAATTAAATAACTTCTGAATATCTATAATAGCCCTAAGGATCGGTTCACCACCCGCCTTCAGTAGCTCAGCCGTCATTCCGTCATCGCCCAGCGCCTTGTTGTTTTTGAGCTGTTTAAGGGCCAATCGAATCTCCTGCAGGCTGACGTCCGGGATATATTCGGTGTAGTGTCGGGTTAATCTGGCTCTAGGGTCTTAAGCAAGATTTAATGCGGGTTTTGTCGTCGAAGTGTAGAGCTGTCCATAGAAATTCTCGACTTCCCTCAAAAGCTCGGGCCCGGACGTTATGATCTTGCCGTCGTCAGTCATCAGCTTGCTTAGCCGGCTATGCCCAATAGTCAGATCCCTAGCGAAAACTTTAGAGCCTCTGTTTCGCTCTATAGCCTCCGTTATACGCTCGGTATTATACCGACGTAGGTCGCGCTTCAAAGACTTAGAGATCTGCTTATTGAGCTGCCGGTATCTGCAAGTATCACTTGACGGACGCAAAACCATCTCACGTCTATCCTCCATGAGCTCGAAAGTGTAATCCGAGAGCTTTTTAGTTCTATTTGTACGGCGGGTCTTAAAATACTTAGTCTCGACCGTACGGACAGCTTCTACAAACCCGTCATTGTATTCGCCCACGTCGCCACTTAGGCATTCGAAGCGATTTTGGAGCTCAAGCTAGAAACCTTCGGAGTTATGGATCTGGATGGGTGCTGGCGGGATCATAGACTTCATCCGGCGAGATCTTTCGGACACTATGTTCAGATTCAATGTGCTTTTGGCTCTAATTAAAAAATATACAATGTAAATAACTGTCATACCTACTTCCTCTGTACAGCCTAAACAAACAAAACTGGCTGAAATACTCCTGTAATACTCTTCAAATTAGATCCTTACATCTGTGTAATTATGTGCGTGAGTAGATTTGTAACGTGACTATAGTTTTCTCCCACAAAGTGCATAATTATAAAAAAACGTTCAGTGTACGTATTATGGCTATTATTATTCTGTTTGGGTTGTCTAGTTCTGTGCGTTAATTTATTTACAATACCTGTATAATTAGCATAAAAATATGGTTTAAGAAACTAAAAAATATAGTTTAAAAAACTAAAAAACATGCTTTTAAAGAATATAAAAGTGAGGTGCTTTGTGCCATAATTTTTGTATATTAAGCGCCTCACCCTTTTTTCTCATTTTACTAGTATTGTTTATATACTATTGTCACAAATTAAATTTAAAAATTATTTTTAACTTTTTAGTTTGATATTCTTTGAAAGTGTGTTTTATAAGTTTTTTAAACTATATTTATTTTCAACTTTTTAGTTCGATATTCTTTTTTTAAATAATATACGGATAACACGAACGCTTAAGTGGTGCCCATTTGTTTTTACCAAGCTTTTCTTGATCTCCAACAGACATAATAACAAGTGCTAAAATTCGTATTGATGCGTTACCCAAGTAACTAAATCTAAATCTAAAACTAAATTAAAAAATTCTTTGCCTGCACAAATTAATGTAAGGTAAGGTTGAAAAAAATTTGAGTTAGAGACGGACAAACAAACAAGCAAACATACAAGTGAAGCTAATAAAAAGCATTGCCAATCTTGTAGCATTCAACGCCGCCAAAACGCTGGCGCGTCTTTTCACCTCCAAAAGGAGCCCGTTCAACTTGGCTCCTACTTTTCGAAATGTATCCTTGGAGTGTACCGACCGCCTTCAGCTTTTGGGAGTTGAGATTTTCTCGAACCTAAACTTTGGGCGGTTCATTGAGTCCAAGGCCAAGGTGGCTGCCAAGAAACTTGGCGTTATCGCAAAGGTACGGCGGTACTTTACACCAGGGCAGCTTCTAATGCTGTATAAAGCACAGGTCCGTTCGTGTGTGGAGTACTGCAGCCACATTTGGGCTGGTGCTGCTAAGTGTCACCTGGCCACTTTGGATACGGTGGAGAGGCGGGCGAAGAGGCTGATTGGTGACCCTGACTTAACTCGAGACGGTCTCCAAAGCCTAGAGCACAGGCGTAGAGTAGCCAGCCTTTCGGTCATCTATATAATGCATTTTAGGGAGTGTGCGAAGGAATTGCATGATTTAATTCCCCCATCTCCGACCCGTCGTACGGCTTGTTTCCACCCTTAAGTTGTTAACACCATTACGATCCGGACGAAGTGTTTCGCCTCCTCCTTTATACCGCGTACATCGAGGCACTGGAACAGTTTGCCAGCTGCGGTGTTTCCGTCGGACTACAATTTGAGTGTCTTCAAGGCTAGAGTGAATAGGCTCTTAATAAACTAGTGCACTTTACCATCAACGACTGCGTCACTGCTTACCATCAGGCGAGATTGCGGTCAAGCGCTAGTTTATAATTTTAATAAAAAAAGCATGTAAAAAGAACAGCGAAACTGTTAATGTTTTATTAAGACTCTATAATTTAATCTCCAGATTGTACAACAAGCAGGTGTAGCTACCTTCTTTTTGTACAGTCTGAAGCACGTTCACCACTAATGGCCGCTCCTATCTCTCGCACCTGATCAGCTGACTCATTAATCTCTCACCTCACATCATTATCACACACGCTATCAATCTCTCAACACTTTTCTTCAAGAATCTTCATCTATTTCACTGTTAAGGTGTTCATGAGATGAATAAATAAAAAAATCACTTAGTCGGGTGTCAGGTGGTGCTGTCAATTACACTGCAGGATAAGGTAGCACCAGCACTACGAAATATGGATGTGGTATCGATGAAGTGCCTAGAGAATTTTCTGCTGACGATTTATTGAAAAAGTTTTGAAGTTTAAAGGGAGCTAACCTTTAGAAGTTGGAACGAGTTCGGCGTTAGGTTCAAAAGTAATGGACTGACAATATTTTAATACTTTTAATTTAACAATATTATAACAGTTGCTGTAGTCCAGGAATGATCATCGTTGATATTTTGAAATTTAATTTTGATCGTAAAAGTTCATCGCGTTTCTTCACCATACCTAGTCGTTTACAACTAGCGTATACATTGCGGTCGGCACCCAATCTAATCAGATGCAACCCAATACTAATGTGCTTTTACATAGAGCGACTGTTGATCTGACCTCCACAACCCTACTACCCCTTACATACCTCGTGCTTCCTAGCGAAAGCACTGTGAAGTGGTGAAGAACGGGCGTATGGGAGGACTGTTTTATGCAAGATTGACGTTCAAAAAGTGCTGATTCTCAGCCAATTTGAATAAATAACTTTTGATTTTGTACCCCTTGGTGTTGATTGTCAAATGTTAGGGCTACTGACGACCCGTATCAACGGTCAATGAGTGTTAATGGCTTATTAAACATACTGCTGTACATAAACACTAGCGTCACTAGTGTACACTTATCTAATCCAGTGCTTCTGTGGTCCGTATGCACACACAACAAGCTCGTGAGTACTCTTATCAATATTCATGACGTAATCGCACGTTACGCATTCGCAATGCACGTAGATGTACATAACTAACTTTATGTAGCGCAAATTAGTACTGCTAAATGTAGCAATGTTCTAAAGCAATTTAGGACTTGTTTTTAATCGCCACATAATTTTTATTCGTGAATAAGAATTTACGTCTGACGTTTTTGTATCTAAGGACGGTCAAATATTCAAAAATAATACATGGATAACATTACTTGGCGGTGGAACAACATCCCTTAATCTAATAGGTTATCCCATTATTGTCCAGATTATCGTGTGAAAACTGACACTGTCTGATTCTATCCACTTATACACAAGATTGATGTCTAACTTTAAGGTAAAGCAGTCAATAAAGGAACTACACATAATATACGAACTAATGTGATACGATCTAGTGTAAGACGTCATATTTTAATGAAGCTGACACTATCACCTATAGGTAATGCTTTCATATTTACAAGCAGAATACAGGCTTCTGCCGCGTAAGTTCTATTTGCTGAAGTATCAATATTATGCATGAGGTAATTACGCTTTGCACCAAGAGGCGTAACGTTTAGCTCGGCAGCGTGGCTGGAAGTAAAGTACCTTATACTAGGTTCCTATCAGGAAATGTTCTTAGTTTTAACTTTAACCGAGGCCAACACTGTGTTTATTTTTACCAAACCAATGTACTGTTTTCTGCAGCTATATATTATGTAATTTGTCGTTCAAATGAATGTTTGACTTGTACCTTTAAGAGTTTTAATTGATATTGATATCATTATTTTTGCGGGAAAATGTTCAATTCTGGAGTTTGGAATTACTCAAGCGAAGCGGAATCACATCCAACCCATGGCCATGGTCCTGAAGCCAACACATGCAAAGGCTGCTGGATCATGCCAACAGGCGGCGGTTAATGCGAGAAACTAGAACTAAGTTACTTTATATAAATACTAGTGACCCTCCTCGGTTCCGCACGGATGCAATGCTGATACTAATTACAATACAGAAAAACTGTGACCGTCGCAAACGCTACGATTCACAATTTTTAAATCTGTAATATATATATTCATTTAAATCATATGATGTAAAGAGCCAAATAGATCTATATTGAATCAACAATCTATTTAAGGTATTTAATTGGATGGAGATTAATACTGTATTGGTTAAAATCGCTTCGAAAATTAGCCATTATTTGTCATAAAAAGTAAATGACAAAAAATATTGTGGGATATCCACAAGAGATATAATGTGTACAATACTTAGTACATTATTTTGATAAATCTCGTAGGGTTCAGCCTGCGTTTGCAATGTAAGCGAAAAAAAATTATTATTTACGACATCACAATTGAAACCTCAAAATAACAGTATTTCCCCACTATTTAATGGATGTTATTATACTTAAAAATCTTCCTCTTTGTAATGTATGTTGTAAGTAGGTAGTGTTACAAAATGTTTCAACATTGTACCCTCAACATTATGTGTGTATCGATCGCTGTCCTCTTAATAAACGGTTGGCCAGTCGACCATATACTGCATTCAAGGAAGTCGTATTATTTCTCCAAAACCCCTATATACAATATTTGGCGACGAGTTGGACCATAGCGTGTTATACTGCGGTTAATACAAGATGTCTTTGGGAAAATTGGAAGTTTTTGACGTCGAAACTGATAATTGGACTTTGTACATTGAGCGGTTGGAGCAGTACTTTTTAGTGAATGATGTGAAAGTGAATTTAAAAGTACCAACATTGATAACGGTCATGGGAAGTGCGTGTTACGAATTATTAGTCACATTATGTACGCCGAAGAAGCCTTCTACATTAAAATTTGATGAGATTGTTACGATACTGCAAAGTCATCTTCAACCGAAACCAAATGTACTGGCCGAGAGATTTAAATTCAGACAAAGGAAACAGTTGAAAGGGGAGAATATCGCAACTTATGTAGCTGAACTGAAAAAGTTGACGAAGTTCTGTGATTTTGGGGAAGCTCTGGATAATAATCTCAGGGATCAATTTGTTTGCGGTATTGAAAATGACGTCATTCGGCAACGCTTGTTCGAGGGAGAGGTACCGACGTTCAGTAAGGCGCTCCAGTTGGCAGTGGCGATGGAGGCGGCGGAGTCTGACGCGGCGATGGTAGAACCTCGGGCTCGGGACCGCGGTCAGTGCAGTGACGTCAGAGACGCGGCGCAAGGGGCAGCGACGCACTATGTTGGCGCGGCCGGGCGAGGCAGCGGGCGGTCGGGGGCTCGCGGCCGTCGGTCAGCGGAACATAACCCGCAGCAAGACACAAAGTGCGCGCCAGCGGTGAGTCAGCGTGGGGGCCGCGGTGCACGAGCGGCGCCGGCCGAGTCGAGGCAAACGCAACTAGCGGCAAGTCCGTGTGCCGCTTGCGGAGCATACCACGAGAAGAGTATGTGCCGTTTTAGAAGATATACGTGCCGTGTATGTAATCTGGAAGGTCATTTAAAGAAGATGTGTCCTAGACTGAAAAAGGACAGAGATCTTATGTGGACACAAGTGAGGGACGAAGGGGAGGAGTCAGCCAGTAATAATGATTATTTCGATAACCTAGAACAGGTAAATTTAAATGTACTTCAATTAGATAACTCGGTGAAATATAAACCTTATTATATTGGCGTCTCAATAGATGAAAAAAATGTTTGTATGGAGGTAGATACAGGTAGTAGAATTTCGTGTGTAAGTTACGAGTTTTATAAAAAAAAATTAAGTACCCTGCCTTTAATAACATGCAATTTAGTACTTAACTATTATACTGGCGAAAAGGTGTATCCACGGGGCAGAATTAAACCCTATGTACGGTTTGGTAATACTTGCAAAGAGTTAGATTTATTTGTAATAGACCACGGTAAAGAGCCGTTATTGGGTCGAGAATGGTTATACGAATTGAAAATTAAGTTAGAAGTTATTGATAAACTCAATCAACAATGTATAAATAATATGACTAGTACTAAAGTTTTTAATATTAATGAATTGCGTTACAGATACTCTGAGGTGTTTTCTGACGGTCTCGGCTGTTTTACTGGTGGTGAAGTGAGTTTGCGTGTACGACCCGATGCGAGACCGATATATTTGCGAGCGCGACCACTAGCATACGCGCTGCGGGAGCGTGTGGAGCAAGCGCTGGATCAGCTGGAGAGGGACGGTATCATCACACCTGTCGAGACGTCAGACTGGGCGACCCCGGTCGTACCAGTCATTAAGAAAGACGGCTCGCTACGATTGTGCGGTGACTATAAACTTACCTTAAATAAGTGTTTAGAGGTTGACCGTTTTCCCCTACCTAGAATAGATGATTTATTAAGTAAATTACATTCGGGGCATAAATTTACAAAGATTGATTTATCTCAAGCATACGCACAATTTTGTCTGGATGAACCATCGAAATTATATACTGTAATCAATACACACCGGGGGTTATATAAATACAATCGTTTGATATATGGTTTGTCATCAAGTCCAGGGATATTTCAAAGAAAAATTGAACAAATTTTTGAAGGTATGCCTAGGGTAGGAGTTTTTCTTGATGATGTCATTTTGACAGGCCGGGACGAGGCAGAACATATGGATACTTTATTTAAAGTTTTCGATAGATTACAGCGGTACGGGTTAAAGGTCAAGAAAGAGAAATGTACGTTTTTTGCGGATGAGGTATCTTATTTAGGGTTCATAATTAGTAAAGATGGAGTAAAGACATGCCCAAGTAAAGTAGAAGCTATAAAAAAGGTACCTATACCGTCCAATGTATCCGAACTTAGATCGTTCTTGGGTATGGTTATGTACTATGCCAAGTTTGTTAGGAATATTAGTATGAGGCTAACCCCCCTTTACGAGTTACTAAGGAAGGATAATAAGTTTGTTTGGACAAAAGATTGTACGGAAGTTTTCAACAGCATTAAAAATCTGTTGTCTTCTAGTGAGGTACTCGCGCATTATGATCCGCGTATGCCGGTAACACTGACGACGGATGCGAGTGCGCAGGGGGTGGGAGCGGTCATAGCTCATGTGTGGCCCGATGGAACCGAGCGTCCGATCGCTTACGCGTCGCGGGTTTTAAACGCATCGGAAGCAAATTACTCGCAGATTCAAAGGGAGGCGCTTGCTATTATTTTTGGAGTAAGGAAGTTCCATCAGTACTTATACGGGCGAGAGTTTGTTCTCAAAACGGACCACAAACCACTAGTTTCTATTTTTGGGGATAAAACGGGCATTCCAACGATGGCAGCAAGTAGGCTACAAAGGTGGGCGGTAGTCCTCTCTGGTTATCAGTATCGAATTCAATACGTACCTACCGATAAGAATGGTGCAGATGCGTTGTCTAGGTTGCCAGTGGGTACAAGGAACAAAGAACAGAACGAAATCACATATATAAATTTCGTACAGGATTTTTTACCGATAACCAGTCAAGATGTCAGTAAACTGGGGAATATGGATAGTGTTTTGAGAAAAGTCATGATATATATAAGGTCAGGTTGGCCTCCTTCATGTCCCGATGCGGAGCTACAAGCTTATTTTGTTAGAAGGAATGAGTTGTATGTCGAGTCGGGATGTGTAATGTGGGGCTATAGAGTTGTGATACCAACGGAATTGCGAAGTATTATTTTAAAAGAGTTGCATATCAGTCACATGGGCATTGTTAAAATGAAATCAATGGCTCGTAGTTACGTTTGGTGGCCTGGTATCGATGCAGACATTGAACGCGTTTGCCAGGAATGCAATACATGTCGGTTGGAAGCTCCAGCTCCACCGAAAGCACCCCCTCAACCCTGGCCCTATATCTCAGAGCCGTGGAGTAGGTTACACGTTGATTTCCTAGGCCCTTTTCAGGGTAAGACGTTTTTTGTCATAGTGGATTCGTCGTCTAAATGGATCGAAGCTTTTGAAATGAAAAGAACGACCGGAAAGGAAGTTCTTAAGGTATTAAGGGATGTTTTAGCTCGGTTTGGGTTACCAAAAGAGATAGTATCGGACAACGGACCTCCTTTTACAGGTGTTGAAATAGCAGAATTTATGCGTGTTAACGGTATTAAACATATTTTTACGCCAGTTTATCACCCTGCATCGAATGGAGCTGCAGAGAATGCCGTTAAAATTTGTAAAAATGCGTTAAAAAAGGCTTTTAGGGACGGTATAGAGGTTGATACGGCATTGAAGTCGTACCTATTTATGTATAGGAATACCGTGCATAGCACGACGGGAGAGTCACCGGCGAGGTTACTGCAGCATAGAACGTTAAGGTCTCGCCTAGATCTGTTGAATATGGGCAATAAGGTTCAAGGCGTTAAACAAAGAGTGGAAGAGGCTCAACAGAAACAGGTCAAAAGTGCGGGTGGTATAACGCGTACCTTAGAGATAGGGGATGACGTGTGGGCTCGAGGTTTTGGAAGGGAGGATAAGTGGATTAGAGGTAAAATTGACGGGAACTTAGGATCTCGTTATTACTTAGTTAGTAGGGAAAATGGTCCACCTTTAAAAAGACATATAGATCAAATTTGGAGAAAGTCTCCACGGTCTATGTTAACTTGTCCACTCCCAACTGACGTTGGCGAACCTGATAGTGGAGTAAGTTCACTGACACCACCACCACCACCAGCAACAGCATCCGAGACCCGAAGTAAACGTGTAAGGAAACCGGTCATAAGGTACCAACCATGAATAATGTACTTAATTGTAAATTAGTTGTATAAGAGCAGTTTAGAATAAGTGGTAGGGTGTAATGTATGTTGTAAGTAGGTAGTGTTACAAAATGTTTCAACATTGTACCCTCAACATTATGTGTGTATCGATCGCTGTCCTCTTAATAAACGGTTGGCCAGTCGACCATATACTGCATTCAAGGAAGTCGTATTATTTCTCCAAAACCCCTATATACAATACTCTTCACTCTCCTTTTTTATCTCAGCATTAATCCCAGTCGTATCCGAAGCTTTTCAGCTTTGGAGTCTAGGGTCCGCTTTACCAGTCTAACTGCTCATTTTGGCTAAACTTCGATATTTTCCATGAAGCGACTGCCGTCTGACCTCCACAACCCTAAGGCGATATCGAAGCATTGCAGTTAGACCAATTGTAGGACTTTTGAGGGCTCCAACAACCCGTAACGACTGCCATTAGATGTTCGTATGGCAACCGAGACCATCGGCTTAACGTGCTTTCCGAGGCACGACCAGGCCAGTGCAAATATTCATATTCATGCATACAAATATTTGCACTCACGGGGATCGAAACCGCGCCTCCTTGCGCAGCGGCCGCGTTCGCTACCGTTACGCCACGGAGACTGTCAGCCTTCCTCTTCACTCTGTCTATAAAAAACCGTATCAAAATCCATTGCGTAGTGTGGATATAGGGACACAGAAAGCGCCTTTTTTTATACTATGTAGTGATACCCTATATTTTAATTTAGTTTGCTTATTTCATGACTAGCATTACAAAATTAACTCCTCTTAATCTTACATTTTTAATGTTCTTTAAATATACGTTTACTACGGAAAAGACACAAGAGTAAAAAGATAAATCCCCTTGGGATAAAAGGCGTACTTTCAGTATAATAAGACGCTGTGTGATAACATTATTTGCATCTTAAATTCTTCATGATATCATTTTAATCTCAAAAAAGAATTATTGCATAAATATTTTCTGTTTTATTCTTTTCGCGCTAAAATGTGTACTTAATAATTTCCTGGTGGTCTTCAGTGAATGATTTATAAAGATAGGTATTTTTAGAAGTGAATAATAATTGGTCAGTCTTCAGTCCTCGATGTTTTTTAAAAAGGTCAGATTTTTATAATAAAAGTGTAGGAATAGCAATATAGTAAAATTGGTTTGAATATCTGATCATTTTTTATATGAGAAAATTTATAAGACACTTTCTGTGACGTTGTTACTAGCCACGCTGAGAAAAATTTAGTGGGATTTTTAATTTGCATCTAAAATTTAATTTGCTATCTCACTGAACAAGTGTGTATAGATGGCGCGGTGGTGTGGTTAATGCGCTTTTGTTCTTTATTTTCGTCTAACACAAAATATGTAGGTAGATACAGTTTACACGATATGAATTCCTTTTCTTATAACATAATACGAGTGTGTATTGTACCTACTTTACCCGGCGCATCGTTGGTGCTCCAAACATGCTCGGATGGATTCGACGTACGTCAAACGGTGCCTTCGACAACCTCTGATGTGACTCTGCCGACTATGACAGATATTGACTCTCTCAGATATAGGTCAGTGCTAGCACTTGTCCGAGTTTGAGAAAATAACAAAAACAGTGCCATAAATTGTTTTAGCTATAAGTAATTAACACACTTCTATTTTTGTGACATAAACAAGTATTCGAGTGTCTTTATTTCAGCATTTCGCAGTTCTTCTGATCTCATCCAACTGGATGCTGAGCGATTTATGGTCCATTACGAGATAAGACAGTAAAAATTACTTACTTCACCTGACTTTTGACACTGAGTATTTTATAAAATCGAAGGTTTAGACTTTCACTAACAACACAATTTTTCTTGAAAATAAATATCTGTTCTATATTTCGGAAGGCACAAAATATAAAAAAGAAAGCATGTTAACCAAGGTAAACATAATATAAATATTTCAAAGAATTGCCCACCTGAGCTTGTCAGCTAACCAGTTTGTTTACGCCTGAACAAATATGTTTGGCATGTGCGTCACTCCTGAGTGTGACACGTTGCTATCACAAACGCTACAGGATTTTCAACTGGCGATCGTGTCAAAGAAATAGCTGGGTTGAGGTACACCAGTTTCCGGTTGAGCTAATAACTAGATCAGTTTTGGGAATAGATAGTTTGTGAGTATCACGCAAAAAACTTCTGAACAGATTTGACATTGACACACAGATAGGTAAACTCACTCCCTCCCCTCAAACAAAACCGCGCTATACATCCAATTGATCTTTTAACAAGTTAAGACTTAGATCAGACTGTAAACGACCTATAGTTTATAGTAGTACTTCATCATTTGTAACTAATATATAATGTAACTAGCGACCCACCCCGGCTTCGCACGGGCATCTATTTAAAAAAATCGCATCAAAATCCGTTGCGGAGTTTTAACCATTTAAGCATACATAGGGATATAGGGACAGAGAAAGCGACTTTGTTTTACACTACATAGCGATCGCCCGCAGCTCCGCCCGCGTGGATGTCGGTTACCGCTGCAAAACCTCTACCCAGGAAAGACACGGTCAGCAAAATGATTCCCAAGTCAATTTACAGCACTGACACTAACATCGACGACGCAGTCATTATCCGCAGGCTGCATAGATTGTCTTTATGAGGATGTTAAAGTTGCTAATGATGAAAATATTTAAATGTAATTAATAGTAAGTTTTCACTTCTGCCAGTCCCGGAGTGCACCCGTTGTTTTAGGATAGATAAGTAAAGCGATTATTGTAGAGCTTCTCTATAAATAATATTTTACGTTAAATTATTTTCAGGTAACAAAATACACTGATGATCGGGAGCCCCGACCCGTGATAGGGCAACGTAAAATGGCCCATGCGTAATAAAATATTTTCCTTAATCAATTCCTACTAAGTTGAATGTTTGGCCTTGTGATTTCTTTCGCGCAACTGAGAGGTCCTTATATTTTGTTCTTGAAGACGTTGGGAATGCACCAGCCTCGACTTTTGAGCGCGTAACTCAGGGGTTCTCAGACTTTGTTCAGCAAGGAGTTGCGAACGCTCGACATTGACTCTCGTTCGAGTAAGTCAGAGGTCCTTACATTTTGTTCATGAAGACATTGGAAACGCTCCAGCCTCGACTCTCGTGCACGTACCTGTGAGGTTCTTAGATTTTGTTGTGCAAGGCGTTTCGAACGTGCGTACCTGAGAGTTTCTCTGATTTTGTTCAGCCAGGCGTTGTGAACGTTCAGGTGAAGATTCCCCCATTCGACGTATTACAATAGTATACAATGATGTAATTAGTAGAACAATGTTTAAACAGTTGAGACCTGGCTCTCTCAGGCATTTTCAAATGTTTAAGAAAATGTTAATAGCGTGTAATATTTTAGCTGTGAAAAGGACTGCTGTTTAGCCCTGAAAAGAACTTTTGTTTAGCCCTGAAAAGAACTGTTGTTTAGCCCTGAAAAAAAACTGTTTGTTAGCCCTGAAAAGAACTGTTGGTTACCCCTGAAAAGAACTGTTGTTTAGCCCTGAAAAAAACTGTTGATTAGCTCTGAGAAGAACTGTTGTTTAGTTCTAAGATAAACTTTTGCGTAGGTGTAGTTTTAAGAACGAAATTTAAAAAAAAATCGCACTAGAATTATTAGACTTCACGCACGACCGCTGCGTAGGGAGCCACCTCGCATCTGAGTCGCCCTTTTTTTGTTGGGATGAAAAATCAACAAATGACTTCTCCCGCTCTGGTCGGAGCGGAAGGGCGTGTCAGACTTTTACTGACTACCCACCCGTGTTTCTTCATTTGCCTGTGCGACGGCCAGGGCCACGGTTTCTTTTAAACATAGATTTAAACTCCCCTCCCGCACGCGCACCCCCACTTTAGTGAGGCTCAATTTGCAACGGGCCGTGCAGCAGAAATCGTAATATTTTACGTATAAATGTTTAATTTTAATAATTTATTCAAAAACCAAATATTACCTATAGTGTGTCGCGGAGTTTTTTTGTAAATATTTATAAGATCTACAATTAATTAGAACATTTTATGGTTCTATCTTTTATAGTTTAGGCAGCGTACGCAAAATAAAGTAACTTTTCTGGTTGATTTTGTGTTCAAAAAACCCAGATATCTTACGAAACCCTATATATTACCAAAATAAAATTTAGCCTATGTTACTCGTGGATTAATGTATCTTTCGAATGGTGAAAGAATTTTTGAAAATGGCCCAGTAGTTTTTGAGCCTATTCATTATAACCAAACAAACAAACAAATAAAGTTTTCCTCTTTATAATATTAGTGTAGATAAAAGTCAAGCATGCAGAACCGGTTGTATAATATATTAAAAACGAAAAGGCTCCCTCATCTCATATTATATTCGATTACTCAGATAAATAAGCAGGTAATTTATAAATATAAATAAACGACAAATATTTCACAAAATGCAATTTTTTACATTGTGCGTGACAGCGGCATGACAATTCTCCGTGACGCGGGACGATTCTGACTTTGACAGCTATTGGCTGGCTGAAAAATGGGTCACTGCGTTTATAGACAGAATGTTATTAGCAATATTTGTGGAAAAATACAAATGTGGTTGTCGACAGGCAGTTATGTCTAGCTCACGGTACAAAGATAAATATATATTTAAAGTAGATTTGAATTTTTTCTACGCCTTAAATATTAGCCTACAACCTTCGAAAAGTTTCGTTAACGCTAAGTAGGCACCGACAGGTGAAGCCTAGCACCGAGAGCCTGCGACTCACCCAGCGGGTAGCGAAGTGAAACGTACCATTAATGTGTAAACTGTAGAAGAAAGATAACGCACACCTGTGTTCTCAAAATATTAGACAGAGGTTAAGTCAAAGTCAAAGTATTTGTACTGATGTTCAGCCATGCCCGGCGTGACTGGAAGCCGACCTCTACATAGTTGAGAAAGTCAGGCAGAAGATGATGATGAGCAGGTTTTAGAGATATTTTTTTTATTTTTTTTTTTATTTTAACGGTCTCCAAAGCCCGGAGCAAAGTTGAAGAGTAGCTAGCCTATTTAATGACTAAATATGAACTATTTATCTTGCAGGGATTATGTTGTCATATTTTAAAATGTTATATCAAACAAAAACTTGACGAAAATCCGGCACACAATGAGCAATGAGTAATCATTTCATCGTCCACTTTAACACTCGTAAAGACAACTTATCAGACATTGGATACAAAGTATTTATACATGATCAGAAAGAATAAATCTCGATAATTATTTTAATATGTAGGTAACACTAATGAAAATAATTTATTACTCTTATTTTAATCGCCGAACTCACTTCCACTGTACAAAACTGTACTCACCGTTCATAAACAAACTTTTTTTCCGATGTTATGTGTCAGGTGGGGCACTGTTTTATACATCAGAGAATTTTTGTTTAATACAGAATCGTCTAGTGAAAAGTTCATGAAGCTCTTTGATACATATCTTATGTAAAAACTCGTTTAAAGTGTACATGTCGGCGAGGCCACCAGGTTGCCTGCAATCAAAATCAAATTCAAAAGTCATTTATTCAAATTAGGATGAGAATCAGCACTTTTTGAACGTCAATATTACATAAGACAGTCCCCCAAAACGCCCACCCATCGACACTTCCTAGTGCTTTCGCTGGGAAGAAGAAGTGGCGGAAGAAACTCCTCAGCAGCACAACTGTCTGTTCATTTAAAAAACACATGACTTTATACAATACTATGTATAGTGATGAACACATGAAAATATAACAACAATGAAATTATTGAAAATATGCCAGCTACTACGCCAGAATACCAGCAAAGCAAAACAATATATATATATTTAAATGAAAATGTAAATAACTAAAAACTTATTACTTCAATAAAAGCCCCAGGCATAAAGGGCGCGACAGCTTACATATTTATGTATTGAAAACAAAAAGTCAATTATATGAACTCATATAACGTGTCAGTAAGCTAATTCCGGAGAAAGAACACAAACATTGTCCTGAGTTAATCAGAGCGACCAGCTATTCTTATCATTTAAATAATCACTTACAGAACCTGAACGCTTAACGCCAAAAATTTTCAGGCAACTTTGTTGGCCCGGACGCTTGAGTGGCTAATTAGGATGTATTTTTGAGAGTGTGCGAGGGAATCGCATGATTTAATTCCCCCATCTCCGTTTCATCATCGGACGACACGTCGTACGGCGAGTTTTCACCCCTACGTTGTTGACACCACAACGACTCGAACGAAAAGCCATCGAAGGCTGCTTTAATATCCGGCAAATAATCGAATGTCTATTTAAAAGTTTCATATCTGTGCTCCATATGATATCCGTAGCGCGGTCCAGTAAGTACCGTGAGCGTTCGAGTCAAGTATGCCGGACACGATAACGCACTCCTCATAGCAATCGCATTAGTATTGGTACTAATATCTCAGGGGTATATACATATATACTAAAATGATTTAGCTATTGTCATTATATAATCACCTTTGTTTTCTTACTGTTAAGCCAATTAGTATCATTTCGAGGAGTTGTACAAGGAAATGCTGCACCCACTAGCATTTTAGTAGATTTTATAATACCAAAATATACCAGGAAAAGATAATTTTGTGGTATTTATTGCCATTTATTTGATGATCTAACGAATTTTATTGGTTTAGGAGTACAGTCATTAAACATGGTTTTCTTCAAGATAATGTACTCGATAGCAGATAGTCGACACTCAGCTCATCAATCTGTGACGAGTTAAGTGTAAGAAAAGTATCCTCGTAGTTGTACATATAATTTGTTCCAATAATGTTATAACAAAATTCTTTGTCGTACAAGTTGGTAACAATGTCGAAGTTCTAAAGTATTCATGTACTTATTGTAACTTGGGGAATAAATCAAAGCGGCGATTATTTTGGCGCCAAAGTTTAATTAAATAAACATTTTGTAAACGATTTTGTCAAGCATAGATGTCTGAGATTGAATAATCATAATTTAATTACTTCATGCTAATATAATTTAGATGCTTGCAAAACTTTTTCAGGTCGGAAATACGAACTCGCAGAATGCGATCAAAGAAATACAAATAGACCTAATAACCAAAACTGGGCTGGTGCTGCAAAGTATCACCTGGCCACTTTGGATTCAGTGGAAAGGCATGCGAAGAGGCTAATAGGCGAACCTGATTTAAATCAAAACGGTCTCCAAAACCTAGAACATAGGCGTAGAGTAGCCAGCCTTTCGGCGTTCTACAGGATGCATTTTGGGGAGTGTGCGAGGGAATTGCATGATTTAATTCCCTCATCGTCGTTTCACCATCGGAAGACCCGTCGTACGGCGAGTTCCAACCTTACGTTGCTAACACCACTACGATCCGGATGAACCGTTTCGCCTCCCCTTTTATACCGAGTACATCGAGGGACTGGAACAATTTGCCAGCGGCGGTGTTACCGTCGGACTACAATTTGAGTGTGTTCAAGGCTGGAGTGAATAGGCTCTTAATAAACTAGCGCCCTTTACCATCAACGCTTGCGTCACTACTTACCATCAGGTGGGATTGCGGTCAAGCGCTAGTTTATAATTATTAAAATAAAAACAAACGTGTTTTCCCGCCATTGTTATTTTTGTAATAAAAATGCACGTTTCTTATTTATAAGCCTATTGCCCGATTCCGTTTACCTTGTCAGTCGCAAGCTCTAATTAAATATCGGAATATTCGTCCTAGCGAATTTTGAAGTAGGTAACGTCTATCTCGTGTCAACTTGCGGTCGGGTAGATCAAATTACTCTTTTTTCTATAATATCTCTTTGTGGCGACTCTGGCTCGGAATTTAATAAAATGTATAAAGTTTTCTTCCTTTTTTCCTTTAACGTTATTTTCTATCGACTCTTTACAGTTCTGACTAGGCAGAAGTGACCCCGGGGACTACTTGAACATATCAAGTAATAGATAAGATTAGGCTGGATGAAGCAATTTTCTTTTAAAATCACATGTCACTTAGTTAAGATAAACGAGATTAAAGCGGATTTCCAAAACATTTCTATCATTTGAAAACGTATTTTTTCAATAGAAGGTATGTTAATCTTTGTAAAGTTTCGTCAATAGTAATGGAAGGTCGAGAGATAATCTGCGTAGATCGGATCGGTCTCGAGATGCTGCGAAGGATAAATACAGTATGTTACGAAAACCCTGTCCGACCCATAAGGATAATAGAGGTTAGGTAAACACATGACCAAATATAATATAAAATTTTACGTATTCATCATAGTACCAATACAAATGAATTTTGAAATAATCTTTTTTTCCAACGAATTAATTCCAATTTCCCCGAAATTTGGTAATTTTTAAAAAGTGACAACACCGGTATTATTATGAGCGAATAGCGATGCGGCCACGTGCCGCGTGTCCTGCCGCCCGCCCCCCGCGGTCTGCAGGCGAAGGGTGGTCAACGCACATTTAATAAGTTACCTCCTTTTGCGAAATAATATTTATTTTTTTTAGGGGGATTTTTTTTTTAAGTAAAGCCCGGTTTTGTATGCATTAGTAGAATCAGTTATCGATACCTAACAACACCTTCACGGGTCGGACAGGGTTTTCGTAACATACTGTATAATGAGTTGAATTTGACATTCAATTAATACTCAAGTTTTCGCATTTATTATTAAGGCAAACCGTGTAATCTTGAAGAAAACATATAATTTCACATGAATATTACATCAAACAGGGTTGATTTAATGAACTGAATTTTATTTTTCTGAAAGCTTACAATCTTAATGACTTCGAAAGAATGAAAAAACGTTCTATTTGCCATTGAAAAAGGTAGAGATAATAGTCTTATTTTTATTTGATATTGTCAAAAAAAAAGTAGATATTCTTCGTTTAAAACAAATAACTACATTTTAGATTTACAGTTACTCTAAATCAAAATTTTATTAACATATAATTATTATATTATATTGTGTTATTTTCATAGTTGCTAAGCCAACACCCCTGCGCTATATTCTAATATTTACTGAATACTCTGTACTACGAGTCCACACACTGACTCTGTGTTGTCCAACAGCTGAATTGCCTCCACATTTACATGTCGGGGAAGTCTGTGTTCGCTACCCTCAACAAATTTTTGAAAGATTGTGATGAGTTCTGTTTAAGGTTACATTGGAGGTCGTAATTTCTAATATACCATGAAGCATTTACAGTATCGTCCAAATTGGCATAAGAATATGCTTGTATGATATAATTTTAACTACTATGCATTGATAGGTGAGATTTTCGTAGTAGTTCCTAACTCCCATCTATTATGATTAAGGGTGGAAACACTTTTTTGAGTAATGTCTGTTCTTTCACACATTTTCATTGTTATTGGGTACTTGACTGCTTGTTCCAAGTTGTTGTGGTAAAGAAAGGAAGATGTTAAGTGTTATATACGGAGAGTAACGGTGAGTAAGGACGGTGACATGCGTCAATCAAACAAGCTAGTCTGTTGCACACTGTTTAATATAATAAGAACTACCGGCTAGCGGGCAGGGGCGGGGCGCAGCCCGCTTACCTACTTAACATACATAACATCCCTCCCCCTTAAGCTAGGCTATACTCTTATCCTAATTGTCTAAGTTTACTCTTAATCCTACTCTTAATCTATGGCTGTACCGTTTGTTCATCATCATCTCCGTCGTCACCACTGACGGTTTGAGTCGGAGTTGAGAAGATAGGACTGATTTCCCTCCGCCTGTTTGTTACGCGTGGTGGTGTCGCCGGAGTTCCCTGTTCTGGATCGGTTACCGACTCTCCTCTCTCTCCTGGCTGCATGACGGTCTCAGGGTGATTGCCGATGTGCGACGCTAAGTCGGGTACCACGTCTGGGTCCCAGTCCTGGTCGACCTCTGTTGGTGATGATTGTCTTGGTCTTATTTGGTCAATGTGCCTCGTGACCTCGCATCTTAATTGTGGCACATATACATTATACATTGTTTTGCCAATCTTTTTTTTTATTATTCCTTTTATCCAACTGTTTTTTTTTATTATTTGTGTTATTTGTTATCCAAATGTTTTCGTTTTCCTTGAAGTCTTTTCTGTGTCTTCCATGGTAGTACTTAGCCTGTAAGGACTGATTGCGTGCGACGGTCTGAGTTAGGTCCGTGGGCGACGGTGACAACGTGGCCGGATTCAAAAGATCAAGGCGCGCGCGCAATGTACGACCGAACACTATCTCCGCGGGTGTTTTGTCAGTGGTGCTATTTTTAGAGTTCCTGTAATCGAATAAAAATTTTGCAATTTTCCCTTGAATATTTTTTTTATTACAACCCTCCAAAATTATAGCCTTTAGCCCCTTTTTAACGATTTTTACGAAACTTTCGGCTTGTCCATTACTAGCCGGATGATATACAGGAGATAAGACATGCTTGATACCGTTCAGCTTACAAAAATCTCTAAATTCCAACGAAGTAAAAGATGTACCGTTGTCACTCACCAAAGTGTGTGGAATCCCAAACCGCGACATGAAATCATTAAGTTTACTTATAACTGCCCTTGAATTATAAGTTGTGGTCATTTCATAACATTCCACCCATTTGCTATACGCGTCTACAACAACTAAAAACATATAATCGTGGAACGGGCCCAAGAAATCTATATGAATTCGATAAAAAGGATGCGGCGGTAGTGGCCAAGGCGCGAGAGGAGCGTGCGGGGGTGCGGGGCGCAGCGCACAGCACACGTCGCAAGCCCCCGCCAACCTTTCAAGCGCTGCGTCCACGCCAGGGAACCACAGCCGCTTGCGAGCCTCCGCCTTCATCTTAACTATCCCGAAATGAGAACTATGTAACTCCCTACACACCTTTCCTTGCAAAATTGAGGGAATTACGACTTTATGTCCACGCATTAAGATGTCCCTTTCGTATGATAACTGTGTACGACAATTAAAAAATGGTTTTAAGCTTGCGTCATTGACTTTCCTAGGCCAGCCATTTAAAATGTATTGCTTAATTATGGTCAGCTGAGTGTCGCGAGCTGTCTCGCGACGCAAATCATTTAGTGTCACAGGTAGATCGCCTTCCACTACAAAGTTGACGTAGGTCGCGCGGTCCTCGCAGTCCGCGAGTTCGTCCGTCGCCTCTCCTCTCTCTCTCGCTGTCCCGTTCACTTCCACGCTACCCTCATCCGCCCGAGATAAATAGTCCGCGTTGTTAAGCTTGCTGCTTATGTACTCAATGGTATAGTTATATGCTCCTAGAAATATCGCATATCTCTGTAGGCGGTTGGCGGATACTTCAGGTATACCTTTGTGGGGCCCGAATATAGCTAGCAAGGGTTTATGGTCTGTTCTTAGTACGAATGGCTCGGACCTACCATATAGGTACTGATGATAACGCCTCACCCCAAATACAATCGCTGTTGCTTCCTTTTGTATTTGTGCGTAATTTTTTTCCGCTACGGACAGCGTGCGGGAAGCGTACGATATTGGCCTTTCTAATCCCTTAGTACCTATTTGTGATAATACTGCTCCCAACCCCGTTGGTGACGCGTCCACTGTTAATATTAACTTAGCATTGGGGTCGAAATGAGCTAATGTCTTATCGGATGCTAGTATTTTCTTTATTTGGTTAAACGCGTCATGATGCTTACGGGTCCATTCCCACTTTGTATTTTTATTTAATAAATTATATAATGGAGTAAGCACTGATGACGCGTCAGGCACGAAGTTCCGATAATAATTTGTTAGACCTAGAAACGACTGTAACTGTAACACGTTTTCTGGTTTAGGAGCTTGTAAAATAGCTTTGACTTTCTCTGGCGACTTCCTAACTCCGTGTTTATCTATGATGTGGCCTAGGTAAGAAATTTCGTCTTTATAAAATTCACATTTCTTTAGCTGTACCGTTAATTCAGCATCGTTTAAACGTTGCAAAACCATTATGAGCCTCTGTCTATGCTGATCTTTACTTGCACCCGTTATTAAGATATCATCTAATAAAAATATGACTCCGTCAATACCCGATAGTAAGCATTCCATTGCCCGCTGAAAAATGGCGGGTGCACTGGTTAACCCAAATACTAATCGAGTAAATTTAAAAAGGCCGCGATGCGTATTAATGCAGGTAAGCATTTGTGATTCTTCATTTAAAATGAATTGGTTATATGCCATTGACAAATCGATTTTACTGAAATGTACGCCTCCGTGTAACTTGGCCAATAAATCGTTTACCGTCGGCAATGGATACTGGTCGACAATTAATTGTTTATTGATTGTTACTGAGTAATCCGCACATAACCTGATGCTACCGTCTTTTTTCAAAACTGGCACGACTGGTGACGCGTATTCTGAATGTTCCACGGGTTTTAGAATGCCTAGTGACAATAATCGGTCGAGCTCCTTGTCTATTCGTTCTTTTAGCGCATATGGTACCGGTCTTGCTTTACAGTAAATTGGTTTTGCGTCTGATTTTAAATGTAAACCTATTTTATGTTTGTTAAACGAACCTAGCTTGCCTGAGAAAACCTTAGGGAACATGTTAAGGAGTTGCTTGTCTATATTCGCATGGTTGGTCACGGTGTGTACATGTACCGGCGCCAGCTCCAGGTTAAACTCACGAATAAAGTCGCGACCCAGCAGCGGCGGGCCGCCTGCGCGCACTACGTATACCTTAATATTATGCGTTCGACCCAGATATGATACCGGCAAGTAAACAATTCCGATCGTTTCTATGTTTTCACCTGTATACCCGAATAACTTTTTGTTGGTGACTGACAACGGCAATCCCTTAAAATTCGAGTTATAGGTTTCCTCTGAGATGACGCTCACTGCTGACCCGCTATCTATCTCGAACTCTAAAGTTAGACCACTGATTGATACACGCTCTGTCATCGGTTTCCCTTTCACGCACCTAATGTTATAAAAACACTCACTGTCGTCGCCTCCGTCGTCCACGGAACCTATCTGTACCACTTTTACTTTACCCTCACACATTTTTCGCAAATGACCCTTATTACCACACTTTTTGCACTTATAGTTTTTATAACGACACTGGTTTGCTTTGTGATTAGTGAACCCACATACACTGCACCTTTCCCTTTTGGTTACGTTGAAGACGCCATCGAGTCCCGCTGCGCCGTTGCCACTAGTGCCCGACGCCGGCGCTGCCAGCGACGATGCATCGCGCGCACAGCGCATGTTTTCCGCCAAATCGATGGCCTTTGCGAGGGTCAGTTCCCGCTGATCCTGCATGAAAAGTTTGTCTCGCTCACGTCCTGCCGCCATGCCCATGATGAATTTGTCTAGCAGGGCCTCCTCCAAATTCTTGAATGCACAGTGCGTCGCTAATCCTCTTAACCTGGCCGCCCATTGAGTATGCATTTCTCCTGGTCGTTGTGTTGCTGCATAGAAGATGGACTTCTCTGCAAACCCGAACCTTTTTGGTGTGAAGTGCTCGTCGAGAAGTTTTACTATCACCTCGTAGCCTATTTCTTCCACCTTGTTGGGTAACGCCAGATCAGTAGCTAGCTTGAATGTCGATTCGCATAATGACGTCAACAATATCGCTCTTCGCTTGATCGTTGCTTTGTCCGTTGAATCAGTTATGTCGTTAGCGATAAACCATTGATTTAATCGCAACTTGTAACTATTCCACTCTTGCGACTGGTGGTCGAATGTGGAAAGAACTCCATAAGTTGCTCCCGAAGACATTTTGATAATATGGGTTCGCTCGTCGCCACGTGTTATATACGGAGAGTAACGGTGAGTAAGGACGGTGACATGCGTCAATCAAACAAGCTAGTCTGTTGCACACTGTTTAATATAATAAGAACTACCGGCTAGCGGGCAGGGGCGGGGCGCAGCCCGCTTACCTACTTAATGTACTTAATGTATGTTAAGTAGGTAAGCGGGCTGCGCCCCGCCCCTGCCCGCTAGCCGGTAGTTCTTATTATATTAAACAGTGTGCAACAGACTAGCTTGTTTGATTGACGCATGTCACCGTCCTTACTCACCGTTACTCTCCGTATATAACACGTGGCGACGAGCGAACCCATATTATCAAAATGTCTTCGGGAGCAACTTATGGAGTTCTTTCCACATTCGACCACCAGTCGCAAGAGTGGAATAGTTACAAGTTGCGATTAAATCAATGGTTCATCGCTAACGACATAACTGATTCAACGGACAAAGCAACGATCAAGCGAAGAGCGATATTGTTGACGTCATTATGCGAATCGACATTCAAGCTAGCTACTGATCTGGCGTTACCCAACAAGGTGGAAGAAATAGGCTACGAGGTGATAGTAAAACTTCTCGACGAGCACTTCACACCAAAAAGGTTCGGGTTTGCAGAGAAGTCCATCTTCTATGCAGCAACACAACGACCAGGAGAAATGCATACTCAATGGGCGGCCAGGTTAAGAGGATTAGCGACGCACTGTGCATTCAAGAATTTGGAGGAGGCCCTGCTGGACAAATTCATCATGGGCATGGCGGCAGGACGAGAGCGAGACAAACTTTTCATGCAGGATCAGCGGGAACTGACCCTCGCAAAGGCCATCGATTTGGCGGAAAACATGCGCTGTGCGCGCGATGCATCGTCGCTGGCAGCGCCGGCGTCGGGCACTAGTGGCAACGGCGCAGCGGGACTCGATGGCGTCTTCAACGTAACCAAAAGGGAAAGGTGCAGTGTATGTGGGTTCACTAATCACAAAGCAAACCAGTGTCGTTATAAAAACTATAAGTGCAAAAAGTGTGGTAATAAGGGTCATTTGCGAAAAATGTGTGAGGGTAAAGTAAAAGTGGAACAGGTAGGTTCCGTGGACGACGGAGGCGACGACAGTGAGTGTTTTTATAACATTAGGTGCGTGAAAGGGAAACCGATGACAGAGCGTGTATCAATCAGTGGTCTAACTTTAGAGTTCGAGATAGATAGCGGGTCAGCAGTGAGCGTCATCTCAGAGGAAACCTATAACTCGAATTTTAAGGGATTGCCGTTGTCAGTCACCAACAAAAAGTTATTCGGGTATACAGGTGAAAACATAGAAACGATCGGAATTGTTTACTTGCCGGTATCATATCTGGGTCGAACGCATAATATTAAGGTATACGTAGTGCGCGCAGGCGGCCCGCCGCTGCTGGGTTGCGACTTTATTCGTGAGTTTAACCTGGAGCTGGCGCCGGTACATGTACACACCGTGACCAACCATGCGAATATAGACAAGCAACTCCTTAACATGTTCCCTAAGGTTTTCTCAGGCAAGCTAGGTTCGTTTAACAAACATAAAATAGGTTTACATTTAAAATCAGACGCAAAACCAATTTACTGTAAAGCAAGACCGGTACCATATGCGCTAAAAGAACGAATAGACAAGGAGCTCGACCGATTATTGTCACTAGGCATTCTAAAACCCGTGGAACATTCAGAATACGCGTCACCAGTCGTGCCAGTTTTGAAAAAAGACGGTAGCATCAGGTTATGTGCGGATTACTCAGTAACAATCAATAAACAATTAATTGTCGACCAGTATCCATTGCCGACGGTAAACGATTTATTGGCCAAGTTACACGGAGGCGTACATTTCAGTAAAATCGATTTGTCAATGGCATATAACCAATTCATTTTAAATGAAGAATCACAAATGCTTACCTGCATTAATACGCATCGCGGCCTTTTTAAATTTACTCGATTAGTATTTGGGTTAACCAGTGCACCCGCCATTTTTCAGCGGGCAATGGAATGCTTACTATCGGGTATTGACGGAGTCATATTTTTATTAGATGATATCTTAATAACGGGTGCAAGTAAAGATCAGCATAGACAGAGGCTCATAATGGTTTTGCAACGTTTAAACGATGCTGAATTAACGGTACAGCTAAAGAAATGTGAATTTTATAAAGACGAAATTTCTTACCTAGGCCACATCATAGATAAACACGGAGTTAGGAAGTCGCCAGAGAAAGTCAAAGCTATTTTACAAGCTCCTAAACCAGAAAACGTGTTACAGTTACAGTCGTTTCTAGGTCTAACAAATTATTATCGGAACTTCGTGCCTGACGCGTCATCAGTGCTTACTCCATTATATAATTTATTAAATAAAAATACAAAGTGGGAATGGACCCGTAAGCATCATGACGCGTTTAACCAAATAAAGAAAATACTAGCATCCGATAAGACATTAGCTCATTTCGACCCCAATGCTAAGTTAATATTAACAGTGGACGCGTCACCAACGGGGTTGGGAGCAGTATTATCACAAATAGGTACTAAGGGATTAGAAAGGCCAATATCGTATGCTTCCCGCACGCTGTCCGTAGCGGAAAAAAATTACGCACAAATACAAAAGGAAGCAACAGCGATTGTATTTGGGGTGAGGCGTTATCATCAGTACCTATATGGTAGGTCCGAGCCATTCGTACTAAGAACAGACCATAAACCCTTGCTAGCTATATTCGGGCCCCACAAAGGTATACCTGAAGTATCCGCCAACCGCCTACAGAGATATGCGATATTTCTAGGAGCATATAACTATACCATTGAGTACATAAGCAGCAAGCTTAACAACGCGGACTATTTATCTCGGGCGGATGAGGGTAGCGTGGAAGTGAACGGGACAGCGAGAGAGAGAGGAGAGGCGACGGACGAACTCGCGGACTGCGAGGACCGCGCGACCTACGTCAACTTTGTAGTGGAAGGCGATCTACCTGTGACACTAAATGATTTGCGTCGCGAGACGGCTCGCGACATTCAGCTGACCATAATTAAGCAATACATTTTAAATGGCTGGCCTAGGAAAGTCAATGACGCAAGCTTAAAACCATTTTTTAATTGTCGTACACAGTTATCATACGAAAGGGACATCTTAATGCGTGGACATAAAGTCGTAATTCCCTCAATTTTGCAAGGAAAGGTGTGTAGGGAGTTACATAGTTCTCATTTCGGGATAGTTAAGATGAAGGCGGAGGCTCGCAAGCCGCTGTGGTTCCCTGGCGTGGACGCAGCGCTTGAAAGGTTGGCGGGGGCTTGCGACGTGTGCTGTGCGCTGCGCCCCGCACCCCCGCACGCTCCTCTCGCGCCTTGGCCACTACCGCCGCATCCTTTTTATCGAATTCATATAGATTTCTTGGGCCCGTTCCACGATTATATGTGTTTAGTTGTTGTAGACGCGTATAGCAAATGGGTGGAATGTTATGAAATGACCACAACTTATAATTCAAGGGCAGTTATAAGTAAACTTAATGATTTCATGTCGCGGTTTGGGATTCCACACACGTTGGTGAGTGACAACGGTACATCTTTTACTTCGTTGGAATTTAGAGATTTTTGTAAGCTGAACGGTATCAAGCATGTCTTATCTCCTGTATATCATCCGGCTAGTAATGGACAAGCCGAAAGTTTCGTAAAAATCGTTAAAAAGGGGCTAAAGGCTATAATTTTGGAGGGTTGTAATAAAAAAAATATTCAAGGGAAAATTGCAAAATTTTTATTCGATTACAGGAACTCTAAAAATAGCACCACTGACAAAACACCCGCGGAGATAGTGTTCGGTCGTACATTGCGCGCGCGCCTTGATCTTTTGAATCCGGCCACGTTGTCACCGTCGCCCACGGACCTAACTCAGACCGTCGCACGCAATCAGTCCTTACAGGCTAAGTACTACCATGGAAGACACAGAAAAGACTTCAAGGAAAACGAAAACATTTGGATAACAAATAACACAAATAATAAAAAAAAACAGTTGGATAAAAGGAATAATAAAAAAAAAGATTGGCAAAACAATGTATAATGTATATGTGCCACAATTAAGATGCGAGGTCACGAGGCACATTGACCAAATAAGACCAAGACAATCATCACCAACAGAGGTCGACCAGGACTGGGACCCAGACGTGGTACCCGACTTAGCGTCGCACATCGGCAATCACCCTGAGACCGTCATGCAGCCAGGAGAGAGAGGAGAGTCGGTAACCGATACAGAACAGGGAACTCCGGCGACACCACCACCCGTTACGGTAACAAACAGGCGGAGGGAAATCAGTCCTATCTTCTCAACTCCGACTCAAACCGTCAGTGGTGACGACGGAGATGATGATGAACAAACGGTACAGCCATAGATTAAGAGTAGGATTAAGAGTAAACTTAGACAATTAGGATAAGAGTATAGCCTAGCTTAAGGGGGAGGGATGTTATGTATGTTAAGTAGGTAAGCGGGCTGCGCCCCGCCCCTGCCCGCTAGCCGGTAGTTCTTATTATATTAAACAGTGTGCAACAGACTAGCTTGTTTGATTGACGCATGTCACCGTCCTTACTCACCGTTACTCTCCGTATATAATAAATACAAAAAAAAAAAAAAAAATACAAAAAAGCAAGATTTTAGCACTAAATATATATTATAATTCTGTCACTGTCGAACTAAGAACATTTGATGTCATGAATTAATGTAACTTTTTTTTGCTTTTGCTTCATGTTTTTTTTCTTTGTATTGTTTTATTTGTAAATTAGTAAAACATACTTTATGTAATAATGTATTTAGAATATAAAGTACCTAGTACACCACTGACTTTCCCTTATTGATCCCACCAAAGGTTATCTTTAAAAGATTCCATCTATTAGCAATAAGAAAGCCTATCGTGTTACCTTTTGTAAAATGTACATATTAATGTTCAGTAATATATATGGTGTACTCATACGTGATAAAGAGTATTCCATTCTACACATCACGACTGTATTTCGTGATTGGTAGGGCAGAGGTGTATCAGTACTCACTTAGTCATTAAGTTGAAGTTCCATGTATTATTGAACAAGCCTATTGGTAATAATATCATAAATAACTACTCACGAATAAACATTTTTACTTCATATAAATAGTAGATTATTTGAATTGGGTAAAGGAGGTCTCCAAGAAGGTTCACAGCCTTGAAACCTTTTTAGTTGGGGTTGAGGAGGGTAATAACGCTATCAAATCCTTTGCAGGCTCATTTACATATACATGGTGTATTTGGTCCCTAGTCACCTTGAACGAAACGATAGTCTACGTATTTGAGATGAAGATTAAATTTGCAGGGATTAGTACCTACATATATATATATGTAATCATAATCAAAATGAACTCTTTATAAGTCTTAAACGCCTAATGTCTATTCATGGTTTATCCCAGAGACTTACCAAGGGGGTAAGAGTCTCTGGGATAAACCATGAATTACAATATAATTACACTTATACAAAATAATTAACTATAATATTACAAAACGAAATCTAACTGTAGTTCCAGACTCCAGTTACCTTTGAGTCAGTATTTGTATTTCGAACTTTATTGAGATTCAGTCAAAGTTAAGGTTAATACCGAACTAAGGTGTTATTTTTATATAAAGAACTGCATTTCTATAATGGTAAGGTGCATAAGTCAGTATCTATTTAGGTGGTTTAAACGTTGTCTAAATTTAATCTATGTTTTTAAATAAGGAGGTTAGTGCTAGAAACTTGAAACTTATCATTGGTATATATTATTTATCAAATATTATTCTTCAATTAAAAGTTGATTTATTTGTCAAGTATTATTCGGGCCACTGTTATTTTTTATTTAGTGGCTGCTTACTAACATATTCGTAAGTGTTTGACTAACAATCCTGCTCTGATTCTTAGTTACTTTAATAAAGAAAAATCTATTTATCAATAAAATCTTGAAAGAAACTTATTTGGGAAAATTTCCAGAGAGTACAGAGTACAGTGGGAGTACAGAGGACAGGTTTAAGCAGTTGTGTTGCGATGTGTGTCGTGTGTGATGCGCCAAATGTTGTCGTGTCAGAAGTTTTATCGTGGAGGATTTCCAGATCAATCTCCCTCTGGCGCAGCATCGTTGGTCATGTTGTAGGGTGAAACATTATATCACCTCGCTCAACTGCCGTTTTTTGTCTTGTTCACTGAGTTTATTTGAGTGAATAGGTAGACTCTTAATAAATTAACGCGTTTTACTATCAATTATTAGATCCCTGCTTACCATCAGGCTAGATTTGCAGTCAAGCACTAGTTTATAATTTTAAAAAAAGTCCTCCGTGTACGTGGTACGACAAGCACTTTTTGATTTTAAGTTATAATAAACCACAATATATTATATCTAACAAATTAAAAATATATAACAATGAAAAAATTATCTAATATAATAATGAGCTAAAAATTAGTCACTTTTCATAGAAAGACGTTTATTTTTTAGATAAAACAAAAATAAGTACATTTAAATAATAGTCTTGTATTTAGACTCTTTCATATCGTCTTTTAAGTACCTCAGAACCAATCCAATTATTGTTGCTACACTTAAAAACTTAATTTTAAAAAGAACAATGGAACAATTCCTTAAAATTAAAATTGGACGGTGTTAAGATTGTAAGAGGACGTCCAATTTAATTGGAGCCCAGCATATAAATGAAGCAGACTCTTCAAGCCCCGTTCGACGAAGTAACGGTGGGGGAGAGCGGGGTCAGATTGAGATGGTAGATTCGTGTAAATTGCAACAGAAGTAATCTGGAAGAGGGTAGTCGGCGAAATGCAATTAGGAAGCATCTAGTGACGCCTTCGCAGCGCAAAGATATCCTATACTTTGGGACAGATGTCATGGGAACAGTTTTTATTTGCTGTTAGAGAGTTTTCCAGACCTATATACCACTGTTTATCAGATCAATAACCAATGACATGATGTTTACTTTGTGAACTCCATTTTTTTATGTGAGAACTATATGTAGGTCGATACTATTTTCCTTTTTTTATTTTCTTTCTTATTTAGATTTAATCTTTTCCTATTTAGTTTGAGTAATTTATGGCTTACCCTAATTTCATTGATTTGCTCGTTGAGAAATCGTTGAGCTCTTCAAGTGCTGAGTTGAGCTGCACGATTTTTGACAAATGCTTGCATTAACTGGACAGGTACATTCATTCTGTGTGATTCTTTCCTCAAAAGACCATTTCAGATACCAATATAATTATGATTCTCAAGATTCTGCCCGTATTTTTATATACAGCTGACATTTGCTTATTTCGTAAAGTATTCTTTTATTTATTCTGAATGTGAAGACTAGTTGTAGTAGGTGGGTAATTTTATTACTCTGACCACGACCTGAACTGAAAAGATCAAAGAAAATTATATTCTGTTAGATTTTGTCGTTTATGGTATTTGGTCCTTTAATTGTTGTATTATTTATTGTCCTTATGTATTGTTTATCGAATTGTTGAGCTTCATATATTTTAAGTTGAGCTGCACGATTTTTGATAAATGCATGCACTGAATGGTTATCCATCTCTCAACCTGGCTGGTTCATTCTTCAAAAGACCATCTCAGATATTGATTCTACGTGGTTTTTATATGATCAAACCAAAATGATGCCTAGATTTTAAAATAGACTGTGTGACCTCTGAGTTTGTTTCGGCCTTTATTCTCAGAGCATCTAGTTTTAAAAAAATACTTATAAAAGTGTTTGTACAAACCTATTTACAGGAAATAAATCATTTATCATTTAATGAAACGATGAGTGGGCGGTGAAAGATAACATGGCCGGAAAAGCGGTGATTATCGAGCTGATGACTAGTATCGAAGTATGGAAGAAAAAAGTAGTTCGCGTACTTCAAATAAATTGAGATAACGGCTAAGAAAATGTTGATGATGATGAAAAAGGCTAAAAAAATATGTAAAAGCAAAGATAGAACAAATTTTTACACAAATACAATGCCTCCTGCTATATAATCTTTATTTATGTTCCAAATTTTATTATGAAAAATATATTATGGTATGAAAGTTTACAGTCCGGTGGTTTCAGAATCAGTTCATATTTATTGTACCACAAAATAAAATCAAGTAATTACAGCAGTGGTAACAGTGATTTACAAGTTGTTGGTGGTCGGGTTGAACCCAAAGAGACATTTTACAGTTTGTGAATTATTTCATCACCACACTCTCAAAACGGTGAAAGAAAAATGGTGTGAAAACCATATTATTTCTATAATTATGTTTACTAGAACCGAAAATTTGGTGAATAACTACCAATCCCTCTAACAAAGAAGTGGACTGTCTTTCAACAGACCTTAGTTCTTCGTAATTCAACGAAATTATGTATGTTACAAAATAATAACAATTAACGAAGGATGGCTTAGTTTTAATGTCCTCAATTGTATCTTAAGGGGTAGTTTGAGCAGTAGCTTTCCACTGCAGTACTGTTCAAGCAGTTAGCTTTGCTTAATCCTTAAGTGAGCTGTCAAGTGAAGTGAAGCACTTGCACCTAGGTGTTACAATGTTGTTCCACATTTGGATGACAACTTTGCCTCTGAAACCAAACGATTTAACTGTTATAACTACTAAATTGATTAATTCAATTGTTTTAGAGACCATGTTAATTAGAACTGAAAGAGTAAATTCCAAATTGTCCATTTTGAGTCAAAAGTTTTTGTATATAGCTTTTCAAAGTTGTAAAGTGGCCACTTTGGTTCGACTTTTAATTAAGCACAAACATAGTACTTACATCAGATTTTAACAAATTACGTCACCGATTGTCATATTTTATGGCTCAATTATTAGAATTAATTAAAAATAATGACACCAATAAGTAGATGAATAATCAATCAATCGCTGACTTGATTTATGTATGTAAAATTATGTAATAGTAACTAATGGTAGTGTTCCTCGATATTCTTCGAGGAACACTACCGTCGACATGAAGAGAAAAATAATTAAATATTGCATTTTTAAATACCTTTTTTAACTTAAATCTTGGTGATAGCAGCAACTTTTCTTTTCTAGTTTATTTTTTCCGCACATTTGCAAGCCTAATTAACCAGCAACTACAACACAATGCGGCTAATCCCATTACTACCCTCGCTACAAAACTATCATCTACACGTAATGATATTCAAAAGTAGTCTCCGTAAAATTACTCTCAGCAAAATCAATAGGTAAAGCTTTAAAATGCAAAATGGTCCAATAAGGCCTTTAATAAAATCGCTGTTACATTAGCAATTACTAGCGACCGCCGGTGGCGCCCCCAGCCGAGCTGAATAAATTTTAATGCAGATGAACTTAATAAATGCAGCGCAAACTTGCGCACTGGTCCATGGGTTAATTGTCTTAGTGCTAGTTACATGATATTGTAGGCACTACACTATGTAAGAAAACTAGGTTTTTTGTTTTATGTATATTTTTGGTCTTTCAAGCGACATTAATGTGAATAAAAAGAAATTCATATTGTCATTAAAAATTACATTTCTCATAAATATCTCGTCCAGTGTCTTAACGAGATCTAAAACCCTCTCTCGAACTACTCTAGCTAATTCAGTTACGTCATTCGCCGGTAAATTGTAGACACAATCTGGCGAACACCACTCTTCTAAGAAACCGTAACTTAAACTTTTATGTAGTTTAGGTCGCATACCGACATTTAAAAGTAAAATTAATACCACCAAGTTCTAGTTAGTTAAATATTTTATAAAATACTAAGAAGGAGGAACAGAAAAAATTTCTTATCTAGTTAAAAACTTTCCTAAGCCTTAAACTCCGCAAAAGAATCTCTGACCGTCACTCTTGTAATAAATTCCTACTTACTATGATTTTAAAGGTAAAGTCTGCGGCGCCTTTTAAAATAATGATCTTGGAATATTCAGGAATAACTCAAAATCCGCGCTAAAATCCTTAAAACTAATACGTTTCGGGAGCGAGAGTGACGTAAAGCCGGCACATCTATAAGTGGGAGCTGCTTGAGACGACGGAACTAAATACCAGTCGGCTTCGTATGACTCGAGTCTTTGCGGCTTACTGTAAGACACTGGAGCACAGAGTACGCTGCAGAGGTGACTGTGTCTGAAACCACACGAACACGCGTTTTGTCACTGGATGGAAAAAGGATGATTGGGATTCATACTTGAAGATTGAAGGGGTGGAAAAAAGCTGGAGAAGCCGAGATTACCGGAGAGTGAGCACTCGCACTTGGCCGGTTTTTATTTTTATAGTCTACTCTATGACTATAAAAATAAAAACCGGCCAAGTGCGAGTCAGACTCGGTTCTGTACCATTATCTTTAAAAACGGCAAAAATAAAATACGTTTGTTTTATGGGACTAAAAATAAAAAAATAAATATTTAAGGGGGGCCCCCCTTAAATATTTATTTTTAGTATTTCTTGTTATACCGGCAACTGAAATACATAATCTCTGAAAATTTCAACAGTTAAGCTGTTACGCTTCATGAGATACAGCCTGGTGACAGACAGACCGACGGACAGATAGATATCGAAGTCTCATGAATAGGGTTCCGTTTTACCTTTATGTACGGAACCCTAAAAACTGGTCAAATTTGAGTCCGACTCGCGCACTGATGGTTTCGTAACAACCTGTAAGTAGCTGTAGGCTTAAATTGCTAAAGAAATTTAATTATTTTACAGATTAAAGGTATTATAGACCTGAGTATTTGATATAAATTTCAATTTAATACCTCTACGCGTTCATCAAGAAAGGGTTACTAAGTTTAAAATTATTAAAAGTATTTTTAATATAAGATGAAACTAAAAATTATCGGTTGTAACATCTGTGATGTGGTTCACAGGAAGAGTGCCCTGTAGGTATCGATTCCTTTGAAAGGGTTGGATATTTACTGCATAAACGGCTGTATCTTTTGATTGAATTGGTTTAGAATATTTATGTTTTTACAGCTTCAAGGGACGGTAGACCTAAAGATTTGATATAAATTACAGTTTGATTGTACACGTTTCTGACAAAAGGGCTTAAGATCAAGACCCGATTTTTTTCCTTTTGAGGAATGGAACCCTAAAATAACTCTTAAAACTGTTATTTGGATACTTAAAATATTTATTGTACACAAAAGAATATATTAGTAATTTCGCTACAAAAACCATGGAGCAGAAGAAATTATTTTTCTGCCGTACATTCGGGTGCTCCAGCAATATTTATCGTCCGAATAGGAAAATATTCATATATTGTTCATTTGAAATATTGCCTCTATAAACTTCAGTCGCTCTAATATAGAAAATAACTTTACTTTCAGTATTTTATTGAACTGTGCTGTAACTGTGTTTTGTTTCTGATTTTTTTTTTTCGGTTGTCTTAAAATAAAGCCATTTTCTAATAAAACTTGATTGGATTTTTTTTAAACGGTGGGCAAAGGGGCTTTACTGACTCGCCGAGTTTAAATTTTTAATTGTAAAAACATTGATAGAATATTTAATATCGCAAAGCTAGACTCAATCATACTAGTATTATCAAGTCATTAAGTTATGCAAACTTATTCATGAATAACTTAATTGGTGATTGGCTCTTTGATGAATCAAGCTTTCTTGCGAAGTCGGGATTTCAGAAGTTTCGGACAGCCCTATGATCGATTCCTTTGTTAGTTATAGTCTTTGAAACGTGTTTACAAATACTATGTGAAACGTAAATCAACAACTATTTGCGCTTGTGAGTTCACCACGCTAGGCCTCAGTGCTGGACGTAGGAAATACAACAGCGCGGTATTATTTTGGCATTTACATACTAGTTTTAGTAAAAGCCTTATATCCGAATTTTTTATCTTCAAGAACAAAATGAGACGAAAACAATTCTTGTAATTTTAATGCCGTTCCCAGGCTGCACATTAAAAATCAAACAAATACTACTCGCGCGAGTTAACTGTGCACCTCGCTGGAATGCAGTCCTTATCTATCATATATATCAATTTAAATGCAAAACGTCATGAGTAAAATGACCTAGTATTATGACGCTTTATCATCAAAACGACCTTTTATTAACAGTTAACTTGCGCGAGTTATATATCCATTACTTTATTAGTCTCTACAACTGGTGAAAGATTAGATAAATCCATATTCAAACCGGCACTGTTATATTTGCATGCATATTGTGTGTTCGTTTTTGTTATCTTGTATGTTACCTATTAAGTAACGTAATATCATTGCTCATTTGACTTATGGAGTACGAGGGAAAACGTTGAGACATTATTTGGTAATGGCGGCAAATAGACAGTATCCTACGTCGTCATATATTTAATTTAATTAAATAAGTAGTTTATTTGATAGTCATAAATACCTCGATGCTTTAGTCTTGTCAGTGTTTTCAGTTACTGTCGTATCGTTGTCGTCGTATAAAAAATAATTCCACCCTCGGAGTCACGTCTCCCAAAATCCCAACTCGCTAATCTTTGAGCCAAAACTTGATCCACATTAAAGTGTAGGACAGAATGATTTCATTAGCGACACATGCCGCGAATGATATTCAGAAAGAGATTTAGCCCTAATAGCGAAACTCTCCGACTTACACGCAGATTACGAGTGGTACGCGTACGTCGACGACGGGAGACGCGGTGACGCATGCATATTCATGCGTCGATGTAATACGCCTTGTCGCTACTGCTCATTAATATTCTGATTAGTTTGGATTGGAGTTGTGACGTATTAATTTGATTGAGTTCTAGACAATGAAGTTGTCTGCTGCCAATTGGAAACTTCCGGGAATCTCAGACCAATGCTGAGAAATGAAAGAGTAGGAGAGGACCGCAAGAGCGATGGACGAACTTACTGTCAACAATGGTAACAATTATAGTTAGAAAATGAGTGACTAATAGAGAACTAGGGAAGAAAAGGACAATACCTGTTTCGCCGACTTTAAATAAATTAATGTCTGCCGACTGTAATAATGTGAAAGGCGAACAACTGTTGTCTTACTCTCACCGATGTGTTAAGCACGTCCCATTCGGCCCAATTTAGCTATAATAGGAATACAATTACGTATACAAAAATTATAGAAATTAATAATAATCATCCCATTATTTGACATTTCGACTTGACTGATAGTTTTTTTTTTAAACTTTCCCCACACTAGGGATTTCTCCTGTATCGTTTACAAATATTTAAACTTATACACACAAACAGAACAACCTGTAGGCCATACAAATATTGGTTCCGTGCGGAAAACGAACCTGCGAAACGCGGCGCAGCAATCGATCGCTCAGAATATTTTCACTAATTTTCAATCTGTATTTTAAAAATGCACAACCTCGATACACAAGCGATATAAAGGGGCCTGTCCCAATTTAATAAACAACAACTCCAAGAAAAAAATATTTATAGACAAATATGAGCTAAGTTTCGTCGAAAACAAAAATATTCCTAAAACACGAATAAAAACTGAGCTTCAAACGGATACTTATTGGAGTGCAATTTCACCGTGTCTGCACATTGAGGTTTTTCGGGATTTTTTGTTGGATAATAGGATAGTGCGGTTTTAAATTAAGTTTTGTAGAAAATGAAATGTAATCATGTCAATGTCAGATTCAGTGTCACACTGGGTATTATTACAAAAAATACAGCTGAAATAGCTACATTACCCTTCCTCAGCACTGTTTTGTAGTGCCATTATTTTCTTTGCTTTGTTCAAAAAGTCAAAACCATTAGTTTTGATATGACGTATCTATTTATTGACGCATGTGAGTAATTGTTACCACGTGATTTCGCTTACAACATCACTTATGTTTTATATAGTTTAGTTTTATGATATTTCTGTACGAGTTGCAAGAAATACTTATTCATTCTTTCTTTGTTCTTACTTAACTCATCGTGAGATTTATTTACTGCTGAAGAGATTTTATTACATAAAATAACATTACCTCGACCGTTTATCTAAAAAAGCCCACACACAGGGTCCTATCACAGAAGGTCATACGCACTCACCACAATGGCGGGACATAATTAACTTAATGAAGACCAGACCTGCTGTAGAGCTGCCGAACAAAGGAACGGGACAAAGATGATTCCCTAACAATTTATGCGGATAATAGCAAGAGGTTGTTGCCCATTTGTGAGTCGAGAACACAGCGCCATTGTACTCCAGCGGTTTTTTGTTATGGACCGGATTAATTGTCGGGAGGACCTTGGGATGTATGTTGAATGTAGAATTTGGGATGAAAGGGCCGATGCTTGATTGTGTAGTGATTTGATATGGGATGGAGGGTGAGCTCGCAACTTTGGGGTATGGAACTTTCCAGTGTTTATGATGGTGTACGAGAAATCTAACGGTTTTGTCTTTATCTGCGTTATCCTCTCTTTATTAAAATTATTACATACCTTATAAATTACAGAAGATAAAATATGAAGATTTTACAAGAGTAGCGTTCTAGACTGGCGACCACGTACCGGAAGACGCAGCATAGGGAGGTCAAGGTTTACCGATGACCTGGTGAAGGTTGCGTGAAGCCGGTGGATGCAGGCCGGTTATCATGAAAAGCCTTGGAGGAAGCCTTTGTCCAGCAGTGGACATCTGTAGGCTGAAAAAGAAGAAGATGACATGGGTAGTACTGTTGATGATAGAATTTTAGCAAAATGTACTTTTTTTTTAATTCCTTCGTATGGTTATTTTCTCAACGTTAATTATTTGACCATATGTAATGATATGATATTATTAGATACACTAAAGTTAATAAAAATAGATTTTTCCCATTACTTCTTTACTATTTTTAACAATCGAGGATAATACTGCAATAATCAACAGTACCTACTAGCGCATACAGTAACGAATTGTTAATGACCATATCTAAGACTGCCGTTTCTTGCATTTAAATCTCTAAATTTATTGGTTTTTAACGCAAAAGTTATTATTATTGTCGTATAATCTTCTTACTGTCGTAAGTGTCCACCAAAATCATATTTTTCCCATAATATATATAGTTTAATACAAAGTTTTTAATATATCTTCACAGTATAATTATACCCAGTTGTTACATTTAAATAATTTAAGTAGTAGATGCGTCAAGGATACGAGAATGTGCAATATGTCGGTCTGTTTACTGTTGCTTGTGGCGCCCTCTGCACCGAGTTTTATGTAATGTTCGTTCTCTATTCGTTGAATTTAATTACTAATAAAAAACCGACCCTTAGCAACTCATATGGCAGCTGATGAAGAGAAAGAGCTATGCTCGGAGTTTCTCTGCGCGATCCAATCATAAATTAAGAGATTTACAGAAAAACCAAAATCACCGACATAGTTCTTTGAGTCGCTAAACTTATGTGTCAGAGGGTGGGGACATAGTTGTTGGGGATCTCCCAACAAGGTGGACCGGTGACCTGGTGATGTTTGTGGGAACCACAATCTCAAACAATGACAACTTCTAGATTATGGAATAGAGGTGTTTCCTGGGTTAAAAAAAATTATCCAGATTATAGAAAAATATTGGATACGTATATTTTGTTTTATCAAATCAATAAAAATTGACAAATCTAAAAGGCATCACACAGTGACGTCACACGAGTTTTCAACGCAATGTGTCGTCTTAATTTTTTGTTTATATGAAAAAAGAACAAATACGTGTCTAGTATTTTTCGGAAATCTGACTGACGTACTAATTAGTTTTTTTTAGTCAACTACCCTGTTTTAATAAAGCTAACTTTTGTCAAATGTATAGTTTATTACCTAAGCGAAAATAATAGATTGGAGCTATACATTCTGTTTATATAATCTAGACGTATTTTTAGATTTATTTTATAGTAAGATATGAATAAATAAATGAATGCGGGCAGCACAAAACCGGTCATCGTGGGAAGCCTATGCCCACCACTTCTGGGCCTCAGCACCTCTATAGGATAAGGAGAAGAACAATAACAATTAGAAAAATAGCAAAGCGCTGTTAAATTAGAAGTAAATGGTCAAACATTATTAAAATATCTTACTATTTTATTGTGTGACATTTTAGCAATAACTAAAATACAATTTTCCGAGCTTAGTTATTGTCATCTAGCAAATAAGTAAGTACCTACTAGAAACTAATGACTGTTGTTACTTCAAACTACTTTCTTATTTAAAATAATAACCATTATATTCATTCTAAAAGTTACGCCTACTTAGAAGACTTGAGTAGTCAGAACATTATTATGAACTCTACGAATTTTGTCTGAAAAGTTAAAATGTTTTTTGAATGTCAAGCAAATATAAATTAATATTTTATAATGGTTCAGCTTTATTCGATAGCGGTTTAAGATACGTTATGGATCCAATCAGTGGTTGAAACAGCTTGTATTATATTACTACATTGGCTTTGAGGATTCTGATTTATATCAATTTGGAGTGAGACAACTGATTTTTTTAATTCTAAATTTTTATTTTCTACGCTGTTAATAAACATCTTTATTAAGCTTTTTTTATTTGGTTTTTAAATATTAATGTTTTAAATTTAAAATTAAAAGAAATCTTTGCACGTATTGGTCTATGATCTAAAGTTAACTTAAATATTTTTATAATACTGACATCTTTTATTATTTTGATTGCCAGATAGCACAAGTCGTTTTCGTTTTTGGTTCTTCCATCTGCGCGATCCATTTCTATTGACGTTGACCCTTTGTGAGGAAAAAACTTTTTTATATAATTATAAACTAGTGCTTGACCGCAAATAATGGTGATCTTCAAATCCTACAATTATTTGAGTTGTATTTTCTGAACTAATATTAACCATTCCTAATAATTCTGTCTAAACCGTATTTGGAGAAACTATAAATTAGGTAAAAGTTTGTAAACTTTGATTGAACACATTTAAATAAAAATTTTCTTCGTAACATCAATATAATACGTAGTATATAGGTTTATTAGGATTTAGTCACGATAAATTTTAGGTTATCCTAAATAAAATTCCTTCTAAATTTCTTTTAAATTTCTTCTAAATTTCTTTTACGGTTACTGTGCCACTAATAAGCAAAGTTGTCCTCCATTGTATAACGAGAGTCGCCTCTTTTCCACGTAAAGGTTTCCTTACATAATATTACGTTATCATTCATTTACTTGTAAAATAATTATTTATTTGGGATCTCTAATAAAGGATACACATATACAATATAAATGTTGAATGATGAGAATAAACAAGGAATTCAGAAAACGATTCTTTCATATAAATTATTTCAGATTGATTGACTATTGGTTAAAGTAACAGTACGGCACGGCTGTAACATAGTCACGAAATATAATTACATTTCTGCTATGCGCCGTTTGTAAACCAAAATGTATTGGTAAAAATTATAATTCTCATGACACGTTGCTTTCCAGGTTTGCTTTAAAGATATCTACGACTTTTGCTCATAATGTAAAGGAAAACGCCTGTGACTACAATGCATTGTCCATTATAGTCATCAATCAATTGCGACCTCTGTCTGCCCTATCTGTGACGAGCAGCTTGCCTACAAACTACGGACGGACGTAGTTTAATGGACGACTCCTTTTACTAACCGCTATTGGGTAAAATTAAAAGACGATTATTATGAAGTATTATATAATTTTTGAGCTTTATCATAACTCCTCAATCAATACTAATTTGAATTTTTTTATAGTTTGCACTAGATAATATACATACACATAAGTCGTGGTGGCCTAATGGTGGTAGCCTGTCAAATATGAAAGTGCGGGTTCAATTCGATCCGTGGCGCAACATGCCTGCCTGCGACGTGGAGGCCCTGGGTTCGATCCCCGGCCAGGTCATTTTGAATAACGATCTTTTCCTGATTAGCTGTTAGATGTTTATCTATATATGTATGTATTATAAATATAATATCATTAAGTTAGTATCCCATAACATAAGTCTCGAAGTTATTTTGGGGCTAGCTCAATCTGTGTGATTTGTCCGTGTATATTTATTTTTTAATGTAACTTTGATTTTAACCAATACAGCGTTAATGCTTATCCAATTTAATACCTTATTTGCGTAGGGTATTTAGTATCAGTATTACACCCGTGCGAAGCCGGGGCGTGTCGCTAGTATATTTATATAGATAATTATGGAAGAAGTTCTATTGTGCCTAGTTTGTGGGGGTTCAAGGTACCAGAGTAGAACAAAAATGTAGGAGTAGTCGAAATAATGAAGCTCATTCATTCACGCGGGAACGAAGGGAACGGGATAAAAATCCTATGTCCTTTTCCCAGTTCTTAACTGTTTTCCTACCAATTATATCAGCCAAATCGGTTCAGCCGTTCTTGAGTTATAAATAGTGTAACTAACACGACTTTCTTTTATATACATGTATATAAATTATTGTAATAAGGTTAAATTATGTAGATAAAAGTTAAGTAGATGGAATTAAATAAATTAGAACAATAAGTAAAAATAAACGTAAGGTTTGTCTGGTCACAATGGCGTACAATTGTAGAGGTGCATATCAAACAGTGGACTACAGCTATAGACTGATAATGCAACAGCAAACCGATATTAAAACCGTTTCTGATCATTGTTATCAATCCTCTTAAAGCTTTATGATTATACCATTTTTTTATTTATCGTCGTTGGGGACTTCTTAAAGAGAACGTAGCTGTGATCAGTATCAGAAGCCCTGTTTGATGAATTTATAACAGACAATGAACCTTATGAAAAATAATATAAAAACATGTATAATGCATTGTCCATTATAATCATCAATCACGTCTATTGTCTGGTCGACTTATAATGAACTACGTTGTGAGTAGTCTGGAAGTTTTTAAAGTGGTTCCGCAGTATTTAATTTCATAAAGAAAATCGCCTTATCAGCACTAAAAATCGTTTATTAAGCAAGTAGGATCACCGATCACTTTTACACGTCATAAGTTTTTTTTTTGTTCTTAAACTAGATGAAGTCGGCATTTCCTAACTGACTACCTCTAAGAAGAAATAGCCGACACAAACTCAGGGATCATCGTCTTTTTTCAAGTCCAGACATTAAAAATGAAAATGTTTACAATAATTTACAATTTATAATTACACATATTGCTTAATAACAATGCTTAACAGAGCGAGCAGTTCAGTCCAAAGCTTTTTTGTCTTCTAAATAATCTGTAATTTTATAATACCCGTTATTGCAAATTGTGTCCACTAGGTTAACCGTTTTTTGAAAGCTGTATTAGATGATATGTATTTAAGATTATATAAAGCATAACTTTAAAATGCGTAAAATAAATAAATATAAAAAAGCCTTATCTTTTATGGATATTTACAGAAATTATAAACCCGTATGTATATCAATCAATGTACTGTGAACAATGTTTCAACTGTCAAAAATTGGTTTACCTAATGGACAGGGTAATTGAATGTAAAATTAATGCCTAAGGGATTAGCTCGACGCCTGGCGTGTACGAGCGTATCTATTAGCTTGCATTTGTTTCACATGAAGGTGAAAAGACATCGAGGTAGCGAACTAAACGGCGACCATGAAATATCGCAGTGACGCATCTTCGATGTGTACTCTTAAGACTTACCTATAAAAAGTTTTATCTAGAAAGCAAATACAAAACCACTCCACTTATTCGTAGCAGCTGATCTAAAAATAAATTTGAAGATAACTTTTACAGCCATTCTTGGAAGCGCTGTTGGTAAATCTATTGGTAATGGGAAAATCGATGTTCTCAAATTATTCGCATCCAATCACAACTTGACATTTCCATGTTCGACTTTCAAATATTTTCGACTGCGTCTTTTACAGAAATAAATAACAAAAAAACTTAGAGCGGAGGCTTGTCAGTAAAATGATGAACTTTTAATAGAGGCCCGAGGGCAGACAAGTTATAATAAACAAAGGAGTTTTAACTGAAGTTACGTTTTTTGGGGAAGTCTGCTCGTGATGTAGCGATGAGTGGGATTTGTTAAGTTATTTTTGTCTAGACAATGTGTCTAAACCTCAGTTATTATATAAACATACCTGGAATGTATATATTTTATGTAATGTAAAAATATTACATGTTAATTAGCGTACAAACTGGATTAAATAAGTTTTATTAAAATAGGCCTTATTGTCATAATTCATTTACTTTAATCCCATTTATTTATTAAAGAAATAAATTTCACGTTACTCGATTAACTTCCTCCCAGTATTAGAAAAAAAGAAAAATACAGTTCCCGCAAACTTTCTAACAAACGTATAAACGCTATTGTCTAAAATATCAACGAAATTTTCCGTTCAAATGAACTACTTGCCAAACTTTATCGACAGGGGTAAAATAATACGCTTTCCCGTGTTTTATCGATAATCGATATGTCGACATTTTCACATCACTGACTGGAGTTATTCTGTAACAAATTTTGGCAAAGAAAGGAGCGGCGAAACATTTTATATAATTAAGGGCTCCTCTAGCCCTTTATTAAAGAAAGTAACAAGCATTAATTTGTAATTAGGCGAGAGGGCAACGGGGCTGAAGAGTTCGGCTACTGATCTACGACCTGTATTTATTCTATTTCATTCCAAACCCTTCCTGTATAAGCAGATGTACGTAGTTTATCGCAAGTTTCGCGCGGAATGGAATGAAGGGTCATGATTTAGACTAAGCGGATCCTAGCCTTGCTAGAGGAAAATGATATGACGTCCGTTATTTCCCTTTCCTCGTAAGCTCCAATTATTGGGTTGCGTCTACACGTAGATAGTTATTTTACAAACATTCGTTGATGTATTACATCTGTCATGTAACATCAAATAATAGATAACGTAAAATTTGGAAGTAAAGGTATTTATTTTATATACCATACCAGTAACGGGGATGATGGACTTATTGTTTTAGCGAGGAGCTTCAATTGCAAGTCCCTGTAAAAATTAGGGCGTCAAAAACAGATAACAACTTTAGCAAAAAAATGTATAAAACCCCAGAGATAACCAGATAGAAAGAAAAGTCCAGGGCGAAATTATCGCGGAATCTGTAAATCATTGCAGACTTGCTCTTTAATATCTCTACTTAAAGAATTACCGAGTCGTCTCCGGCCCTTCGCTCTTTAAATAAAGACCTCTTAAATACCACAAAAACAAAAATTCCTCTTCGTTGAAAGGAGGCATTAAGAACATTTTCCTACACAGTATACATTTATGTAAATTTATTTATTTTTTTATGTAAACTCAAAATTAAGAGCTATTTTCGTCAATAGATTTATCTTGTTTCAGGAGCTCATCTTTAAATTGTATACTTCGGCTTTTACCGAGAACTCTCCGGCAAATATTTGATCCGAAATACTTTTGAATCCAATGCTCATCACTACCTATAAGAGAAACAGTGTCCTAAACAAAACTCGCAATCGAAATGGAAGAATCGCAATAGTCGTACATAATGACACTCAACCTGGCTCAATACAAGCCGGGCCCTTAAAGGCAGCGCAGATAAACATCTATGAAAGGTCGCTTTTGAGAAATTTCTTTTCCCATTCCAGGACCTTTTTGTGAATACACCAGATTTTTTCATTTCGCTCGCGTTCTGCTGTAGATAATATTGATAAGGGCGCGATTGAAAGTTGCGGGTCAGTATGACGCCACTTACGTAACCATTTAAAGAATGGCCCACATTAAGGGAAAGGTGCAATAGCTATAAATAGACCATTTGTGGTTCATTGTGAGTTGTGAACCTTTGGATTTATTTGTGAGGCGGAAAATATTACTGGAGTTATTTTTTCTGTGTATTTTTGTTCGTGGGCGGAATTAAAACTACGCCAAGCTATCACGAAAATGAATATATCTTATTTATTTTTGGTATGCTTTGCTTTCAAAGGCTTCCAGATATGAGGAAGTACTACTAATTATGTACTGCAAATATTGTTCGCTGTAAAATAAAATAAGGCAGAAATCCAAACAGGATATCTGCTTTCATTGTTTTGAGAGCAGCGGCGATGAAATACTTAATTTTTACAAAGTTGAGCGGGTTCCTCCTCAAACCTCACTGGGTTCACAGTGCATTCATTTTCTATATGGAAGCTAAAATTTAAAAAAAAAAATATATTATCAAAGATTTCTACCTCATCGTCATCAACAGGAACAGTGCCGAAAAGGCTGGCAGAATTGCCACCTTATATAGTGACATTTAGCAAGCTGCACTGGGCCTGCGTGGTAGATTACGGCCCACTCCCTCTGACCGAGAGAAGGCCAGTGTCCCAACAGTGGGAACATTATAGGCTCATTATGAATAGTGATGCTGATCCTTTGGCTATGAAAGAGAACAATCCACTAGTCATGTGAAGAGTCGACTAACCGCTAAATAAATACTGCAAAACTATCCCTTACAAAATATTTTGCTCCTGCAAACTATATTAAATTATTAACCCATGTTTACGTAATACTAAGCTATAAATAGCTTTGTTTTATCTTCATAAGCTACCTGAAAGCTCGGATAAGCCTGATTCTAGTTAATATTAAAGGATTCCATAATATTACCATCAACAGGTGGAGACACTAAATACTGCTTATATGTGACTGTCCCAGTCGGCACACAGCAATATGTATCTACAGCAGCCGACCACTCCGCTGACTTTATTTCGAACAGCTGGTGTACCTAATGACGTCAGAGGCAGGGCTGGTGGCAACAAAACTATTCTAATTCAAAATATTTGATGTCACATAAACCTTGACATGGATGCTTATGAAATCTTAAATGCTAAGTGGACTGTCCCAGTTGGTCACTTCCTTTTAAGAAGAGTCGGCAAGAAACTCAGCGGTGAAATCCTCCTTCTTATTAATATTATAAAAGCAATGTGAAAGTTTTATTTATGTTGTTTATTACTCTTTCAATTACTGAATATATTTCGATGAAATTTGGCGCACAAATCTTTATCTATACTAATATATAAAGCTGAACGCCCTAATCTCAGGAAGTACGGGCCCGATTTGAAAAATTATTTTATCATAAATTTTCTTTTTTTAAAAGGCGATGTCAACATATTCCATCTTAAGGCTGAAACAAAATCATAGATTTCAGTCTCTTTTAAAGTCCAGACTATTCTCTATCCTGGGTAATCCTGAGAGGGTCTTGGGAAAATCATGTCTGATTGACCACACAGATTGACCTACGTAGGCAATGCACGCTTTTGTGAGAATTCGTGCAGTTAAACTTAAGAAATCCAATGATTCAAAGAATAATAACAAAGAAAGGACATTTAGATAGACCACATCAAGCCACTACCATGCCGTAAAAAACCGAACAGAATAGAGACAAATAAGAAGACTAGAAATAATACAAAAGAAATATAAACTATTTTTTTCTCATTTCCAAGTAAATTGTTAACATTGAACCAGTGAACTACTATAGAGATCGCGATTTACATCATTAATAACTAGCTGCTGTAGTTTAAATTCAAACAAAAGTGAAGTACCATAAGTAAAGAACACTACCTATATTGTCGTGTTGTTGGGTTTGACATTATATCACCTGACTCAATTGCCGTCTTCCTTCCTATATTCACTCAGTTTTTTTAAATGAATAGGTTTAATAAACGATTGCATCACTGCTTACCATCAGGCGGGATTAATGTCAAGCACTAGTTTATAATTTATATAAAAATATAATATATTTTTATATAAATACACAACATATATATTATATATGTCGAAGTCAGCGACGGCGGAGCGTTTGGTCGTCAGCATCTAGGTGTGGTTGTAAAGGTGGTCCATTTCGTAGGTGAGGTTTGAATTAAATGTATCTAATTAGTTGGAGAGTTTTATTTCGCCAGAACTTCAAAACCAAACGTTCAATTATAATCATTCAAATACCAAACACTGGCGCCGATCTGTTGTTCACGAACTAAATTAAATTAAGTTCAGTGTATCCTTTTCTTTCTATTTCATTAAGAAAAGGACAGAAGGTATAATGTCAGTTTAGACTTATCAAATTTATGCGCTTCTGACGTAAACAAGCCTCTTTTTAGTCGCCATGTTTATAATCGCGTCTAAACTGTCATTGGAGTATCTTAATTTGACAGGATTTAATTTGAATGTTATCTTCTATTTTTTTATTAAAGAAATGGAAAAAAAGATTCACGCAACTTTAAATTAGTTTAGTTTGTGAACAACAGAATCGGCTAAATTATATACATAAACTGTATTTACTGATGAAATATTTTATTTTGATAAAGATTAATAGCATGAGTAGAATAAATGTGTTTAAATGTTGTCCAAAAAGTTCAAGATTTTTTAAACAAAAAAATGTTTGTGGTGCCTCACTCGACATAGATAGGTATAGTGTGTCGGGAACTTTTTTGTAGATATTTATAAGATCTAAAATTAATTAGAACATTTTATGGTTCTAACTTTTATAGTTTAGGCAGCGTACGCAAAATAAGTAACTTTTCTGATTGATTTTTTACATCTTGTGTTCAAAAAACCCATATATATCTTACGGAACACATTTTTTTCCAAAATTAAATTTAGCCTGTGTTACTCGTGGATAATGTAGCTTGCGAATAGTGAAAGAATTTTTGAAAATGGTTCAGTCGTTTTTGAGCCATTACAACCAAACAAAGTTTTTCTCTTTCTCTTTCTAGTGTAGATTATTCTCGGCAAGTAGCAACACTTTAAATAAAAAACAAGAAAGAGTACAAAATTTCCCTCTGTGGGCATGTGAATATATTTACCAGGGTGGTGCTCTTGATGAGGAGGGCCGTATTCAACCACGCGGACTCAGCGCGGATTATTTGATACACTTTGAACTTTTGATCTAAAACCAAAAATGACATGCTACTTCCCTCACGATATTTCCCTTCACGTTTTGAGAGCAGTGATTAAATGAGAGCAAATAATTAATTTGCACAAAGTAAAGCACCAGCTAAGAAATCGCCAACCCGTATTGAGCATGCGTGGTGATTATGCTCAATCCTTCTCTGTATGAGAGGAGACCTGTGCTCAGCAGTGGGACGATAAAAAAGGTTGGCTGGGTGCGAACCTACGCCCTACAATTAGTAAACCGTTACCACTATGCGATCACTGCTATCATTTTGACATGTGATGTTCAAATTTGTGTTAATTCCATGTTATCATAACCTTTTCCTCAAAACTTTGATGGACGGTAAGTATAAAGTTCAAACAAATAAGATTGTGGTTGAATGTGATGGAAAGGTTAAGTTGCTGGTAGCAATATGAAGCAACAGAATGTAGCCGATCCTTTGACTTTATTTAGTAGCGCCCGGTGTGCCTAACGACGTCTTACTACCAGGGTTGCCGGAGCTGAGAACACATCACAAAAAAAAAAAACGATGAAGATATACAAATGTGTAGAATAATATTTATTATTTTTGATATTATACGATTATGTTTTAATTATATCTTTCTTTTTGTATTTATTTATTGATGGTTTAATGACACGTTAATGAATCACACGTACTCATTCGTCACTCCTTAGAATTTAATTATGTATCTTACCTACATGAGGTTCAAAAGGTGATCCGGTTTGACGTCTCCGCCCAGACCTCTAGCGCGCCGGTCCGACCGGCCCCGGGTGGTCCGCGATGGGCGCTGAAGCAGCTTGAACGGGAGCTCCTCCTGGAAGCTTCGATCGTGCAGACCTGGGTGTCACCACCGGACAGGCCTGCTGACACAAACAACGAGGCCGAGTGGGTCCGGGAGGCCATGTCCGAGATATGCGACGTGGCAATGCCCCGAGTCAAGCCCGAACGCGCCCGGCGTTAGGTGTACTGGTGGTCGCCGGAGCTTACGTCTTTGCGCAAGGCGTGCATGGCTGTGTGATACCGGTACACCAGGCATCGCAGGCTCCGTATTCGTCACCATTGTGTGAATCGCCTTGAGGACACGGTGGAGCATACGGTGGAGGTCTGCCCGGATTGGGTAGAACACCATCGTTTATCCCCGTAGCGGCGATCGGCGGCGATCTCTCGCGTTCGACCCTGGTCCAGACCATGGTCCAAAGTGAAAGTGCATGGCAGGCCATCACCTCCTTCTGCAAAGCAGTGATGCTGGCAAAAGAGGAGGCGGAGCACGTGAATCAACCAGCCACCGTAGTCGCGGTCTCGCGGGTGGTGAGCGTGAGCAGTGGGCAGCTCGCCGCTCGGTAAGGACTCGGCCCGTCGTGTTTCACGCGCGCCTCATAGAGATGTCAGCACATCGTGATGGGGTCCATGAAGACCGATGCCTTCTGGGTCAGGGTTGTAGGTTGGTTAAACAAGAAACCGTGACCCTGGCCGTCGCACAGGCAAGTGAAGAATCACGGGTGGGTTTTAGTCAGTAAAAGTCTGACACGCCCTTCCGCTCCGCCCAGAGCGGGAGAAGACATTTGATGATTTCCCATCCCAACAAAAAAAAAAGTTTCAAAAGGTGAGGTTCCTTTTTGAACGTTGGAAAAGCAACCAACGTACATATATTTTTTAAAGAAAATTATACTCATGTGACACATATACAATTGGTTTAATTAGTTACGTTAAAATTGTCAGCCTCCGTGGCGTAGCGGTAGCAAAAGCAGCCGTCGCGCAAGGGGGAGCGGGTTCGATCCCCGCGCCGTGCAAATATTCAAATATTTGTATGCATGAATATGAATATTTGCACTGGTGTGATCGTGCCTCGAAAAGCACGTTAAGCCGTTGGTACCGGTTGCCATACGAATATCTATTGGCAGTTGTAATTGGCAGGTTGTTGGAGCCCCTCAAAAGTCCAGCAATTGGTCTAACTGCAATTGCTCGAAGCATTGCAGTTAGACCAATTGCTGGACTTTTCTTATCGCCTTGGAGTAGGTCATGCGGCGGTCACTTTACAGAAAATATCAAAGTATAGCTAAAGTCAGCAGTAACACTGGTAATGTGGACCCCAGACTCCAAAGCTAAAAAAGTTTCGGGTGCGACTGGGATTATCGCTGAGGCGATGATGATGTGTTACTTTAAAATTGCCATCAACCGACCTGTTTGCGATAACCGCGTTACTTACAAAGACCTGGGGGTTGACTAAACGGCTAAGTTAAAGGGTTAAATGCGACATTAACATACATACTATGTTATCGTTCATCGGTTTAGTAAGATGAAACAACTCTTCAGGAACAATGTAACATTAAATTATGTCTGCTGAACATAATTGCACATCATTCATGGCTGGAATTCTAAAATGCATTCATTATTATTCAAAACATTTCTTTAGAGAGAAGATGAAGCAACAAAGCGTAGCTAATAACTTCATTCTGTAAGACTTTGCACAGATTTGTAGAGATTTATTATACAGTAATGTATAATTTACTATTTAGCAACCTTGTATTATCCATCCTAATATTATAAATGTGAAAGTAACTCTGTCTGTCTGTCTGTCTGTTACGCTTTCCCGCTTAAACTTCTCAACCGATTTTGATGAAATTTGGCACAGACAATCTTTAGACTCTGAGAAAGGACACTACCTTTATTGAAAAATTTGATATTTCCGAGGGAAATCTAAAACGCGCTATATAACCGAATTCCAAGCGGGCGAAGCCGCGGGCGGTAAGCTAGCCGATTTACAATTTAATTCAAATGAAAAAATTATAAAATATTAAATCAGTGAATTTTCAACTAAAAATGATTGATGATGAATGATTATAAAGAAAAATACTTTAGAACTGTTAAGTAAGGACCTGACCGTATAAAACATTTTATTTTAGGAAAGAGTTTTGTATTATTGCGGATGTACTCACGCAACTCCAAGGGAAATACCGAAATGAGGAAAGAAAAATGTTAGTCCGTCACAGAAAATAAATGCTGCTGTGCCAACCCTAGTGTGAACTCGCTCCGCATAAGATACATGTTATATTATTAAATTTGGTTACTTAGCCGTGGTTTAAAATTTACGAGCGTATCGAAACTCGTTATAACAAACAAATTTATTGGTCATCTGCTACGTGTAAAATATTGAAGACTTTTTGGCTCTACTTGCAAGACCGCCGGCCATTGTCTAAATAGATCCTTATTTAAGATAAATTCTGGGTAAATATTTATTTAATGCTTCCGCCTCTATATATTGTGAAGCGCTATTGAGAAAATTATTTTTTTGTTTACACCATTTATCTCAGAACATTAAGAATGTGATTTATTGTTGGTAAATTTTAATAATACCTTGCTAAGTGAACAACATATTTTAATGCCCAATCGAACCAGTTTCAAGTACGTTAAATAAAACCAGTCCATGACAGTGCATTTCATATACGTAAATAAATACCGTGAAGTATTTATACATTGTCCTGAAAAAAAAAAAAATTCGCTCTATCCTAACTTCCAACTTAACGTACGTGAATATATAATGAAATACAGATGGTAAATCACTGCAAGGTACACCTTCTTTAATCCTCAAGTCAGCACTAACAGCAATAGGAAGGGACTCCTTAACCAAATTCACAATAAATTACATTTCCCAAGCAGGATGTGGAATAATAAATGTTGCAAATTGTAAGGATTTGTCGGGTCCTGTATTTGTTAATAACTATAAATTAATTAGCTGGAGTTATCGTGCCGGTAGCCGGATTGAAAATAACTAGTTAGTGAACCCGACCTTGGGACCCCTTGCAAGCACAGATTAACTGCGTATGTTTTATGGTGGAATAATTGTATATGTTTTATATGTGCAAAAAGTAAACAAAATACAACTTTAGTTTAAATGATTAAGTATTGAAATCGAAATAAGGAGTTCTTACTCCTTATTTCGATTTCAATACTTAATCATTTAAACTAAAGAAACATAAGAAATTTGCATTTAATTTAATTCTTTGAAATATTATTGTGTCTTCACAATAATATTTCAAAGAATTAAATTAAATGCAAATTTCTTATGTTTCTGCAATGAAGTATGCGTTGGCATTACAAATTTCATACCAGGTTTCAGTGCTTTTTTTGAATGGCGAGCCTGTTAAATGGCACGTGATGTAAAGGTAGCCACGCCATGGATGACACCTTATTGGAACTTATAGTTTACTCACTTTTCACAGACAAAAAGGGGTAACTTTTGCTGTTTAACTCCCATATATTAAATAAACTCGAGCCTGAAACACCCTTAAAAACTCTTGAAAACTTCATAAAATCGCTCCTTCGCCTCGTGTCGAACAAAAACATTCCATACAAAGATCAAAGTCAGTTCTCGAACTATGACAGTTATAAAAACTCAGGAAAAAAGCCGGGCTTGGCTAGTTGGTAAGTTGAGTGATATTTCAACCCCAGGCCGAGTGCCGGGGACATTTAACATGACTCCTGGGCAAGCCAAGTTTATTTTAAAGTTCGCTATTGTAATTCTGAACTGGTTTCTCCCGGTTTGAACTAGTTTAGAGACAGTACAGTAATTATGGTTGGTTTATTTGAATTGTGAGGAGAACTAGTTAATAGAGTTATGGTTAGTGAAGAAGGGTCGAGGTTAGACATGAGTAAATTCTGTAGTGGGTAATTAAAAAAATCAAAATATCAACTACTGATCCATGAGAGAGCTGATGAATGTTGAACCTGTCTGTAACACTCAAGCGAAATACTTTAGACATATGTAGTGTGTAGCCATCCCATTTTGACAAGAATCCTAGATTTGATCTTTGACAAACATTCAAAACTCCAAACTAATTGACAAACCATATTCGCTATATCACACTGCGCTCCAAAACACATTTTAACTGACGTTAATGAAAAGGCGCTAAGTTGAAATAAATTCTCGCGGGAGACCCTGTGCAATATAACTGGTTGAGCTGAATATAAAAAAGCACCGGTGGTTAAATTGAGCCCTGGATCGAAAGAACTGGAAGTCATGAGAAGAGGCCTTAACGAACTGGTGGGATGATGCAGTCTAACAGTAACAATGACAGTATTTGGTCACTTAACAAACGTTGAAAGTGTAACAAAATTAATTAAAAGTCCTCTGCGACTGAAACACTGAGTCTTCTCCTTTATATAATTAATTTAGAATTTATTGCAATATCCATACATCCTACAATACTTGAAATTCGTTCTAAAAATAAATATTGTTTCCTTTAATTTGGAAGTCAAGATATTGATTGCTACATGAACATTCTGTGGCACTTCCACAAAAAAGGATAATAGCTTGACCAACACATTCATTTAGAATCCAATTTAAATCTTGAAGAATCGACCCTCGCCTGCCATACATCAGAGCTACAGAAGGGTTTTTATGAGCAATCTACTCGCCTGTTATCTTGTAGTGTAAACAGTTGATTAACTCTCTCGGGGCTCGCTTAAATGCCCCGAGAGACGCCCTCATACTCTACGCTCATACGACATAATGGCAGATTTAGGCTAGTGAACTACTTCGTCCAAAATTGTACCCTCTCCTTAGCAAACTAAAGTTGATTTTACTTTGTTTTGTATAGCTAAGGTATAATTTCTTCCAGTACTAAGATAATGCTGTTCCGTTGGTCCAGTTCATTTGTCAACGAGATTAGGATGTGTCCAGATGAGTTAGTGGAGTAAGCTGAATGTAGCCTCTTGTTGTAGAGCATCGTCTTTAGTGTAACTGGTAATGGATGTAGGGTCCAGAGATAAGGTAAGTCACTTGACTTGATGCAGTATAAGTACTGTGAATTACGTTGGTTTAGTAGGTGATTTCGCCTCCAAAAATTGTAAAAGAATTATTTTTTGAGAAAAAAGTTATGGCATAATTTTTGTAAGTATTAATAATAATATTAGATTTGCTAACTTTTTTAAACGTTAAAGAGCCGAAGATGGTTTAAATTGTACATATTTCGAATTTTATTCCGACTGCATTGGCGGTTTAAATATATCTAAAGAAAAAACCAGTTTTGTAATAAGATCCAATATTTTCATTTTCCTGAAGATTTGAGTTTGTTTTCTCTCTCACCAAACATAGATACCGTGAAGTCATTTCCTATTTTGTGTTTTTCCGTCAAGGTTACAAACAAATACGTTTACGCCTGCTATAGATACCGTTCAAAGTTCAGCTTTCTTATGACGTGGAATATCGCCAACAACGTATGATCCATCGTCTGATAATAGGAAGTAGGTTTCTGGGTCACATCCAGGGTCGCTGAAATCACTTACTGGTATCTATGTTACTTTTTGCAAGTCATTGTACTGTGTAGCATCGATTTGAATGGCTTGGTTTGGCCTGAGTTATATTTGGATGGCTTAATTTGGGTCTAGTAATATTTCTTGGGTCGTTGATCATACCAATAATCTAGGCTTTTTGTGAAAGGGTTCTTAGGAATTTGCAAAATATTTTTGATTAAAATCCGTTATTGAATTCTAGCTTTAGTACGCGGCATCACCCGCGTAATGTTCGGAAATTATTCCACGGCATTGTATTACTGGAATTAAAAATATTCTATGTCCTAACACTTCTACAGCGAGGTTATTCTAAACGTAAGTCCGTAACGTATATCCGAATCCAGGATGGGCAATATTATAATAGTGCTAAGAGGTAAGGTAAAATCTCAAAGATGCACCCGCAATGTTTGTTTGTTTGTTATGAGTATCAACAACCAATCGAATCTGTACTACATGAGCCGTCATTGTCTCGGCAAAGCTCGGTCATATTACAATATTAATTCCTAACTATTACATTCCAATGAACCGCTATGATGATAGAAATCCTTTACGGCTTACCCGAACAAAATGGAAGTGAAATGTTATATATCCCGGAATTATTCCAGCAGTTTTTTTGTGAGCCGTCCATATTTACATATTGACAGCTCGAACCGTTGTTGCGTGAATTAAATTTGGTGAATTTAACTTTTTTATTTGTTCTTTTGTTACCCTTGTAGCCTGCATCACTCCAATTAATAAAATTGTTGATTGTGCAGACCGGTCGTCCCTTAGCTGATATAAAATACGGACACGTTTTATTTTGATCTTTGTCATAGCAGTTCATCTTACAGCTTCATGTCATGGCAAAAACTACAGAATGCCACGTTTTAAAAACCTTTCATACTCCTTTTGCTTCATGTATGTCTACACTAATATTATAAAGAGGACAACTTTGTTTGTGTGGTTGTAATGAATAGGCTCAAAAACTACTGGACTATATTCAAAAATTCTTTCACCATTCAAAAGTTTCATTATCCACGAGTAACATAGGCTAAATTTTATTTTGAAAAATAATAGGGTTCCGTAAGATATTTGGGTTTTTTGAACACAAGGTGTAAAAATTAACCAGAAAAATTATTCTGCGTACGCTGCCAAAACTATAAAAGATAGAACTATAAAATGTTCTAATTAATTGTAGATCTTATAAATATCTACAAAAAACTCCGCAACACACTGTAGGTAATATTTGATCTTTGAATGATTAAAATTGGATTTGAAGTTATGGCGAAATTAAAATATTACGATTTCTGTTGCACGGCCCGTTGCGAAGTGAGCAACACCAAGGTGGGGATGCGCGTGCGGGAGAGGATTTTAGATCTATGAGTAAGGTCGGCGCGCGGCTCCAACGCGAGGTCGGCTCCCTACGCAGCGGTTGTGAGTGAAGAATTTTCGTGCGATTTTTAGGGTTCCGTAGCCAAATGGTAAAAACGGAACCCTTACAGATTCGTCATGTCTGTCTGTCCGTCTGTATGTCACAGCCATTTTTTTCCGAAATTATAAGAGCTATACTGTTGAAACTTGGTAAGTAGATTTTGATGTAAAAATAAAAAAATAATAATAAATATTGGGGGCTCCCCATACTTAAAACTGAAACTCAAAAATTTTTTTGTCCTCAAACCCCACATGTAGGGTATCTATGAATAGGTCTTCAAAAATGATATCGAGGTTTCTAAAATATTTTTTTTCTACACCGAGTAGTTTGCGTGACAGACGCTTCCAAAGTGGAAAAAAGTTGGTTCTTCTCCCCCATAACTTCTAAAATAAGAAATTGAAATATCTAAAAAAACATATGATCCATATTGACAATATAATTAATAGAGCCTTTCAAATGTATGGTTTTGTAATGCGATCTTGTAAAGAATTCAAAAAGACTCCCACTTTCCTCTTTCTATATAAAACGTTAGTCCGTTCTCAGTTAGAATACGCGGTGCCCATATGGAGCCCATTTTACGGAAAGTATAAGCACAGACTAGAAATGGTACAGAAAAAATTTCTTCGCACCACACATTATAAGTGTTACCACACTAGGATTTCCTATGCGGATCTGATAAAACGGTACAAAATGTTAAGCTTGGAGCACAGGCGTACACTGCTTATGGTTGTGATGCTGTTTGGCATATGCAACAACAGGTTTGATTGTTTGGAGCTTGCAAATGAAATAGGTTATGTGGTACCTAGAATTGCAAGTAGGCGTGAAGTACAAGCAACCCGCTTGTTCTACACAGAGCAATGTAGAACAAATGCTGGGGACAGGGCTCCTCTTCGCCGATTATTGGAAATTTACAATTCCTATTTTGCAAATCTGGATATTTTCGCTCTTAACCAGAGCGAGTTCAGAAAAATGGCTATTGAATTACTTTCTGGTATTCCTTAACTCTTACTGTTTCTTGCTGATGTTTGGTGTGACATGATTGTGCCCATGGACGGGGCTGTCTTGAATTTGTTTGTGTGATTTTTAGGGTTTAGTTTTAGTTTTATCATTCGTTACTTTCTCACTGTCTCCTTCTGTATACGTCCGTTTCCTTATGTCTTGTACAAACAATGTGATTCCGTGGACATTGGTGTGGGTTATATGTTTGTTTACTGTATTATACATTATCTAGATTGGTAACATGTAACTGTTTTTTGTCCCTAATAAATAATAAAAAAAAAAAAAAAAAACTACCAACGAAAATTATTTTGAACGAGATCTAGTAAGCAGTTTTTTTTTTCTTTAATATGTACCTCGTAAATCATAAACCGCTTATTACCGCGTAATCTTTCATACAAATAACTCAAATCCTTTAATTTCATATATCATTGGTACGGAACCCTTTGTGCGTGAGTCCGACACGCACTTGGCCGGTTTTATTTTGATTTCGTTCTTAAAACTACACCTACGCAAAAGTTGTTCTCAGAACTAAACAACAGTTGTTCTCAGAGCTAATCAACAATTCTTTTAGGGGTAACCAACAGTTCTTTTCAGGGCTAACCAACAGTTCTTTTCAGGGCTAAACAACAGTCCTCTTCAGACCTAGAATATTATACGCTATTAAAATTTTCTTAAACATTTGAAAATGCCTAAGAGAGCCAGGTCTCAACTTTCTAAGCATAGATCTTAAGCACGGGCAGCAAGAATACGTCGTATTGGAGAATCTTCACCTGAACATTCACAACGCCTTGCTGAACAAAATCAGAGAAACTCTCAGGTACACACACGAGAGTCTAGTGTCGAACGTTCGCAACGTCTTGCGCAACAAGATATGAGAACCTCTGAGTTACGCGCACGAAATTCGAGGCTGAAGCGTTTCCAAAGTCTTCTTGAACAAAATGTAAGAACCTCTCAGTTGCGCGTAAGAAAGTCGAGTGTCGAGCGTTTGCAGCGACTTAGAGATTAGACAGAGAGACAGCAGTTGTCCATAAATAGAGTTCGCAATCGAATTTTAGCAAACAGCAACAGACTGGCTTTCAGATACGATCCGCAGGTTGATTATGCATAACAAGCGTCAGTCCAAATCGGAGTCATGAATAAGATCTGCTCTTACTGCTCTGCCAAGAAATGGGCGGACGAACCTAATGGTATTTGTCTTCCTGACCTTCAGGAGTCGCACAACCAATAAAAAATCGTTTAACTAATAACCATCCCTTATCTGGTAATTTTTTAACAAATATGTGTATACTCTTTTACAAATGACTTCTTTTGGCGCAAAAGAAATCACGGTAGGTAATTTTATGCCCACTTTTAAAATTGAAGGACAGGTGTATCATTCATCATAATTATCATCTCATTGCTAGCATTTTATCACCATCAGACCAAAATCCACAATTCTTACAAATATATTTAATTCGGATGCAGACCAGTTATCGTTGCGATCAAGCATCGCACCAACCTCAAGAAATGTAATTCGCGAATGTGAAAACTTAGTAATTATATTTAAATATTTTCATCATTAACAACTTATACATAAAGACATTCTATGTAGCCTGCGGATAATAACTACCTCGTGGATGTTAGTGTCAGTGTCTGTGAATTGACTTGAGAATCTTTTTGCTGACCGTATTTTGATGGAACAACAGATTTTGATGCGAATTTCTCAAATTGATAGAGTGATTGAAGAGGAAGGTTTATATGTATAATACATGCACCCGTGCGAAGCCGGAGCGAATCGCTAGTACTTTCATATATCAGCATTATCAATCGGAATAATCTTGAAGGAATAATCAAATCGCTCATAAATTACTTCATATGTTCGAAAAATGTATGTCCTCAACAATAGTAAATAAGCTACGAGTATGAACACGCTGAGTACTATAAATCTAACCTATTTGAAGAATATCATTGATGATCTCACTATTTTAAAAGCTAGAGTAGACACACATGTTTGACCGATTTCATATAAACAATATCTAAATCACCTACAAAACCAACAAGACCAACCCAACCCGCCATCTTTCTCCGGCAAAAATATTTTAAAACGTATTACATTTCAGGTCGTATGCGGCATAAATATCGGTATGCACGTCTCACAATATTGTATGATACATACAATGTGTCAGATTCCGCTCCGCTCGGTTTCAAAATCAAATTTTTATGAGCCGTGAAATAACCCTGCCTTGAAGCTCGTAATGCCTTTCGATGCAAATATATTGTATATCTAGTTTATGTACAATATGTTCTGCGGTAAAAGGTTGCTTGTATCAAATGGTTTTTTGCCTCGTAAACCAATTTTGGGATCGGTTAGCGAATTGAAGGTTTTTTATGTCGTATTTTAGGATAGTTGAGTGATTTTTATAAGGTTTTCTATTAAAAAAAATCTGCGATTTTCTTGTGTGTCGACAGGACGGTCGGTTGGTTGTTTATTAAATATACGAAGTATTTCAATTAGAGCACCAATTTGAACAGCACTTTCACGCCGCTTTTGAGCTGTTCCACTAACCGCACTGGAACAAAGTTTCGAAATATACGATTCAGAGGAACTAAAAGTATATTTTAATAACAAAATTGACGAAATGTCTCAAGAACAATTAATTTTCTTGATATCGTACATACTTTAAGGAGTAGCGTCGGTAACCCGACTCGGCTTGACTTCTTCCCTCATGCCGAGGATCTTTACTTGCGGGTGCTGCTTATGTTGACATACCATATTACCTACCATACCTTTCTTATAATTAACTATTTCTTATATTTTATTTTGATGTTTCCGACTTATAATTTATAACTTCGGAATACTAAGTCAATATAATTCAGCATTGCATATGATAGCTGTCACGCCCTTTATGCCTTAAATATAGTCTACTTTTGGCTAGTTTTTTAAGTTTAGTTTATATTTTTGTTTTTTTTTTTTTAATATATTGTTGTGGCTAACTGACAATAATTTAATTTAACTTAATTTTTGTCGTAATATTAATTACTTTGCATACTTACTAATGTAAACAATTAAGATTTTCTAACTGAACAGACCGGCCGCAGCTGCCGTGCTGCCGAGGAGATTATTGATCAATTCATCTTACACTATGAGGTGGTAATCACGGGTGTTTCGGCGGACTGACCTATGTAATTTAGACGTTCGAAAAAAGCTGATTATCAGCCTGATTGAATGAATGACTTTTGGTTTTGTTTTCTTTCTATTTTTATATCATGGGCTGGGGCTGGAAACGAGGTGTCTACGTATCACGGGCTGAGATCGAGCTCCAGGTCTACAAAAGTTCTTCAGTGCTTAGAGTAATAGGCACTATTTTTATAAATTCTGGTATTATTACATTGATTTATAAAGGCCTATATAATGTAATAAAGATTTATAAGGACTTTTAAGATGAAAAGCAAGCAAATTAAGTATGCGTAATTGAGTTGGAGTATTTTCGTTCCGCCTAACCATATTAATTCTCAGCTTTTACAGACGACTTTCCTCCTATAAGCCGGTGCTTCAGTGTTTGCGATATAATCAGTTTGAATTAATTTATTATTATAACCCAGGGAGCAGGATGTTCTGCCATGAAATTAAGCAGAAGAAATATCCGAATACAAAGAGGGATTAACCGATTAACTCAATGGGTGAGGTGGGGGATTATTCAATAAGAGTGTTGAACCCTACGTAAGGTTATTTAGTTTTATAACTAGCTGATAAAACATAATTAAATATATCGCGACTTAGCACACGACGTTATTGACATGTGGAATGTAAACTCGACTGTCATCTGTTATATCAGACAATGGCCTGATTTCTGGAAACAACAACAATCAATCAACATCTATCGTGAGCCTTATTACGCGGTTGACTGTAAAGGTAAGTACTCTTCGATACGGCCCTCATCGGGAGGAGGCCCCTGTCCTTGGAACCGTAGCCATCGGTAGCTTTGACCCAGCTTGCGATATAGGATCACTATTTATTTATATTTTCAATGATTTTTAACACTTATTTTTTATAAATTACACTTAATTTTTAAATGTAATTAAGTATTTAAAATAAATAAGTAAACGGAACAAATATATTATGATTGTTATTCAATAATCACTAACTCGGTTCAGGCGTTCTTAAATAATACGATTACCAACAAACATTTATTTTTATTTATATTCATACTAATGTACTTTTCTAGCATCCAAGATTTCTAAAAGCGTTTGAGTTGTTCTGCGACGTTAACAAGAACACAATATTACTGTTGTATTTCATATCATTTTCCTTTGCTAACAAAATGTACGCAAATGAAACATAAAAAGTCATTCTCAGGCAAAATGTGAACACAAAACGGATCTCGCGAATCTTGGCGCGAAATACGCATTATGTATTCCCACGTAAATAAGTAAATGGTCCAAAAACTCCTGTTCATTACCATCGTCTGTTATTTTATTCTCTTTCCGTAAATAAAACTCATAATATCGTGATTAATCGCTTGTTATAATTTATTATCGGCCATTGAATTACTTATTTGTGTAAATGTTTCATTTTTTGTTTGTGAAATTATGGTCACATATAAATCAACACTCAGAGTGTTGATTCAAATGTCAAGGTGTCTTATGTACACCAGTTTCTTTTTCTTTTTATTTGAAAATACAAAGTTGCTCCACTCCAAGAATTTCTCTTGTATCGTGGGTGCGATTACAAACATATAAAGACATACACACAACCAGATCGTATTGTTGGCCATACAAATATTTGTTCCGTGCAGGAATCGAACCCGCGACACGCAGCGCAGCAGTCGATCGCTCAGCCACTGCACCAAACGTTTCGTCAAGTTGATGTTAAATAAACAGCATAGTCAAGTTCGATTATTTTTTTCAGTAAAATGATCATGCCCATACTTATAAATCAGGTTCTAAATGGTATGATTAAAAAATGTCATCAGTAAGCACGAAATGCACTAAAATGTACTACATACCTCATCCACCACTAAGAAGTGTTTATGATGCCTGAACCAAGAGGGTATTCCTGTTTGTAAACCATGTAGTGTTATAGGCTGATGTTCCTCCTTATTCCTTCTTCAAATTATGACGTCTCTCATACGAACTTCAGTTACTATGTTATAATAATACGTAAAAACATCCTTGTTTTCACAGATCTACTTAAAAGGAGTTATATGTATAAAAAAAACTTTGCTACTATTTAGATAACAAGACACGTTTGTGTCAAAAGAAAACTCAACATTTCCTGCGAAGGGGAACGTCATGGTGAAACTTATGGCCGACCCCACCATGTATGTTTAATACGGATTCGAACAGAATTTAATCGTGCCTCAGTCTCCCCTTCGTTTGTTTACGTTCCTCTTTAAGGAGAGAGTGCTGTTCCAAGAGCTGAAGCGCAAACATTTCAATTTTTACGACTTCCTCTGGTTGATTTTTGGGGATGAAAAAATGGTAGCGTTGTTTTTTTGCGCTCTCATTCTGCTGAGAATTAAATTACTGACGTGCCTTTAGGGGGATTACTTGATTTTACCTCAGATTGTTCAGGATTTAAAGCGCTTTAAATTATACGCACAAGGTTTCGTAAATTGTGTGACAATTGTACATATTTTTGTACATATTTATAATCCATTTTAGGTCTACCGTAGCCTTTATACCTATGTGAAATCACTTGTATTAGTTATTTAGAAACTTGCTTGCCATTGCTTATCAGTCGTATGAAATGGGCTACGTATGAAATCCCTGTATATTTTCAAAGTGTATCAATCCGCTGAACAATTTACCTCCCTGTCTTTATAACGGACAAAAATTATTTGAAATCTCCAAGTACCTACAACATATTCCTAAATATTGGTTATTTTAGCTCCTCTACATTAAGAACCAAACTCTGTCAACAGCAATCGCAATAGCTTTAGTTTTGAGTGCAATAATATTGATTGCGTTGGCGACACGGTTAGGGCAGTGGCTGAGCGATCTACCTACTGCTGCGTTGCGTGTCGCAGCTTCGATTAGCGCACGGAACAATATTTGTAGGTCCTACAGGAACTTGTTCCGGGTCTGGCTGTTTGTGTTCGTATGTGAGACTAAACTTTTGTAAACGCATTCACGGTACAGGAGTAATACCTATTTGGGAAGAAATATAAAAATAAATTTATTTACGTTCTTGAGCGGACACATTTATCGAATATGTGGAGCAATGGATTAGCGATATGCTTGAAAATTGTTCAAATGACAGTGAGTGTGATACGCAGTCAGGGTGCTGGTAGCGTTCGGTAGTTCCTCACTACTGCGGTGCTTACGGCTGATCAGGCTCGCACTCAGAAAGCATGCCTATGAAAACCTTAACTAAATCTTAGTTAATAAATATCCAAAAAAATCCAAGGGAATGTCTCAAGTACGGCAGACATTTAAAACACCACGAGCGAATCTTAGATGGTCCGGCACATCGATAATATTGAATCAGTTGACTCTATTAACAATGCAAATAGTGTAAGCGAGTGCCAGCAGCTAGCTTCGTAAATGCACCGAGTTGTACAACTAACTTAACACTTACCACAATCTTGGGACATATTGGACCTTATTGTAAGGGGCTAAGGTGTTGACTAATGCATGAAGAACTTGGCAAGTCTATCCGACATTGTTTGCAAATCTAAACTTATGCAGAAACGGGAGTGTTTACAAGGATCGTTTGTTACAGCTTAATGCTTGTTGTTTAGACTGTCTTCGAATTTTATTCGTAGATTGTATTTGTATCGGTTTGTTTGTTTGGGTCTAGTCTACGAAGGGTTTGTGCTTAGACATTTAGATTTAGCACGTGGGTGTATCGATTTCCAATAACTTGGCGGTTAGGGTATTTGAGCATATTGTTCCTGTAGAATAAACATGTATTCTTTGAACATTACTGTTCGTTTTATGAACAAGAATTCCATCAAAGCTGTACTAATACATGATTCTCTATAATACAGATAGGATAATAACATCTAAAATACAACTTGATGACATCACGCAAGAGATTAATTTGCCAAAGAACAAATTATGAATAAGATAGTTAAGTCCAGCATCGGTATCACTAATAGTATAGTTTCTTTCTCTCCACACTCAATACGAACTAAAATCAATAATGCCAACAAACTGAAACTATCTCTATTGTACATACAAACAAAATCCATTTAGGTCCAATGCAGCCATATAACAGCTAAACCAGATTTATAAACCAAACGAGGGTAGAAGGAAAATATTTACGACACAGGACGATTTGCATCGATACGGCTAATGCCGGCTATCGACCGCCAGTGTCAAATTATTTGCGGATTATAGGCAAAATATAGCCCACCGATAGCCCGGACTTTTGGGAAAATATTAATCTGGTTGAAAATTGTTTGGGGTTCCCTATAGAATGCCATTACTTTAAATTAAATACATAAATCCATACTAACTCACCGTATTGTGTCTAAGCAAAGCTTTAACTTTATAAAACGATTGCATCACTGCTTACCATCGGGCGGGATCGCGGTCGAGCACTTGTTTATAATTAATAAATAAAAATACCTAGTTCTTCAGCTCGGTAATGTGAATGTCAAATAGTCTTATTATCTTATCTCCAATAATGTTTGGTAGCTGTATGCCCAGCTGCTAATAATAGATCTTATTTAATATTACCACCACACATTGTGAGGGCAAATTAATTATTAATGTATTGTCCTTATATTAAAATCACATTTGTCATTCTTTGATAGTTATATGAAAGAGCAATTTAGCGTAGTGTGTCAATTTAATTTCTCTGAACACATTACCAAGTTTTGGTAGTAGGCACCTCGTATTTGGCCACTGACACCAAAAAATTAAATTACGGGCGTTATTTTAAAGAAATACCATACAACATAGCGATGTTCTATGTTGTTTCTCTATTTAAATTGATGTTATTTTAAGTTTAGTAAATATCTACTCCATTTCAATAATATGTAATTATGTTAATTTTAGAGTGACTAGTTCTCTGAAAAAGTTATAAAAATATTTAAAGTTGTAATGTAAACTTTATTATGTTGGTTAAGTTTATATAATAGTAGTTTATGAAACTGTTACATAATGAGGGATATTATGCACGAGTGTGAGTTTAAAAAACTAAACTTATTTTTTAATAATATCACACGAGTGTGTAATACCTAATTATGTACAGTTTCATACACTACTTTATCTAATCTCATACATTTTAAGAAACAATAATAATCAATTATGTGTCCAGTGAAACACAACAACGACTCGCAATGCAACGAAACGTATTTGGCGCCAAAATTCTGCACCCTGCATCAAAGCGCACGCGCCAAAGCGCGCGCAGCCACAGATAAAAAAAAATGAAATAGTGCTATCTATGGTTTGTAATCTGTACGGTAATGAAAAAAAAAATATTATAACATTATTTTGTTGGAGAAATAATGTTATAATTTAATTTTTTAATTTCCTTTCGATATACTATGTGCAAAGTACGTCAATATAAACTCTTTTTTAGTTTTATATTTTGAATTTTTTGATATGAGAGTAGATAAACTTTTTTAGGAAATAAGTCACTATTACAGATTAACACTTTCACTAAAAGACGCCACAAATAAATTGGTAATACAAAAAACATGGTAATATAAAATTGGGTAATAATAAAACTCTTAGGTAATACAGAATATATCAAATTAGGTTTGGTTATACTAAAATAGCATCAAGTTAATATCGGCGGCTTATATTACAGATATATTAGCATTACCATCTGTTGTTGTTCAGTGAGTTGAGGGTTTATTTATAGTATTTAAAATTACTTAATAAATTTGGTTTAGTATAGGAAACGAAAATATAATTTAGGAACAGAGATGAACTTGGAATAGCGCCATATTCAAAATTGTTTTCAAATATTGTGGTCTCTCAATCGAGAAGTACTTTATCTACTCCTTGGGGACATAGATTTGCATAGTATAAAGTTCCAGGTTTTATTTAAAGGTTATATCTTATTATAATTTAGGTAAAAGCTATTTTAAAACGCACTAAGAAACGATGTTTTTTTTTAAAAACTGTAACGATGAAAGTTTCACCGACAGGAAAACCAAAAAGTGTTTCGATATTGGTATAAAACATCTGACTTCGTTTTTCTCAATAATGCTAAGGTTGGATTCCAGTCTACCTGGATGCAACTGAATTACCAGTTTTTTAAACATAATAACGAACACTAGGTATTACTTCCGAATCGTGGGAGCATTAACAAACATTTAAACTCACATATACAAACAGATTCCGACTCGGACAACTACATGTAGGCCATACAAATATTTGTTCCATAGTTTACATGTAGCCACTGTTTGACTGACTTATGGCTGGGAAAAATCCTCCATAAAAGTCTTTAGAATTTCGGCTTTTAACGACCCGCAATAAATGTAGAAGTTCAAAGAATGACAGACGAAACCAACTGCTTAACGTGCGACACACGGCAAGGTGTCGGTTTATAAACATGGTCCCTTGTCCACAGGTAAATATACACAACGACATTTTTTTTTTATTTGCATAAACGAAACCCGAAACATGTGTCCAGTATTTGTATGTAAAGAATTTATGTACATACTTTCAAAAAGCTATCGTGAAAATTTTCAAAATGATGAGCTTGTTATGTTAGCTGGTTGTCCCAACAAAAATATGGTCAACGCACCGCTCGTCCGCTCGCGCCTGCAGCAGCGAGGCGTGTCGGGTCCCTAGAACACTATGATCCGCTGTGAACAGTGTCGTGCGCTCGGTAACCACACTGCAACATTTTTTAAATACAACGTTATTTTTTGTTTATGCGAAACCTGAATGTAGTTTGTACAGAATAAGCAACTGAATTGATTCTAATCATTTTTACACCACGTTATATTTTTTCCCAAATACATTTAGAAATGGTTGTAGTGTGGATATCTATAGATCATAGTACTTGCGCGCGCGAACAGCTGATGCCAGAGGTCAACGCACCGCGCTCGCCCGCCCGAGCGGAGCTTTGACCATATTTTTGTTAGGACAACCAAGTAGAATAGCAAGCTCATATCTTTGTGGTTTTTCATTATACCTTTTTGAAATTTTGTACATTCATTACTTAAAAATACTGGACACGTGTATCGAGTTTTTTTTATAAATTATAAACTAGCGGTTGACCGCAATCCTGCCTGATGGTAAGCAGTGACGCAGCAGAAGCGCAAGAGTTTATTAAGAGCCTAATCACTCTAGCCTTGAAGACACTCGAATTGTAGTCCGACGGAAACACCGCCGCTGGCAAATTGTTCCAATCACAAAATGCATCCTATACAGTATGTTACGAAAACCCTGTCCGACCCGTGAAGGTGTTGTTAGGTATCGATAACTGATTCTACTAATGCATACAAAACCGGGCTTTACTTAAAAAAAAAATCCCCCTAAAAAAAATAAATATTATTTCGCAAAAGGAGGTAACTTATTAAATGTGCGTTGACCACCCTTCGCCTGCCGACCGCGGGGGGCGGGCGGCAGGACACGCGGCACGTGGCCGCATCGCTATTCGCTCATAATAATACCGGTGTTGTCACTTTTTAAAAATTACCAAATTTCGGGGAAATTGGAATTATTTCGTTGGAAAAAAAGATTATTTCAAAATTCATTTGTATTGGTACTATGATGAATACGTAAAATTTTATATTATATTTGGTCATGTGTTTACCTAACCTCTATTATCCTTATGGGTCGGACAGGGTTTTCGTAACATACTGTAGAACACCGAAAGGCTGGCTAATCTACGTCTGTACTCTAGGCTTTGAAGACCCTCTCGGGTTTCGAATAAACAAAAAATAATTTTATATATTTGGGAAAAAATAAAACATCGTTTCAAAATTATTAAAATCGATTCAGTTGCTTATTCTGAACAAACTATTTTCAGGTTTCGTATAAAGAACAAATGACGTTGTACAAGTTATCATAACAAGCGTTCACAAAACACTCACGATGGGGTTGCTGCTATATTAAACTTAAGATTTTAATAACGAACTTTAAAACAAAAACTCCGTTAATCTGTGTTTCGGCAACAGTGACATTGTTTGCCTCAACTTGGTGGTAATTGTGTAAAAATTAGCCTCTGAGGCTTCGACAGCGCTTCGCTTGAGTAAGTTTCCTTGTTCCATAATACCGGCAAGCAGTTTGTGGTGAAATAAGCTGAATTTTAATTACATAGTATTTTATAAGATGAGTGTTTCAGATTGTTGCTCTTTATAGTGTATTTAAACTCTTAAAAGAAACCAGTCCGAAAAGTGAATATAGCTTAACACTTACTATTGCACAACTATCAAACTACAAGTGCAATATTAGGTCCGTCCCTTATTTAAAAGCATTCATCGCACGACTTCGGGCTCGTTCGCGTTCATGTGATATTTTCATTCAGGAAACTAGATTAGCTTAGCACCTTCTATCAGTGCGAACACACGTTCGGTCACGCAAAAATCGTGTAATCGCGCAGCGATCGCTTTTAAATACATACAGTGCGACGGAAGATGGCATGTGTTAGTCAAAGCAAGTGCTAAGTAGGTAACGATTTGTGTGCCACTCCATAGCGAAGTATTTAAGAACATAGCTTTATTTATGAAACATTTAATGTACCATGTTTTAAAGCAAATAAATATTTTTATTCCTAACGTTTATAAATATTGGTTTATAATTTTCTTATCCGTCACCACACTCAAAAAGTGTGTACATGAATCAATATCGAAGAAAAAACTTGAATTAATAGCAACGAAAAAAATGTACTGCATAAATAACAAATAAATAAATAATTATAATTGCATTTTTTATTACGTATTTATTTTTATTTAAAAAAAAAACGTTTGACACGTTCTGATAAATTATATTAAACGATGATAGAACATATTAGAGAAAAGTCATGTGTGGTTCTACATCACCCTAAGGTTGAGCGGTACTACAGTATTTTTTCACTTTTCAGTTTAACACTACCAGGCCAAGCTACCAAACTGTAAAATTTACAACCTTGAACCGAATCCTTTAGCGATAAAGTTGAAGAACTATTCAGAAAATTTGATATATTGAAGGAATTTGATATGCTGGTGTTTGTACGAGTATATATCAAGTCCACATTTCACACAAGTCGAGGCAGGTGGTTCATGATGTACTAACACTTGCAAGTAATAATCCAAAATAATTTCGGACAGCTATTTTCCGTTGCTTTGACGTCAGCTATTGTTTCCAATTTTCGTTTGAAATATTCTCTTCAAACGTTAGTTTAGATTGCCAATACACGTAAAATAATCGTTGCAAATCCTTTAAAATCGACAGTTCAAACGAAAAAGGAAATAAAATAATTATGCTATCAAACACATAGGAATAAAAGTTGTCATTTTTTGACAATATTGCTCGACCCAAAGTTTTAGTACTGTTACGAATGCACCTTATGTCGAGGGCATAAGGTTCAATATCGCGTGACATGCAGTGCGTAACTTTTAAGCTTTATAACTCGAGATCTAGACATTTTCTAGGTGTAATATAAAAACGCATTCCTAGACTTAAGGTGGCCTATCGAATGGTACAGGTTTCATCAATTTTGTCAACTAAGTGACGACATCGAAATTTCTAGAAGCCCGTTTCCGGGAATTACCGTAGGTACCTACTGAATGTACTCGAAGTTATGCGCTATTATTATTACGTCTAGACGATTCTGGAATGTTCGATCAGCTGGCCTATATATAGCGCCGTGACGCCGACGCCGAGTCAGTCTACACTTGACTACCGAGACGAAACAGCGACATTTAAGAAGCGATCTTTGAGAATACCTACTGCGACAACTGTAACGAGAACATTGAGTACTACGTGAAGAAACATCTGTAGTGTTATTGTGTGTTTACAATACGGACTTCGTGGACGTAAGTGAAGACTTCGGTGCAACGTCAGCAACATTCTACTTGTCATTGCCTACAATCGACTGTACCTTCGTTGCCAATAAACTTCGTAACCCTTAACCGGCGTTTTAGTACCCCTAGCCCGTAACAACTGGTGTCAGAAGCGGAATGCCGGTCACGCCAAGGGAAGACGAAAGAGTTCGCACGCGACGACAAGCAGCGATGGATTTGGCGCGTCAAGAGGAAGCATCGCTTGGTGTCCCTGTACCCGTAGAAGATGCGGCCGTCGTACCACCGACAAATGTAAGTGCGCCCACTACCACCACTATTCCCGGCAGTAGCGGATTCGATATATCGGCGTTACTAGCACAAATAAAAAACATAGTAGCAGAATCCCAGGCAGAAACCCAGGCAAAAATAGAGCAATGAGGGTCTGCAACAGTGGGCAACGGAAATAGAACGTATGGTTCGCAAGGCGTATGCATCAACACCGGGACTGATTGACGCTACTACTCTGCGATTCTTTACTGATGGGATTCGAGATGCAGAAGTCAGAGCTGCAGTACGTCTGGGTCACCATCAGACCGTGAAGGCAGCCTTGACACATGCTCTGGAGGTGGAAGCTGTACGTCAAGATGGCCGACAACACGACCGTATTCGAAAAGTGACCGCACAAATAAAAGCCCGACGAGGACCAACTTGTTATGAGTGCGGTGATAAGGGGCACATTCGAATCGATTGTCCCAGGAAGGCTAAGGGAAGAAGTACTTCTTGGGCACGTAAAGACGCAGAGGTGTTGCTGTGGCGCAAGCGCGACGCCAAGGTCGAGCTCGAGCGCCCGAGCGAGCGCGTCGATTGGCGCGAGCGGAGCGATCGGAGTGGGCGCCGCGAGCGACCCGCTGAACGAGAGCGGGTACGTGTCAAGGACCGGGAACGCGAACGTTCCGGCAAGCGACAACAAGAGCGCGAGCGGTCGCGCGGAAAGTCGTGGAGTGCGGCAGAAGCAAGGCGGGACAAGGAAGTCGAGGACGAGGCGCGTAAGAAGAAGCGCCTCGAGAAAAAGGCAAAACAAAAGGTCCGCCGCCGCCAGATTACTTCAGGTAGTAAGGACCGAGGTGAAGAACGCAAACAGGAAAAGACAGAGAACGTGAGGATTATCCAGGTGAACGCGTTGGACGAGGACTGGAATAATCAATCATTGGAAAATGCACAGAAGGAAGATAGCGTCTTGAGGACAGTAATTGAATGGAAGCAGCGTGGCCAGAGGCCCGCCTGGAGTGAAATATCAGCGCTTAGCCCAACAGCAAAAAGTTACTGGGCTCAATGGGACAGCCTGATAATTGATAATGGAGTTCTGAAGAGGAAATGGTAATCACCTAGTGGAAAGGAGGTCGCCTTACAGATAGTTGTCCCCTGTGATAAGGTCGCGTCGGTGCTAAGACAGGTGCACGACGGAGTATCCGGAGGACATCTAGGAGTAAAGAAAACTCTGGAGAAGGTGAGAAAAAGATTTTATTGGGTGCATTGCCGCGAAGACGTAGAGGACTGGTGTAGGAAATGTGTAGCCTGCTCCTCAGTAAAAGGACCGCAAACGAGAGCCAGAGGTCGACTGAAAGTGTACAATGTTGGTGCACCATGGGAAAGAGTTGCTGTCGATATAGCTGGGCCATTCCCTATTACTGAAGAAGGGAATAGGTATATCATCGTCATGCAAGACTATTTCAGCAAATGGCCAGAAGCTTTTGCAGTACCTAACCAAGAAGCTCATACAGTCGCCAAAAAGCTAGTTCACGAGGTGTTCTGTCGATTTGGCGTACCCTTGGAGTTACACTCTGACCAGGGTAGAAACTTTGAGTCTTCACTGTTTCAAGAGGTTTGTCAACTACTCGGGATACATAAGACTCGTACAACACCATATCATCCTCAGTCAGATGGAATGGTCGAAAGATTCAACCAGACGCTGGAGAATCATTTGGCCAAAGTAGTGGAAGAACACCAGAGGGATTGGGACCAATACATTCCACTCTTCTTAATGTCATACCGCTCTGCAACACATGATAGCACAAATTGCACACCGGCGAAAGTCAACTTCGGCCGAGAAATTAGATTACCCATAGAAGCACTAACCGGAACACCCCCCGATATCCCTATCCTAGCCGTCGACTATGTGGCCGACCTCCGACGTAAACTAGATGGAATACATGAGCTAGTGAGAGAGAATGGTCTGAAAACCAGCGAGAAAATGAAGATCCGATACGACCGCAAAGCTAACGTGCCCGGACTTGAAGAGGGAACTTTGGTATGGTTACATAATCCCATAAGGAGAAAAGGAAAGAGTCCGAAATTCCAAGCCAAATGGGAGGGTCCGTACACGATAGTTACGAGGATAAACGATGTCACCTACCGGATAAAGAAAGGACCTAGAGGGAAGCTGAAGATCGTACACGTAGACCGCCTAGCTCGCTATTATGGTTCAAATCATGCTCGGGACGAGCACGACTAAGAAGGGGGCAATGTTACGAATGCACCTTATGTCGAGGGCATAAGGTTCAATATCGCGTGACATGCAGTGCGTAACTTTTAAGCTTTATAACTCGAGATCTAGACATTTTCTAGGTGTAATATAAAAACGCATTCCTAGACTTAAGGTGGCCTATCGAATGGTACAGGTTTCATCAATTTTGTCAACTAAGTGACGACATCGAAATTTCTAGAAGCCCGTTTCCGGGAATTACCGTAGGTACCTACTGAATGTACTCGAAGTTATGCGCTATTATTATTACGTCTAGACGATTCTGGAATGTTCGATCAGCTGGCCTATATATAGCGCCGTGACGCCGACGCCGAGTCAGTCTACACTTGACTACCGAGACGAAACAGCGACATTTAAGAAGCGATCTTTGAGAATACCTACTGCGACAACTGTAACGAGAACATTGAGTACTACGTGAAGAAACATCTGTAGTGTTATTGTGTGTTTACAATACGGACTTCGTGGACGTAAGTGAAGACTTCGGTGCAACGTCAGCAACATTCTACTTGTCATTGCCTACAATCGACTGTACCTTCGTTGCCAATAAACTTCGTAACCCTTAACCGGCGTTTTAGTACCCCTAGCCCGTAACAGTACTTTTAGTGTTAATGCTCCCACTATTTCTATTAATAACAAAAAGAGACTTCTTCAATCTACGTATCTTAAATATTAGAGCACACTTAGAAGTCCTTGGCTTTAGAAAAGTGAGTGGTCAATCTTAAACATTGGTCTAACTTACAAATTTTAGTTGAGACATCTGTTAAATTACTATTAGAAAGAAAGAAAGAAATTTTTTTGTTATTCTATTCAAAATCAAAATCACAAGTCATTTACATATTGCTACCTCCTAGTGCTTTTGCTGGGAAGAAGATATGGCGGAACAAACTCCCCAGCAGCACAGCTGTCTGTTCATTAAATAAAACAGATTACTTTATACAATACTATGTAGGTACATAATGATGTAATAATGATTAAGAGATATATTCTTCTACACTTACACCTTGTGAAATTTCCATCATCTACATACAAGGCGGTTATCATATATCTAGCGTGAAACTATAGCACCGAAACCTCAGTATTGCCATGATTTGACTATTAAACGACGTGTGAAACTGAAGCGAAACAGCCTGTTCCAACATTAAGCACTAAGATTTCGTTATTATAATATCTCTGGCGTTTTTTTTTTTTCGATCTGCTCGGAAACTAGCTACACCTGCATGCCGAGCTGAATGTTTCATTGGCACATTTTAAACTTTTTCATTACTACCATCATTACAGAAAAATCCTAATTCAATAAAGTGGCTATAATTACAATTTTGTTATTTAAATATTACTAGCGACTCGCCCCGGCTTCGCTCGGGTGCATGTATTATACATATAAACCTTCCTCTTCAATCACAATATCTATTTAAGAAATCGCATGATCCGAAATAAAATATATTTGTAAGAATTGTGAGTTTTGGCCTGATGGTAGTAAAATGCTACCAATGAGATGATAATTATGATGAATGAAACACCTGTCCTTCAATTTTAAAAATGGTCAAAATTACCTACCGCGATTGCTTTTGCGCCAAAAGAATTCATTTAAAAAGACTATTGTATTTACGTATATTTGTTAAAAAATAACCAGATAATGGATGGAGTTAGAAGATTTTTTATTGGTTGTGGCGGCCTTTGTGCATCCGCCCATTTCTTGGCAGAGCAGTTAGACCAGATCATATTCATGACTCTGATTTGGATCGACGCTTGTTGTGCATAATCAACCTGCAGATCATATCTGAAAGCCGTCTGTTGCTATTTGCTAAAATTCGATTGCGAACTCTATTTGTGGACAACTGCTGTCTCTCTGCCTGAGCTCTAAGTATCTCTACTGCTAAGGTTCGACACTTGACTCACGTTCGCGTAAGTCAGAGGTCCTTACATTTTGTTCATGAAGACGTTGGAAAAGCTCCAGCCTCGACTCTCGTGCACGTAACTCTGGAGGTTCTCAGATTTTGTTGTGCAAGGCATTGCGAACGTTCGACATTCGACTCTCGTTTTGTGAACGTTCAGGTGAAGATTCGCCCATACGACGTATTCTTGCTGCCCGTGCTTGAGAACTATGTTTAGGAAATTGAGACCTGGCTCTCTTAGGCATTTTCAAATGTTTAAGAAAATGTTAATAGCGTATAATATTCTAGCTCTGAAAAGGACTATTGTTTAGCCTCGAAAAGAACTTTTTTTTTTTTTATAAATTATAAACTAGCGCTTGACCGGAATCCCGCCTGATGGTAAGCAGTGATGCGATCGTTGATGGTAAAGCGCGCTAGTTTATTAAGAGCCTATTTACTCAGAAAAACTGAGCGAATAGGAAGGAAGGCGGCAGTTGAGCGAGGTGATGCAATGTTAAACCCAACAACACGACCAACGGTGCTGTGCCAAAGGGAGATTGATCTGAAGATCCTCCACGACCAAATTCCCAACACAACAACATTAGGCGCATCGTACCCGGCACACATCGCAACACAACTGCTCAGACCCGTCCTCCGTACGGCTTCACCAGACATCATGCCGGAACACGACAAATCGCTTGGCGGCAAGGCTTTGTCTGGTGGGTGGTAACTTCTGCCGGCGGCCGATGTTATGGCCTATCACCGAGAGAGACTGTTGTTTAGCCCTGATAAGAACTGTTGATTAGCCCTGAAAAGAACTGTTTGTTACCCCTGAAAATAATTGTTGATTAGCTCTGAGAAGAACTGTTGTTTAGTTCTGAGAAGAACTTTTGCGTAGGTGTAGTTTTAAGAACGAAATCTAAAAAAAATACGAAAAATAAGTAACTTTTCTGTTTGATTTTTACACCTTGTGTTCAAAAAACCCAAGTATCTTACGGAACCCTATTATAGCTTTTGAATGGTGAAAGAATTTTCGAAATTGGTCCAGTAGTTTTTGAGCCATTACAACCAAACAAAGTTTTCCTATTTATAATATTAGTGTAGATGTACATCATGATTTCTGTGAATTCATTCTGAAATAAGTAAAATTATCTATGCTATCTGCTATGTACACGCGAACTATGCTGATTATAATTATGGAAAACTAATTTGTCTGAGTCATTAATAGACATGTCAGTCATGATGTTCCAGTACATGAACCGCGACATAATGTAGTTTGTAATGTCTCCCGAAATTCTGGATTGTTTCATTGTATAATTAATATATTCTTATTTAATTTAAATAAAACATTTCGATTGTTCGTCAAATAGTAAAGACCGTTTTGTCAAGCTATGGAATATTATTATTTATTATTATTATTTATTATTCCCTATAATGACGTGCCCGTCGGTGGCTCGGCTCGCCCATAGTTCAATGCCGATTGTGCCCAAGCCGAACAGCGTAAGCACACGGCATTTCTCACCTGGGTTGACGCTCGTGACCGCGGAGCTCTGGACATAAGCTCAAAGAAGAGAGCCTTTAACCGTGCTGCCAAGTCCTACAAAAAGGCACTAAAGAAGGCTCGCTTCGACCGTATTTCCCATATTGGGAACAAGTTATCTGCGCAGCCTTCCGGTAGCAGATCTTTTTGGTCCCTTGCCAAATCGGTCGAGGCGAACTTCTGTCGGCCCTCACTGCCTCCGCTGGTTAGGCCTGATGGAACACTGGCTCATACGCCGAGAGAGAAAGCAGGTCTCTTTGCATCTCTCTTTGCCCATAATTCGCGTCTTGATACTGGCAGTGCTACTCCACCTATTTTACCCCATTGCGGTACTTCAATGCCTGAAGTTCGCATTCGGAACAAGGAGGTTCTGAGAGCACTGTGTCGTCTGGACGTGAATAAGGCTAGTGGTCCGGATGGTATACCAGCGATTGTTCTAAAAGCATGTGCGCCCGAGTTGTCTCCTGTATTGACACGCTTGTACCGCCTCTCATTTGTGACTGGTATAGTGCCCAAGTCCTGGAAGCTTGCCAACGTGCAGCCCGTGCCCAAAAAGGGTAGCCGTGCCGATCCTGCCAACTATCGGCCGATTTCGATCACCTCCATACTATGCAAAATTATGGAGCGTGTATTGAACTCGCGCCTCTTGGCATACCTGAAAGGTAACGATCTCCTCAGTGACCGTCAGTACGGGTTTCGCCGCAATCGGTCAACTGGGGACCTACTAGTGTATGCCACTCACTTGTGGGGCGAGGCCCTCGAGAGAAATGGGGAAGCGATTGCTGTCTCCCTTGATGTCTCGAAGGCCTTCGACCGGGTATGGCACGCTGGCCTTTTGAGTAAGCTTCCAGCGTACGGCATTTTCCCTAGCCTGACTGGCTGGGTAAAAGACTTCCTGACTGAACGGTCCCTCCGAATTGTTGTCGACGGATGCTCATCTGAGCCCATGTCGACTAATGCCGATGTTCCTCAGGGGTCTGTTCTCTCTGCAACTCTGTTTCTGCTGCATATTAACGATCTGCTGATGCCCGGTATCTATGGGTATGCAGATGACAGCACAGTTGTGGAGAGATACCTGCCGGATGCTCGGGCTAGTAGGGAATCAATCCGGTCTGAAAGAGAGGCCATGGTAGAGCGAACGAGTGTTGCACTTCAGGCAGTCTCCGAATGGGGCAATGCCAATCTTGTAGCATTCAATGCCGCCAAAACGCAGGCGTGTCTTTTCACCGCCAAAAGGAGCCCGTTCACCTTGGCTCCTACTTTTCGGAATGTATCCTTGGAGTGTACCGACCGCCTTCAGCTTTTGGGTGTTGAGATTTCCTCGAACCTAAACTTTGGGCGGTTCATTGAGTCCAAGGCCAAGGTGGCTGCCAGAAAACTTGGTGTAATCGCAAAGGTCCGGCAGTACTTCACACCAGGGCAGCTTCTAATGTTGTACAAAGCACAGGTCCGTTCGTGTGTGGAGTACTGCAGCCACATCTGGGCTGGTGCTGCTAAGTGTCACCTGGCCACATTGGATTCAGTGGAGAGGCGTGCGAAGAGGCTGATTGGTGACCCTGATTTAACTCGAGTTGGTCTCCAAAGCCTAGAGCACAGGCGTGGAGTAGCCAGCCTTTCGGTGTTCTATAGGATACATTCTGGAGAGTGTGCGAGGGAATTGCACGATTTAATTCCCCCATCTCCGTTCCACCATCGGACGACCCGTCGTACGGCGAGTTTCCACCCTTATGTTGTTAACACCTCTACGATCCGGACGAAGCGTTTCGCCTCGTCCTTTATACCGCGTACATCGAGGGACTGGAACAATCTGCCGGCGGCGGTGTTTCCGTCGGACTACAATTTGAGTGTCTTCAAGGCTAGAGTGAATAGGCTCTTAATAAACTAGTGCGCTTTACCATCAACGATTGCGTCACGTCAATAAAAAAAAAAAAATCGTATTATTCAAAGGTAAGGGGCGTTCCGCTGCTTTATTAATGTGTAATAAACCAACCTGGAAGCACGCTCAACTTAGTTAAGAAAAAAGCTTGGTGTGTGATGTATTTCCGAAACACTTCGCGTGCGAATTGAACCACAAAATTGAAGAGTCGATATCTCAACAAATGCCTTTTAAAGAGTACTCTAGTCAAGCGATCCGCAGGTTTAAGTGCATTCTTTTGTCAAAATTGCTTCTAAAATCTTTTTAAAGAAATTACTTTAGCAGCGCAGCGGCGCGGAAAATTTGAAAATACTACGTTGATATTGTTCATTACGAGTCTGTGTAGTGCTCGGACAGTTTTTGTTGAACTAAAAACTTAAATTTTTCAGTTTAATAAAACGGCTGGTAGTTTTATTTTTGTACATGTTCTACATAGGTTTAGATGGAATTTTAACAAAAAAAAAAAACGCTTGTTTATTAAAAGTGTAATAAAGAATGTTTTTTTATTCACTTAAAAATATGAATCTTGCTATTTTTGTTTGTGCGCAGCGTGATGTGGAATAGTTTGCGTCTAGCAAAAAAATGAGTGTATTTTATGTGTGGATTCTGTTTTGAATATTTGTATTATAATACTTTGGCAGGTAAGTATCTTACCTAACATAGAGCTCCGCCAAGCCCAGGGGAAATCAAGTCTCCACATTAGATAATGTTGTTTCCCATCAGCACGCAAAGCATATCGTGATATGATTGCATGATATTTAACGTTGCTTATTATGGATGACTATAATAAGTCATGCCGCACTAGGTGGGGCTTGACTAAGCACTAAATTAAAATTACATAAAATAATTCTATAAGAATAAGACAGTTGTTAGTAGTAAATAAACTAATTATTAACGGATTTAAATTAAAAACATCCGTGTTTAGTATATAAGGCGTTCTGAGTGTTGTTGGGGCTGCTCTGGCATTGCAGCGCCTCAGGAATGTTTGCCGACGCCTGTGTCAACTGTTTTTAAACGGAACACGTCCAATACCATAGCGTAATCACCACGCTTGCTCAATGCGGGTTGGCGATTTCAGACTTAAAGTCCAGGTTTCCTCAAGATGTTTTCCTTCAACTTTAGTCATTGGTGTCCAAGATATACTTAGAAAGTACATATAACTTTATAAAAGTTCAATTGGTATGTACTTGCCTGACCTGGAATCGAACCCGCGCACTCATATTTGAGAGGCTGGTGTTTTAACCACTAGGCCACCACGACTTAATCACTTTTTCTCTAACCTATCCTATTTTATTTTTATCTAAATTGTTTATTTTTATACAATATATAAAGAGAGCCCTGTCCGATCCGTGAAGGCATTTTTAGGCATCTAAAACTGATTCTACTAATGCCTACAAAGCCAAGCTAAACTAAAAAGAAACCCCTAAACATCGAAATTTCCAGAAACTCGTCTCCGGTTCATTACCGTAGGTACCTATTGAATGTAGTCGAATTTATGCGCTATTATTATTACGTCTAGACGAATCTGGAATGTTCGGTCAGCTGACCTGACCTATATAATATACCGCCGTGACGCAAGTGCAGAGTCAGTCTGCTTTCGGCTACCGAGACGAAACAAGCGACGGTTAAGAAGCGATCTTTGAGAATACCTACTGCCATTGCCTACTATCGACTGTACCTTCGTTGCCAATAAACTTTAACAATTGGTGTCAGAAGCGGAATGCCAGTCACGCCAAGGGAAGACGAAAGAGTTCGCACGTAACGACAAGCAGCGTTGGATTTGGCACGTCAAGAGGCAAAACCGCTTGGTGTCCCTGCACGTGTAGAAGATGCGGCCATCATAACACCGACGCATGTGCAAGCGCCTAGTACCACTATTTCCGGAACCAGCGGATACGATTTATCGGCGTTACTGGCTCACTTGACGGCGCAAATAAAAGGTATAGCAGAATCAAAGGCAGAAATAAAATAATCCCTGGCAAAATCCCAGGCAGAAATCCAGGCACATATTAAAAGTGTAGCAGAATCCCAGGCAAAAATAGAAAAATCCCAGCAACTGGTATTAGAATTAAATGAAAAGTGGAAAAAAAACCAAAGAAGAGGTCAACGACCTTGGAATAAAAGCAGCACAACAAGATACACGTATGGACCAGCAAGATACGCGCATAGACAAACATGAAGCGCGTATGGACCACCAAGATACGCGTATAGACGAACAGGATGCTCGTATAGACAAACCTGATGCGCGTTTCGAGAAACTATACAGCACTATCATAGAATGTGAGAAAGAATTAAAATTCTTCCATGACAAGGTACAGAAAGGAGGCATCAAAGGGGTAATACCTGTACCCAGTGCTTTTTCGACGTTCCAAGTACCACATTTTGACGGAAAAACGTCATGGGTGGCCTTCCGTCTTCCATTCGAAAAGGTCACAAAAGGCAACAATTGGGACGACGATGAAGCTGTAACCAACCTTACGCTTGCTCTGCGTGGTGTTGCGGTACAAATTCTAGAAAATATTTCCGGCGATTGCAATACCCTAGCCTGTTTGTTAGAAGCGTTGGAGCGGCCGGTACACTCCAAGGATACATTTCGAAAAGTAGAAGCCTAGGTGAACGGGCTCCTTTTGTTACTATGATGATTACGTAAAATTTCATATTTTATTTAGTCATCAGTTTACCTAACCTTTATTATCCTTATGGGTCGAACGGGGTTTTCTTTACATATTGTATCATCACCATCATCATCAAACTTTTATCGTCCCACTGCTGGGCACAAGTCTCCTCTCATACAGAGAAGGATTGAGCGTAATCACCACGCTTGCTCAGTGCGGGTTGGCAATTTCAGACTTAAAGTCCAGGTTTCCTCAAGATGATTTCCTTCACCTTCAGTCATTGGTGTCCAAGATATACTTAGAAAGTACATATAAGTTTAGAAAAGTTACATTGGTACTTGCCTGACCTGGAATACCCTGGACCACTCATACTTGAGAGGCTGGTGTTTTAACCACTAGGCCACCACGACGATATTGTATACTCGTATTTATTCTAATTTTAATTTTATTTCTTGCTTTTGTGTTGATTTTATTTAAAATTTTGTGTTTAATCATTTAAGGATTTTTGTATCTAAATATGCACAAACCATTTAATCGCATATTACACAAAATTCAAAAGTCGCGCTAACGTACTCCTGTTGCCACTTGAGTTATCAACGTACAACAAAACGAACGCCATACATCATGTCACATGTACTATCTGTCTCTCTCCAATCAAAGCAAAAATTAAGACAGTTTGCGCCAAATCAAGCTAATGGCAGATATCACATGGTCACCATGTGATGAAATAATTTACACAAAAAAAAGCGCTTAACGATTTCGAACCAACGACCTACAAGTTATAAGTCGCGGGCTCTCTCTTCTCTCTTGATCTCACAGAAGTTCCAGTTTAACATTTTTATTTATTGTTTAAAGCTAATTGTTGTTTACAGTTAATAAACCCTAAAGCAACTTTGTGTATTTTTAGATACGAAGTTCACAGTAACCTATTATGTGTAACTGTGTTTTTGTATCAAGCTACAGTCTGAAAATTCAGCAGAACCTTACAGAATTTTTTTTTTTGGGTTAAATTTTGTTTAAAGTATTATAAAAACTGATTTGGTCTAATTATTTTTTCATTTAACCATCCCAATAGCATGTTGCTTCACAAAGGGCTAATGGGTGTTATAAACCTGCAACAAATGATTTTCCATTCTTCTGGTATTCTATTTATGTTAAAATCACAGTCAATCTACTATATATAAAGATAAATCAACTATTTATCTATTGATATTATATGTATAATTAAAACTACAAAATGAAAGTTCTGATCACGTGACAGCTACCAGCAGCTACTAGCTGTACTTGACCCGCGAACACGTGCTGGATTACAGCCCACTCCCTCTCACAAAGAGGCCTACGTCCCAGTAGTAAGAACACGTGCTGGATTACAGCCCACTCCCTCTCACAAAGAGGCCTACGTCCCAGTAGTAAGAACACGTGCTGGATTACAGCCCACTCCCTCTCACAAAGAGGTCTACGTCCCAGTAGTAAGAACACGTGCTGGATTACAGCCCACTCCCTCTCACAAAGAGACCTACGTCCCAGTAGTAAGAACACGTGCTGGATTACAGCCCACTCCCTCTCACAAAGAGGCCTACGTCCCAGTAGTCAGAACACGTGCTGGATTACAGCCCACTCCCTCTCACAAAGAGGCCTACGTCCCAGTAGTAAGAACACGTGCTGGATTACAGCCCACTCCCTCTCACAAAGAGGCCTACGTCCCAATAGTAAGAATACGTGCTGGATTACAGCCCACTCCCTCTCACAAAGAGGTCTACGTCCCAGTAGTAAGAACACGTGCTGGATTACAGCCCACTCCCTCTCACAAAGAGACCTACGTCCCAGTAGTAAGAACACGTGCTGGATTACAGCCCACTCCCTCTCACAAAGAGACCTACGTCCCAGTAGTAAGAACACGTGCTGGATTACAGCCCACTCCCTCTCACAAAGAGACCTACGTCCCAGTAGTAAGAACACGTGCTGGATTACAGCCCACTCCCTCTCACAAAGAGACCTACGTCCCAGTAGTAAGAACACGTGCTGAATTACAGCCCACTCCCTCTCACAAAGAGACCTACGTCCCAGTAGTAAGAACACGTGCTGGATTACAGCCCACTCCCTCTTACAAAGAGACCTACGTCCCAGTAGTAAGAACACGTGCTGGATTACAGCCCACTCCCTCTCACAAAGAGACCTACGTCCCAGTAGTAAGAACACGTGCTGGATTACAGCCCACTCCCTCTCACAAAGAGGCCTACGTCCCAGTAGTAAGAATACGTGCTGGATTACAGCCCACTCCCTCTCACAAAGAGACCTACGTCCCAGTAGTAAGAACACGTGCTGGATTACAGCCCACTCCCTCTCACAAAGAGACCTACGTCCCAGTAGTAAGAACACGTGCTGGATTACAGCCCACTCCCTCTCATAAAGAGACCTACGTCCCAGTAGTAAGAACACGTGCTGGATTACAGCCCACTCCCTCTCACAAAGAGACCTACGTCCCAGTAGTAAGAACACGTGCTGGATTACAGCCCACTCCCTCTCACAAAGAGACCTACGTCCCAGTAGTAAGAACACGTGCTGGATTACAGCCCACTCCCTCTCACAAAGAGACCTACGTCCCAGTAGTAAGAACACGTGCTGGATTACAGCCCACTCCCTCTCACAAAGAGGCCTACGTCCCAGTAGTAAGAATACGTGCTGGATTACAGCCCACTCCCTCTCACAAAGAGGTCTACGTCCCAGTAGTAAGAACACGTGCTGGATTACAGCCCACTCCCTCTCACAAAGAGACCTACGTCCCAGTAGTAAGAACACGTGCTGGATTACAGCCCACTCCCTCTCACAAAGAGACCTACGTCCCAGTAGTAAGAACACGTGCTGGATTACAGCCCACTCCCTCTCACAAAGAGACCTACGTCCCAGTAGTAAGAACACGTGCTGGATTACAGCCCACTCCCTCTCACAAAGAGACCTACGTCCCAGTAGTAAGAACACGTGCTGGATTACAGCCCACTCCCTCTCACAAAGAGACCTACGTCCCAGTAGTAAGAACACGTGCTGGATTACAGCCCACTCCCTCTCACAAAGAGACCTACGTCCCAGTAGTAAGAACACGTGCTGGATTACAGCCCACTCCCTCTCACAAAGAGACCTACGTCCCAGTAGTAAGAACACGTGCTGGATTACAGCCCACTCCCTCTCACAAAGAGACCTACGTCCCAGTAGTAAGAACACGTGCTGGATTACAGCCCACTCCCTCTCACAAAGAGACCTACGTCCCAGTAGTAAGAACGTTATAGGCTGATTATACTTTAACTATTCTGCTATGATCATTAACACCTTTTTCTGTGTGACAAATTATCAAATCACTTCTACTTCTGCTTCACTTTTACTGATTAAAATTCAACCGAATACCTTATTTTGTCTGTGCCAAGGCCCTGATATCTAATTCGAACAACCCACTCCGTCCTAGTAATTCCACGATGTGCTCATTGATTTTAATTCTAACAGAAAAATATTGGCAAAACAAATGTACGAGCCTGACAGTGTGATTATTTATTTGTCACTTATTTTCTGGCGAACGATAGACTAGAACTGGATTATCCCCACTCAAGACTCGAGCATTACTTAAAACTAGTTTAACCAATCGAATAGCTCCAAACTAGCTTCAAGTAACGCTTGAGTCTTGAGTGAGGTTCTGTAACTACTCGTAAATGAATTTCACTTATCGAAATGGCAACATCGCTTTTATAACTACTGAGACATGACCTCGAGAATTTTTTAACTGGGTGTGTAATATCTGACCTCTAAGACAGAAGGTTAATCCTATTAGTTTGGCCACTGGTAATCAGCACAGATTATGAAGCAAAGCATGCAAGCTGATATTTACAAAAATGAAGCAAGCAAAAGACCTTTCACATTAAATGGTATAGTATAATTTAGTCGCCTTAACTTGTTTCAAAGACTTTTCACATTATTTAAGTGGCATAGTATTATTTTGGCGCCTTAACTTGTTTCAAAGTTTAAATTCAATCTAAGGCAGGTTCAACTTTCGGATTTTTGTCATTCTACTTTTTATTAAAGTATTTTGCTCGAGTTTAGTTACTGGCCTTTGTAAGTGATGGTCGCTGGGAAGTTTATCCACTCAGTTAAAAACTTTATCATTGTATTGTCCCTATCTCAATTCATTTAGGGGAGACGCGCCGTGAATTCTAACTTGCACTGGGCCATCGTGGCGGGAATATTATATGTTGATTACATATGCACTCTTGGTAGTCACACGTTCTAGCCAAATCATCTTACACGCACTTCAACCATATTATATTACAAACAGATCATCCATTCATGATCGTCCATTCATGTGTGGAGTACTGCAGCTACATTTGGGCTACTGCTTCACCATCTCTGGCTCAGGCTCTGATTACATGGCAACTTTGGATTCATTGGAGAGGCGTGCGAAGAGGCTAATTGGCGACTCAGATTTAGATAAAAATGGTCTTCAAAGCCTGGAGTATAGGCGAAGAGTAGCCAGCCTGTCGGTGTTCTATAGGATGCGAGAGTGTTCGAGGGAATTGCATGGCCGTCTGACTACAATTTAAGTCTCTTCGAGGCTAGAATGAATAGCCTTTCAATAAACTAGCGCGTTTTACCATCAACGATTGCATCACTACCTACCGATGCAATGCTGATGGTGCAGTGCTTGACCGCTATCCCGCCTGATGGTAATCATTCAATGCTTGTTCGCCTGATGGCCATCATCGGTCAAGCATTAGCTTATAATTACAAAAAAAAAATATATATAATTATATTATTATCGTACACGCAGATCAACCATATTATATAAACTAATATAAATAAAGCTGAAGAGTTTGTTTGTTTGAATGCGCTAATCTCAGGAACTACTGATCCGATTTGATAATTATTTTTGCGTTGGATATGCCATTAATCCAGGAAGGCTTTAGGCTATATAACATCACGCTGCGCTGAATAGGAGCGGGGCATATAAAAAAACGCGGGTGAAACCGCATCCTGCAGCTAGTCTTATATGCAATGAGAATAGGCCAAGTAAATGATAGCATTTACTTGGCCTATTCTCATAGTAATCACATTTCTTCTCCAAACTTTTCTCTCGACTCTTTGAATAGATCAAGTTTAACCCGAACGCCACGATTCATAGATATACCAAAATGCCAATATCCTTTCGTCCCCTCTGATTACAGCAGATATTTAGGATAATGTTTGTGATGTTTCAGCGTCAGCTACGGGTGCACGGTCAAAGATCCAATGTTGTTGAAATATATAGGTTTAATATTGTTTAAAATATTATCGTTCAATTGCCGCCCGGCAACTTTAATTAAAGGAGATGCTCGGACAGCTGTAAAACAATTAACGTGTACTGCTGAGGAGGATAACGTAGCAGCAAGTGCGAGTTCTGATTATTGCGTGTTGTTTCTTTTTTTTTTTAGAATCGAATACAGAATGCTGCCACGCTAAAATGGAATTGAGTTGGACACATTTGCTGCATGGACCAATGGGCCCAACTTACCATCCAATGAATCTCTTGACGAAACGCTATATCGCGGCAGGCTCACACGGAATTGTAGAGAATCAAAGTGGGACGTCACATGCTTTTAATTATATTAAATATTTTATATTAAAATAATTGATTTTAAAATATTTATTCACAGTAACAAAACAGTACGAAAATGCATTATTAACATAATGATATCTATAAATGTGTTAAATGTGTAATTGGGCAGAATGCTTAAATACTTATATATTATTGGTTCTAATAATACTTAATTGTTTCAGAATCTTAAGTAGGACGACCATATTACATCATAACGTTAAATTTAATAAATATCGAAGATTAACAATATGTTAAATAATATCTCATTAACACCCGATGTTAATATCACATTTCGAAAACAGGACAGAACAAAATAGATCACGCTAGCTGATATCGCCACTCGATGTGATACCACAAAACATTATGTAATAAATAATCTAAAAGCTTCGCAAAAATTTCTCTCACTCTGAATGCTAGATACTGGTTTCTGGTTGAGAGCACTGAACAAAGCGTAACGTCTCTATGAAGGAGAGTCGTTGTGCATTTTTATTGTTAGTATTGTAGAGAATGCCAAAACTATGGAGAGAGCTTTCGGAACAAGTTTTAAGTTAATAGCTCTGTTTTCTTACTTTTTAGTTTGGAGACGTTGACGTGTTAGTGGACGTGGACGTGCTAGTGGACGTGGACGTGCTAGAGATGTATTAATGACAAGCTACGCCCTGCCGCGTCACCCGCGTAAGTTTCGATACCGTGGGAATATCGGGATATCCTGTCTTATTACTGGTTATAAACTATCTGAGTGCTGAAATTCATCAAAATCAGTTCAGTAGTTTTTGTGAACATCAAAAACATCCCACCATTCATACATAATTCCTTTTTTTTATATTACAAACTTATGCTTGACCGCAGTCCCGTCTGATGATAAGCAGTAAAGCACGCTAGTTTTGTAAGAGCCACTTTAACGTTGAACACTTGCCATTTAAATTGTAGTCCAATGGATAGACCGCCGCTGGCAAATTGTTCCAGTCCTTTGATGTACGCAGTATAAATACGAGGCGAAACGCTTCGTCATCCGGACGTAGTAATGTCAACAACGTAAGGGTGGATACTCACCGTAGGACGGGTCGTCCAATGATGGAATGGAAATAGAGGAATTAAGTCGTGCAATTCACGCACACGTTCTCCATAATGCACCCTACAGAAGACGAACGACTGGCTGCTTAACGCCTGTGCTCCAGGCTTTGGAGACCGTTTTTAACCATATGTGTCGGGTCGCTAATTAGCCTCTTTGCGTCTCCACCGTATCCAAAGAAACTGGTTTTGTCAAGTGAGACAATTTTATTCGGGGCGTAGCTAGTAAGTAAATATACAACGCAGCTCCATCTAACTACGCATGTTTTCACACGTTAGTACGTGTATTATTAAGCTAAGCTTTTGTAGTTTCTGACAAAAGGAATGCTCCTTTATACTAATATAGGTAATATATAAGTGATCACTATAAAAGTAGCAAAAAGAGGAACCGAACATAAAAAAAAAACAAAGTATTTGCCCGTGTCCTACAGACGAAATAAAATAATAACGTTGGAAAGCACTAACGTACGTACTTAGGAGATTCTGGACTACTGCCAGATTCCATTGCTACCCAATGTAAGGCATCCTCGTAGACTTAGCGACTTGTAATAGTTTTCAAGTAATCGATTTGGGACGTACTCAAGAAGTCTGTTTGTTGAAATACAATATCTCTTGGCAGCGCTGAGAGCAGCTGTCTTCAATACACACACACTTAATTATCACGTAACTAAAAATGTTGCAAAACTTTAAATACCCTACCCTTCAAAGATTTCCCAACTAAGATAATCAGTTTGGAGTTTTCTTCAATACCCGACCAAGGCGGAAAACATAAACTTTAAACCTTAACACGCTAACATCGATCATCTCGGAGATAACGACCTCGAAACTAAGAACTTCCTTCAACGAGATCAAAGACTAGTTCTTTCAGAACCGAACTTATCAGATCTCGGATACTTTTAATGTTTCGGGTAATTAGCGACCCAAATTTCCCCTTCCGGGGTGCTGCGATAAATTAAACAAAAATGGGACATCCAAACAATCTGTGTTGTGCACAAGCAACAAATTTGTCGTGCGCGACATTTTCAGCGGCTATTTATTTGCAAATTAGCATTAGGGTAGCTTTCACAGCTCCATGATTGTTGTAAGAGATGATATTATTACATCTTTTGTTTGTCTAATGTTTACGGATCCTGTGATTACTTTTATCAAAATATGAAAGACATTATCAGTCATTGCAATGTTTTTAATTAGTATTCATTAATTTTCATGTCTTTTTAACTTTCTATTTTGTATTTTTGTAAGGGGTAATCTGCGGCTCTCGCATTCTTCTTAAACTTAGGGAAAGATGTTTAAACAATGGTTAGATCGTCTAACCATTGTTCTGTATGTGCGTGTATTACCTTTAATGTTCTGATCCATACAATAGTATTATGCATGATATCATAATTTTGGGCCCCAAAAGGGTTCAGTGAAAGGCAATTACACGCAACTGAGGAAGTTTGAAAGTGACAGCGGTGACTGAAAAATTAGTGGAAACCGGTTGAAGAGGACGGACGAAAATATCATGAGGAAAGTTTTGAGCATGAATGTCACAATAGCCATAACAATATAAATGTCTATAGGTAAGAGTAGGGAATATAAAAAAGAAAATGAAATGTGTGAATGGTGATATGTATATGATAAATACTGCCAATATAACGACTAATAGAGAAGTGTGGATGAAAAATACCAATAAAATGTTGCCCACGTCGACTCCAATGTAAGATAAGGGCGGGAGAACGATGGAGACTGTGAAAACTACATCCCTCTACCGAATAATTGGTCTGAGTGAAACGAGAAATATTCTTAATTAAACAGAATCGCTCCCAGCTTAGATTTTTATCTATGCCACAATTTTTAATTTTATGCAAGGCAGCAGCTAAACGTGAAATTTGGCTGTCAAGATACTGTTATGATTATGATCAGCGAACAATTACTGTTTTTCTAATTGTTATAGTCCTCAAATTTTTCTAAAAGGAATATTTCTGGCATGATATAGGCGTCGCTATTTTTAGTAAGTAACTTTTCCTGACAAAACCACTGAAATGTAAACAACTCCCTCAGCCGAGTTGTAGAACTTCAACAAAGATTATTAAAAAAACAATCAGGTTAATTAATTTTCATATAAAAACAGGCTTTTGAGAAAGCCAACAAAAAGCCACCGCTAACTTATTTATAAACCTGAGACAGCAGTACCATGAACCCATTAACGTGGAAACTTTTGATCTGTAATTTTGTAAACATAGTTGGCACAGTGAATTCAGAAGGACGTGCAAACTATAATTGTGAATTCAGAACATGATTCTAGGCAGTAGAAGAATTAATTCGACGGATTGAAAAAACCGGCTCTTTCATGAAAAATACGTGCATTACCTACGAATATATGGACCCGTTACTTTTAAAGGTTCCGTACCAAAAAGGTAAAAATGGGACCCAATTACCAACACTACATTATCCTGTCGGTCTGCCTATTTGTCTGTCACCAGGTGGTATCTTATGAACCGTGATTATATCTATACGGACAATTGAGCCAAAGCCCTCACCCAAATGTGGGAGTGGCGAGAAGAGGCAAAACGCCAGGGCTTAAGTCCGCTGCCGCGAGAAATCGTGGTACGGCGGACAGAGCTCCGGCGGGATCTCTTGGTGACATGAAGAATGCGATTGTCGCAACCTAGTACTGGGCACGCCACAATAGCGGCGGTAAGTCCCCTCTTTGAGAAGTGGCTAGAGAGGCGCCACGGCGCCCTCACCTTCCGTCTGACGCAGGTCTTCACTGGACACGGTTGTTTCGAGAGGAAACGCCAGGGTGTCACCATTGTGTGGATCCCCCTGAGGACTCTGTGCAGCATAAGGTGGAGGTCTGCCCGGCTTGGGTAGAGCACCGCCGTGTCCTCGTAGCAGCGATCGGCGGCGATCTCTCGCGTCTGATGCTGGTCTAGGCCATGGTCCGGAGCGAGAGTGCATGGCAGGCCGTCACCTCCTTCTGCGAAGCAGTGATGCTGGCAAAGGAGGAGACGGAGCGCGTGAGGCAGCGTAAATCCCAGCGCCCACACGCCACTAGGCGCAGCAAGAGACGCCCTGGTCGGGGGACGACACCGAACTCAGTGGGCAGCTCGCCCAGGCCCGAGTCGAGGACGCGTAGTGTTTCACGCGCGCCTCAAATAGATGTCAGGATATCGTGACGGGATACACGAAGACCGATGCCTCCTGGGTCAGGGTTGCGGGTTGAAGAAACCGTAGCCATGGCCGTCGCACATGCAAGTAAAGAAACACGGGTGGGTTTTTAGTCGGTAAAAGTCTGACACGCCCTTCCGCTCCGCCGAGAGCGGGAGAAGTCATTTGATCATTTTCCATCCTAACAAAAAAAAGGGTGTATAATACTTATGAAAGTTCACAGAATATGCGAATAGGCAAATCCCTCGAATACCTAATACTTACACCATATTAATTTATTTTAGGATATCTAACAAAAGGTATATACTACACATTTTCATATAGTGACTGACAAAGTTAAATTGGTTTACTTCTTCAATTACCGGAGACCACAACATGCAAAAGGAAATCATATAAAAGGAAATCTTCACATATAACTTTTTGGTCACCAATTTGGAGGAGGAATATTTTTAGGTAAAATAAAACTTGCGTGTCCGATATGATCTGTGGATTTCGAGTTCAAATGCCCTGTTTATATTCACACATTCTATAGTAGAAGTAGTGGTGCGTATAATTATTTACAAATGATGAATACAATATATATAATAATAACTACAAAATATAGCACGCGCCGCGTCGCGGTGCGGGGCGCGACAGATAGAGTAACAGAGACATATTATATGTCGACGTTAGCGATGGCGGTGCGATAGGGTCGTCAGGTGAAGTTTTGAATTAAAATAAACCCTCCAATTTTGACAAAAACAATTTGAAAAGGCGAACCGACAATTCACGTGCCGCCATTACAAAATAACGTCACAGCGTTTATCCCACTACTACACAAATCAAATTAGCAACTTCCATCAAAACGACACCGCCGTCCACGACATAATATTTACACAAAGTTTAAAGGTGCACATCATATCATATATATAACTTTTGTGAATTTTTTTTTTTGGCGAAAATTAATAAAACTGTTTGGAAGCTGTAATCAAAAGCCTCTGCAAGTTACTCGCTAGGAATGTGAATCCTTGATCTATGACAGTATGTTCTAGAGACACTGCAGATAACCTCGAGACATGCATGCAAGGTAACTTTTGTAGAGCGGAGATGAATTTCCTTATTATCTGCACAAGTTTTATGGGATGTGGGAACACGTGCCGCGTGTGCAACGTCTGTGTGTGTGTCCTTGATAGTTCTTCAGTTTGGTACTGTTTCTTTCTATTCTATTTTTGTTTATGGCAATGGCGCCGATGTCGAAAATTCTGCCAATGTTTAGACATTGGCAGAATTTGTAGTAATATGAGAAAATGTGCGAAGGCAAAGGAATAAACAAAAAAATAATGAAAAGAAAACAATTCTAATCCAATATTAATTTGATAACACTGTGTTTAATGTGAGACTTGTAGACAAGTGTTAGTAGGTACACTGAATCAAATAAATATAAGTTAAGTATATTATGGTTAATTATATTAAATATGAACATAAAATCCATCAAAGCTCTATATAACTTTGGGGAAGAATGTGTTAGTAAAGATGAAAAGTTAGTTGGAACAGGGATACGTAACTTAAGAAGACGACTATACAGATCATGGGCTGAGTTATTATTGCAGCACTGGAAAAATATATGCTCCAATGTACTTTTATGCAGTCCACATTTACAGAGCGATGTGTCTCTGACCCGGATTTTGTGGAGGAATACCGGGGAACAATAATGGCCTATACGGAGGCGAGAAATAGAAGATATTACCTTCTTTCAAGTTTTTCTAAACTGATAAAACCAAGGTTTGGGTGTAACATTAGGCTGTATTGCGTGATAAAAAGCACCTTTCCGCTTACTTGGTACTGTTCTTTATTTGAAGTAATACATAGTTTGTTAAAGAAACATACTGATTGATTTTTGGTTCATAACCTGAGTTTACGCCATTGTTACTGCAAAGCATTTATCGATATCTGATTGCTTTTATTCCGCAATAATTCCTTAATTTGAAATATTTATCAATATGGTAACTACTAATCTATATGGTGTACATAATAAGGAGTATTCTATTCTATTCTATTCTAGTCATAAAATGTTCAACTAAATTGAAAAAATGTAACATGTAAACAAAAGCAAAAAAGGAAATGTCAGCATTAATACTGTAAAGTGGGTAGGTAAGTGGGTACTGCTTTAATATTTAATAACCTAAAAATACTCACACAAATAGTTTTAGAAGCACGTATCTCCCACAACTCCAACTAGTAACTGCAAGTATGTGAAGGTAAGGGAGGACAAAGCGAGAATGTGCGGTATTCAGAAGGTACCTTCATGCCGCGCTGAGTTACCTTCCATACCTACGTACTACTTGTTGCACTATCCATTCAAGTTACGTGAAAATTTTTATCTAAACGCGCTTTGCGTTCTAAATGAAATGAAATGAAATCTCTAAGAACTCTCCTTCCTTCCACACTCAGCACACTTGCATACATCTTTTTCTTCTTCAGCCTATAGAAGTCCACTGCTGGACAAAGGCCTTCCCTAAGGCTTTCCTGGATTGCCGGTCTTGTGCTGTTCACATCCATTGGCTTCCCGCGACCTTCACCAGGTCATCGGTCCACCTTGTTGGGGGCCTCCCTACGCTGCTTCTTCCTGTACGTGGCCCCCACTTCTTAGTTTTAGCGACTCGAAGAGTTATGTCGGTGATTTTGGTTCTTCTGCAGATCACCTCATTTCTAATTCTATCACGCAGACACCGAGCATAGCTCTTTCCATCGCCCTTTGAGTGACTCTGTGCCTTCGTATGAGGTAATTCAGTTCATTTGACTTTTTCTTTTCTTTTTTATATAATACTTTTAAAAAATATTTCTCCAAATCTTCGAGTTTGAGAAATGTCAGTTAAAAAGGTTCGTGCTGACTGCGATGAATTCCAATAATACCAACAACTATCAGTTACTATTACTTTCCTACGTTAGCAACAGACTGTTTATTAGGGCCAAAGTATTCGACACTTATACTATGACATAAACACAGGTGTGCAGATGTTACACCTCTCCTCACTAAGCTAACAGTTAATATCAAAAACATTTAAACTAAAGTAAAACATGCTGAATTATCAAACATAGTATCTTATTCTACATTATTGTATCGTTTAGCTCGATTGAGAGATACCTGCCGGAAGCTCAGGCTAGTAAGGAAACAACCCGGTTTGAAAGAGAGGTTATGGTAGAGGGTACTAGTGCTGCACTACAGGCAGTCTCCGAATGGGGTAGTGGCAATCTTGTAGCATTCAATACCGCCAAAACACAGGTGTGTCTTTTCACCGCCAAAAGGAGTACACCGACCGCCTTCAGCTTTTGGGAGTTGAGATTTCCTCGAACCTTATCTTTGGGTGGTTCATTGAGTCCAAGGCCAAGGTGGCTGCCAGAAAACTTGGCGTCATCGCGAAGGTTCGGCGGTACTTCACACCAGGGTAGCTTCTAATGTTGTACAAAGCACAGCTCTGCTCGTGTGTGGAATACTGCAGCCACATTTAGGCTGGTGCTGCGAAATGTCACCTTGCTACTTTGGATTCAGTGGAGAGGTGTGCGAAGAGGCTGATTGGCGACCCAGACTTAACTCGAAACGGTCTCCAAAACCTGGAGCACAAGCGTAGAATAGCCAACCATTCGGTGTTCTATAGGATGCATTTTGGTGAGTGTGCAAGGAAATTGCATGATTTAATTTCCCCATCCCCGTTCCATTATCGGACGACCCGTCGTACGGCGAGTTTCAATCATTACGTTGTTGACATCACTGCGATCCGGACGAAGAGTTTGCTTCCTCTTTTATACCGCGTACATCGAGGAACTGGAACAATTTACCAGCGACGGTGTTTCCGTCACACTACAATTTGAGTGTGTTCAAAGCTAGAGTGAATAGGCTCTTAATAAACTAGCGCGCTTTACTATCAACGATCGCATCACTGCTTACCATCAGGCGGGATTGCGGCCAAGCGCTGGTTTATAATTTATAAAAAAGAGAGCAGGCTGTGCTCGAGCCGATACACTAGGCGTTGACGGTTCTGGCATAGATGGGTGCCTGTGCTTTGACTTTGTTTTTGTTGTTTCTGTCGCCTTCGCTGCCTCACTGTTATCGCCCAATGTATCCTCAAATAAACCGTCGTCGGCGCCCTTATGGACCGAAGGTTCTGGATTAAGACTCTCATTTTTATTTTCTATGGCAACCCCGCTCATACGAGATAGAGAGTATCTGCTTTTATTGTTCTGTACTGGGATAATTTGTTCGGCGTGCCGGCGCCATTCCAGACCTCAATGAAAGGCAGAGGTTAGCAACAGACTGTTTATTAGGGCCAAAGTATCCGACACTAATACTATGACATAAACACAGGTAGCAGAAGTAACAATTATATAAAACGAAAAATATTAATATTATTAAATATAGGTATTCTTTATTCGATTTATCTATTTTCTGGTGAGACAGTGTACCCCGGCTCTGTGTCCGAAGCACTTCTGACCGTGGCGCAGTAAATTTAGTTAAGAAATGTGGTAAGATAGGAGCACTAAATGAAACAATAAATGGATGCAATTACAAGTTTATTTTTCCAGAACCCTGTGTTATAAGTAACAGACCATATTACAAAAAAACTCCCAACTTAACCAGTCAACGTAACAGTGAGTCCCTGACTCACTCGCCTCCGTACCGAAGTATGGCAGGGAATCTACAGTATGTTAAGAAAACCCTGTCCGACCCATAAGGATAATAAAGGTTAGGTAAACACATGACTAAATATAATATAAAATTTTACGTAATCATCGTAGTACCAATACAAATGAATTTTGAAATAATCTTTTTTCCCGCGATATAATTCAAACTTGCCCGAAATTAGGTCATTTTTAAAAAAGTGACAACGACCAAATAAAATATAAAATTTTACATAATCATCATAGTAACAATATTAATGAATTTTGAAATAATCTTTTTTTTTCGCAAATTAACTTCAAGTTTCTCAAAATAAGGTAAAATTTTAAAATGTGACATCACCATTTTCGGCGGTAAAATTGGTTGATTCTTTATTGGATATTAATGCATAAATTGTGAAAGAAGAAACTAGGGATGTGCTATTTTTTGCGCAATAACGTTTTTTTTATCGCTATTAATCTAACTTTTACCTGCAGCCTAATAGGCGAACACATTTTTGTGAAATGATTGTGACTAGTTGGGATCGTTTGGACCGCAGTTGGTATAATTTTAGTGTAAAACAATGCTGGTTGAATGATTTATTGTAAAAACAGATTACCTAATGGTAAAAGTACTTTCGTTTCATATCGATAAATTACTAATAACAATATTATAACACAAGTACCTATTAGTAAACAAAAAGGAGTAGGTCTTATGAAATATTCTTTTAGTAAAGTATTATAAGCAATGTAAAGCATTTTAACGGTCAATATCATCGATATTCAGACAGAAACTGTAATTAAAACTTTGGCTGGCATATTATTGAGTTTTGTGAAATATTGAATCCATGCATGAGATTCTGCAATACTAAATCGATACCATAATCACCATAATATCGATCCGCCAATATTTAGAACACTTCACATCTCTACTCAAAGAATACTGCCACCTGTGTACCTATTATTTTTACGAAATAAAAATCATTTTACTTGGAATTATTATCAGTTTCGCATAAACATTTCTTCCGCATAGACATTTGGTGTATTGTGTGATCAATTCGTTTTTTAACGTAGGTAATTTAAAATGCTGATGTGTCTGGATGTGAGTGAAGCTCGTAGAGACTATGAGATCCATTTTGTACCCCGGTCCCGTGTAATTGTGCGTTGCAACGTCTGTACAATCGCGACTACGTAACGCGCAGTGTTATTGAAGCTCATGGTGTGGTCACTGATGTAGGGAGACCGCGCATTCACGATCCGGATATTGAAAAGCAGGTGCTCGAATTATTCAACGAGGACCCCACTGTGACATGAGAGCTAAGCACTAACCATATGCAAGTGTGGAAGGTCGTGCATGAGGTCAATTGAGTTCAGGACCTATCGGCACCGCTACGGTTAAGCGCGCGACCGCGTGACCTGTCCATTGACGTGACCTGTCTCGTCGCCCGCGCCGCCCAGTATTGCCATGTGAGCTACCTGTTTTTGCAAAATAATATTTATTTTTTAGGGGGTATTTTTTTTAGGTTTAGCCAGGTTTTGTATGCATTAGTAGAAGCAGTTATCGATACCTAACAACACCTTCACGGGTCGGACAGGGTTTTCTTAACATACTGTATATGAGATATTTAACAAGCTCAGGGTCGCTTGTAAAAGGATTCGTGAGGTGAACCGTTGTGACCACAGCTCAATCGTTACAAAAGTTATCTTAGGTTGTGCTTAATATATAAATTAATGAAACTTGATTAAGTATAGCCTATTTAGACGCAACCTGTTAAAAGCTCACTCTCTCTCTCACTAGATATATCCAACAATAACCATACAGGCAGACTAACGTTTCTGAATAGCCTTCCTGACTAACGCTTCTGATCTACGGTGCAAAGTCCCTTGGCGTCACTAACTGATGGGTGTCAGTTAACACACGTGGAACGCGGCCTGCGGGAATAGGCAATTTCAGGAACAACCGCAACAGAGAAATGATGATAGTTTATACCTGTCTGGCGTCGTCGTTGAAAGAGAATTGGGTGTGTCATACCACCAGGGTTCAGCTCACTACCATTCCACAAGCCTGATCCGGTCGGGATCAAGGCCACCCGAGGCAAGCCAAGATGTGACGCCTCCACACGAGTTCCCGACCCGAGGCCCGCCAAAAAGAGCCAAATCTAGAACAACGTTGACCTAAGTCAGTACTCGGAACTAGAAAATTACGGGGAGAAATATTTTGGGTACAGAAATAAATATAGAAATTTTAGCCAAATCACTCGTCGTCCAACCACATAGGGTCCATGGCGCAATCACGCCAACCTCGCGTGCCAGCACCGCGAGCAGACCAAAAGAATCTTCTAGCAAAAATGACCAACCTCCTAAATGATCTTTTTTCCTTGAACCATAGACAAGGCGTTCCACGAATTGAATTTAAAATTTAAGACTCTTGAATTGGTTTTTATTTTAAAGGCGATAATGTTACCTATTTCCTTTCCATTTTATTTTATTTAACCAAGGAATCATTTATTTAAATTCCGTTATTTAATAATTGATCGAGTTTTTCGCGAGACGCCATCTCTCGGCTCGATGGCTCAACTCTAGTGTCGTTTCCATCTAGATACGAGAGATGTCGTCCGCTGTCACATTTTGCTACGTGACAACAGTAAGAGCTGGAAAATAAAGATATAATATATATATGTATTATATACGTTTTTGTAAAGACACTTATGCTTTTCTTTTAAACAAACAGTACTTTTCACAATCATATCCTATTACAAAATGGAAAACAAGCAAAAAAACCAGACACCGCGCATTATATTCCTCTGTTCAAATTCGCCACATTTACCTCGGAGCCCACCATACATCAGAACCAACGATTGCCGAGTAAAGAAAGCACGTAAGCAAATAAGCACGCTAAGCAATCTACCTAGCAATCCCCTCACGGATAAATAAAGTATAAATAGCCATACAGAAGAACAGTAACACTACACTTGCAAAGGATTCATGCGAGGCTTTGAAATATTCAGAGCAACAAAAAAGAAAAAGCGGCGCAAATTTTGAGTGTATGCCCGAGGTTCCGTATATGGTGTGTGTTTAAGAGTGCTATGTGCAAGATTTTTGCGGGTGGAAATCAGGTTTCCGTACATGAATTGAGATATGATGTGTTCGTGATTTTGAAAGTCTAAAGATTGTTGAAGTAAGATATATCACAATGTTAGAGAAAAACGTTATTAGTACAGTAAAATGCTCTCATTTCATCATCAACGTACACCTAGTATCGTTACGATATTGACAGCACTAGGATCCGACGAGGCATTTCGTCTCGCTTATGCCGCGTACATAGAGGGATTGGAACAATTTGCCTGCGTCGGTCTTCCCGTCCAATGTGTATACACATACATGTTTAAGTAACTAAAATAAAAAGATTCATAATAAATTAGTGCGCTTAACTAGCAACGATGGTATCACTGCTTACCATCAGGCGAAATCGAAGTCAGTAATTTTAGAAATTTACTAACTAGCTAAAATATTATGGCTTCGAGAGATTCCTAATATACCCAAGAGTCTGACGCATATTGTATGGCAATACTTATTTTCTGGCCAGGTAAACGCTAGTCCTTGAGTTATGGGAAGTATCAGCCAGCTGTTCGAAGGTTTTGTTGGAATAAGTAAGTTTGAGAACTTACCCTGGACAGCTAAGATAAGTCAGAAAGATACAAATAAGACAGTGATAAGTTTGTTACTGGCTTTAAGATATGTTGTCCCAAGTATGTAACAATCGTATATCACCTCACCCTGCATTAGGACAAGGGTAGCCTCGCCCTACGGAATCCAAACTGTGCACGATTCCCACGCATAAAGGAGTAAAAGATAGATTTATGTGTCACTTACTTGTGTTTATTGTCTCAGAACACACTAGTAAACCGCTTATACATTCGTATTGAATACAAAACTTTATACTAGAATAGAAATATGGGAAATGAAAAGTATTACGAAACTCCAATTGTGGCTTCTGTAACGCTCGAGTTACAAAACAATTGGTTCGTTTACATTTAATGGCAACATTTTAGGCTGACAGGATGTCGAGGTTCGATAGGAGATCGATCCATGTAAAATACGGTATTCAGTCGGATTTGGTTAGACTGAAAGTTGAACTCAGCATTGTTGAGAAAAGGTTAGGTTAGATGGACAAATGACTTATACAAATACCTAAACTCTTTTTGGTTCTCCTATCGTTGGATCTGTGAACCGTACTGTTTATAAACTGGATTGGTGCTTAAAACGTAATTAGGAAAATAAAATTTGAGACTGAGTAAAACAGTACAAATATAATATAATTAAAATTAAATAAATCTAAATATTTACAATGAGGGTGTTATGATTTGGTGTGAAAATTAATTGAGCAACGCCAACTTCTATAGTTATGAAGCCAATACAAACAGCGATCCTTAAGCAAATAATTAAGTAGAAACTAGGCAATTACATAAACAGGCTTACCCACTATCTTATAAGCTCGAGCTCTAACGTCACAGCTAAGCTACGCTAACTTAGCACAAGTTCGTGATCCTCTCGATGGAGTTATCCTATGAAAATTACTAAGAGCAAGTCCCGTTCTAATGGTTATGTTTGTTTTGTCAACTGGTTCTTGAAAGTGTGCGCTGTGAAAATAGCTACAAGTTAAGTATGCACCGAAGTTATCAATATAGATCACAGAATAAGCAAGCTGAAGTGGTAATAGGGCCTACCATGTTCGCCGATGACCGATGCATTTCAGAACATGTTACTTTTTTTTTTCACAAGCTTCAAGCCATAAATTAAAGTAAATTTAAGTATTTTCAATTTTAAATGCTTGTGATGCGGTAGTACTTTTTAAATAAATAAATATTGGGGTAGACGTGTTCTTGAGTGGAGAGTGTGGAGACTGCGATTCGGTTAACGTAAGATGCTTCAAACAGACTAAGACCACTAAAGCCTGGGGCCTTAGTCTGCTATTGAGTATATATATATATATACATATTCAAGTGATCTGCTGTATGTAACTGAAGTACTAAACAGTTTTCGAATAATTATTGATCAATGGCGATCGATAGCTGGTCGCTCTGATTAACTCAAGACAATGTTTATATTTTTTCTCCGGAATTAGCTTACTGACAGGTTATATGAGTTCATATAATTTGCTTTTTTACGATGCATAAATATATGAGCTGTCACGCTCTTTATACCTGAGGCTTATATTTAGGTTTTTCTTGGATTGCTGGTATTTTGGCGTTGCTATCTGGCATATGGTAAATAATTTAATTGTTGTTGTGTCTTATTTAATATTGACATTGAAAACAGAACTTTTGGAATGTTGAAATTCTCTGCCTAATTGGAATAAATGACTTTTGATTAATTTTGATTCTGTAAAAATTTCACTACTTAAATTTATGTATGTTGTGAAAAGATTTTTATTTTGACGTATTTCTGTAAGTTCTTGGTTTTTACGCGTAACATAAAATCTCGCTTTCTTTTCCCCTCAGGGGAATCAGTACCTATCGCTCGCTCATTTCGCTAGCTATGTTTAGCGGTGCGCAGTGGGTAGCTTTCCGTCCGATAAGGATCAGGCCCGGGTTGACGGCGCGTTGTGTTTCACGCGCGCCTCGAATGATGACCGGGTCCACGAAGACCGATGACTCCTGGGTCAGGGCTGCGGGTTGGTTAAAAAATAAACCGTGGCCCTGGCGCACGTGCAAGTGAAGAAACATGGGTGGGTTCGTCAGTCAGTAAAAGTCTGACACGCCCTACCGCCCCGTCCAGAGCGGGAGAGGTCATTTGATGATTTCCCACCCAGAACAAAAAAAAAGGACCAACCTGTTATCGCAAACTATGTACAATAAAACCGATTATTTCACTTTACTTCATTTGGCTGTCTTTAAATGACTAACGCCACTGAAAAACTAACGCCTTCAACCTGAGGAGGTAGGCAGAAGACAGGAAACTACAGAGCGCCAACTTTGTACGTTTTATAGTTTCTGCATATTATAATAAGAAATTATTATTATTGGTATGTATTTATCCTTGACAAATATTCGAATAACTACACACCTTGGGCTTGCTGATGATATTGTAGTCATGGCTGAGACTGCGGAGGACCTGAGTACAATGCTCGGGGACCTCAGAAGAGCCTCCGAGTGAATCGGTTTTAAAATGAAAATGGACAAGACGGAAGTCATGTCTAATGCCCATATTGTATCGACTCCTATAAAGAATGGAGACTCTTTTGTCGAAGTTGTTACCTGGGACAAGCTATCCAGTTAGGCAGGTCAAACTTCGAGGAAGTCAATCGTCGAATCCAACTCGGCTGGGCTGCTTTCGGGAAGCTACGTAGAATCTTATCATCCGAAATACCGTAGTGTCTCAAAACAAAAGTCTTCGACCAGTGTGTGTTGTCAGTCATATGGATAAGAAAGCTCAAAGTTACTGAAATAATACTAGAGAGGGCTATTCTTGGAGTTTCACTGCATGATCAAATCAAAATTCAGGAGATCCGCAGCAGAACGAGAGTAACCGACATAGCCCGAATAATTGCAACATTTAAGTGGCAGTAGGCCGGGCCCATAGGACCGATGCCGGATGGGGCCAACGGGTTCTCGAATGGCGACTACGCACCGGAAGACGCAGAATGGGAAGGTCCCCGACAAAGTGTACCGACGACCTGGTGAAGGACGCGGGAAAATACTGTATGCGGGAGGCGCAGGACCGGTCGTCATGGAGATCCTTGGGGGAGGCCTCGGTCCAGCAGTGGGCGCCTTTTGGCTGAAATGGTGATGATGATGATGATGAAATATTCTTACATCACACCACGTTTGTGTATTTAATATATTTTTTTTATATTGATTATAAACTAGTGCTTGTTATCCCGTCTGATAGTAAGCAGTGATGCAGTCATTGATGGTAAAGCGCGCTAGTTTAATAAGCCCATTCACTCAAAAAACTGAGTGAATAGGAAGGTAGACGGCAGTTGAGCGAGGTTATGCAATGTTACCCAGAGGGAGATTGATCTGGAGACCCTCCACGACCAAACTCCCGACACAACAACATTTGGCGCTAATCCCCGGCACACATCGCAATACAACTGCTCAAACCCGTCCTCCGTACGGCTTCACCAGACATCATACCGGAACAAGACGAATCGCTTAGCGGCAAGACTTTGTCTGGTGGGTGGTAACTTCTGCCGGCAGCCGATGTTATGGCCAACCACCTAATAAGTTGTTTTAGTAAGTTGCTTTTTAATGTAAAAGTTTCTAATTTTTATTCTTATGTTATCCGAAAAACGATATTTTTGCTCAGGCTTGAGACGCATAATATCGCGTGCTTTGGAGTTTTCTGGCGCAGATTACTCAGTCGTTATTTAAAAAGTTTTACAGCAGGCAGTGTGCAAAAATAGACGCACATTGTTGTAAGTAACTTGAATGTTGTTATATACGAGTAAATGCCGCTCTATTGATTTCTATTATTTTTTATTTTATTTATTTGGTTCACCAACAATTGAATACACCGATACAATTACATGAGATACACCCAACAAACTTATGGATCAATTTCTTACAGGTAAGTACATTTTGCAATATGTATCACGGTGTACAAAGGCTCGTAGAATCGATGGCCAGTGGGCAGTAAAGTTATGGAGTGTGCCAAATTTTATCCAAATCCGTTCAGTAGTTTAGGCGTGAAATTGGAACAAATAAACAAACTCACTTTCGTATTAATAATAGTAAGGATATTCAAATAATACCTTTTATAAAAAGTAATTGAATAGCTTATTTTTATGGCCTATAGTGTTTTCGAAACTCTATTAAAAAAGTGCAGTTTATTGGTAGTACACGGAAAGAAGGGAAACTTCGATATTCATACATAAGCTCACGCCTTATTTCCGTGTAGGTAGGCCCGAATTACAGAACACCACCTGCTACAATCCCTCGTACATTTACACTTAACACATTCCTTTTGCTTTGTTACGTGTTACGTTCATACAGCAGGTCACACGCCCACACCGGTTACGAGTACAAAACACCTGACCTTTCTGACGAGCATCACAATAAGGGCACTATATTATCATTTTCAATATCTGTAAGTTGTTTAGCAGGGTCATATTTATGTATATAAGTACTTCTGAAATGTACGAATATATTTCTCTTTTCTAAATGAAATGCAATGTTGAAAATATTTTCAACCAGATATGTCCATTTGTGACCATGTTTATTCATTCTCACGTGTGGATTTTAGTGGCGTGAATATTTTAAGCATCATAGTCCCCTGTGTGCATAGTGCTCAACTAGAAATAAAGCACTTCGTAGGTTATACCTTCCTGTTGCCGTAATATAAGGTAATATTTAGTATTAACAAGCAATGCAATCTAGGACAACTTTTGGATAGTCCACCACTAAATCTACAAGGTTTTATTTCCGAGCAAGCTGATGATTGATTATTCTAGTTACAAGGTTGTGTCCAGGTGTAAGTGCAAGCTAAACGATGTCAGCTAACGGAGACCAGTCACAGATGTCATCCGTGACGTCTTTCACAATAAATCTCCAGTAGTGGTTCGTCCTCTTAACTTCGTCAATAATTGCACCGAAAAAAAGTGTATGAAACCCGCTGGCTGCCAATGTATAACGAGGCACAAAAGGTTAATACGTGTTCCAAACTTGATTTGAAAAGCGTGTAAACCTACGGGCTATCATATTTGCTCTTTTAGATAGTGCCCTCCGCTACATTCCTATATAAAAAAACTAAAGAACTTCAATAGTTACGTGAATGGTTCCGGTCATTCGCATATGTTTTTATGTAATGAGGGTGTATGAAACCAGACTACTAGCACCATCATGATATATGGTAGTACCTGACATGAATACAGCAATATCATTATAATCATATACTGCACTGTCCAGTCCATGATATAATAATATAAACATTTCTACGTGCACTATCTTTTCAGAGTAAGGGCAATCGCCATCAGATCCTGTACACTTATCTATTTTACCGCAGATTGGATACCCTATAGTTTTCACCAACAGTTTTAAAAACGTCGAACTCAATTAAACATATTCCAAATAAAATATTTAAAATTTCATTTTCATTTCGTACAAACATCGGCGTCATGTCGCCATTCTTTATACGAATGTTCAGTAAAATTTTTATTTCGTAACAAAACAAATGTTTGAAATAAACCCGTACTTTATGACGCTTTGTTGCAGATTGTTTGAAATTTTAATCTTTTGTTATAATAAAAATCGGATTTGTGTGTGGTGATAAGGATTATTTTGTTTTGGATATTATAGCAACATATTGTACAATTATGTGTTTTGTACAAAAAATTTCACTTTGAAATTGAAACTAAACACGGAAAAGATACCCTTTGTGTTTGAAATAAAAATATGATTGTAAATTAAGTCATATTTTGTAACAAAAAAGGCTAGTGCGAGTCAGACTCGCACACAAAAGGTTTCGTATCACAAGGTAAATAAGCAGAAAATGTAAAGACATAACATTTTTTTTTATTTATCTATTATTGGAATAAAAATACTGACTCTGGGAAAATTTTAACTATCTAACGTTGTCCGTCTGTCGAACAGAGAACGTTTCTTGGGCTACATTCCATGAAACATGTAACAGGTACACAGTTAACCAGCTGACGGATACAAACGGATAACTGATCGAACCAATGACAAATTTTGGATACAGTACCCTACTGGTTTGGTTTCCACACTCAGTCCCTTCAGTGGACCATTGTGCGTTACAGTACCCTAAAAGTTTACTTAATTAATATAAAACAATTCATTACTATAGTACCTACTATACTTTGCCGTATTACAAATAGACCTCATATTTATTTAAAACTCTCTCACAGTAGTTATCCTAGATTTGCAGCACTTCTATGGATGGACGCGAAGCATTAGAATTAAAAGAGCGCCACTTAATTCTATTAGAGCGTTCTGTATGCTTCGCGCACTTCTAAAAATATGTAGTTTACGCTGGCATTTAAATTAAATGTTGTATGTTACAGTTTCTGTGTTTTCCATGTTGCTCTGAAATCCACTTGTGTGAGATTATCAAGATAGCACTGTTTATAAAAATGTTTCGACGTAGATTTGTGTAAGTTAAAAAAGGACAATGAAAAACATTTTTATGGCATGTACATAGTTGCTATTTTTTGCTGTCCGAAACTAAGGCATGCTGGATGGTCATTATTTAAATAAACAAAGTGGTTTTGTACTGTTGTGTATCTCAAGTGACGAGAAACAAATATTTATATTTCCTGTGCCCGTAGGTTAACACAGGACCGTAGCACAGGTGTAGCACCATAAAATATCGACGTGGAACCGCGTAGCACTACCGTAGCACAAGTGCACCTTAGCTACGGCGTAGTATCAGTATTATATTAGTATTGCGTAGCATCAGTACACGTTATAACATTGTTATACATTCATATTGTGTTCACTCTATAAAAAGTAAAATATTATATTGTGCATAAAATGATATTCAATGAAATAATAAAACACTTACTTAAATTAAATCGTGCGTGCAATAGACTGACGTCACACGTCACGATTAATTCGCGTCATTTTAAATCCCGTCGTGTCAACGTTGACGTGAACGAGACGTGTTCAATTAGCGATTAACATTCGCGGACGAATGAATTGGACGAGTGTCCGACTCTTTGGTTTTATTATTTTGGTTTTATGGGTCAATCATACGGTGAAATTTGGATTGAGATTGGATAAATATGGAGTGAAAGGTACGTCAGTTTTTTATAAAGAATTTGTTAAAAAAACTGCCAAATTGGATCACCATTTCACTTATGGAAAACTGTTTTTTTATATCGTTGTAGTGCTAGAAGTATAACTTATAGAAGATAATGTAGTTATGTGGTTTGGTTAATTAGATGTTGTGTTATTGTGTCGTTAACATATCTGTAGACCCTGGGGTCCCGAACCTTACGATTTAAAAACAATTATACATAATACGCAGCAGGTTGAGTTACCTCAAACTGTCTAATTTCCCAATCAACCTTGAGCCTTAATGCCTTAGAGATAAAGTTGAAAATCTAATAAAGAAATCTGACAGTTTGTAGTAGCTTGATGTGCTGTGGTCTGTACATTAAACTAAACATACACAAAATTAATTTTTAACCTGAAATAGTGTATTTCCACTTCCTGCTAATAAGTGTAAGAAGATCAGCAACTATTCTAAAAACTGTCTGTGTTTTTTTTTTACTGTAAACCACATTATTGTATATTCAGGAACGATTCGTCGTGTACATGGCATGATGTCTGGTGAAGCTGTACGGAGGACGGATCTGAGCAGTTGTGTTGCGATGTGTGCCAGGTACGATGCGCCAAATGTTGTTGTGTCGGGAGTTTGATCGTAAAGGATCTCCAGATCCATCTTCCTGTGGCGCAACATCGTTTTTTTAACTAGCGCTTGACCGCAATCCCGCCTGATGGTAAGCAGTGACGCAATCATTGACGGTAAAGCGCACTAGTTTATTAAGAGCCTATTCACTCTAGCCTTGAAGACACTCAAATTGTAGTCCGACGAGAACACCGCCGCTGGCAAATTGTTCCAGTCCTTCGATGTACGCGGTATAACATTGCATCAACTCCCTCAACTGCCGTCTTCCTTCCTATTTACTCAGTTTTTTTGAGTGAATAGGCTTGATAAACTAGCGTGCTTTACCATCAATGATTGCATCTCTGCTTACCACTAGGCGGGATTGCGGTTTTAAAAGAAAACTTAAATAGAGCTTGAAACAATAAATTTTCGACCCAAACCAGTCAAAACTCCTGCGAATCGACTTTTAAGTTATCACAACAGTATCAAAGGAGTCTCAACCACGTATGAATAATGAAACGGGACTCCCGAAAGTAGTTTAGTTATTCATTTCCGGTTCGCTGATCAAAAGGAACCGTTTCGTACCGGACGGCCGGCAAACCGGCAATATGACGGTTTTTACAATACCTCTTTTGTAGCGATTTTGAATTTATAGGTCGATGTATATATGTTTGTTCGGATTGTAGGAAATCTGAATTGCGAGAACTTTTTGATGTTTCGTTTGTATTTTTGTTGGTTTTATGTTTTTGCTTGAGCAGACATTTTTATTCGAGGTTCTTTACAATTTGTTTCTGGTATGGTTAATGATTTATAATATTTCCTGGGGATAGTGACTTTAAGAAGAATACTACAAAAGGAAAACAAACAAGTACCAAATAAGACTCAACAGTGAAGTTTTATTACAAAATGATTGATAGAATTCACAAGTATGTACTTACCTAATAAATATTGTTAAACAGCAACGTGAACGCGCCTTGTCCATGTTTTTATTAACTGCTCCAGTCACGAACTTATTAATTCCGCCATTACGATCGCCTGACTTAATAAACTTCATTCCGAGGAGAACATTGTGTTAATTTTTTAATGTTAACTTGTTCTGAACTAGTATTTGCCCGTGGCTTCGTCCGCGTTAACAAAGCAAAAACGTAACAGACACACAGACATTTTTTTATTACTTTTAACAAAACAGATTGATTTAATTAAACGCACAAAAAACAAATACCTATAAAAGATCGCTCTTAGCGATGAGACCGCTTATTGTGTCGCCCTTTGTAATTTATACTCTATATCTATAAAGCTGAAGAGTTGATTTGATTGATTTGATTTTGAGTTTGTTTGTTTGTCTGAACGCGCCAATCTCAGGAACTACTAGTCCGATTTGAAATATTATTTTTGTATTGGATAGCCCAATAATCCAGGAAAGCTTTAGACTATATAACATCACGCTCCGACCAATAGGAGCAGATTAATTAAAATAAAAACCGCAAGGCGCAGCTAGTAACTTCGTATTTATGTTTTGTGATTTAAATGATGTGCAATAAGTATATTCTACTAAATTATGAATACTACCCTCTCTTATACACGTTTGAGATGATTCTACAAAAACGTTGCAAGATGTTTATCATCATCATCATCATCATCAACCTTTTTTATAATCCCACTGCTCTGTCTCCTCTCATACAGAGAAGGATTGATGTTATTTCTTACCAAAAGCATAAATTTAAATTTTCATATGTGAGTCGACAAAAGCTGCATTTCCAAAGCCAACTTATATCTTGTAAATTAACCACTATAGGGTTATTTTAAAACAATACATAGCCTATGACCTTTCCCAGGACGCTCCATGTATCTCCTCAATGAACATTGTTGAAATCCGTTCAGTAGTTTAGGCGTAAAAAGCTAATACAGATAGACAGGATTATATTCGTACTCATATTATTCAATGTTATTTAGAATTATACTAGTTCATATTTATATATTGGACTATACTAATGGACTTAAAGTCCAGGTTTCCTCAAGCTGTTTTCCTTCACCTTCAGTCATTGGTGTCCAAGATATACTTAGAAAGTACATATAACTTCATATAACTTTAGAAAAGTTACATTGGCATTACGCTCAATCCTTCTCTGTATGAGAGGAGACCCCGTGCCCAGCAGTAGGACGATAAAAAGGTTAATGATGATTGGTATGGATACATAAATTAAATTTATTAAAATCAGGCTGAGAATCAGCACATTTTTAAGGTCAAAATTAGATAAGACATTCCCCCAAAATGCTTAGTGTTTTCGCTGTCTAAAAATCAACCTGACAGAGACGTTTATAATAAAACGCAGTCTTCATACTGTACCTACAGAGAACCATTAAGAAAAACAAAATAACAAACTTATTGATAAGTTTAAGTAGGTAATATAATATACACATGAGTAAGAGGAATTCTATGAATGGATGTTAATTGTAAGACTACAAAATTGCAGGTTTAACTGGTATTATTTTATATGTTACAATTATAACCCGTTTTTCGTTAGAACTCGTTTCCCCTAGTTAAAACTAGTTTTTACTAAATGCCTTTGTTAAAATTAGAAATACCTAGACAAAACTAGAATTTATAACTGATATATTTGATTTTCAGGTAAAACTAGTTGTTATTCCTAGCTTAGCTGACAACTGGCACTAGAGAAACTAATTTGGGATTGAAAGAAAGTAATAATTTTAAAAATATTTATCAAAAATTTCTAGGGCACAAAGTTTGTACCTAGTAAAAACAATAATCTTACACTAAAGAAATATTTTAGGAAACTGGCAACTGTAACATATATAACTACATCATATAACACTATCAATTTCTGCTATCATTACAGGAATTCTATAGAAACAAAACACAAAGCAAAAATATATTTCGGGCCAAAAATCTGTAAAATTACATCCCTACCCCTGCTGACCTACCTCAGGACCTCAGGACCTCTTTTTACTCACGAACACTGGTTCGTGAATAAAAAGAGAGGCGCTTTTCCAAAATTAGGTAAACTTTTCACGTAGTACGAAACATTACGTCATTCAAACACCGAATGAAAGGAGCGGTATGAAGGAATGAATGATTTTTTTCAAACAAAAATTACTGCGAATGTTTGTGTTAGTGTAGTCTTTTAATTATAGAAAGCTTTAAAACTTTGGACTTTTGTTTACTCTTCCTGTTTTTTTTTTTTTGGGAGGTTTCCATGCAATTTTATACTTTATGGGAAATCATTATCAAAGGTATTTAAAGGTTTCAATATTTTAAAATAATTTTTTTCCAGTTAATAAAAATAACAGTTATAAATTTAAATTTCTCGTCCATTACAGGAACCCCAGTGAAAGTTGAAATCGCGTTTTCAAAACAAAAGAATGTGAAGCGAGCCCGAATTTAGTCTATTTGCATGTCCAATGGATTTTCTCTTTCATGTCTGACCAACAGACCTACGTAATTGTCCAAACCTAAAAATGAACTGCGCTGCAAACTGCACCGGCGGCACAAAGCGCCACGGGGAAGCGTAAAATGCCGCCAGCACTTTTTGTGCGAGTAAAAAGTGGCTACATAGTACACCGCAAAAATTCACTCTATAAGAATTAACGAATGCCACGCGACGCCACGAGCCGCTGAAAAACTCCTAAAAGCTTGCAGGGCTTTCACTAAAATCTGACGAGCCACTTGTTAACCACAATAATATAGATACGTTAACAATAATGTAGATACGTTAACAAAACTATTAAAATACGTTTAATTAAGAAAATTTTGATATTCAAACAGTTTTCATCAAAGTAATAATTCAATTAAAAATGTATCTATAGAAAAAATGAGCATCTCCGACGCGAAGAAGACAGAATTGTAATTACCGAAAATGTGGAAATGCTAAAACTTGAAATGAAAAAGTATTCATAATATGATGCTCTGAGCCGACAGATGGAAATTACATTTGAATTCAGTTATAACTACAGTTTATTCGTCATTTTTGTGTTTCCTTCATAAAAGTGGCAGCTGGCTTCAAATTCGTTGGGATGAAAGTTTTTTCTGTAAGTTTTAAAAATTTGCTTTTTTTGGTGGAATACGTTGCTGAATTATTTTATCTGAGTAACGGGAACTAAACTATACCTTCATGAAATCAATTGAAATTTACCTGTAATTGGTTTATTTGAGTACATGTTCATAAATTTAAATGTTATTCCAGGTTGGTTTAATCTGCCTTTTGATTTTGTACGAAGTCTCGTGACGTTGGACCTTTGCTAACCACTAATTGGGTTGTGGTCTAGGGTCTAACGGCACCTCGTATAAAATAATACTATTTCACCGCTGCTGGTCCAATCGGTATTACACTAAGTAAACGAGTAATCAAGGGGTAATTTTATGTTTATATATATATATATATATTTATAAATTGTAAACTAGCGCTTGATCGCAATCCCGCCTGATAGTAAGCAGTGACGCAATAGATGATGGTAAAGCACACTAGTTTATTAAAAGCCTATTCACTCTAGCCTTGAAGATACTCACATTGTAGTCCAATAGAAACACCGCCGCCGGAAAATTGTTCCAGTCCCTCGATGTACGCGATATGAAAGATATATTCCTACTGTGTGTCCTAGAATCTATACTTAATTATTTATATAAAACGAAGTTATAATAATATTAATACATCCTACATTAGAATATCCGTGTTTAATGATTCCAGTAGACAGCACTCCTCTCTACATATCGCTGAACATACCTCTCCTAGTTATTAGCTGGCTAGGAAAAACAAAGCAAAGGGAACGAATGGATACTGCTGTGTGGTATAACTAGGCATATTTTTTTTTTTTTACACTAGATTATGTAAAAAATTGGTAAGGATATCGGATATTTAATTGCCTTAAAGCTATCATTTTTCTAGACGTTTGTTCAGCCGTGTACAAAGGCTTTGTATTTGTCCTTCTACAAATAACCTCTACAAATTATGTTTGATGTTAACTAATATTAATGTTTTTACGTTTAGAATCGATAGTCTAAAATTTTATTTTAATTCAATATGCAAAATAAATTTCAAGTAAACTTCGGCACAACTTCATAGATTGCTTTAACTCACTTTGGTTGTTCAATAATTTGTTTAATTGATTAAACAAACAGGCCACAAGACCGGTTTAGTTTCTCCACCACTATACCTTCATTGCCTCACGAGTCACATACACGTCTCTAATTCACAACAGACTACGGTCCACAAGTTCCACCGTGCCTCAAACAATAATCTTGCACCACGCCCGTGCCTCGTTGCCACGAGAACCATCGATTTTTAAACGCCTCGCCTCGCCTAAGGCGCTTTTGTTTTTGTTTACATACAGGATTCTACTTTAATGGAATGGTTCTGATTTGTTGGTAAATGGCGGTAATCCTGAACGTAGGGGGGTGGGCAAAAAGGTGTGCATATAAGTGTGGATGATGTTTAATGGTATATTAGGTAGTAGAAACGACTTTTATTTTTCTGTTACTTGATTTAGAGTGCAGGCCAATAGCAGTTTGTGCATAACCCTATCCTACTAATATTATCAACTAGCCATGCGCCCCGGCTTCGCACGCCTGCAATGCTGATACTAGTTTCACTACAGAAAACCTGTTAATGTTGTATATTAAAACTTACTGATCCCGCCGCCGCGCCGCCCCGGCCGGTCGGTCCCGCCGCAAACGCTACGACTCACATTTTTGAAATCCCTACTTTCCTATTAATATTATAAATGCGAAAGTAACTCTGTCTGTCTATTATGATTATATTGAAATTTGATAGAAAGATAGAGTTGACCTTGAGAAATAACAAAGGATAGTTTTGATCCCGGACTTTTGAAGAGTTATCTTGGAAACGCAATATAACCTAGCTCCACGAGGGCGAAGTCGCGGTCGGAAATCTAGTCTGTAATATCTTCGAAAATATTCATTCAATATTTTTTTATACATTCATTATTTTTTTGTTGGGATGGGAAATTATCAAATGACTTCTCTCGCTCTGGGCGGAGCGGAAGGGCCTGTCAGACTTTTACTGACTAAAATCCACCCGTGTTTCTTCACTTGCCTGTGCGACGGCTAGAGCCACGCTTTCTTCAGGGTTCAGCCTGCTTTTGCAATGTACTCGTAAGCGAAAAAAATGTAATTATTTACGACATCACATTAGAAATCTCAAAATAACAGTATTTCTCCACAATTTAATTGGTGTTATTATACACATTAGCCTTCCTCTTCAATCACTCTACCAATTAAAAAACCGCAGCAAAATCCGTTGCATAGTTTTAGGGTAGAGAAAGCGACTTTATTTTATGTAGTGATGTGAAAGTTTATATAGATGTATGGTTGGATGGATGGATGTTCTTTTCTAGTTCCATGGTTACGTCTCTCACAAATTACTCACTGACATGCATCAGTGAGTGCAAACGTCTGAATGGATTTGGATGAAATTTGGATTTTCAGGATTAACACATAGGATACTTTAAAAAAAGTGCTAGGTGCTAGTGGTACAATAATATTGGAGAACTTGAAGTTAATGCCAAAACAATGGTAATTAATTTTGTTTTAATAATATTTAAGAATATTTTTTAAATCCTTGACAAAACGGCTCGGCTCATTGATTATTTCCTTTAGACCAATATATAATAAACAATCTCAATAACTTCAACACAGCAATTGAAAAACTGAACAATTATGGGCTAACTGAAAGACAAATGGCCGCTCATAGTAAACTTTCAGTTTCACTTCCGTGTTCAGTCATAATAACGAGTGACGTCACGTCACCGTTTCCGTTTCCGGGGGTCATACGTGACTGGTTCCATTAATCTAGTTATTGCTCTATGTGGACACAGAGGGGAAAGCAAAAGTTCTATTCTGTTATGATTAAAAAAGTGGCCTTTGCTATACATACAGCGTTAACTGAATGTCGGTTTATTGGGACATTTTGAGCTGTTGTAGGTGTCACAAGAAAGATAAGCTTTATTGTACGTCAGCAGACAAGATCGTTTTTACGTTTTAATAACATTTCTCTTTATTTATTTTCTTTTTGTTCTTCTTTAGGCATAATTTGAAATATTAAAAGCATTTCTATAATAATGTCGCTGTCACTGACAGCTTACCATTACTTTGTTAACATTTTACTGTTTAAATTGTCCTTCTGTTGTCATTTTGTTAGTGGACCAATTTCTATTTTTTGACATTATTTATTGTTGTCATAATTAGTTTTAACTTACGAGGTCAAAGGCTAGGTTTGGTTACTGGGAAGTTTAAAAGGTCAATAACTTTTGATATACTTAAAATAATGGGGCTTAAATGATTGACCATCCTTCCCAATTGTATTGTCCTCTACTTAATGTACAGGAACATTAAAGTTATTTAAAAAGCGATCAGAACAGCGTCATAATTGTGTAACATACTTTTCTTAACAATTTATTTCATTATATGTTTGAAAAGTCCGTCTACTCAATTACGTAAATAACGCAATGAAAGGAATTGCGATCAATACTTGTCATTTCATGTGAATTGACCAATTACCCCACACGTTGTGATTACACCACAGATCGAGGTTATCTTACCATTATTTCACAGTCACCCTTAACAATGTACGTGTAAGTACGTACACATATATTTTTTTAAAAGCGAGAACATAATATTTGACAGCACCGGTAGTAATCGTGTAGACAACCCTGACAAAGCTAATATTTTGTTTTCTGTAGTAAGGTACACTACAAATATATATTATAACAAGAAAAATCCTATAAATCTTGAACCCTATAATGTAAACAAAATTCAATATTTAATTTCGAAATTGTCCTCTCCAAAAACACGTCGATCACTTTTGACCTTTCGGTAGTGGACGTAATAACGACCAATATTAGGGAGTGCCCCATTTTATCAATGGATTTCCTCTTTCTAGGATTCAAGAGGATTGTACTAAATATTTTTACTTCGAAGATGTTGCAGACTCTTCTCCCATCACTTGATAAGACTATGTATCTTTAAGAAAATGGGTATATAGATAGGGTAAGCGGGATTGTATTTCCAGTGTATTTGCAAGAGAAGTAGAGGTATTTTAAATGTACATAATAAAGGAAAATCATAAATAACATAAATGATATGATTCTACATCTCCGTGTCTCAGAAAAAAACAAATGTTATATGATTCTACTTCTCCGTGCCTCAGAAAAAAACATAAGGTATATGATTTTACTTTTTCGTGCCTCAGAAAGCACGTTAAGCCATGTTTGGTCCCGGCTGTCATTAATAGATCTTCGACAATCGCTAGAGGTAATCAGAAGCCTGAAAGTCCAATCAATAATCTTACCCAGCGACTATGTATAGGAATACGAAACTACGTATTCCTATACAATACGATGGGTACAATGGAGCGACTGACTATCTGACCTCCTGGTCAGATAGTCAGTCCCTACGTGTAATGTACTGGTATTTAGCTGGATCCGGTTAGACTAGACGCCGACTCCAATTTAGTTGGGTAAAGACTAGGGAGATGAACTCAAGATGTAAATCTCTCACGATATAGATTACCTTACCAATTAATAATGCGTATATCATCAGCATTTAATACATTTGTTTCGGAAGGCATGTGTGAATAAGATATTAATATTTTTCATAGATATTGCACAAAATCCTCGAGGTTCTGTGCCTCCGTGGTACCCGTCCGAAGTAAGTGCGGGTAACTAGGTGTCATAATGTTTTTATATCATGTCGCAACCTTTATTAAATGGGCAATTAGTTATAGAATTTTAAAAACGTACAAGGCTGATCTCAGCCTCTCAAAAATTTTCCCTACATTTTCCCAACATTTTGATAAGCTTTTGACATTTCTTTGTCGTCGAAATGAGTCTGTGACTAGATATTGAACGTTTTAAATAACAGAGAATGGCCTTCAGAGTACAAAATGCCTTCACGGGTTCGCCCATATTTCATTAAAGCTGCCAGTTGCCAGACTTACGAATGCCCCAGTAGCACCTCGACAATCCATTACATCTACCGAAGAGACAATTGAAACGATTAAAAACAAATGAAGTCTTTTATAAGAGTGAAAATAAAATTGTAATAACGAGTCAGAACTAGAGCCGGTTGCTTTTTATTTAATTCCTTGTTATGACGACAAAGCAATCAATTATTCCGGATTTATCGCCGCGGCGATAAAATCTCTCTGTTTACACGTTTCTTCTGAACTGAGGAGATTGTTGGAGACTTTTGACTTTGTTTGCTCTTCCTATCGATCTTTTATATTTATATGGAAAGATTTATAAAAATGAGATTTAGTTTTCTGAGATTACGGCTGAAATATAAAAATTACTTTCAAAAGTTTTCATTTAATCTCAGTTAATTATTCTCGTACCATTATCACAACTTATTTGTGGTCGGCGCAACATGTTGTTTTCTTCAATAGTTCTCTCATGCTGTCATTTCGGTATCATCCCGTTCCTAACCATGACATTATTCACACATTTCATTCATCGTTTCTTTATTCTTTCCCTACTCTTATAGCTATCGACATTCATGCTCAAAACTCTCTTCACAACATTTCCCTCATTTTACCGTAACATATGCTCGTACCGTGACAACCGATTTCCATACAAATTTTTACCTACCGCTGCCACTTTCAGACTTCCTCTTATGTACTCATTCCTTATTATATTCATTCGTGTAACACCATACATCCCTCTTAGCATCCTTGTCTCAGCTGCATGCAATTGTTTTTGTGGTCTTGGAGTGTATACTCTCCTTTACACTATTATGTATGTATGCTTCAATATTTTATTAAAATTTATTTTTTATTTATTTCTAATAAACGTACAATTAGGTTCACAATTTGTTTTAGCCGCACAACGAAAACCTCTTAGGGTTTATCTGCATGTCGGCGAGCCGTTCATAACAAAACTATAAATAATTATTATTGTATACAATGCAATGCTAACAATTCATAGGTATATTAATACCTAGGTTCAGTCGCAATAAAGCATTACGGCTCAAGTTTGATTGGGAAAGCTTGACAGATCTAGGCAGCCCGACCCGCTGGCATCCGCCACCCACATACATACATTATTTAAAATTTTGTGTAAAGAAACGCTTAGATTTGTACTTATAACTTTTCGAACTCGTTTTGTATAGCGTTTGTTTTTTCTTCTGGGAGTTTGTTGACATAAAAGGGTACCAAATATTCTGCAACTCTCATCCCGTACACATTATTAAATTTTGGTAAGTAAGTGTATTTATTATTAACTATTATCGTTCTCAGAAAGTCCAGTCTTGTTTTTTCGGTTAGCACTACAGGTCTATTAATTTCGGATAGAATACAGTATTCAACTTTATTGAAAACATTCATAACGTTACAATATTTAAAAAGGTCGTCATTGCGGTCAAGCGCTGGTTTATATTTTAATAAAAAAAAAAAAAAAGACGTGTGGCACTCGGGGACTGCCGCGGTAAAGCTATTGCATAGCATTTTGTATCAATTTATGCAATTATAATTATTTATTTATTTTATTTATGCAGTATTTCTTTTTCTTTGATATTAATTCAAGTTACACTTTTTGAGCGTGGTGACCGATAAGAAAACAAATTTTTCTTTTATTAAATAAATAAAAAGTTAATATTATTTAAAATATTTTTATTATTTTACAATACATGTGGGTTTTATTACCTTACAGTAGTTGTTGGTTATTCAGGAATATTTATCATTGAAACTATAGGTTTATGATAACTGAAATAAGAAACATAAGTTTGCGACTTAATATCCTCTAAATACCTAGAAAATACCGCGTCAATGGTGGTCCCATATTTTGTTGTGGACTCTTGTGGATCATTATTCATTTTCAAATTCAATGCTTTTGATAGAAAAGTTGTCAACCGCTCTGATTTTTTATCAGCGAAGTTAATGTTGAAATCGCCAGCCAAGATAAGTGGAAATTTATTACCATTTGTACCAAGTATTTTCGAGTCTTCTTCAGTGTACTCCAGTAAAGTGCAATGAATAAAATGCTCTACCTCGTCCAATTTTGGATTCGGAGAAATGTAAATTGCTACCATAACTATTTTGTAGGCCATTTCTAAGTTTGCATAAGCACGCACAAATATCTCCAACAACTGAGCGCCTAACATTAACATCGCTAACGTGTGCAATATTTATTTCAATATTCGGAGTCATAATATTAGTAATATCATTTTTATTTTGGTAAATAGCTACCCCACCTTTTGAAACAGTATCTCGTTTGAACTGAACAATACAATTAAAATTAGGTATTTCAATTGGATTATCATGCGTCATGCAAGTTTCGGTAAGAAGTAACACATTTGTTTGTCTCGTAACTGAATCTTGTAAATCGTATTTATGACTATTTAGACTTTGGCAGTTGAAAGTCATTATTGAAATGCCATTTCTATTACTAATGAAATCTAATACACTTTGAGCAATCGTCTGAACACTATTTAAAGACAGTCTTTTGAATTCTTGCAACAATTGAAAAAACGGCCGCGTGAGCACTTTTTACTCTATAAAATCACGCGCTTTTATTTAGTAAACAACACTATAAATAATTTAAAAGTCCAATGAAAAATTAGCGTGACATTCATCTTAGCTTTTCCGTTAAAAAAAAAAGCTATTTTATAAAAACACTACTAAATTAATTTGAATAAAAGTACTTAATTATATGAAAAGTTTTTAAGGTAGCCATGACAACGTCGATGACGTCTATGACATATCTCTATAGAAGACCTATTTCAGAGAGAAAATTAATCGCAAGTTTAGCACATCGCGACTATCAGTAACATGGAAAGTGTGTAGAACTGAGTTCGCGCCCTGCAATATGCATGCTCTTTTTGAAAATCTATAAATTGTTTTCAAAAGATGTAGTCGCACGCACACAAACATACCGTGCCGAAGACTGCCGAACTGAAACGACGTTAGACGATGGGGAGCGTGAGGTTTTTTCGTTACGGAATTTCTGGATTCGGTCCCCGCGCTCAAGGCCCGCGATAGAAGCTATGCAATAGCTTAAAAAAGAATTTCTTATATGTATATATGTATTGGCGCAATTACTTTTAATATTCTAAGTTGTTATAGCTTATAAATATCGGTCAGATGTGTGTGATAAGTTCTTCCATAGCTGCTGAGTCCGTAACTGATAACAGAGTCTGCAAGGGCCATATATAACATTCTAAGTTTTTTGTAAGGCAGCTTATATTTTAGTATGCTGAGCTTACCTAGAATAGACCTCAGTTTGTTGCATACGTAATCTTTGTGTAGTCCTCAACAGAATCGGCTATCAACCATTAGGCCAACGTACATGTGCTCATCGACTACTTCTAAGTAACTTGCAAGTTCCTGGGGTAGCTATGTACCCAAATATATTCGTGTGCTGTAACTGTAGGCTTAGAGGAGCATTTATTGTGTGATGAGTGTATGTGAACAATTTTTGTTTTTGTTGCATTTATTACTAAGCTAACATCATGCGCCCACCTATTTCCTATTCTATTCCTACATTTCGACAAAATTACATTGGAGGGCTGTCTCAGCGTCCCGGATGTTTTTATTAGCGAGTAATATACACGTGTCGTCGGCGAATTTGTATATAGAGCCTGAGTTTATAGCATTACGCATATCTGTGGTCTGTGGGTTAACTGTAGGCGGAAGGCTCTAGACGCCCTGCGCGTGCAATACAATAATGGTTTTAGGGTGCTGTTAGGGTTACCTAGGTACTGCAGTGCGTCCGGCATGTTGGCTTTGGCGCGAGTTGATGACTTTCATGCCATCATGAGGAAAAAGGCGGCCTCGTTGCTGGGTAGAACTAAGACCAGCGCTACCAGCATCCTACAAGCCATGGCCGACAAGTACGATGCGCCGGTGCTTAGGCACTGGTTAGCATTGCTTGTGCGGCAAGCATGATTAGTTTTTATGTGTTACTAACCCTTAGTAGATAAGTTGCTAACCATTAGACCATTGTTGTATTTAAATAAATAAATTATTATTATTATGTCATTCACGTATAGTAAATATTCTGTCGCACCTATAATCGAGCCCTGGGCTGTTCCTTGCGTGGATAGAAGCTTTGCACTATACTCATTTTGTATTTTAACCGTGTTGTATCTGTATAATTGTGTCGTGCTCTTATTTTTCTGAAATCCATATTGTTTATTGTTAATTATTTCCTGTGTTTGCAATAAGTTACTAATCTCATTACCAATGTAGCGTTCTATGATTTTATCTATACAAGACAATATAGTGATTGGTCGATAATTATTGACGTCATCACGTGAGCCTTTTTGGTGTATTGGACGTATCACTCCTATTTTTAAAAGGTCTGGTTACGTACCTGTTTTCATGCAGCAATTGATTAAGTGTGTAATATCTGGGGTTAGTTTAGCTGAAGTACACTTAACATCATTAGCACGTATCCCGTGGTAACCCGGGCTTTTCCTATCGTTCATTTGTTTGATGATTCGTTCAACCATATCTTCTCGTGCAGGTTTCACCCTCATCGACCTGTTAGGGACGATCTCGTACGTATTTTTATCTAAAAGAGGTACATCGCAAGAGTTGCTTAGGTTTTTGGTACTAAAATTAAATTCAGTCATGAAAGTGTTAGCTAATGTTAATGGATTCGTTCGAAAAGTTACAAGCAAAACATGTTCAATACATTGCATAATTCTGCCGGTTAAACTATTCACAATGCTCCAAATCTTCTTACTATTTTTAAAATGTTGGGATAATTTCATGATAATTTGTTTATTTCTAACATAATTTGTGTATTTGTTTGTTTTATTTCTATATCTATTGTATAACAATCTTTTCTGTGGGTTACTTTCATCTTAGAGCCAGAAACCAAACAATTGATCACGCTTCATGCACATCTTTTTAAGTTTTTAAAGTATTTTTTCGGTGATTTTTTTTTTTTGCACTTCCTTCAGGATTGTCTTTCTCAGTTGGGTAGATGCCACATACTTCTAGCTGGTTGCATAATTGTAATTGCTCCATATGATTTTATTTATTTTCCAGAACTTCATATTTGATGTTTGTGGTTTTAGTATAATTTTGTAAATCATTGCAACGGTTTTCCAATTCCTTCATTGATTTTTCATATCTTTGGATCTTAGTGCTATATTCATCAATTTTATCAGAGTAGAATTGCAGGGTATGTTGTAGTTCTTCTTTAAGACCTGCCTCACTTCCCGGCGCAGGTCTCGTAATATTTGTTGTATCATTTTGTCATGGGCACAAACTTGTGGGGTGTCTGTATTTTGGTCTCCGTCAACATCGGTGATGATGCATGATAGTCTTTTAGGCCTAGCACCACCGGTGCAGGATTTACATTTCCAATCAACTGAATCTGTTTCATGCAATAAACTAAGTTGGTCGGGTGTTATTGATGCACAGGAGGAATGATGGTGTGATGGTGGTAGGCCATAACATCGGCCGCCGGCGTAGTTACCACCCACCAGACAAAGTCATGCCGCCAAGCGATTCGTCGTGTTCCGGCATGATGTCTGGTGAAGCCGTTTGGAGGGCGGGTCTGAGCAGTTGTGTTGCGATGTGTGCCGGGTACGATGCGCCAATTGTTGTCGTGTCGGGAGTTTGGTCGTGGAGGGTAGCGGGATCCAAAGCACGGTGCTTCGCTGGCCGACCGCAGGTAGTTGGAGGCCCAAGTAGTGTGCCAGCCACATACGAAAGGCTGCCCCGCCAACTGCGAAAAATCCCAGGGTGGCCCCATCGTGCCGGTTGGCGACCGGACGAGAGGACCCGATGGCGATCCCTGGGAGGGTTCGGGCGTCCCCGCAGTCTCCAGATCAATCTCCCTCTGGCCCGGCATCGTTGGTCGCATTGTTGGGATTAACATTGCATCACCTCACTCAACTGCCGTCTTCCTTCCTATTCACTCAATTTTTTTTTCAATATGAAAAGGTCTAAAAAGAAAAGTAGGTGTGTACAGCGGGCGCACGTCCTCTCTTTCAAAGTGCACCTCTCTAATATTCGAGGTCTGCACTCCAATCTCATTGCAGTACATCACCACCTTGAGACTGAAAAGCTCCATCTACTTTTCTTGACGGAGACCCAGATCAGATGTCCGTCTGATGCGGCATACCTCAGTTACCCGGGATACGCATTGGAGCACCATTTCCTGCAGCGTGCCGGGGTCTGTGTGTATGTCCGCAATGACATTTGCTGCCGGCGCCTCCGTCACCTCGAAGACCCTCATTTCTCGTCTCTATGGCTGTTGGTTGACACTGGTGTGGACAAAATTGTTTACACTTGTGTCTACCGATCGCACAGCGGTGATCAGGAGACAACTCGATTATTTGACCACCTCAGTGAGGCTGCTGACAATGCACTGCACCGGCACCCTGACGCACACTTCGTCGCTCTGGGGGACTTCAATGCCTGCCATCAGGACTGGCTTTTCCCGTACCAGAGGACCGACCATGCTGGGAGAGAAGCGCGAAACTTCGAGCTTTCAATGGGCCTTTCCCAGCTGGTAAAGCAAGCGACTAGGGTGCCTGATGTAGTTGGTCATTCTGCCAATTGTCTGGACCTTCTGCTGACCACTGATCCGGACAGGTGTGTTGTAACAGTTTCCTCACCTTTGGGAACTTCAGACCACTGTCTGGTGAAGTCTGTGTCGACCTTCTCCCCACCAGATCACGACTCTCGTGGTGAACGGCGAATGTGGCGATACAGGTCAGCAGACTGGGATGAGATGCGCCATTTCTTTGCGTCTTATCCTTGGCAGCAGGTCTGCTTCTCTTCTAGCAATCCGTCGAGCTGTGCGGATGCTATAACCGATGTGGTGCGTCAAGCCATGGATTATTTTATTCCCTATAATGACGTGCCCGTCGGTGGCTCGGCTCGCCCATGGTTCAATGCCGATTGTGCCCAAGCCGAACAGCGTAAGCACACGGCATTTCTCACCTGGGTTGACGCTCGTGACCGCGGAGCTCCGGATTTAAGCTCAAAGAAGAGAGCCTTTAACCGTGCTGCCAAGTCTTACAAAAAGGCGCTAAAGAAGGCTCGCTTCGACCGTATTTCCCATATTGGGAACAAGTTATCTGCGCAGCCTTCCGGTAGCAGATCTTTTTGGTCCCTTGCCAAATCGGTCGAGGCGAACTTCTGTCGGCCCTCACTGCCTCCGCTGGTTAGGCCTGATGGAACACTGGCTCATACGGCGAGAGAGAAAGCAGGTCTCTTTGCATCTCTCTTTGCCCATAATTCGCGTCTTGATACTGGCAGTGCTACTCCACCTATTTTACCCCATTGCGGTACTTCAATGCCTGAGGTTCGCATTCGGAACAAGGAGGTTCTGAGAGCACTGTGTCGTCTGGACGTGAATAAGGCTAGTGGTCCGGATGGTATAGCAGCGATTGTTCTAAAAAGCATGTGCGCCCCAGTTGTCTCCTGTATTGACACGCTTGTACCGCCTCTCATTTGGGACTGGTATAGTGCCCAAGTCCTGGAAGCTTGCCAACGTGCAGCCCGTGCCCAAAAAGGGTAGTCGTGCCGATCCTACCAACTATCGGCCGATTTCGATCACCTCCATACTTTGCAAAATTATGGAGCGTGTATTGAACTCGCGCCTCTTGGCATACCTGGAAGGTAACGATCTCCTCAGTGACCGACAGTACGGGTTTCGCCGCAATCGGTCAACTGGGAACCTACTAGTGTATGCCACTCACTTGTGGGGCGAAGCCCTCGAGAGAAATGGGGAAGCGATTGCTGTCTCCCTTGATGTCTCGAAGGCCTTCGACCGGGTATGGCACGCTGGCCTTTTGAGTAAGCTTCCAGCGTACGGCATTTCTCCTAGCCTGACTGGCTGGGTAAAAGACTTCCTGACTGAACGGTCCCTCCGAGTTGTTGTCGACGGATGCTCATCTGAGCCCATGTCGACTAATGCCGGTGTTCCTCAGGGGTCTGTTCTCTCTGCAACTCTGTTTCTGCTGCATATTAACGATCTGCTGATGCCCGGTATCTATGGGTATGCAGATGACAGCACAGTTGTGGAGATATACCTGCCGGATGCTCGGGCTAGTAGGGAATCAATCCGGTCCGAAAGAGAGGCCATGGTAGAGCGAACAAGTGTTGCACTTCAGGCAGTCTCCGAATGGGGCAATGCCAATCTTGTAGCATTCAATGCCGCCAAAACGCAGGCGTGTCTTTTCACCGCCAAAAGGAGCCCGTTCACCTTGGCTCCTACTTTTCGGAATGTATCCTTGGAGTGTACCGACCGCCTTCAGCTTTTGGGTGTTGAGATTTTCTCGAACCTAAACTTTGGGCGGTTCATTGAGTCCAAGGCCAAGGTGGCTGCCAGAAAACTTGGTGTAATCGCAAAAGTCCGGCAGTACTTCACACCAGGGCAGCTTCTAATGTTGTACAAAGCACAGGTCCGTTCGTGTGTGGAGTACTGCAGCCACATTTGGGCTGGTGCTGCTAAGTGTCACCTGGCCACTTTGTATTCAGTGGAGAGGCGTGCGAAGAGGTTGATTGGTGACCCTGATTTAACTCGAGTTGGTCTCCAAAGCCTAGAGCACAGGCGTAGAGTAGCCAGCCTTTCGGTGTTCTATAGGATACATTCTGGGAAGTGTGCGAGGGAATTGCACGATTTAATTCCCCCATCTCCGTTCCACCATCGGACGACCAGTCGTAGGGCGAGTTTCCACCCTTATGTTGTTAACACCTCTACGATCTGGACGAAGCGTTTCGCGTCGTCCTTTATACCGCGTACATCGAGGGACTGGAACAATCTGCCGGCGGCGGTGTTTCCGTCGGACTACAATTTGAGTGTCTTCAAGGCTAGAGTGAATAGGCTCTTAATAAACTAGTGCGCTTTACCATCCACGATTGCGTCACCCATCAGGCGGGATTGCGGTCAAGCGCTGGTTTATATTTTTAATAAAAAAAAAAAAAAAAAAAATGAAGCCACTTATTACATTTACTGCACTGCATCCCTGGAGACGTTTTGGTTATCCGATCTTACACATTTTGCACATTTCACCATTGTTATTTATGTATGTAGGGTAGGTTATAATAACAGATAGCGAACGCTGCGTATGCGACTACTCTCGTTTGGCACGCGCGAGCGAATGATTAAAAATTCTAAATATCCATTTCCCAACATTCTGATCCTAAGTTCAATGAGAATGCGAGGTCGCAGATTGTTTCCAATATTTAACAGTAAAGTAAATAATAGCAAATGTCGTTCTTTCTTGCTCTCTGCCACCCTTATGTTGTTAACACCACTACGATCCGGACGAAGCGTTTCGCCTCCTCCTTTATACTGCGTACATCGTGGGACTTGAACAGTTTGCCAGCGGCGGTGTTTCCGTCGGACTACAATTTGAATGTCTTCAAGGCTAGAGTGAATAGGCTCTTAATAAACTAGAGCGCTTTACCATCAACGACTGCGTCATTGCTTACCATCAGGCGGGATTGCAGTGAAGCGCTAGTTTATAATTTAATTTAAAAAAAAATTAAGTATGTGTATTTATCAGAAATGTTATATTTTAGCGACCATACACACATTTAAAACTTTAATTAAAGCAAATCTTCATCGTTCTCTTATTTTTACATTTCTCTCCACATTATTCCAATATAAACCATGATTCAAATTAATTATTGATTTTCTTGAAAAAGAACAATCAGTCGGTTTACCAAATCCATCAGTAATGATTTATTCAACGCTCCCACAAATCCGCACTGAAAACAAACCGCAGAGAAAGACTTTCGAAATCAAATGGTTTTTTTTTAAACTGCAAACAATCGCCCCGAGTACTAATTAGACCGGTATAGAACAATATCTGGATGTCGGTAATCAAGACTGGTGCACGTAAAAGTAGAAAAACCTAACTGTGGAGGTGAGGTTTTTATTTTCCGATCGTCTAAACAAAAGAACTTTACGTAGATTGTCGACGAAGGGTTCTAATACGTATTGATGAGCGCAGCTTCCCACTTTATCTATATCTGTAAGTACAGGTACCAGCAAGATGCACTCCTATTTACTTCGCGTAAATCAATTCAAATATTTTATTTCAGAATAGTTTAGTTATGTACATATGTGCAATTTTATTATGTACTTTAGGATTAACAATCTGGAGTTGTTTGGCATATTTCTTAGAGGAACATATATATGCACCCACATGGGAAAATATTCATATTTGTAATTTTTTTTTTACTATTAAAATTCTCCAGAAACAAATGTAAACTTTTTTCAGGGTTTCTTTTTTTGTTTTTTTTTTTTACTGATATATCAATTTTTATTTTCTGGTATATCTATGTTTTTTTACTGGTATATCTATGTTTTTACTTTCGAACCTACTAAAAACAAGTGTAGTGCAAACAACGAACCTAAGTTTTATTTTTAGTGTTTTACTTCATGAACCATTTAAGTGCTTCATTTTACGAAACTGAAATTATTTTAAAATGCTAAACAACGTGTAATGCATCATCAAACACTTGAAATATTTGAATAATGCACGTTAAGCTGTTGGAATACGCGAATGCCGTACAGCGGACTTATTGCACCACTTCGGGATATTGAAGGTTTCACAAAACAATAAAGTTTATGTTATAAAATTGTGTGTTGACCTACATATGCTTTAGTGGTTAAATGGACTGTACTTGGACGTGTAGTATACATATGATGGTTTTGTAGAAAAGGCAGAAGATCAGTATCAATTCAGTGTGGACAAATTTGTCAGCACTTAAAATAAATTAAGGTATTTTTATGTGACGTGTTTTTAATCACGGCTAAACTATCGATGGAGTTTATTAATTTGACAGTACTGAACTAATGTCTTCTGTCCTTTTGTTATTAAAATGGTATGAAAGAGAAACGCTGAAAATAAATTTCGTTTAGTTTGTGAAAACGGAAATCGGCCACAATAACATCTCGGAAAGCTAACAATTTTCTACTCATTAGTTTTCTCCTCTTGTCATGTTTTACGAGTATATAAGTGGTAATAGATAAATAAATAAATACGAACAAATCACACAGATTGAGTAAGTAAGTAAGTTCGAGACTTGTGTTATGGGATACTAACTCAACGATACTATATTTTATAATAGATACATATGTAAATAAACATCCAAGACCCAGGCCAATCAGGAAAAGATCGTTTTCCATCATGACCTGGCCGGGGATCGAACCCGGGGCCTCTACGTCGCAGGCAGGTGTGTTGACCGCTGCGCCACGGAGACCGACATAGATATTGTGAATAAGCAGTTAGCAAGGTAGGATGTGATTATTATGACAGTATTATGATCTCTATTATAGCCAACAAGTATCGGTAAATTAAAGGGACCAACCATAAAAGACGTAATCGTTCAACGAGCGCAACACAAAAGATAATGTTATTGATTGGAACGGCTTTTCCTTTATGTGACGGGCTCGGTCAATCCGCGGATAGCTGGAGGCGGTGACATTACAATATGAATGAAATGTCAAGTTAACGTAACCTATACCCTTACCACGAGTTGCTAGCGTCATGTTCGCTAGCTATTTACCTATACGTGGGTCGAATAGATTTCAAGATTTTTTACAACATAATCATTACAGTCTTACGCAGGCGTAAAGAAAAACTCGATAGACCGTGTCAGATATAAATTTGTTTCTTTCTTTCTTAGTATTACGAAGAAAGTACGACATAATAACATACAAAACTTTATAAACCGATTGAATAGAAAGTTTGGCGGTTAGTGAACTACTTAAGGCAATTTAGTAGTTATTGAATTTTTATCCCTTATAAGTCACTATTGTGTCATCGAGTAGCGTTACTTTAGATATCTTACGTATTGAAGTCTTAACAGGACGAATCGTGTTTTTTCTGTGACCGCTAGACGTGCCTATCATTATTTCCTAATTATGCTGATATGTAAAATCTGGATGGGTGATAAAATTAGGCTACCTATCAAACGGGTTATCGTAAATGTGTTTCATAACAAAAACTTTTTATACTTTTTCGTCCCTTTGTGGAACGAGCTAAAAAGTATTAAAAAGATCTTACCTATGAGGTTAGGTTTTGTACTTCGTGCTAGTCAGTCCAGAGCCTGTATCCCCACTTTTCGTAACTAATCTCTTATGAACAGCGTAGTGTCCTCGAGTTGCGATAATCCTGCATTAATTTTTTCCTTTTTGTATAATTTATCTTACTTATAGCACTGAATTGGAATGCTCTGTAATAGTGCTATAATTGTTCGTTTCTAAATAAATAAATAAATAAATAATTTATCAATGAAAAAGAAGAGGAAGGCACTGAACTTAAATCAGTACCTAATACGAAACTAATAATAGTAGTTGATGACTATTATTATTCCTTTATTTCAGTTTATATACATATAAATTACATTTTTAAAAATTTCTACATAAAAACATTTAAAAATATAAAAAAATAGTAGTATATCGGTATCGGGAACAGGGTCCAAGCTACCGGCGGTCAGGGCTCCAGAGAGAGGAACTTCCTGACGATGCGAGCCGTGTCCAGAATTACAGCTTTCTGAATCAAGCCTTTGATCCAGCTGCCTAACAAGAGCCTCCTGAGGTGTTGGTCGAGGCTCTTTATTATGAATAAACAATCACATTATGAGTATCGGTGGTCTATTGGTGTCGACTGCGGCTTACAAGTTGTAGGTCGTAGTTGTGGGTCGAACCCATCAGGCGCATTACTTTGTGTACATTATTTCATCACCACTGCTCTCAAAATGGTGGAGAAAAACATCGAAGACATGTGAAGTCTGCCAATCCACAGTCTTAACTTAAGACACAGTTCTTGACGTAAGTCTTCATTTCTTGTCCAGGCGGTTTTCCTTTGGAATGATCTTCTTCAGAATATCAGGACGTTGACCAGTCGGTACACATTTGAAGTTAAAGCTCGGGAATACTTATGCAAGAAATTGGCCGATACATCAAACATGTAATTTATTGTTTTTCTCTATTTATATTTTTTTTATCTCTGTACTGTTTATATTTTATATGTGTGTATTTATAATAGTATTTTTTTTGTCTCTCTTTTAACTTTAATATCTTTTATATCTTTGCACCTACCAAGTTTTGTCTCTGCATCACCTTAAGGTAGACTGGTAGAAAATGCCTATTCATTAAGTTCGCCATTGTGCAATGTTTTTCTTTGTGCATGAAGTTATAATAAATAGATTACGCCCCACTCCTCTTGTCGAGAGAAGACCTGTGTTCCAATCATGGAAACAATATAAACTGATGATGCTCTGTACATATTAATGCTTACGACTAATTTATTAATCATCTTATAAATTGTAACTATATTTATGAGTACTCCTTTTTTGTCTACACATTTAACATTTTGACTATTTCGTTGTAAAAATAGTATTTATAAAACAGTCAAACGTTAAATGTTAATATTCAAATGTAAATAACATAATAATTGTATTATTACTGACATTTAAATATTTGTACGCCACTAAGACCAAACATGACTGACCTATAAATATATTTTGATAACTTGTGCTCTGTATGTATTTCATGTTTTCACAAATACTCTTGAATCCTCAAGTATCGCAGCGACAACACATTAAACTTAACACTTCTAAAAGCGAATAAAGGACATTTGACACATTTACTTTTAATATTTTTTTATTGAAATTATTTGAGTGTCTTCAAGGCTAGAGTGAATAGGTTCTTAATAAACTAGTGCGCTTTACCATCAACGATTGCGTCACTGCTTATCATCAGGCGGGACTGATCCTCTTCTAATAAGATTAAAATTAAACAAACGCATTATTTATTTTAAAAATTAATAAATTATAAAAATAAAAGTGGCCTTTTTATTGTCCTTCAGTGTGTAGGTGATATTTACGGAGACGCCGACGAGTTGCCGGTGTGCAAACTCATGGTAGAGCTACTGATCTCCGGATATCGATAGGGCGGGTTTATTTAGGGATGGAATTTTCTATCCATCGATATTTATAGCTTGAGGCAATATTTCTTGTGACTAATCCTAGCGTTCATGAACTCTACGTGGATTAAAATGTTATTGTCAATTGTTTGTTAATTTTAATCAAAACCTTTAAAACCAACAGTTATAAAGTTATGTAGTCTGAGACACACGCACATAGAAAAAAAAGGGTGACACAATGGGCGGTCTTATCGCTAAGAGCGATCTTTTACAGACAACATTTACATATATACATATATTTTTGTCATACAAGTGTGTCTGTCTAGTTTGGTTCATTATCACGCTCGAACCAGGCAATACTTTTTTCGTTTCTTTAGTCTTTATTTTTTAATTAAATCTTATTTAGTAAGTAATTCTAGCTTCAATCACGCTAAAAATAAGGTAAACTACTAACTAACTTACTAGTAGGTAAACACTCTTTAATTATTCATGGCATAGTGCCCTAGAGGAGTCGTCAATGAAGATGAATTCAATTGAAACAGTATATTGCATTTTATATTGATATATTTACAAAGCCTAATCTCCTTTACAAACGCTGCACGTTTAATCAAAACACACAGACATATTGGGTCTATAGCGTCCATACAGGTGTATTTCATTGTGCAGGTAACAGATCAATTGAATCAATGCCGGCTGACATAACACGATTGATTCGGGACAATGATCGTGAAAGTGAGGGATATATTAAAGTGCCATGACTAAATATATTGTATATAATTAAGTTCTTCTAACTGTACAGATAGGTGTGGTGCTGAGTTTTTGCCCTTTTTCTTCTCCCTAGTGAAGCACTTCACCGCTTAGTGAGGGGTGGGCGTTTTGGGGGACTGTCTTATTCGATTATGACGTTGAAAAAGTGCTGATTCTTAGCCTAGTTTGGTAATTGTCTTTTGATTATGATTAAAGAGGTTCTTTGTAGGGTTTTGTTTGTTAATTGTTATAAAAATTATGGGCTAAATATTCTGTTAAACAGGTTATACATAGTAAATATGTAGGTTAACACCCTAACAAAACAAAAGTTTGATTGCTTCGGTCACTGGGATCTCTACTGTTTCGATCGTCCGCGATTTGAACCAGGTAAACAAACAGACGTGCATTTGCGATTTAGGATGCGATTGAATGGCCCTTGTGGAGCGGGCGTTAAAAATTGTGTTCTGATTGGCTGCTGTATATAGGTCTGTAAAAATGTTCCCTGGTTGAGTTGTGACGTTCTTGTTTATTTTAGAAAGAGCGTGGAGTGTGGATTAACTCTTCAGTACCGTTATTAAGTGGTTAAATGAACTTATTTGGTGATTCTAGTCAACATCTGATTAGCTTTTTCCGAAGTTTATTGAAGTCGGCTTCTAGTTTGACAGGATTCAGCTAAATAACAGTTTTGTACTTCTTACTGTAAATTTTTAGGTGGTTTTATTTAAGATTACACTTAGGTTTAATTTTTTTTTATATATATAAATTATAAACTAGCGCTGGACTGCAATCCCGCCAGCAGTGACGCATTCGATGATGGTATAGCACACTAGTTTATTAAGAGCCTATTCAATCTAGCCTGAAGACACTCAAATTATAGTCCGACGGAAACACCGCCGCTGGCAAATTGTTCCAGTCCCTCGATGTATGCGGTATGAAAGAGGAGGCGAAACTCTTCGTCCGCCTCGTAGTGGTATTAACGATATAAGGGTGGAAACTCGCCGTACGACGGGTCGTCCGATGGTGGAACGGAGATGGGGGAACTAAATCATGCAACTCATGCAACAATCATAAACACCAAAATGAATCCATGAATCCTACAGAACACCGAAAGTCTGGCTACTCTATGCTTGTGCTCTAGGCTTGGGAGACCGTTTTGAGTTAAATCTGCACTAGCCCAAATGTGGCTGCAGTACTCCACACACGAGCGGATCTATGCTTTGTACAGCATTAGAAGCTGTCCTGGTGTGAAATACCGCCGGACCTTTGTGATAACGCCAAGCTTCCTGGCAGCTACCTTGGCCTTGGACCCAATGAACCGCCCAAAGTTAAGATTAGAGGAAACCTCAACTCCCAAAAGCTGAAGGCGGTCGGTACACTCTAAGGATTTATTACGAAAAGTAGGAACCTAGGTGAACGGGCTCCTTTTGGCGGTGAAAAAACACGCCTGTGCTACAAGATTGGCACTATCCCATTCGGAGACTGCCTGTAGTGCAACATTCGTACGCTTTACCATAGCCTCTCTATCGGACCGGATTGATTCCCTACTAGCCCGAGCATCCGGCAGGTATCTTTCTACAACTGTGCTGTCATCTGCATACCCATAGATACCGGACATCAACAGATCGTTAATGTGTAGCAGAAACAGAGTTAAATAGAGAACAGACCCCTGAGGAACACCGGCATTAGTCGACTTGGGCTCACATGAGCATCCGTCGACAACAACTCGGAGGGACCGTTCAGTCAGGAAGTCTTTTACCCAGTCAGTCAGGATAGGGGAAATGCCGTACGCTGGAAGCTTACTCAAAAGGCCAGCGTGCCATTTTCCGTCAAAGGCCTTCGAGACATCAAGGGAGACAGCAATCACTTCCCCATTCTTCTCCAGGGCTTCGCCCCACAAGTGAGTGGCATATGTTGACCCATACAGTTGACCCATTGCAGCGAAACCCGTACTGTCAGTCACTGAGGAGATCGTTACGATGAGTTCAACACACGCTCTATAATTTTGAAAATTATGGAGGTATCGAAATCGGCCAATAGTTGGTAGGATCAGCACGACCACCCTTTTTAGGCACAGAATGGACGTTGGCAAGCTTCCAGGACTTGGGCACAATGATCAGCTCAATGATATAAAAGTCAAAGTCTTGTCCAAAATTTCATTTTTCCCGAATGTATCTGTAAATAGAGGCGAAGTAATCAAATTGATAAGTTCTTTTGTTTCGTAAGTCGTAACATGTAACAAATCCAAAAAGTGTCACGTAATAGGCGAGGACAAGGTGAAAACTTGTAAATATGCTATTTTGTTTGTTATCTCAGAAAAGAGGATGGATTTGTTACTATTTTATCGCAAATTCATCACGCTTGTTTTACTTTGTTGACTCTAGACCGGGTAAACAGCCCATAAATCTTATTTAAGGTTTATCTCAAAGTCCGACCAATCATGAAACGAAGATATCTTCGAGTAAACAACTAAGGTGTTCACCTTATTTTTTGCTCATCTTCTATTCCGATGCAAATAGTAGTGAATCTGTCCGAAATAGCAGTTAATCTGGGTTTTTTAGTTCCTCAATCAATTAGATTAAAGTACTAGTGGGTAACATAATAATATACCAAACAAATAATAAATATACGTCATCGAGACACATAGTAGACTCATTTATTTCTACCATGTCAGTTGCAAGAGTAACTCCAGCCTTGCTGAGTACCATATCATAAAAATACAAACAAAACAAAAAGTTTGCCATATATAATAAAACATTTCTGTGTTACACCAGCATAAAAACTAAGCATATCCAATCTCATGAAGTCACACAAACAAATAAAAAGTAACTCATACATATCGGTATTATAAAATTCAAATAATAACCCACATCGATCCCGTTGACAAAGGTTGTCCCCACGGAGGGAATGGCGAATGGCGCTGTATCCATTATAAGTTGAATTAATGCTGGATGCTTCTATTTCTCTGGGGGTGGCGATTTGACGAAGGTTTTTATATCCAACAGGGTGATCGATTGTTTATTTTAGAGATTTAAGTTTCAGTTTTTAGTGTTGTGGCTGGTTTGGTAAGGCTTTTAAACAAATATCTTTTATTAATGACTGATTTTCGAGAATCCACATTTGACGTCTAATTCACTGGACGTAGTTTGCTGCTAATAACCTCCAGTATAACCCCTTATAAAAACACATTGAATTTCCTGGTACAAGATGATTGTGTGTTCGATTTCCGGGTTGTATAAAAACTTATTGGGTTTTTTCATTGAAACATTCCTAGTAGAAAACCGGAGTCTGGATTTGTGTCCGGTTCGGCTCGCCTTTTGCTATGTTAAACTTTAACATAACTGACCAAATGTGGATTTGAAATACATATCTAACTAAATCTTGCTTTGCTAGACTTCCCTTACAATGCATTTAAAACACAAATCAAATCCAAGCTTTGTTCAAAGGCATATTATTCTGTAAGTGATTATTTAAATGATACGAATAGCTGGTCGCTCTGATTAACTCTGGACAATGTTTGTGTTCTTTCTCCGGAATTAGCTTACTGACACGTTATATGGGTTCAGATAATTCACTTTTTTTTTTCAATACATAAATATGTAAGCTATCGCGCCCTTTATGCCTGGGGCTTTTATTGAAGTAATAAGTTTTTAGTTATTTACATTTACATTTAAATATACTCGTAGATATATTGTTTTGCTTTGCCGGTATTCTGGCGTGGTAGCTGGCTTATTTTCAATAATTTCATTGTTTTTATATTTTCTTGTGTTCATCACTATACATAGTATTCTATAAAGTCATGTGTTTTTTAAATGAACAGACAACTGTGCTGCTGGGGAGTTTCTTCCGCCACTTCTTCTTCCCAGCGAAAGCACTAGGAAGTGTCGATGGGTGGGCGTTTTGGGGGACTGTCTTATGTAATATTGACGTTCAAAAAGTGCTGATTCTCAGCCTAATTTGCATAAATGACTTTTGATTTTGGTTTTAGGGAATACATACAGACGTGATTTTATGATGTATGTAAGACAAGAAATTCCCCCATCTCCACTCTCTTTCTGTTTTGCAATATTGGACTTTTCAAATTGTGTGAATTTCTGTTGCCGCTATAACATATAATATTAAAAACAGTGGTTTTTTTGTATTACTAATGGTACTCTTTTAGCACGAGTCCGACTCGCATTTGGTCGGTTTTTTAATTATTTACCAACACAATATTGACATGAAAGTGTCTGAAAAGATTTACTTAGGTCCATAAACAAACATTTCATTCTGAGCCCAGTAACATTCGATTAATATGGGCTTTAGAAAACATCGACCAAGCGTTTGCAATAAAACATTAGGTAATCCAAACGATCAAAATAAACGAAAAACCTCTTCACACAGCCATCAATTAGTCTTCAAAACATAATGCTGTTCACAGACCATCAGATCAATCACCGCGAGAGACACCATAAATTCTGTCAGGTGCTGGCAGGTGCTGGCCAGAGCAATAAATGAAGTCATTATGACGTCATGACCCGACACGAGAGGTCATTCATTTGAGACATTATTTGAGGTCATTTGTTTTGTATGGTGATTTATCGGTTGCCGAATTTATTCTTGTTCTCCTGTATGTAGGTAATCGAAATGTAAATTCCATTTACCATGTGTGGTAGATATGCTTATACTTAATGTATAAAGCAATAATTTTGTTTTCGCGGAGCTCGGTCACTGAAACTACAGTATTAAAGCAATTTTGTTATATTTTAATACAGAAGTTATAAGTTTATTGTTTTCAGCATAATTCTTAACAGCTAACACGCCAAAAAAAAGTTAAAACCAACACTAAAATCAGCTAAAAGGCCGTACAAGCGGCCTATAAAATCTTTCATGTGACCTTAAAACATAAATCACAAAACTCTTCAAAAGCAAACTTGCAACATTAAAAATGCGACCTTAAGCTCGTCGAAATACCCAAGTATTTCGAGAATTATCGCAGCAATTCTGTCATTCGAAGGCGTGCCAAGACAATTCTTCACAAAGTAATTATGTCTTTGTCGAGCCCCATGCTTTGATACTGTACCTGTCTTGTGAAAACTCTTGTGTAAGATGCGGGGATCACAGTGCCCGGACGAATTAGTTCATTGTTTGAAACTTTTTTGAATCGGATTTGGATAGCATATTTTTTTTTTGTTCTCTCAGTTATTTTGTAGTACCATTGTATTATTTTCTTATTACCCCCAAATGGGGCTTGTAATTGACTAATTAGCACCCTAGAGTAATAATGTAGCTAGAAAAGCTCTAGGACGGTAAGTAAATAAAGAAGATCATACTTTAAATACCGAACGGCGAAGCACAATTTAGTTCTTGAAAAAGTAATAGAAAAAAAAGATGAAAAAGGCGGGAATACAAAACTTTTACTTTGAATATTGTTTATTTATTGGATTGTTTTTTTATAATTACGTGCTAATTAGGAAAAAAACATGAGTTCTGAAAGTCGTCATAATCATCTCCCGTAATAATCCCGGTTGCATCTGCGGCTTTCGAGTTGGAGCCCAGGGTCCGCTTTCCTGCTCTTACTCCTTCATATCGCACGATCTCTGGCATCCCGTGATGTGAGATTTTTGGCACGCATGTCATCTCTTACAACGTCAAGCCAAAACTTCTTTGGTCTACCTCGCTTGTTCCGGCCCAGCGAAGGCACAATGGCAAGACATTTGTTACCCACGTAACGTTTTTGTAAGACGTGACCATACCAGCGTAGGCAACCCTCTTGCAGTTTGTCTGCTATGTCACGGACACGAAGAATGCCATGGATGCGAGACCTCCTGAGGCGGTCTTTCCGCGTAACTCCACACATCTACAGCAGCATATTCATTATTCATTTCCGTGACAGGCAGCTTCTAATTGTTTCGGTCAAGCACAGGCCACGCCACACTGCCATACAGAAGAACAGGTCTAATGATGGCCTTATAGATCTCTCCCTTAAGCTTAACAGGACCACCATTTTGCCCAAGCTGCAGAAATGCGTGCCTTAACGTCTCAATCAATGTCGCCGGACGCATAGAACACCGACCCCAAGTATTGAAACTGGTCTGTGTACTCGACCATGTTTCCGCCTATGCACAGACATAGGGTCGGTCTTGTTGCTGGCCATGTACACCGTCTTCGCCACATTGAGTTTAAGACCTCCGTTCCAAAAGCGAATTCTTCCGCACATTCACCCGCCGCACCTACCTTTCCCTGTTCGCGTCTGCCAGCACGATATCATCAGCATACATGAGCAGCCAGGGAGGTTGCTCATCTGAATTATTGATACTGTTTGACAAGACTTCCAATGTCATGCTGAACAGAAACTGACTAAGGTCAGATCCCTGGTGAACTCCGACGGTGATGGGGAAGGGCTTAGTGTCAACAACAGCGGTCTTAACAACGGAATGGGAATTGAGGTACATGTCTCGAATTAATTCAAAATAGGCTTCTGGTACCCCTTTGGACCTCAGTGCCCACTAGAGCACCTCCCCGAGGGATAAGATAAGATAAGATTAAGTGTGCATATACATAAAAAGTGCATATAAGGTGATAAATAATATTAAGCTCAAACATGTTTGTCACTATGTGACCTGCAAAATATAATACAAGTTATATAATTTAAAAAGAATCACAATATTAGAAGTTGTCGTACTTATTTACTAATGTGTTATAAAATTAAAGATAAAATCAATATTATTATTATTATGTACCTAATTCACTGAAAATGAATCCAATTAATTATATTTATGTCAAAGTAAATTTCTTTTCATTAAGGAACTCACTAACACTAATATGGTCTGGCGGTCAAAAAAGTAAGAAGTCTGCTTTTATACATTGATAGAGGTAGTTCTCTCCAACTTTTGGGTACTTTATTATATATGATTGGACCCATACAGTATATACTTTTGCGCATTAGGCTCGTCTTAGCGGATTGTAGACACAGTTGCCCATTGTCACGTCTCAAGATGTCGGCAAGACGATTATAGTATTCGACTTAACAAACACAGCAACTTCAAAAATGTATAAGCACAGCAAAGTTAAAATCTTGTAATTTTTAAAATAGGGCATGCAGCTATCGGTCTTTTCGTGTTTAAACATCGCTCGTAAACATCTGTTTTTCCGTCGAATTGCCCCAAAATATTAGCCCATAGCGTAAATAGGTTTCTGCTAGTTCATAGTACGCTTTAAGTAAAGCATCCGTATATAAGGAAAATGAAAGTGTGTGTAAGGCATATGCGGATATACTGAGTTTTTTACATAGAGTCTCAGTATGTGTTTTCCAGTTAAGATTTTTATCAATCTGGAGGCCAAGAAATGTTGTAGAATTAACTTCTTCTATATTTTCATTGCTGTATTGTATGTTTAGATGCATGCTAGGTAACCGTTGCGTGAAATCTATAGCTTTTGTTTTTTTAAAGTTTATTTTCAAAGCCATTGTACAGCTGATTTTAAGGAATTATTAATATTGTTCTCATACGTCTCTACACTTTTACAAGATATCGTCAAAGTACTATCGTCCGCAAATAGCTTTATTATAATTATAATATAAAAATAAATGGTCCCAAGACGCTTCCCTGCGATACCTCATATTCCACTTCACGCTCTGATGATCAATAAATTTCTTCTTTTTTTTTCGGTATCAATATGTCTTATTTCAATAATCTATTTTCTATGTCTTAAATATGATTCGATTAGATCTTAATCTAACAGACAATGTCCTTAGACATTGCCTCTTATACCATAAGCGTCCAACTTTTTTAATGGTATGTCATAATATACATGCCTGGGTCAATATTCAGAATATGCCACAGACTGGGTTTCGTTTATCAATATTTTTAATAACATTTATAAAAAGTCATATACAGCCATATTGGTAGTGCTATGTTATAGACAGAGGGTCACAGTCGAAGGCCTTCTGCATATCTAGAAAAACCATATGGAGAGGTGTGTTATCTTTCCATGGTGATCCTTAGGGCGCAGATAGGGTCCATGGTTCCGTATCCTGGACGGAACCCATATGGACATGCCGAGACAGCTCCTGCCAGATCCGGGAATCTAATACTCGTATCCTCTCAAAGATTTGAATGAATTTTGCAAGTGATGAAGATATAAGCTGCACTCCTGATTCAATGAAAATGGAAGCTGATGCAGCAATTAACAATATTTTGCCTGAAAGTCCTAAAATGTTTTATTCTTGAAATGCCGTTTTTTTTTCTACTTACCTCACAATCGAGTTGTAAAGCAGAGTAGTTAGCTCGGGTGTAAGCATCAATTGCACCCTCGAACTATAGGCGCCCTCGTTGCGCTCGCGCGGTTAAATATCTCGGGCTGCCTTACAGCCCTTGGCTACTACTAATATCTACTATTATACAGCATGGTCAAGGTGCTACAACAATACGAAAAATAGAGAAAATAAAATATTAGGTTAACCTAAATATTAGGGCAAATTGCCTTAAGAAAAGATTTAAAAAAAAAATTTAATGTATTTTTTATTTGTATTAATCGAACTAATCAGCCATCTAATCAGTGCGTTTTTGCCAACGTAGTGGCAGTTTATTGATGCCCTTCTTAAAGAAATCAGCTGGACGAGAGGTAACAAATTCTTCAGAGGCATTATGTACTGCCTCTCGTGTATTTAGATCTGTAGAGTCTGTCTCGTGTAGAGTCCTTACAACTTAGAGACCGTCTGCTGTACAGTATGAGGTCACGCGTTGTCGTGCAGGAACAGCAGAGAGGAGCGATTGAGAGTGCAGTGCTGTCACTGCACTCTCAATTGCTCCTTTCCGCATGTGCCAGAATGAACACATTTTCAATAATGCTCATCCCGTTAGGTAAGAAGCTGTGAGGAATCACACCGGCGCTATACCACTAAACAGTGACCATCACTTTCCTAGGGGTAAGTTTTCGTTTAGGGCATTGTTTGGGTGCTGAACCAGGATCCCACCAACTTGCTGAGCGCTTGCGGTTATCACAGAGAATCCATATTTCATTGCAGGTAATAATGCGATTCAAAATTCCTTTTTTTGTATTTGTGTTTAGCAATGCAAGGCACGTCTTGATGCGTATTTCGCGCTGGCATCATTGAATTAGTGAGGCACGCATTTGTCAAGCTTTTTTACCTTGCCAATTTGACGCAAATGGACAAATATTATTTTGAAGCCAACTTCGAAAGCTGCTGCTAATCCAGCCGTAGATTGTGTATCATAAGCTTCCACAATCGCCTTTAATTCATCATTGTCGACCAAAGTCTTCGCCCTCGCCGGCCTCGAGGTTCATGTTTCAGGTCGAAATTTCCAGAACGGAAGCGAGCTAACCAATAACAGATAGTGCGTTGGTTTGTAGTATTAACCCCGTAAACGTCGTTGATGTTGCTAGTGCCGCTTGTGCCGCATTGTTGCCACGACGGTACTCATATTCCGTAATTACTCGAATTTTTTAACGTATCCATGACGACAAAAAAGATTGAAATGCGATAAAATTGTAACACTAATCAAGAAACAAATTAATACTTTTGGAAAAAGAATCCCAAATTAAAAAAAAAAAAGTAAAATTAGGATTTTCAGTCAAATAAAAGACATATTTATTTGAAATGGCCAGTACTGAAGAACGGCAATTTCATAGGTATTATTTTGAGATAGCATCGGCGGACAGTACTCTATACCTACGGTCACTAAAAAATCCTTTAATGCATGCGCTAGTACTACAATCTGCTAGTCAAATACTACAGTGTTATCCCCTATTACAGGGACTTTTGAATTATATTTCTAACAAAATTTTAGGCGATCATGGTTATGCCTAATGAAGATTAGCAATTTCATCTAATTAAAGCTTGCATTAATGATGACCTGAACTCAATCGCGGTCAGGCGGTGCGTAATCCCACTGTATCCAAACTTTTGGCCCCACGGGGATAATGGCAGAATTTTTTAATAAAACTTGCCTCGTTATTCAGCCAGTAACGACAGAAAGGGAAGCCCGTGGTTTTGTTTACAATAACATGATAATATTCCGTTCATGGGTCACTATTCTCCCTTTTATTATCGAACTTGGACAATTGGCTTGGGTCTGCATAATGAAATTGAAGCGCTCGTGGTTTTTTTTTTTGCGTCGGAATGGGGTCACTATGAAACTAAAATATTCGGGAAATTGGTAAGAATACCGATTTACTGAATATTTAGCTTCATATTAAGTTGTGATTGGCTTAGTGGAAGTACTTACGCTCAAGTACGGTATTGTTTTTTAGATTTCAGTAAAGTAAGAAAGAAAGAAAGACAAAACATTTATTTGCGGTAAACAGGACGTAAAAATTTACAAAAACAGTAGTATTAGTAGTTGTAGTAAGCTTGTGCAATTATCTGACTTTCATGAATAATCCGAGTTGACTTTAGGGCCGATCTTTTCAGATGAGTTTACAACAAATCATCAAAAATAGTGGTTTTTTTTTTGTTACATGTGTTCTTTATATTTTTATTAGTTTGTCTAATGGTAATTTATGTAACTTGTAGCGGTATCCACAAACCGCCACATAGAAACATGACATCATGCTGACGTCACACGGATTCTATATCTCGCAAGTAGAGTTTATAGTGCAACTAGCATATTATGTACGATTTCCCAACATCAAGCGTTGGGCATGTGCTCGCCAGACTGCACTCTCGGCCGGTCAACAAGAAGAGCCCTCTCTCCTGGTCGACGCAACAGCCAGTCTCAACCCGGTGCTGTACGATATCGAAAGCATTAGAGTATAACGCAGCGCCACCACCCCGACTCACTGGTGAATCTCCGTAGATAGTTCCGACTCACCGTTAACTATGCGGCAACCCACTCCCACCTGGCCTGTCAATCATCGCAAGATATACTCATCCCACTATCAACCTCCGAAGGGGAGTGAAGTAGCGGTATCTAAAAACGCCACATTCAAAACAACGCGTCATACTGACGTCACACGTATTCTACATCTTGCAAGCAGACGACGACTTCCCAACATCAAACGTTGGGAAAGTGCCCGCCACTCATAGCACTGTTATGTCTGGTGGTGCTGGCGTCTTTAAAAGTGGATGGAAAGGAAACTGTTTCGCGAATGTGGTGCGAGTTTGTAGAGGAAAAGAAAGATTTGGTAGAATGGCACAACAGTAAAAGTGATTAACTCAGTTGCGCTAGTTTTTGTAAATATTAGTCAACTCAATATTAATGATTGTCGGTCTCCGTGGCGCAGCGGTCAACACGCCTGACTGCGACGTGGAAGCCCCGGGTTCGATCCAAGGCCAGGTCATGATGGGAAACGATCTTTTCCTGATTGGCCTGGGTCTTGGATGTTTATCTATATATGTATCTATTATAAAATATAGTATCGTGGAGTTAGTATCCCATAACACAAGTCTCGAACTTACTTTGGGGCTAGCTCAATCTGTGTGATTTGTCCGTATATATTTATTTATTTATTACAGGTTTAGATTATACTATAACTTTTGTAGAGTAAAAAACCCATATAGTGGCAGTGATAATAGAATCAAAAATGTATTTACTGAAATTATGTAAATGAAAATGTAGAGATATAATTGAAAACATTAGCGGTCTATACTATTCCATACGCCCATTAAAAAATTCTTTACTACATTCGCTGTAAACACTCTAGTGGCCGGATATTGCAGTAGTATCTCTTATTACAGCGACTATTGAATTGTCAAAGGGTCGACCAATCAGGAAGATGAAGCTAATTGCCCATTCCAAAACATAAACATGACTAACTAGCTACACGTACAACCACACGAACATTACCAAATTAGGACACATCTTTGCCGTAGTACGATTTGATTGGCTGTCAGAAACAGCACGGAGATAATAATCGAAGTTGAAATTGAGTCTTTTGTGAAACGAGCACGAACAGCAGCTTATAATCATGGAGATTATAGTTCAGTTTGAGGAGAAAGGCTTTTAATAGAAGTGTTTAATAATTCAATTGCGATTTGAGAAAGCGACTCTTTATTTATATTTAGGCAAAATAAATAACAGAATTCAACAAAAAAAAAAAAAAATAAACCCAGATCCATTTTTAAGTATTCAAATGAGGTTCTATCAACTCAGCCCACACTGCATAAGCACATCGTCGTACATCGTACTACATCTCAACCCACCACTGAATATATGTGTCTTCGATGCTGGGACACGACATTCCACTTTCTCTATCCAGTCTGACTCAGCTACCTTTTCAGGTCATCTGTCGATCTAGTAGAGGGGGGGGGGGGTACTACTCTTGCCAATACCAGTTAATTGGTAGCAGTTATTTTAGTTCAATCAAAGATTTCGCACTATCAACTTCAACAAAATGGGTAAAAAATATCTAGTCTTTGCAGGCACGAATATGAGTTTAGGATCAGAATCATCACGGGGTTATGATAACATATGTATTTTATCAGTAAAAGATAACTCGGAATGCATTTCAACATTTTTTTATACTTACTGTGCCTCAATATCGATACTGAAATCCTAACTGCAATAGCAAACAATAATATTTAAATATGAAGGTGCCACCATCATTGATCATATGCATTTAGACTTGGTAATTTTGACTTGCCAGCTTCTTTATGTCAATTTATATCTAGACTAGTCTAGAATCTTAAGCAGATACTACATTTTTTTTAATGAATTTATCCATTCATTTGTCACACATACATTAAATAGCATTAGGGTGCATTGGGGTCCCACCACCATCTTTGGGACTCAAGTCAACCCCACCTGCTAGACGGTGCACCTGCTGACTTACGAACGGGGCTCTGACGCCGGCTTCGCCTTCTGGGTTGAGTGGTCAGACGGCAGTCTCTCTCGTAAAAGCCAAACAAAGCCACATGAACAGGAACAGAAAAAAGGCACGTATTATGGTTAGGGCGCCGCCGCAAAACGGCGCGCAGGAGCCCCACCCGACTCTTGTGACCTGTGGGCTAGGGCTACCGTGTCAGGGGCAGACACGGCTGAGGAAGCGAGCCCAAACCAGTAAACTCCGTTTCGCTTCGTGGAACGTTGGCACGCTAAATGGACGCGCGAGAGAACTGACCGATACTCTCCACAGGCGGAGGGTGGCCGTGGCATTCCTGCAGGAGACTCGGTGGAAAGGCAGCAGATCCCGGCTTATTGGGAATGGCTACAAGCTGATCTACACGGGTGCACCTAGTGGGAAAAATGGGGTCGCCGTGGTGCTGTCTGACGAGCTCCAGGATAGCGTTCTGGAGGTTAATCGCATCAGTGATCGGCTGATGTCGGTGCGGGTGCTTGTCAATGGGGTTATAACCCACTTGATGAGTGCCTATGCTCCGCAAGCCGGGTGCGGTGACGCTGAAAGGACATTGTTCTGGAGTTAGCTCGAAGGATTGCTTCGTGTGATCCCGTTGTCCCAGGGAATCGTTCTGGGTGGTGATTTGAACGGTCATGTAGGTGAGAAGTGTGACGGGTTTGAGCGTGTTCATGGTGGCTTTGGATACGGTAGCCGCAATGCGGAAGGGGAAAACATTCTCCGAACTTGTGCGGCCGCTGACCTGGCAATCGTGAACACATAATTCAAAAAGAAACCGGAGCACCTTGTTACCTACCGAAGCAGACGAAGCGCTACCCAGATCGACTTCCTACTAACTAGGAGACACCACATCGGCAAAGTAGCCAACTGCAAAGTCATACCCGGTGAGAGCCTCACTGCACAACACCGTCTCCTTGTCATGGACCTCTGCGTCAAGGCCCAACGTAGACATGTAGAGCACTGCCGGCGCCAGATCCGGCGGTGGCTACTTGATGAAAATAAGTCCCAGGAGTTCGCGTCGGTTATCGGCGACAAGTGCGTTGGTACCGAGGGCGAAACTGTCCAAGACCACTGGGACAGGATCCGGGCAGCTATTGCTGGGCGGCGCGGGTGGTGCTCGACCTTTCTAAGGGTGGTCGCAAAAGTGACAAAGAGACCTGGTGGCGTCACAGTCCACAGGGCGATGAGGGTGAAGAAAGCCCTCTTCAAAACGTGGCAGGCGACCAGATCTCCTGAAGATCGCGATGCATATAAGGTTGCCAAACGTGCCACTAAAAGAGCCGTAGCCAGAGCCAGACTTGCCCACTTGCATCCGCTTTACGACAAGTTGGAATCGTCTGAGGGGCAGAAGCTCATTTACATGTTGGCACGTTCCAGGGTCAAAGCGGCACAGGATATATCCAAGTGCCGTTGTGTAAAAGACCCTACCGGCAACCTGCTTTGCAAGGACCACGCGGTGAAGGAGAGATGGCGGTCGTACTTCCACGAGCTGCTGAATAAGCAGCACCAAGAGGTGAAGACACCGGATCTCCCTCCAAACCTTGGATTAGTGCCCCCGATAACGCCTGAGGAAGTCCAAACTGCTCTTCGTCGCATGGCGAATCGGAAAGCTGTCGGAGCTGACGGAGTCCCCATTGAGGCCTGAAAGGCGATGGGTCCTCGCCGTGTTAACGAACTTCCTCAACCGTGTGCTCCTGAACGGCAAAATCCCGAATCAATGGAGGCTGAGTATCATCACTCCAGTCTTCAAAGGCAAGGGCTCGGTCCAGAAGTGTAGTAATTACCGCGGTATAAAGGTCATGTCCCACACCATGAAGATCTTTGAGAGGATTTTAGACTCCCGGATCCGGCAGGAGTGTGCTGTCTCGGAGTGTAAATATGGGTTTCGCCCATGGTACGGAACCATGGACCCTATATTCGCCCTAAGGATCACCATGGAGAGATACAGATCGAATAACACGCCTCTGCATATGCTCTTTCTAGATATGCAGAAGGCCTTCGACTGTGTCCCTCGGGGGGTGATCTGGTGGGCACTGAGGTTCAAAGGGGTACCAGAAGCCTATGTTGACATAATTCGAGACATGTACCTCAATTCCGATTCCATTGTTAGGACCGCTGTTGGCGACACTAAACCCTTCCCCATCATCGTCGGAGTCCACCAGGGATCCGTCCTTAGTCCGTTTCTGTTCAGCGTGATATTGGTCAGACAGCATCAAGAATTCACATGAGCAACCTCCCTGGCTGCTCATGTATGCTGATGATATCGCGCTGGCAGACGCGGACAGGGAAAGGTTGGTGCGGCGGGTGAATGTGTGGAAGAATTCGCTTGAGAACGGAGGTCTTAAACTCAATGTGGCGAAGACGGTGTACATGGCCAGCAACACGACCGACCCTATGTCGGTGTGCATAGGCGGAGACGTAGTCCAGTGCACAGACCAGTGTAAATACTTGGGGTCTCGGCTCCACGCGCCCGGCGACATTGATTGCGACGTTAAGGCACGCAGAAAAATGGCGTGAGGTGACCGGTGTCATTGTGTCATTTGCGACCCCAAAATGCCGGTTAAGCTTAAAGGACAGGTCTATAAGACCATCATTAGACCTATTCTTCTGTATGGCAGTGAGGCGTGGCCTCTACTTCAGCGACACAAACAGGAGCTGCGTGTTACGGAGATGAATATGCTGCGGTGGATCTGTGGAGTTACGCGGGAAGACCGCATCAGGAACTCCCGCATCCGTGGCGGTCTTCGTGTCCGTGACAAAGTAGACAAACTGCAAGAGGGTCGCCTACGCTGGTACGGTCACGTCTTACGAAAACCGGCATGCTATGGGCCGGAACAAGCGAGGTAGACCAAAGAAGTGCTGGCTTAACGTCGTAAAAGATGACATGCGTGTCAACAATCTCACGCCACGGGATGCCAGAGATCGTGCGAAATGGAGGAGTAAGTGTAGGAAAGCGGACCCTGTGCTCCAAGTGGAAGCCGCGGATGCAACCGGGATTATACGCTGAGATGATGATGATGATGACATAAATTAAATAGCTACAACCGCTTGGCGATGTCTCGCTCCCCCTGCAAAATAATCTATAATATTATTAATTTATTTACATCAGACAATTGTCCATAGTTTTTCTTAAAAACGCATACAAATAGAATATACAAAATCATTTAAGACAAGAAACTCAACTAACTTATAAACAAATTAAAACACAAGCAAATAAATTTAAAACTCCTGAAAACATAGACACAATAGTTGAAGAAAATTACCAAGCGTAGCGGGAACAGGGTTATAAATTCGAGGAAGGTATGTACTATGTAGGTACATCACAAGGCAAGTTTCTTGAAGGTTAGGAGGGATGAAAGTTTCCCGGTTTAGTTGAATTTTAGGATTCCGGGCGTCGCTTATAAATTCATACACAGTTTTAGATCGCAAATAATTTTATGGACTTACTGTAGTCCGGGTGTCTGGGTGGCGGGGTGCCCGGCGCGGGGCACGCGTTATTGGATTGAATGTAAATGTGAAAGGGTTTGGGTCATTTTCGTGTTAGAAACCCTGCATTGTTAATAGTTTTTCTTATACCTGTTAGAAAAATAAACTGTTTTGTTCAGATTTTTACGAATCAAAGCCAAGCAATTCACACCCACCAAACATTCACACACAACAAACACCAAATTTAACAAACAGATTGGTGGTCACCGAAGGAACTAATTTTTTAATTACTATTACACTGAAAAAAAAAGGCTGCCGTTCTACATGTCTTAAACTCGATGAAGAGTTTTATGATACTTTATAGAAATGCCATAAGCATTTGTGTTATAACGCAATAAGGATTTCTATAGGTTTTATTTTTTAAAGTTCTGCACCAAAAGGGTAAATACGGTAAATCTTATTATTAACACTGCAGTGTCCATCTGCTTGTCCCCCGACTGTATCTCATGAACCATGACAGACAAACAGTTTTAAAATTTTAGATAAATTTTCAATTTAAATTAAAATCTTTAATAATTTTAAATTTCTGTTTCTGCTTGATCCATTTCCATACGAGAAAAAAAAACATTAAGCAATTCAAAATATTCAGATATAATCTAATATATATACTTAGAAAATATATTTCCTACTACCTATATTATCCACAGAATACTACTGAATTATTTACTAACTGTGGCAAATGAAATTGTAGCCAGAACTAAATTAGATATATGAACATAGTGCCCAGTACATTCACATCTTCAATCTTCAATAATAATTACCTTCTCTAGCTAATGTATAGTGTTTATAAACCTAATTTTGTCTGAATTCTATTAAATTAATTGGTCTTAAAATACTCTAAACAGCTGATTAACCACGCTTTACAATCGCAAGTCGTGACATAAGAAATATAGCAACCTAGAATATGCACAATTTTTAGTGGAATAGTTTACATGCAGTATATTTCTTTAAGTTATTTGACAGTCTATATTTCTTGGGAGCTCAGAAATGCTGTCGTTTTAAGGGAGTTGCACCTGTGCAAAGCAGGAGCTGCTCGCTAGTTTACTTATCATACTACCAGCTGCGCTCTGCGTTTTAATCCGCAGAAGTGTCCATCACGTCGAAATATCGAGATAGACAGTATTCTCTCTGTTAACCCAAGTTATAAACTATCTGTATGCCAAATTTCATATAGCTGTGTTCCGCAATTTAGGCATAAACGGGTAACAAACACCAATCCATCCATCTATCCGTATAAACTTTCGCGTTTCTACCATGAATGAGATAAGAGACGTCGCCCTGAGGTCGTAGAAATGGCCGTATCGTGATCAGCCAAACCATTTCACGATACGCTGCCATTTCATGATTTGAACATCTAACATTCCCCATGCCATTTAACGCTCAGAATTTGACGATTTATCTAGCGATGCGAGCATATAAACCCAGATACGAATAAAAAACAAAATCCTATTCTTTCGTACCACGGAAATCTTGTCACACCGTTGGTCCTTATAGTCATTTATACATCTCTCGATCTTGCCGAGTGTAGAAGCAAGATATCATACTACCCAGTAACTGACTAGTGACCCAAGAAACTAGTGGCATTGCACCGTCGTATGGTAATGCTTCTGGCCAAGATATAAGTCACGGAAAGTGTCCACAAGCGTTTTGGGAAATTTTATTTTAATTTTAGATACAATAGTTGGTTTGTTTATTTACTACTAGCTGAACGATGCACTCGTACCGTACGACTCGTACAGGTGTCCTGTGAACCCTTCTAGAAAGATCCAACGCGTTCTCATCACGATCACAAGTTTCAATTGCAGTTGATAGATAAGAAGTTTATCCAATGTAAACATTTGTATCCTATAAAGCAAATGAAGGGCAAATTAACTATTTGCCAAATTAAATTGATCGCATAACACAAACACAACTATCGTTCTTTTACAGTCAGGACGGGTCTGAGCAGTTGTGCTGCGATGTGTGCCGGATACGATGCGCCAAATGTTGTTGTGACGGGAGTTTGGTCGTGGAGGGTCTTTAGATCAATCTCCCTTTGGCATCGTTGGCCGTGTTGTTGGGTTTAACATTGCATCACCTCGCTCAACTGCCGTCTTCCTTCCTATTCGTTCAGTTTTTCTGAGTGAATCACTGCTTGCCATCAGGCGGTATTGCGGTCAAGCGCTAGTTTATAATTATTAGAAAAAAAAATATATATAGGAAATGTTAAATTGATACCCATATATCAAGTTGCTCAACTGAATGTACCTTTACATGGGAATTAATAATATATCATTCCCCAAATAATGAAAGAGAAGCGTAAATTATACTACGTAGTAAGGCGTTGCTCGTGTTCAAAGTAATGTAATTACTGTCTGATACACGATGTGTAACAAAGTTACAAATTTATTAATTTGTACACCACATAAATCTATAAGCTAAGTTGCTGAGCAAAGCCTTGAATTAACTCGTTAGACGAGTGAGATATAAAATTAAATAATAAACATTTATTTCCGAACACGTCCATAATTTGTTAGTTACAATGAACTCAAAAAGTTAATTTTATTTATTTATTCTTTATTGTACACCAATCAAACATCGCTCGCGATTAGCTCATTAAAACCACAGGAGCTGTTAGTGTCAATATTCTACAACAATGATAATACTAATAGCTCATGAATGCGCTTTAGGTGTTGCTGATCAGACTCATTCTATAAACAAACCACATCCTCATTGTTACAATATACTTCTTCTTCAGTCTATAGATGTCCACTGCTGGACAAAGGCCTCCCCCATGACTTTCCACGACGACCGGTCTTGTGCTTCCCGCATCCGTCGGCTTGCCGCGACCTTCAATCAGGTCATCGGTCCACCTTGTTGGGGGCCTCCCTACGCTGCGTCTTCCAGTACGTGGCCACCACTCCAGAACTTTACTGCCCCATCGGCCATGGGTTCTACGAGCAATGTGCCCTGCCCCCTGCCACTTAAGTTTAGCGACTCGAAGAGCTATGTCGGTGACTTTGGTTCTTCTGCGGATCTCCTCATTTCTGATTCGATCACGCAGAGAAACTCCGAGCATAGCTCTTTCCATTGCCCTTTGTGTAAGTCTGAGAATGCATATAAGGCCTATTGTGAACGACGTTTTAGTTCCGTAAGTCACACTGGCAACACACACTGGTCAAAGACTTTACTTTTGAGACACTGTGGTATCTTGGACGACGAGAAGATGTAGCGTAGCTTCCCGAAGGCTGCCCAGCCGAGTTGGATTCACTTTGTTACAATATTACAAAATCAATATAGCATACATATATCGCACGATAACATATCAGCGAAACATAACAGCCGCGGTTGACAGCCGTTCTATCGATAGTCGCAGATTCGATCCCCGCGCCGCACCTGCGCCAAGAGAAAGACGTGACTATTTGAAATTAGCTCGCGTAAGGGAGAGCTCACATAACATCGTTACATGTACAACTTTACTTAGAGTGGTTCTGTTTGAAAGAGGAAATGCGGTAAGTTTCAAGTGCGTTTATGTTGTAAAAAAACGGGAATTTTTGTGGCGTGTATATTATGTTTTAACATTTTTTGTTGTAGTGTGTTTTAACTTTTTTTGTTTGGCCAATTTCAAGTAAAAGAAAAATCTTGAAAACTTCTTCTTTCTTTGGTTTGTGCATTTAGCCAATGTCAATGCCAATGAATTATTCATGTAGAAAAAGACGGCCACGTGAACCATCTACAAGGGAGGTTTGAGGCAAAGTCCTGACGAAGCCACTATGCTGTTATATCTCAATGTTCTTTATGAATTATTTACTGTATGCACTTTTTACTACATAAATCACGCACTTTTATTTAGTAAACAACACTATAAATAATCAAAAAGTTCAATGAAAAATAGGCGTGAAACTCAGCTTAACTTTCCCGCCAAAACTCTGCTTTTACTTAGAAGAGGCACTTTGTATGTCATAAACAAAAGATTCTGTAATTTGAAACCAAACAGAACGACAAATATTTGTCTTGGAGTAATGAGCGATTATGTATAATATAAATATCTTATAATACCTTTTACCCCTCCTAATAATACCTTTTTTATGTGTAAAATCAGCAAAAGACCTTTTCCGCCCTGGGAAGAGCAGGTGGAGGTGTCAGATTTATACTGACTATAACTCACCCGTGTTCCATCAGTTGCCTGTGCCAGGCGCCGCGATATCACTTTCGAACACTCGCAGCCCTGGCAGACATCGACTTCATTGGACCCCGTTACTTCGTGCTGTAATGTCTTTGAGGCAAGCTTAGAACACAAAGCGCCGATGCGTCGACTCGGGCTTGGTCCTTACCGGTCAAGCCTCAAGCCTGCGCCTACAGTGGCGGGTAATCGGCTGATGATTCCTGACAACTAAGGACGTGAGGCCGCAGATATAGCCTCTCCCTCACGAGTTGTACTCCTCCTTTCCAAGCATTAGTACTTAGAAGACGGAAGTGGCCTGACCAGGGCCAGATGTGGGAAATCTGGGACTAGGCGATCCACAAAGTACATACAGATGTGACGCTCTGACATTTTCTTCCGAAATGTCCTGAACAGGAACCTCCTGAAACAACTGCAAATGGTAATGACCCGCGCTAGGCAGAAGGCGAGAGTACCTCTCAATCCACATGAAAATATTACATATACTTGTTAATTATAGTTTTACATTACGGTTGAACTAATTTTTTTTTTATTTTAACAGCATGTAGTACCTGTGAATTTCCTGCCAAGAAAAATGTTACAAACAATCTTATTTCTTAGAGTTAATACATAACACTTACGTTTACGACACCTTCACAATAAAACCTAACTGTAAAACCATAAAATAAATATAAACCTTACATTGTAAGTGTAAAGTCCTCTTTACAGTTTTATTTCTATCGGCGCGGAGATATTTCTCATTTCAATTATTAATTAAACTCTATAAAGCTGTGCTCATAGAGAGCTTTATAGCTCAGACACAAAATTTAAAAATTTCTTATTTAAACATAGATTTAGATTATCTATAGTTAAATTAATATTAGTTCATGAAGAGCCTATTCACTCCAGCCTTGATGACAGATATAAAACATTGATAGGCTGGCTACTCTTCGCCTGCGCTCCAGGCTTTGGAGACCGTTTTGTTTTGTATGAAATATCCAAGTTTGTGTAGTCGGTTTTCATTATTATAAATATTGGCATTTTTGAACAATTATTTTCGCAAAGCGTCAGATAAAATGCCAGCTTCTTCATAGCTGTAGTTATAAAGCTACATTTCACCAGAAGTGGAAGGGGTTTACGCGCGATAGGCCGATAAAGTCCGCTATCGTTGATGAATGTTGTTTGAAAACATTTTTTGCGTTCTTTCCTTTTAATTAGTCCCCTAATGAAAAAAGTTACTATAAAAATAGTTAAACGTTAATAATTGGGAAAAGAGTGCACTGGTGAGCCATGGTAACGCCCTGTGAATTATCAATTGTAGGTCGTAGTTTTAAAACTAGTTAGGCACTTTAATTGATGTAAAGTATTTCAACACCACTGCACTAAAACAGTATTTCAACACAACAAAAACGGTGAGGAAAACATCGACAGGACTAAATGAAATTTATCTTCAGTCATTTTCTTAATTTAATAGTAAGAAAATGATGCACTAAACTAAAATTTAGTTTAGTTTAGTTTATGAAAATGAGAAACAGCACCATTGTGTATTATTTTATTATCCACACTAATATGTATTATCAGTTTGAAAATAACTGTTTGTAAGTCTGTGCTGAAGTCGCAGGTGTTGTGACTGTTCCTAAAGTACCCCAGGATGGCAAAATAAGCGTCACCACCCATCAGACAGTCTTGCCGCCAAGCGATTCGTCGTATTCCGGCATGATGTCTGGTGAAGCCGTACGTAGGACGGGTCTGAGCAATTGTGTTGTGATGTGTGCCGGGTACGATGCACCAAATGTTATTGTGTCGGGAGTTTGGTCCTCCCTCTGGCGTAGCATCGTTGGTCGTGCTGTTGGGTTTAACATTGCACCACCTCACTCAACTGCCGTCTTCCTTCCTATTCACTAAGTTTTTTTAAGTGAATAGGCTTAATAAACTAGCGCGCTTTACCATCAACGATTGCATTACTGCATACCATCAGGTGGGATTGCAGTTAAGCACTAATGTATAATGATTAAAAAAAAAAACTAAAAGTACCGTCTGTAGGGCTTCGACACAAGAACTGGACTCTCACCCACCATTATAAGAAATGAGATCAAATTAAATTATCTATTGTCTCGACTTACAAAGAAGACTTTCTTTGTGGAAAAAGAGGAGATACAGGATGATGTTAATAGTGGAAACTCACGGTTAGGAAACAAATATCAGAATTATAGGAAATGGTGCTCGCAGGTTTTCTCTAACATCTGCAATAGTTTTAATGTTGTAATGGGGTATAAGGGCTTGATACGCTTACGCTTCAATAATTAATTAATTTTTACTTTGATATATCTAACTACAATGTATCCATTACAGTCAGTCCGAGAACAGTTTTACAGACGTACCTATGCATCCTTTATAAGCGACTTCAAAAAGAAGAAGGTTACTCAATTCGACAGTTATAATCTTTTTTTTTTTATGTTGGTTAGCGGATAACTTCGTCGTTTATGAACCGATTTCGATGATCCCTTTTTTGCTAGAACGAAGATATCTTCAAGGTGGTCCCATGATAAGGAAATCAAGGTCTGATGATGGAAGACCAAAAAAATCGAGTCGAAATTTCAAACATCGTAGGGGCGACTAAAATATTTGTAAGTTTTTTAATTAAGTATTTTAAAATACTACAATTTAATAAAGGTCTGGAGTTGATCTGATGATGGAGCTGCGCGATAGTCGAGGGAACTCCTTAAAAATTCACAGCAGCTACCTTGTGTTTGTGCTTGATTAATATGTATTGATAAGAAATTTACAACTAGATAAGTGACTGACATTAGGGGTCTGATGACGAAGAAAAAATCCAGTTCAGGGAACTCCACAACGGTTTATAGTAGTTATCTTGTGTTTGGACTTGACCATATGGGTTATATTGAACGTCTGCAGTAAATCTGATCATGAAGACCAAGATAGTTGCGGAAACTGTTCAAGGATTTACAGCATTGAAGTTTAACATAGGACAACGACTACCTACATGACATGCTGATACGACAATCTTTTTCTTTTATCTTTATAAACTAGTACTTGACCGCGATCCTGCCTGATGGCGAGAAGTGATGCTATCGTTCAGTTTTTGCCACCAACTTCCGAAATTACTTATTTTTCACTTTGTAGTGTTCTTTTTTTGGAAGTCGTTCTGTGAGACCTAACGCACTAAATAAATGCGTGTCTCAACCCAAGGACAGAGTACTCCAAAGTAATTCATAACATGTACAAATATATTCATTGATTATCCCAATTCTAAAAGACTACACAAGATAGCACATCCATACCTTGGCCTCCAGCAAAACTCATTGCGATCATACATGTTACACACCGAAGTCCAATTTCGTCACTTCAAATTTCTTTACTTTTCCCATTTAGAACACAAAGCAATCACAAAGTCTTCGTATTTCGGTGAATAGTAACGATTTAGTAATAATCTAATAAGAATGGATGGGATAGTTTATTTGAGACGTGGTCCCTAGCGTCTTTGGAACGCCTAGAAATCCAGTTAGGGTTGATTAGTAAAGCTTATCCATTCTCCTAGAAACTTGCATGCATCCGCAAGTTTCTATGTTTTCTATAATGAGACCTTTTTGGAACCATTTATAATCACATTTTGCTAGTAATCTAATTGTAGATTGGCTTTATAGCTTAGTGTTATTTAAAAGAACTGAGATTTTATACGATTCTGCCTTCCGTAGGCGATCTTAGACGTGGTTCTACGACTAGTATTAATTATGAATCGCTATTTCATGACAGCCTACTCGGTTATTCCTAATATTCCCCAAACCTCCTAACATATCTAGCCTGGATTAGGAAGTCCGTATCTCATAGCAGTTCAACACTTACTTCCTCAAGCGCCCTCTGCCGCGTCTTCAAACTGACTTCCCCTAAGTTCTCGTTATAGTTTCTCATCTCCTGAAATCATCGCGTTCCAGTCTCTTCTTTTTTTTTTGTACCAGTCCGCAATTATTTTAAGAGTTTCGCATTGCCATGCCACGGACACATTTTATGCTAACCAGATGTGGTACAATAATGCGTCGTGCGTTTTCGTCGGTTCTTAGAATTTGTACAAAGTATTTCAACTTAACCCGGCGTCATTGAAGCAGGGGTCATTATGACCCTGCACTTTTTGTTTACGAAAAATTTCTTAGAAAAAATTGCCGCACACAATCGTCTGTCTCAGTAGCTGCAGGTAAGTATCACACCTCCTCTTCGTATACCCCACTACAGTCATCCATCGCCCACGCATCGAGAAACACGTGTGTAAACCTGCGACTGGGTCATTATGACCCAGATCGACGGCGAAGTTGCTGTTTTGTGCAATATATTTTTTTTCATTTTTTATTTACTTATTTTCCTAATTTATTTTTAGATAACTGTTTAATATAGACCCGGAGGAACGTTAGCGTCGTGTAATCATAGCGATACTTGAGGACTTCTCAGATACTGACGAAAATGGACCTTATGAAAGAATACTTGAGAAACATATGGAGAACCTCGTGCAAAACTCAACGGTGTTCGAATTTGTCAAGATTGCCCCTACAAAAAAGATAGAAAGACAAGCCACGTACTTAATACTTGAAATAAGTTTATATGCACTGTACACATAATCTCTGATTGTAAAAACTGCAGTGAAAGTCTAATTCAAAAAGACTGATTAAGTATATGAAAGTTTCTGATATTATGCGATTAAAATTCCAAAGATATAAAGGTTAGGTTAGGTTAGGTAGTCTAGATTTGATTTAAGTATATTTTTTTAAGAAAAGATATTGATTTTTATTAACCTTTAAGTACCGACATGCCATCTTAGTTACATAAGTACCGACGTGAGGTCTGCTAGACCACTATAGCTTTAGTAAGGAAAACTTTCATATTACAAAATATTATTATTTTTTAAATGTGTCTATGTATTAATAATACATTTAGTTATTGTATAAATAAAACAAGATAAAGAAATTTTTATATTTATTACTTATTATTAACACGAACTTTGAAGTCTTAATTTCTTTGGGAGAAAAAATTAACTTTTTACTTTTTTAATAACATTTACCAACTAAGTATTTTTTTTTTCATGATATATGTTTTTTCTTAAAGATTAATAACTAAGAAAACAACTAAAATTAAAATTTAACAAAGAATTAACAAATTTCTTCAAAATTGCACGGCATCATTATAGGAATTATCACAATGTACAAACACTCTTTGCATACAGGCTTACTGCATTGCAGGCACACATGTTTCATGCAAGTATCGCATTTGTAAGCAGTCTTACGCTTTAGTTTTGAAGGGCAAATGTGACAGAGTTTTCTTGTCTGACTACCCTCGGGTACTTGATTTTCTTCCCTCACATCTTCTGGAGCATCTGCCCCTAGAACTCTACTTATCGACGCATGCAATTCTCTCGGTAGATGTTTATTTAGAAAGCGGCGCTGCATTTGTGGAACCACCAGAGATCTTGCCAGAAGCTTCAAGAAGACAGATCTGTCTGCTATTTTTTCATGTGAGTGATAATTGTACAGAATACATGCATTTATGGCGCTTAGGTCTGGTTGGCCTCGTTGGATGCAATTCTTGCTGTTCCACCCGCTCACTATCTGACCCTTCCTGTTCAGATGCTGAATCATGGTCACTCTCGGCAATAAAATTCGGATCTATGTCATCAGAATCTGACTCTGAGCTCTCATTTAGCCATTCAATTACCATCTCTTCATGATCTTTATTTTGAGGCTTAGTTTCACGTTTCTTCTTAGTGACAGGAACACTCTCATTTTCTTTTGAGGGTGCACATTTCACACCCGATGTACCCGGCCGATTCATTTTTATGACTAGCTGAAAATAAAAGAGAAAAATAGTAAAACCTGGAAAAACTCGTCCCAAAAAATGTTACGTAAGTACCGACGAGTGGTCTGTCAGACCACGCGCGAACTTATAAAAGACATAACTCACCAGAAACGCAAGCGCCGACACAACCACACTCCACGAACGTTGCCGGGTAACTGCCTGAGGGGTACACAAACGCGCGGGGGGTTACGTCTCTGTTAACAAATGAAACCACCGTATCCGAACACTTCAAGTGTCTGTCAGACCACACGTCGGTACTTAAAGGTTAAAAAAAATTGTAGGACACATAGTTACATTTTGTTTCATACTCAATTATTTCATTTATACCAATATGTTTTATTGATGCTACTGATTATATATACTGTATATGGCACAAAAACCCGCCACACATATTCCCATCCACTGCAACTCCTGAAAGCCAGAATCAACAGCGGAGACCGTCAGAAAAACGCCGAGCAATGAAGCTCGACGAGTCCCGGAGAAACGATTCAACTGTCTTGGTTCGCGCAACGAAATTAATCAGAAAAGAATAGCGAAGGAATAAAAAAAAGATATATTTTTAACTTCCCTCCATAATAAGTAGGAGGATATACTCTATATATATTATAAATATCAAATTTTAAGAATTAAAAAAAATCGTAGCTACTTATTAGGCAAAATAGTAATAATTCTAACAGGGTCATAATGACCCACCTCAAAGTTAGTGTTACTTTTTTCCGCCACAATGACGCCGGGTTAAATGATGTAAAATATTGCTACTGATGACTGGGTGTCATTCCGTTTCACATAAAATATAAACGGAATCGTTTTTAATAAATTTTAATTTTCAAAATATAATCAATAATAATAACCTTAAAATTGTTCATCAAAATATACAGGGTGTGATAAATAAACAATTAGAATTGGAGTTGTTCATGAACTGTAGTTATATTGATATTGTTTGTCTTACTGAACATTGGTTAAAAGCCCATCAGTTCATGTTCAGCTTTAATAACCATCAGATTGGTAGCTCATTCAGCAGAGTGAATATGATAAGGGGTGGCTCCCTAATAATTGTTCGCAACAATATCAAATTTAAAGAACGGGCTGATATTGTAAGCCTCTCTGTTGAGCGAGTTATTGAAATTGCTTGCATCGAGCTCGAGCGGTTCATTGTAATAAGTGTCTACAGGCCCCCATGTGCTTCCTATGATATTTTTGGAAAATATATGGAGGAAGTTTTATTAAAGACTTGTCACAGTAACAAAACAGTTGTTGTCTGTGGAGACTTCAACATTAATATTCTAGAGAAATCAGCTACAGTGAATGAATTTATCTCATTATTCAAGTCCTATAATTTGTACGCAAGATTCTTTGAGCCGACTAGAATAACTGCCACAAGTGGTGGCACTTGTGGCAGTTATTCTAGTCGGCTCCACAAGTGCCACCTGTTTAGACAACATCTTTACTAACCTAAGACCTTCTGACCATTTAATTATCAATGAGTTAGACTCTGATCACTGTGGCCAGTTAGTTACTTTTCCTCAGAAGAGTGAAGTCAGAGCTCAAAGAAAACTTGTGAGTTTTGTTCCTGTAAATGAAAATCGTTTAGGACAATTTAAAAATAATTTAATTGAAAAGCTACCGGGCTTGCCTCATCACACCAACCCGGATCATGCATATAGTATACTATTTAACTTGATTAATTGTGAATTTATGAAAGTTTTCACAAAAAAAACATTGCCTGTTAGCGACCGCATTATATTTAGTGACTGGGCAACCCCAGGTATTTATAAAAGCAGGGAAAAAATGTATGAATTGTATCAGGAAAAAACATATAACCATGATGTAGCTTTTCAAGAATTCGTTAAAAAATATTCAAAAACTTTTAAGAGAGCCTGTTCCTCAGCAAAAGCCATACACATTAAAAATAAAATAAAATCTTCTAGAAATAAAATCAAAACAACTTGGCAAATTATAAATTCTGAAACTGGAAGAACCAAAGTACAAAATCGCGATTTCCATCTTAAAATTAACGATGAAGATATAAAGGCGGACTTGGAGGTAGCAACTGAGTTTGAGAATTTTTTTACTAGTATTCCAATAATAACAACAAAAACTTTGTCTTCTTCCTCCACTTCTGCCTACGCCATACTAAAAGAATGTGTTCCGGAATGTGACAAGCACTTTGAATTTGCGTTTGCGACTGCTAAAGACATTATAGAATCTTTTAAGGATCTTGATGTAAAAAAAACTACCGATCATTGGGGTTTGTCAGTATATACTGTAGCTTCAATAATAGATGTTATCGCACCTTTCTTAGCAATTGTTTTTAATTCTTGTGTCACATCTGGTATATTTCCTGATTTGATGAAACTTAGCAAAGTAATTCCACTGTTCAAATCTGGTAGTACAACTGATCCCACGAATTTTCGGCCAATTTCTACATTACCAACTTTGAGCAAAATTTTTGAAAAATTAATTTTGAAACAGTTGTTGAGACATTTCAACTTATATAATTTATTGCACGTGAAACAATTTGGTTTTACAAAGGGTCGTTCAACTACCGATGCGGGCGTGGCGTTGCTAAAGAACATATTTGGGGCCTGGGAGGAATCGCAAGATGCTCTTGGTATTTTTTGTGATTTGTCCAAGGCCTTTGATTGCGTACATCATGATACTCTTATTAGGAAACTGTACCATTATGGTTTAAGGGACAGAGCTCTCGACCTTCTGACTTCTTATCTGAATAATCGAATTCAGAGGGTTGATGTTAATGGCAACAAATCTGCAGGATCTGAGGTCACCATGGGCGTTCCGCAGGGCTCAATTCTAGGTCCTTTCTTGTTTTTAATTTATATTAATGACTTACCTCATCACGTGAGGGATAATCACAACATAGTATTGTTCGCGGATGACACTTCTCTTATTTTTAAAGTCAAGCGTCAGCTAGCAAATTTTGACGAAGTTAACAATGCACTTTCGAAAGTTGTCCATTGGTTTAATGTAAATAACCTTCTTTTGAATGAAAAAAAAACTAAATTCATTAAATTTTCTACGCCAAATGTCAGGCAGTTAAGTACCAATGTTCAACTGAATGGAGTAGAGTTGATCCCTGTCGAGTCGACAGTTTTTCTTGGATTGACTATTGACTCCAAGTTACAATGGGGTCCTCACATTGAGAAGCTGTCGGGTAGACTCAGTTCTGCCGCTTATGCTGTTAAGAAGATTAGACAGATAACTGATGTGAATACAGCCAGAATTGTTTATTTTAGTTATTTTCATAGTCTTATGACTTATGGGATTCTTCTCTGGGGAACTTGTGCGGACATCAATACCATCTTTGTTTTACAGAAAAGGGCTGTTCGAGCCATCTACAACCTTGGTCCTAGAGATTCTCTTAGAGAAAAATTCAGAGAGGTGAACATTCTGACTGTAGCTTCGCAATATATATTTGAAAATCTTATGTATGTACATAAAAATATATCTAATTTTAAGAAAATAAGCGATGTTCATAATATAAATACCAGGAACAAACACAATCTTGCTGTACATCACACTCGTCTCCACAGAGTAGGTAACTCGTTCATGGGTTAATGTATACACTTTTACAACAAGCTTCCCATGGACATTCGAAACTTACCCATTAAACGATATAAAACCTATATAAAGGCCAAACTTTGCAAAAAGGGGTATTATAAAATCTCAGATTATTTAGAGGATAGAGAGGCTTGGGACTGAGCTGCTCGCTCTGTTAAGCATTGTTATTAAGCAATATGCGTAATTATAACGTAAATTATTGTAAACATTTTCATTTTTAATGTCTGGACTTTAAAAAAGACGATGATCCCTGAGTTTGTTTCGGCTATTTCTTCTCAGAGGTAGTCAGTTAGGAAATGCCGGCTTCATCTAGTTTAAAAAAAAAAAAAAAAAAAGAAGAAGAAAAAAAAAACATATGACGTGTAAAAGTGATCGGTGATCCTACTTGCTTAATAAACGATTTCATTTCATTTCATTTAAGAATTCAATATTATTTTACTTAGTATTCTAAAGAAGTGTGATTTATTTTTATTGATTAGGGGTCGAGCTGTCAGGCCATGAAATTGAGATTAAATGCGTTTAAAAGGCCGATCATGTGATTGTATTTAAATAAGACATAACTGACAGACAGTCACACAGGCAACAGCTAGTTTTAAATAACAATAGATGCAATGTTTCTTTTTCTATCGCCTCCGAGTGCTGCATGTACGAGATCTGTATTGGACGTCACTTTTCTGTCTTTAATCTTCCTAAGCCAGAGTGATCCAGCAATCATCATCGGCTGTTTGACTACACTTCTACTACCAGGTCTCGGTGTCCAGTCCAGCAATGTCCTGCCTCATCCGTCATGTTCTACATGCCATGTGGCTAGACCATTTCTACTTTCTTTGAGCAGTTAACGCGGTTATGTATGTACGTTTAGTTCTTCATCGGGTTTCCTCTCCCTGCATCATGCAATATTAGTGTTTCCTTATGGCCTCCGATATTACAAAGTTTATTGGTGAACGTGTAATGGTCAGAAAGCTAATCAAAAACAGATTATAATGTTTCAATATGACCAAACTGCAGCGCCGCAATATAACGCTGATATTATTTTAATACACTGTGTACGTAAGATGAAGCGCACATTCAAGGACTCATAGATTCTGAATGAACTTTGTAAAATTGTTAAATTCTGTTTTCTAAGCTCAATTTATTATGCTGTCTTCCTTGACTTGTCCCGGGCTTTTAATTTGGTTGCTTATGATGCACTGTGGAAAAAGATGGAACAGGATAAGTTGCCCACGGAGTTAATAAACATCTTTAAATATTGGTATGGCAACCAGATCAATAGTGTTTAATGTTTATGATCTGGAACATACACACGTTGGAATGCGAGATGGGGCAGAGAGGATTGAAGGGTGATTTCAAACTTTTCAACTTGAATGTAAACGGTCAAATTGGCACGCTCTGCGGTACCAGGGTAGGTTGCTATTTAGATGGTATATGTGTAAATAACTATTAGCTATGCAGATGCTTCTGAGCGCCGAGGTCAGTAAATGTGAGGAGTATGCTAGAATACATAGTTTGGTGTACAACTCCAACAAATTGGAGATGATGAGTGAAGTCGTAGTGGCCTAGTGGGTAAAACACCAGCCTTTCAAGTATGAGTGTGCGGGTTCGATCACAGGTCAGGCAAGTACCATTGTAAATCTTCTAAAATTATTATGTACTATCTAGTATATCTTGGAAACCAATGACTGATTACAAGGTGAGTTCTGGCTCCAAGGCGGTCCTGTCACCCTGGTTTTTTTAACCGTATACAAATACAGGCCGATAGGAGGACGTCGAGGCGTAACCATTCAGATTTTCTTGTTTAACTGTTAAGTTCATTGGAGTCTCTAATGGTAACAGGGTTTAAATTTCACTTCCCATAGAAAAGAAAGAATCCTCAGACGGGCGTTGTGTCCGGTGGGTAAAGTGTGGTAAAAGTCCGGCGATTTCTTTGTATGTAAGTTGCGCTGAAAACTTTGCTTGCGCGTTGCAGGATTTTGTGTGACATCAGTATAACGATTTCTTTGCCGATACCGCTTGTGAACTCAATTCCGAGTCGTTTCAGACGTATGGCTGGCGTTTTCTTCGCAATAGACGAAAGAATAACTTGCTATGTCAGGAGCTAGCTAAGACTTATGCGCAAAAGTGTCTACTGCATGGCTCCAGTTAGTTATAATAAGTTGCCAAAGAGCCGGAAAGAGCTACCGCTAAAATTATTAAAAAAAAAAAGACTCCGAAGGTGTTTTAGAGAGGTAATATAAGAGATTTTTTTATGTTAGAACAATGTCATTTTGAACAATTTTTTAAACTGTGTTTTCTAGTTATAATTCGAATGTTTTAAAAAAAATAGATGTCTTAATGGTAAAATATGGTTGACCGCAATCCCGCCTGATGGTAAGCAGTGACGCAATCGATGATGGTAAATCGCACTACTTGATTAAGAGCCTATTCACCCTAGCCTTGAAGACACTCAAATTGGAGTCGTGTAGTTGTGTTGTCTCTTTATTATATCTTTATCCTACCTACTTGTTATAGGTATGCAAACCTAATAACAAGTAAGCAACCTTCAATAATCCCTGTGCCAGCAGTCTGGGCACCAAATATTTGCAGACAAAACTCTATGTTTGCAAGTTTGTAATTTGAACAAACTCCAGATATAAATATTTATGCCTGAATACCTAAATCCTATGAGCGTCCGTCCGCCGGTCAATCGTTCCAGTATATTTTATTCATGAAGTTATTCCAGCAGCAGTCAATCAATTAATTCAGAATATTATTATTTGACCGTGGTGCCGCTTTGTTGTATAATATTTACTTTAAAAAAATAAGATCCTGTAGAAAATTTGTATCAACAACGTTTTAAAATTCACCCTCTTTTAATTAAATTTTACTAATCAAAATAAATCAGTATCTATAAGCCTCGTATTCTATTTAAACTCCGTACGCTGGGCTATCAACTACCGGAGACTGTTCAACTAATAATGAAAATTGTGATGTATCATGGTGCTTAAAAATAAGGAAAAAAGAAGAAAAAATCTTTCGCGTCAGCGTCCAGTCAGACCGGATGCAGTTGAATAGTACCTTTCACTACAAAAAAGTGTAAAATAAAAAAAAAATCAAAATAAAAAACAACAGACTTCCAAAAACACGCTATAATGTAAAAAATAACTAATTTAGGAAGTCGGTCTCAGGAAAGAAGGAAAAAGCAAAGACACCGACTGTTGTCTGTTTTTTTTTTTTTTTTTTTGTTAAATTAAGTAATTAGTTATTTTTTTCTTCGTAGCGTTGTTTTGGAAGTTGGTTGATTTTTTTGGAAAAAAAGGTTTTGGTTGTGAAAAGTACTACAGCTGCATCTGGTCAGACTGGACGCTGGCGCCAACATATATAGTTGGGAAAAGGCTGGCAAGCAAATGTCCTAATTTTGTTTACTTTAATTTGTATACGTAATTTTGGTTGGTTTTAAAACCTAACTAATAAACAAATTTTAATTGATTGTTGCATAAGCATGACGAGTAGGTAGTGGTTATCCTTTGTTAAACTTCAATGTTGTACATTTTTGATGAATTCCCTCGAATGGCTATGATCATTTTCATCAGATCTACTGCAGACCTTCATTTTAATCTATATGGATACATAGTTCTCATCAATATAATTGAATTAAGTCCAAACACAAAGTAGCCACTGTAAACCGTTGAGGAGTTCCCTGAACTGGCCTTTGTCTTCATTGTAAGAGTTCTAATGACGGTCACAACTTATTTAAGTGTTAAGTTCTTATCAATACAAATTAATCAAGCACAACTATAAGGTCGCTGTTGTGAAACGTTGAGGAGTTCCCTCAACTGTCTCCTGGCTTCATCATCAGATATACTCCGAACCTTTATTAAATTTTAGTGCTTCTAAATACTTAATGAAAAAACTTAGAAATGCACTAGTCGCCCTTACGATTTTTGAAAGTTTTATTTGATTTCCCTTGTCTTCCATTATCAAACCTTGATTTCATTATCATGGGATCACTTTGAAGATATCTTCTTTCCAATAAAAAAGAGTTATCAAAATCGGCTTGTAAACGACGAAGTTGTCCGCGAATAAATATAAAAAAACCATGTATACCTACAGTCGAATTGAGAAACCTCGTCCTTTTTGAAGTCGGTTTAAAATTAAATGTCAATCATCTTAACTTCAGAATTTGTGAATTTATGAAATAGCTAGCTGCGCATCGCGATTTCCCCCGAGTAGGTTTCGTTTTTTTTATATGCTCCTCTCTTATTGGTCGCAGCGTGATTTAATATAGCCTAAAGCGTTCCTGGATTAATGGGTTCATCATTATCAACCTTTTTATCGTCCCACTGCTGGACACAAGTCTCCTCTCATACAGAGAAGGATTGAGCCTAATCACCACGCTTGCTCTATGCGGGTTGGCGATTTCAGACTTAAAGTCCAGGTTTCCTCAAGATGTTTTCCTTCACCTTCAGTCATTGGTGTCCAAGATATACTTAGAAAGTACATATAACTTTAATTTCTTAATATTTTCTAAGGACATATTCAAGTAAGGCCTCGATATCTCAACATAATCTAAAGCATTACCGAACTAATTATCGTCGCATCCGTGCGCCGTACCTTAGACAGAGTACACAGCTCAGCGCAATCTGTGCTAAATGCCGCTTTAAGCGCTCGGCGTCGGCAGAACATTACGGCACACTATGTTGAGAGGACGGCAGGGCTAGCTTATCACTTGCTTTAGACGTCATCAGAAAGGATAAAAGGATTATACAAAGTGTAGAGTGAGGGACAGCGTTTGTTTAAGGACCGAAGACATTATAAGGGTAGTGGAGATTAATTAACTAAGATTTTGGGAGCGATTGTCTATGGCTGATTGGCGTAAATTTATGTATGTGTTTTTCTCATGTAGATACTATTAAATTGTCACACATCAAACTTGTTTAAATTAAAAAAGGAATTTGTAAATTTGCTGGCACCGCCTATCTTAGCAGAGTGCTCTAAGTGCCCGTTCACCTGCTCCTCGGATGACCTAAGGAATGCCATTCGTGTCGCTTCGTCATTGTGTTCGTACTGGTCTAAAAGAACAATGAGGAGGAGTAACTTCGGCACAAAACAATGCAGAAGCTAGCAATAAACATACAGAATGACCCATATTTTACTAAATTAGTTCTACCCGTATCTTTATTACAAAAACGAGCTTTTTAAATATTAAAAAACCTCGCTTTATTGTCTCAAACTTGATTAAAAATATCACAGACACGGTGACAACATTATTGAACAATCTTACTTCTAACAAAAACCCTGAACTAATAAACCCGGTACACAATGTGAAACAAATGTTAGCACCAAATTAATAATATCTGTCATCGTGACGGTCGGTAAGACTTTATACTTTACTGAAGACTATCTTAGATATTGACATTTGGCTAAAACAATAGCGACAGAGCTACCCGGCCTGACGAGGGTTAAACGGACTCTCCATTAAAAGTTATATTAGTGGCAAATTCCAAATGGATTTTGGATATTATGCCGTTTATCTGTTTGATCTAAACTGCTGAATTTCCCTCTGGACAAAGAAGTCTTAATGCAAATTAGTCTGTAAATGTCATTGAAATAGTCTGTGTTGATGGATTTCATCAAAGGCAATCTAGGTAAGAAACTTCACCAAAGAAACTTTAACGAAGATCTTATAATCTGCTTCTACGAGTACAATCACGTTCTATTCAACCCGAAATTAACCCCGTAAGACTTGCTTCAAAAATATATTTTCTATAAGGCGTCGTAGAAACATTATCGCTGTTTCTGAAGATAAAGCGAATCGCCCACCCAGCACCAAGTTTCGATATGAATTACCTCGACTTATGGTATTTTCAAAATAAAGATAGTAATATTTTGTTGCAGAAATAAAAATATGCTCCTATATGAAACACAAACATGTCTCCGTCACAACCACGCGAGAACGTGCACAATTATTTTGACAGATAGTGTAAACAGAGTTGCATTGCACGCCATTTGTGAAGTTTCCTTCCGAGTGAACCGGCAGCACAGAGGCGAGCAAAAAAATGTACAACATTTGCATCTTTATTACGTCGAATTCATAAGATTTTCTTGAAGAGCGGCGTGGGAATTTGCGCTTGTTGGAGAATTTTTCGTAACGTTATTTTTTATGCTATTTTAACCGTTTCTTTGTTGTTGTAACGATTTCTGTGCAATTTTTATGTACCTCATGGATTTATACTGCTATATTTAGCTAGAGACGACTGTATTACGTTTTTGAACCTTAACCAGAGAAATGGCTATTGATTTACTTTCTGGTAATCCTTAACTCTTACTGTTTCTTGCTGATGTTTGGTGTGACGTGATTGTGCCCATGGACCATATCTGGACGGGGCTGTCTTGAATTTGTTTGTGTGATTTTTAGGGTTTAGTTTTAGTTTTATCATTCGTTACTTTCTCACTGTCTCCTTCTGTATACGTCCGTTTCCTTATGTCTTGTACAAACAATGTGATTTCGTGGACATTGGTGTGGGTTATATGTTTGTTTAGTGTTTTATACATTATTTAGATTGTTAATATTGTAACATGTAACTGTTTTTTGTCCCTAATAAATAAAAAAAAAGACGTGTGGCACTCGGAGACTGCCGCGGTAAAGCTATTGCATAGCCTTTTTTTTATCAGCTATAACTTGCAATTATAATTATTTATTTATTTTATTTATACAGTAATTTTTCCTTTGTTTTTTTTTCCAATTCAAGTTTTCTTTCTTTTTTGTAATTTATTTATTTTTTACCAGCAACGTCATCAAAAGAGTGCGAAAAATGGTGACGATTAAGCGACTAAACTATATTCAATGTTTTCTGTTCGACTTTGATAAAGAGATAGAAAGAAGCTAAGCAATAGCTTAAAAATGACGTCATGTTCGTTATCACACCCATGTCAGAATGTCATGAAATGTGATGTCGGCCATCTTGGATTTCAAAAATGAAATCATTTTCGTGATCAGCACCCTGAGTTTTGGCGGGAAAGTCAAGCTGAGTGTCACGCTCGTTTTTCATTGGACTTTTAAAATTATTTATAGTGTTGTTTACTAAAGAAAAGTGCGTGATTTATGTAGTAAAAAGTGCATTTAGTAAATAGTTCATAAAGAACAGTGAAATATCGCTGCATAGTGGCCACATCATGACTTTGTCCCAAACATCACTCGTAAGACGGGTCACGCGGCCGTCTTTTTCGACATGAATAATTCATAATTACGTGACATTGGTTAAATGCACAAACCGTGCGAAGCCAAAAAATAAAGAAATAAAGAAAAAACCCATGAAATCTATTATATTATCACTCGAGTCAGTAAGCATGTAAAATGAGAAAACTAACAGAACGATCCGTGTGAGAACTAAACGATCACTATTACACAACAACACTGATAACTTTGAGAAAGCGGACTTCCTCTACAATAGGGCAATTCCTCCGTAAGGTCTGTCTATGCTATTACTTATAATCTCTGTCATTGTGTGCTGTTTCGGTGCAATCGCAAGACCGGCCGGGCACTGAGGGGCAGGCAAGACAGCTATAGTATCCTTATGACTCCACCAACTGGTATTTCGTTGACTCGGAAACGGCGCACAGGGAGCACCACGAAATATACTCAAAGACTCCGAGGTTCTTTTTCAATATACCCCACTGTTTTGTCGTGGTGGCCTATTGGTTAAAACACCAGCCTCTCAAGTATGAGTGCGCGGGTTCGATTCCAGGTCAGACAAGTACCAATGTAACTTTTCTAAAGTTATATGTACTTTCTAAGTATATCTTGGACACCAATGACTGAAGGCGAACCTGGACTTTAAGTCTGAAATCGCCAACCCGCATTGAGCAAGCGTGGTGATTACGCGCAATCCTTCTCTGTATGAGAGGAGATCTGTGCCCAGCAGTGGGACGATAAAAAGGTTGTTGATGATGAACGGCGTCGGTGTCGAATTATTTGTTATCAATTTAATATTTTCGAGCTGATCTTTAGTAACATAATCACTTCTGATTGCGTTAACATCTGACCGTAGAATTAATAAATCCTTCATCAACTTCTTTACGTACGTTCTACGTAGTCAAAGCAAACTGGTGGCAATTTGTGAAGGTCATATGCCAAAAAAACTGGGATTGTTCGGGATCCGTGATTTTAAACACCGTAATCGTATATTTTAGGTCTTTCTGCTTTTTGTTCTTACACTTCGATACATGTTTTTGTCTTGTCTTCGTAGAAACAAACAATAACTTTTTTGCCTCATCAATGTCTTCCTCAGAAAAAGCCGACAAGCATATTTTTATTAAACTTTCGTTGTTTCGTTTCGGAGATAACAATATTACAACTCATACACTTAAATGTACTCGTATTAACATTGTTCACCGACATCTTTCTGTAATATTTTATTTAATAAAAACTTTAACTCTTGATCTGGATAGATACCACAATTTTGCCAATAACACGTGTAACAAATTATAGAAATTCTTTAAAAAAACATTTCACAATAATGGCGGATATCACCAATAACAGTTGAAAAAACGGCCGCGTGAGCACTTTGTACTCTATAAAATCACGCGCTTTTATTTAGTAAACAACACTATAAATAATTTAAAAGTCCAATAAAAAATTAGCGTGACATTCATCTTAGCTTTTCCGTTAAAAAATAAACTATTTTATAAAAACACTACTAAATTAATTTGAATAAAAGTACTTAATAATTAATTATATGAAAAGTTTTTAAGGTAGCCATGACAACGTCGATGACGTCTATGACATATCTCTATAGAAGACCTATTTCAGAGAGAAAATTAATCACAAGTTTAGCACATCGCGACTATCAGTAACATGGCAAGTGTGTAGAACTGAGTTCGCGCCCTGCAATATGCATGGTCTTTTTGAAAATCTATAAATTGTTTTCAAAAGATGTAGTCGCACGCACACAAACATACCGTGCCGAAGACTGACGAACTGAAACGACGTTAGACGATGTACAGCCTTCAAGCCACACCTCCGTGCCCGTCGGAGTGGGGAGCGTGAGGTTTTTTCGTTACGGAATTTCTGGATTCGGTCCCCGCGCTCAAGGCCCGCGATAGAAGCTATGCAATAGCTTAAAAATAAAATAAAATAATACAGCTGATGTGAAATATATTATCAGCACTCAAAACCATACACAATTCTTCTATAGGTACTTCACATCTACATACAAAATGCGCAGTTCTTCCATAACAGAGGTAGCTACACATATACGTATGTCTCACATACGATATATCGCGTGACTGTATCGACTTCTCATCTCGAATCAATAAGATACACTCAGTCATAGCTTATGCTGAGTCAGGACTGTGTGCTGCCAGATACAAGAATATTTTTAGCAAAAAAATTTAAATAAGTTGTATCTGAGGGAACAGGGCAGGTTGAATTGTATGTTTAAAATATTTTTATAGGCACACTGCCTCATAATGGCAAGACGTGTTTCAAAAATACCTTGATACCGTAACTAAATGTAATTAGCATCTTAAAATGGTGGAAATTGGGCTGACTTCTCAGAACCTTTCATAATTTCAAATTTCAATGATTTTGTAATCTCATGAGATTCAAGCCCATCTTCGCTTTGCACAATCAAATGATACAGTTTTTATTTTTAGAATTTGGCAACACTAAACCGTAAAACGTCTAACCCTCTCGTATTCCGCGGTACTTAAGTACCGCCGCGTCGCACATTTGTGTCATCCATCGCTGACGAATGCTTTCGCGTCAAATTGTTCTGCGGGTAAAAATATACCCGCGTTAGCAGGCGCGGGTTGATGTCGTAAATCTATGCCACTATTGATGTTACTCTGTTATTAATGTTTCTGGGAATTGAGATACGGATTTATTTTATTGTTACGTAGCATTATTTGATCAAGTTAAAATTTTCTAGTAAACTCTCCCATTCATATTAAACTAAGAGAAGCAATTTTTTTATCCTTAATTTTTCTGTTGTAAATCATCTGTTTTTCTTTAATTGGTGTGATTCTTCGTCATTATTTGTTGGCATACTGTATCCTATAACCTCTTGGCGTGCTCTTCCTCTTGCTCTTAGGTTATTTTTCTTCATTAAAAACATTATTTTTCTCTTTTTACGCTTGTATATATATCATCATCATCAACCTTTTTACCGTCCCACTGCTGGGCACAGGTCTCCTCTCATGCAGAGAAGGATTGAGCGTAATCACCACGCTTGTTCAATGCGGGTTGGCGATTTCAGACTTAAAGTACAGGTTTCCTCAAGATGTTTCCCTTCACCTTCAGTCATTGGTGTCCAAGATATACTTAGAAAGTACATATAACTTTTAGAAAAGTTACATTGGTACTTGCCTGACCTAGAATCGAACCCGCGCACTCATACTTGATAGGCTGGTGTTTTAACCACTAGGCCACCAATGTCATCATCATCTTAGAGTTAATCCCAGGCGCATTCGAAGATTTTTCAGCTTTGGAGTCTGGGGTCCGCTTTACCAGTCTAACTGCTGATTTTTTCCGTGAAGCGACTGCCGTCTGACCTCCACAACCCGAAGGTGATTTCGAAGCATTGCAGTTAGACCAATTGTAGGACTTTTAAGGGCTCCAACAACCCGTAATGACTGCCATTAGATGTCCGTATGGCAACCGGGACCAACGGCTTAACGTACTCTCCGAGGCACGACCAGATCAATGCAAATATTCATATTCATGCATACAAATATTTGGACTGCGCGGGGATCGAACCCGCGCCTCCTTGCGCATCGGCCGCGTTCGCTACCGCTACGCCACGGAGGCTGTCAAGCTATATCTACAGAAGATTATAATTATATTTTAAGTGGAAAAATACCAGTAAATAAGTTGACTGCATACGCACATCAGTTTTATATTTCACGGGAATTCTCTCAGTTTCACTTTGTTTGCAGGTGAAATAAAAAAAACTGACTAAAATCCACCCGTATTCCTACACTTGCCAGAGCTACTCAGCAAACCGCGGGTTCCTAAGGTTTCATTCATTCCTAGAAGCATATTAATTAGAACTTTGAATGGACTATCATAAAGTCCTAATACTTAAATAGAATCTACGCTAGTTTCGTACTTGTTCATAATTATTTTCATTTCTCTGAACTTCTTTTCTAAAAGAGCGATTCAAGGAAAAAATTTTTTTTTTGGTAATTTGTTGTTTAAGTACCTACTTACTTAATTTTAATATAAATGTAATATTAGAATATAGTTGTACCTCTCAGACAGTTTTTTTTTTTCATCAGATTTCTATGTTGATATTGTTTTTAACAATAGATTGAAATATCAGAATTATTTTTTTATAAATAAAATGGTACGGAACCGTTCGTGAGTTAGTCCAACTCGCACTTAACTGGTTTTTAATATTTAAGATGTACATACGTTGTATTGTCGTAAATGTCGTGGTGGCCTAGTGGTTAAAACACCAGCCTGTCAAGTATGAGTGCGCGGGTTCGATTCCAGGTCAGGCAAGTACCAATTTAACTTTTCTAAAGTTATATGTACTTTCTAAGTATATCGTGGATACCAGTGACTGAAGGTGAATGAAGACATCTTAAGGAAACCTGGACTTTATAAGTCTGAAATCGCCAACCCGCATTGAGCAAGCGTGGTTATTACGCTCAATCCTTCTCTGTATGAGAGGAGACCTGTGCCCAGCAGTGGGACGAAAAGACGTATGGCACTCGGGGACTGCCGCGGTAAAGCTATTGCATAGCATTTTTTATATCAATTTATGCAATTACATACATGCCTCGATACATGTTTTTGTCTTGTCTTCGTAGAAACAAACAATAACTTTTTTGCCTCATCAATGTCTTCCTCAGAAAAAGCCGACAAGCATATTTTTATTAAACTTTCGTTGTTTCGTTTCGGAGATAACAATATTACAACTCGTACACTTAAATGTACTCGTATTAACATTGTTCACCGACATCTTTCTGTAATATTTTATTTAATAAAAACTTCAACTTCAACTCTTGATCTGGTCCCTGTGGATAGATACCACAATTTTGCCAATAACACGTGTAACAAATTATAGAAATTCTTTAAAAAAATATTTCACAATAATGGCGGATATCGCCAATCACAGTTGAAAATACGGCCGCGTGAGCACTTTTTACTCTATAAAATCACGCGCTTTTATTTAATAAACAACACTATAAATAATTTAAAAGTCCAATGAAAAATTAGCGTGACATTCATCTTAGCTTTTCTGTTAAAAAAAAAGCTATTTTATAAAAACACTACTAAATTAATTTGAATAAAAGTACTTAATAATTAATTATATGAAAAGTTTTTAAGGTAGCCATGACAACGTCGATGACGTCTATGACATATCTCTATAGAAGACCTATTTCAGAGAGAAAATTAATCGCAAGTTTAGCACATCGCGACTATCAGTAACATGGCAAGTGTGTAGAACTGAGTTCGCGCCCTGCAATATGCATGCTCTTTTTGAATATCTATAAATTGTTTTCAAAAGATGTAGTCGCACGCAAACAAACATACCGTGCCGAAGACTGCCGAACTGAAACGACGTTAGACGATGTACGGCCTTCAAGCCACACCTCCGTGCCCGTCGGAGTGGGGAGCGTGAGGTTTTTTCGTTACGGAATTTCTGGATTCGGTCCCCGCGCTCAAGGCCCGCGATAGAAGCTATGCAATAGCTTAATAAAAAGGTTGATGATGATGATACGTTGTATGGCATAAACTGACAAACGACGAGAGACGCAAATGACTATGATTTTGTTTGTCCAGTGTGATTAAGTATATTTGTGCAAACACACCTCAACTATATTTTAAAAACTAGATTTGATCGGTGTTTCATATTTAACCACTCTGAGAAACGCCGAATAAACCCATAGACTACAGTCTCTTTTAAAGTCCAGACATAGTCTTGGTACCAGATCATGTGAAAACCATGTAGATTGATAATCAAATAGTGTTATTAGTTATGAACAACACAGATTGAGTGGAACTTTCCAGTCAGAACTAGTATTTGCCAGTAATCGTGCAGCTCAAATCAAAACAAAACTTAAGGAGCTCAACGATTCCATAAACAATACCAAAGAAACAACATTTGGGTAGGCCATTATAAACAACTCATATTGCCAGACCATGACAAAAACTGACAGAACAGAGAAAAACGACAAACGACGAGATGGAACTTAACATGCCAAACAGCACAAACCAGTTTAAAAAACAAGCTGTATCTCGTTTAATGGCACAAAGGAAGTAAGTACATTACATACTCGCTACAAAAAGTCAGGGAAGGAATGTAAAGAAATACTCCAAGCTCTGTAGTCGGTACAACCATCGAACTGAACGCAACCATTAAGTTGAACGTTAGTACTTGCGTTTCTTACAAGAACACCGCATCTTTTCTTCAGGGAATTTGGTGATGAGCGGAGCGGGAAGCGGAACTCTGGAAAAGGCACGGCTCCCCGACATTTCGGGTGACACAGATGCTCTCGGGGCATGGTTACTTTGGAAAGTACCTGTGTCGCATAAACAGGGAGCCGGACGCTAGGTGTCACCACTGCATCTACTGCCGGGAGAAGACGGCGCGGCATACGCTGGCCGAGCGTAGAGAGGAGAAGAGCCATGCTTTGCCCTCATCTTTGAAGTAGGCAATTTGAGAGGTAGCTTTTCTCAAGCGGCACACTCTGCCAGCGTATGCAACGCAGTGTTCTCCCGGCAGTCGACGCAGTGATGATACCTTGCGTCACTTTTGACGTTTTTGACACTTTTGGTAAACCAAATTTTTTAATTTATTTTCATTATCAACCTTTTTTTATCGTCCCACTGCTGGGCACAGGTCTCTTCTCATACAGAGAAGGATTGAGCGTAATCACCACGCTTACTCAATGCGGGTTGGCGATTTCAGACTTAAAATCCAGGTTTCCTCAAGATGTTTTCCTTCACCTTCAGTCATTGGTGTCCAAGATATACTTAGAAAGTACATATGACTTTAGAAAAGTTACATTGGTACTTGCCTGACCTGGAATCGAACCCGCGCACTCATACTTGAGAGGCTGGTGATTTAACCACTAGGCCACCACGACTTACCACCTTTAATTTATATTATATAATAATTAAAATAATTCTTTGTGTGTATTTGAAATTAATTCAAAAGACAAAATGGCCACGTTAGTTCTGATTATGGTCACGCTATCAATAAAAATAATGTCGTCCACAACAGTTTTAATAATGTAACTCATCGCTATGTTCATACCCTAAGGCCTCTTCTGTATAAATGTTTACTCTTTACCACAACACTATACAGCATGCACTATCTACATTATACAGGCTATTACATCTACACTAACACATGGTGTAGTATCTACGCCGTTTTTATTTGCAGTCGCTAATGCAATCCTGCAACGAACGCCATTTACCTCGAAAATTGCTTCCGATATTTACTTGCGAAATTTATAAATTTTGTATTTCGGCTCTCAATACAGAAAATATAAACTTCGTTAATATGGGTTTCTGTGCAGATATTATTATTGTGTGTCTAATGCCCCGTCTACACGCTCCGTCTTACCTGCGAGCATGCCTTTGCAAACCAGTTTGCGCGGGTAAGCGCGTTTGTGTGGACGGCAAGACGGTAGCGCGCAGACCCGAATGTTCCGTATTTTTGTACAGTCATGACTGCACAGGTCTGTATTGCACAGGCAAGACGAAGCTTCTAGACGGGACTTAAAGTCATTCGTACGGATTGTATTTTTAAATTTTGATTCCTGATATTAGGCTACAATTTTGAAGGAAAATTCATCTCAGAATATACTTGTAAGCACGGCAGAATTCTTCTGCTGTGCGGCTTTGCGCTATTCGTCTTGAACTGTATTAAAGCTGAAAAGCGAACTACTAATGCAAAAACTTTTTTACCTACTTCTAATACTGAAACTTTGTATGGTAGTTAGGTTGGGTATCAATATTACTGCCGGGAGACACGGTGCGGCATATGCTGGCAGCGTGCTGCTTGAGAAGAGCCACGCCATGCCCTCAACTCAGAAGTAAGAGGTGACCTATCGCTGCCGACTGTAATCGTGTCGATGGTCGGCATCGAAGAATTCTGGGACGCGGTAGATTCCTTCTGCGACATCAGTCGGGGTTTGCGGAAGTATCGATATATCCCAGGAACCCCGGCTTTTAGCCCCTAAGAGTCTGACATGAGACTTTTTTATTATATCAAGCATCGAAACAAAACATAGCTAGATGTAATGGTTTCTATATTATTAGGATATTACATATAAAGTACAGTTACCATCAGGCGGGAATGCGGTCAAGCGCTATTTTATAACTTAGAACAAAAAAAAAACTTGTCATTACTATCGTGACAAGAATATCCTAATTCGGTACCTTGGTGGCCCTAATTACTGTTTAATTATTTATCGTATCATTATAACGTACGGTCAGCAACAAAATTCAATTAACACGATATGATTCAATATAAACTATCGTCTTTTTGACATTTTATGAAAGAAACTCAGAGTTATAGTAAAAGAGGGAAACTTAGAGTGCAGTTTTTAATTAAATGTCATTTTGGTTATGGTTTAAAACAAAATATTTCGCTCAGCTTTTTTTTTTTAAATCTTAATTAGATTTCAAAAACAAAAATCTTAATTGACTTTTGTTGCCGACGGTACATCGTGATTTTTGTGAACTCACTCAGAGAACATGAAAAAGGTCTATGATGTCTGCTTCGTCATTGAGTACACGCAAGGTTTGCGTTATAGGGGCTTCACTCAATAGATTGGTCCAACTACCGGGCCCTGCCCATCGACTTGGCCGACGCCTTCGCAATACATAATTGTCGGGCACACAGTAAATAAGTTGACTACGTCCATAAAACACATTTACTCACTTCCTTCAATTCTTTTAAAATAAATACGCTTACAGAAACTGCCGTAATAAAGTTTAAATTATTTAAAACATGTTCCTTGTAAAATATATGAATCACACATACGCGGTAGTCGTTCAACTTTTAAAATATAAATCACGCTTTATATGACAAATTAAAAGCGACCGTACTTAAAAATAAACGACCTTTCCTGAACTTCAACTTTGAACTTTCAAGTGACGAAATAACGTTCAATTTCCCTTGTTAGAATGGTTTCTGAAAGATTGTTTGCCAAGTTATCAATTGCAGTTCTACAGAACCTTATGTGGATGAAGTCAAGGTTACAATTTCTTTGGATGGCTGTAAAGTTTTACGATTGCAGAGAAATTCGCTGCGTTTTCTTTTGAATGTCACAATAATTATGACAAGTGACGTCTGGTGCGGTTTGAGAGCCTGAAGTCAATTTTATAGCAGAACCATTTGTTTTATTTGTAAAAGTTTCAATATTTAAATGGTGTTTCAGAAAATGAACAATTAATATGTTTTGAAATGTTGATGTTCTGCATTTTGACATTTATATTTCCTTCGAGTTAATAAAGAGCTTTTTGTGAATGTACTTTTCTCTTACTTTAATGATATTTACTATTTGTTTAAAGACATTAACTATTTATTTATTCACTACATCAATGTACATTATATGAATGATTTGCTCGTTTTGCAATCTATGAAGTCGTTTGACGTTTACGTATTAATGACTTAAGATTAAACTCCGAGGTTGAGACATGTCTAACCTAAACTGAAACCCAGTTAAAGCTAGTAACTAATTCGCCATAATCCAGGAATATTAATAGATGTTGAATGTTAATACAATATTAAGTTAGGCGATCTATTATTTATGAGCTATCTCGGCTAATAAATTGTCTGGCAGCAGTTTGGGAGATAAACGGGTGTAGATACCGTATTGTTATATCATGTGTTTGTAATTAGATATGTTTCAAATAAGATCAAATAAATTGAATATAAGAATCTTTGATATGCTTTCATGATTTTGGAATGCAGCTTCACAATGCTACTTGTTTTTTCAGCGAAGCCCTGCTTTAAAAAATAATTATAATAGTAATTTACCGATAGCAAAATATGAACAATTCACATAACAATGTGAAATAAGTGAAGTTGTGTATGAAATTACAATTCATATATTCGCACGCCGTTTTCCCCCAGACAATACAGAGCGCCACCTGCTTCTCCTCAGATACCCCTTTTGCCTCATTTACCTTCATATACCTGGCTAACCTGGCTATACTCGCACGCCGGCTACCAGTAGTACGCACCTGACGTGTCTGAAGAACATCATCAATCAAGTCAGGGTATCTCACTAATAAAGTTAACGAAATGAAAACTTGGGGTGGATAGATGTATGTTCATTACTCTTTCACGAATAATCTACTTAACGGTTAAGGATAAAATTTGGCAAACAAATCGTATAAAACCAGGGTGACCACATAGGATACTTTTGTCCGGATGTTGCAACGGGATCGAAAATAATCCAGCTAAACCGCGGAGCGCAGCGAGTTACGACATATATCTAACCCACAAAAGAAAGCAAATAGAAATAATACGATACTGACAGCAACTACCGAAGATAAATCGTTTCAAAAAAAGGGTTAAAAAGTCACATCGAGTCCAATCGGTGATCCACAGCGTGTCACGAACGGGTCGGGCGGTTTAAAATGCTGGCCTTTCCAAACACTCAGCACTGACGATGATAGATGACTTAGTGCTGGCAGCTCTACCACTTTCTTTGTTGGATCCCTCGACAATTAGAATTGATTGCATGTTAGATTTAAGAGCAGTTGCTTTGAAAATTACTATTGATTTTTTGTGCACATATGCGAGTATATACACACGTAAAGAGATGCTTTACCTTCTAGGATAGGCAGATACTGCAGACCACCAACTGTTACGATCCTGAGATAATTCTTTTAATGAGTAACAAAACAAAACGAAACATTTCGTATATTTCAGAAGTTCTCGACTACCTAAAATAACAGTAAAAAGCAGTTCAATTAAACATAAAACCTGGTCAAGTGCAAGTGGAGCGCGCGGACAAGTGGTAACGTTAATATTGGGAGACGATTTTACAAAAACGCCGAAACACGTAATTTTTATTTCTTACCGTTTCATTTACTCAGTAAGGTTTTTTTTGAAACAATATGTAGTTGAAATGTGATGACATTTCCCGGGATCATTTTTAACCTCAAACACCAAAATCTGTTCAATGGTTGTAGTCGTGCAAAGGTATGACACTTTCTAAATTCTGATATTATGACTAGCTGTAAGATGCGGATTTACCCGTACAAGTCTCGATCCCGTGAGAGCATCGGGATAAAAGTCCTTTTCTAACCCAGGTCATGGTATATCAATGTCGCATCCAAATCCGTTCAGCCGTTTAAGTGAAAAATCGCATTAATGCCAATCTTAGTTGGATTAGTATAGATATAACTTACTCCTCCTCCTTATACTTTTTACTCTATTTTTACTTACGTTTGGCCAAAACCACTTAATTCAGAAACTTAACATAGAAATCGTAATTAATAAACATAGATGGTAATTAATTAAAGAGCCGATAATCAATTTAATGTTTCGTGAGAAATTCAAATATTTGATGTTGTACACCTACATCCAAGTACAACCAAATTATTGGATTATTTTGATCAAGGTTTAGCCCCATTTAGAGAAATCAAGATATATCCCGAATACACATTAGTAAAATGTATAATAGGGTATTTGACTAAAGAAAACTAATTAGTCCGTCATTCAGATTTCCAAAAAATACTAGACAAGTATTTTTTCTTTTTTCATATAAACAAAAAATGAAGACGATACAGTGCGTTAAACACTCGTGTGACGTCACTCCTTGCTACACTTTTTAGAACGAGCGACATCATCAGATCCCACTCCTGCAGGGTAATTGCGTAACAATGGATTTCATTTTGAAAGTTCAACAACATTCATTGCGCGAATTACGTTGTTGAACAGACACATTTTCGAACACAGAGAGCGATGGAACAGCAATAAGCTTCAAAATTATTCCAACTGTTAGTAATACTGTGTTACGTAATTAGTACGCCAATCTTTGATGCCTTTTATACTTTTCAATTTTTATTGATTTGATAAAACAAGATATACGTATCCAATATTTTTCTATAATCTGAATGACGGACTAAATAGAATCAGTTTTTTACACAGGAAACATTCGTATTCATGTATTATTATAATCTCTGTATTTTTCTTTTCTTCTGACAAACACACGTAGTTCTTTCCACAGTGTTTAATATGTTTAGGTACTAATATTTAATATAAAACAATTACTTGCAATTTGTCTAATAGATGACGTTGTGCCGTATAGTGAATATCATCCATAGACTACACCATAGCCATCATTATGACAGGCTGTAAACGACAAGAGATTACTCACACTTATTCAGCTTTGTTCACGCAACTAAATGTGTTCGTATATGTTGATCTTTACGAGCACGTACGCACTCCATGCAATATCGTTGTTTTCTATGAACAAAAGCTGAATAAATGTGACTAATCCCTAAAACAACTGTATAGAGGCATTTTGAGACCCGCTACACTGACTGGAAAAAAAGATCAGCGGGTAATTATGTAACACACATACAAATTTTACTATTGATAGTTTAACAGCAATCATTGCATTATTTACGTTGTTGACGAGTAGAATTTGTGAAAAATATGAGGTAATGGTTTAGTAATTTCATTGCAGTTCGGTTGCAAGACATGTCGTAGTTCCACTTATATTACGGTGTTACTGTTCACAGTTTGTAGATATTTCATAAATGTAGGAAGATGCTACTCATCCTTTTGACATAAGATAACCTACTTACTACCCTTTCCGGTTCAAAGGTACGGCAGTCGCAAACGGTAAGTAAAGAAATTAAGCCTCCTTAATGTATAAAATGAGATGTCTATTCACAGTGTCATACCTCCCCATATCCCTACTAGGGTCGCAGATTATCTAAAAATCTCGCGCCAAATATATTCCCACCAAATTGTTAAACCTCAGCAGATGATTACCGACTAGCTAACACCTAACACTGAATTTACTCAGTGTCGACATCGTAGGGTGAAAGGCCCTGTAATGTGCTAACGTTTTTGTCCAGTGACGAAGGTACGGCAAGTGACGAAGGAGAGTTTACTAAGCGCTACGTGGAACGAATTTTTGTTACAACACACTATTATTTGTATTATCTTTTTTTGGATACACGCTTTTGTTTTGTGTTTAGTTTGCTCTTATTTTTTTTTTAATTTATTTAGAGAATTACAATGAGCATTGCATAGAAAATTAATGAAGAAAGCTAGATATTAGTAGGACGTAGAGATTGTAATCATTGCCTCAAAATGTTGTATTCTAAAATCGTCAACAAATCCTGTCTTAATAAATTGTATTTTGTTTTGTAATACCTACTTTTACTTGAATTCTTTAAGTTCGGCTTATCCCTTACATCATAAAGTTCATTTTAACCAACAGTGCGTCGGAAATTAAAGAATTTACGATCTAACCCTTTATTAGTTCACCCACTCGTAGGGATCAACACATTAGAGGATGAGCTGCGTAGGAGGGTACAGAATGTCAGTAATGGGTGTACATACTATATGGGCGGTACTTAGGTTGAAGTGCCTTCAAATTGTTTGAAAGGTCAACATTGTTGGATGTAAATTATTACTAAATACTTGGTTTATATTATAAAATACAGTAGTTCATTAATAAGAGTCAAAAATATGTTTTTCGCTTTTGAAGTGATAATAAATGTGGATTTTCTAATAAAATGTGGAATGGATCGTAAATATATGCACGATAAGCTGTAGCACATGAAGCTCTGACATAGTTAGAAAGTTGACCGCAGAAGTTCTACGGGTCCTGGTGCGGTGACTAGTGTATATACTTTAGACCTGGATTGAAAGAACTGGATATCATATGCCATTACCCAACAGTAGGATGATACAAGCCAACAGTACAAACCAACTAATATTACTAACAGTAATAACCTACTAATGTTACTAACAGTAACAACCTACTAATATTACTAACAGTAACAATCTATTAATATACTAACAGTAACAACCTACTAATATACTAACAGTAACTACCTAATAATATTACTAACAGTAACAACCAACTAATATTAATAACAGTAACAACCTACTAATATACTAACAGTAACAACCTACTAATATACTAACAGTAACAACCTACTAATATACTAACAGTAACCACCTAATAATATTACTAACAGTAACAACCAACTAATATTAATAACAGTAACAACCTACTAATATACTAACAATAACAACCTAATAATATTACTAACAGTAACAACCAACTAATATTAATAACAGTAACAACCTACTAATATACTAACAGTAACAACCTAATAATATTACTAACAGTAACAACCAACTGATATTAATAACAGTAACAACCTACTAATATACTAACAGTAACCACCTAATAACATTACTAACAGTAACAACCTACTAATATACTAACAGTAACCACCTAATAATATTACTAACAGTAACAACCAACTAATATTAATAACACTAACAACCTACTAATATACTAACAGTAACAACCTAATAATATTACTAACAGTAACAACCAACTAATATTACTAACAGTAACAACCTACTAATATACTAACAATAACAACCCAATAATATTACTAACAGTAACAACCAACTTATATTACTAACAGTAACAACCTACTAATATACTAACAATAACAACCTAATTATATTACTAACAGTAACAACCAACTAATATTACTAACAGTAACAACCTACTAATATACTAACAATAACAACCTAATAATATTACTAACAGTAACAACCAACTAATATTACTAACAGTAACAACCTACTAGTATTACTAACAGTAACTACCTACTAATATTACTAACAGTAACAACCTACTAATATACTAACAGTAACAACCTACTAATATACTAGCAGTAACAACCTAATAATATTACTAACAGTAACAACCAACTAATATTAATAACAGTAACAACCTACTAATATACTAACAGTAACCACCTAATAACATTACTAACAGTAACAACCAACTAATATTACTAACAGTAACAACCTAATAATATTACTAACAGTAACAACCTACTAATATTACTAACAGTAACAACCTACTAATATACTAACAATAACAACCTAATAATATTACTAACAGTAACAACCAACTGATATTAATAACAGTAGCAACCTACTAATATACTAACAGTAACCACCTAATAATATTACTAACAGTAACAACCAACTAATATTACTAACAGTAACAACCTACTAATATACTAACAATATATTTATGAAAATCTTTTGTATGCTCAGAAAAATATAAAAATGTTTAAAAAATACAGTGATGTCCATAATATAAATACTAGGAACAAGCACAAATTTATTGTACCTACAACAAGGCTCAAGAAAATAGCTGGCTCTTTTAGATGCCAATGTATACATTTTTACAATAGACTTCCAGAGGTGGTTCAAGATCTGAGCCTGAATAAATTCAAGTCCTTCATTAAACGTAAGTTGTGTCAGAAAGCATTTTATAGTGTTAGAGATTATATTGACGACAAAAAGGCTTGGTGCGTCCGATTTCTATGCTTACACTGATTGTTCTTTGATTTTTCCTCTTGTAGTTTAAATTTGTAATTGTTTGTTTTTTTTTTAACTCAATGCCAGTACACACTATGTAGCCAGGCATATTATACGTTACGGAATTGCATGGCTGACAGGGGTATTCGGCAGTGGTGCAGCTACACAGGAGCTAAACTTAGCATTCGGGAACACCTTTGGAGCTGCTAAACCTTGGATAAAACTGTCTTTGCATTGTGTAGATTCAATTTCTTAGTATTGTATAATTGCATGGAACACGTGTGAACACGATCTACTTGCTGTAAAGCATCTATTTGTTGGGTTAGTCTTTTATTGACTTGATTGTGCTATGGCTGTTGAGAGTATGTCATGCTCACTCAAATGTCTCGCTGGTGGTGGCGTGTGTGTTGGGTCATTAGGTTCCCTTCAATATGGTTGAGCTGAATGATGCTGATCCATACGTCATGTTCGTGAACGGACGCCGTCAGAGGGGACTGGTCATCTCTTAGCTGCTACGGCGTATTTTAATTTCTGAATTGTTGTTTTTTTTTCATAATGGACGTTCTCAGCGTACAATATCTTTCTGCATCGTTCTCACACGATTGATTTCAAAATGTATGATGTAATCAAATATTTGTATCAATAGCTTGATAATTTAAAAGAGTGTCCATGGAGTTTCTTGCCCGTTCTTCTCCATAGGTACCTACTCTTTTGAATGGGCGACTAGCTTCACCTTACTGACTGACCGACCTTCTGACAATTCAAAAATGCCTGTAACTGGTTTATTTGAAATAAATGCTTTGATTTTGATTTTTTTTTTTTGAAACAGTAACAACCTACTAATATTACTAACAGTAACAACCTAATAATATTACTAACAGTAACAACCTACTAATATACTAACAGTAACGACTGAGACCGAACTCGGTGCCCTGGATAGAAGGGTCCGTACACTGCTGACAGCAAACAGGATGCATCACCCACGATCATCGGTGATGAGACTGTATATTCCGCGGAAATGCGGGGGTCGAGGCTTTTTAAATGCGAAGACCCTCCACAACCGAGAGGTATGCAGTCTCAGAGAACATTTTTTAAACATCGTAGTGGGCATGCAACATGATGTGGTCATAGTAGATAAGGGGCTTACCTCGCTATCCATGGCGAAAGAGAACTGGAACAAGCCTATAATACTCACCACAGATGACCGCAAGATGGAATGGCAACGCAAGGAACTTCACGGGCGATTTTATCGTGCTCTTCATGAGCCCGATGTTGACTTTTTGGTTTCCGTATCCAGTCTACGATTCGGTGACCTTTTCGGGGAAACTAAAGATTTCGTCTGTGCAATTATATACGAAGTTATCTTGACGAATAACTACCGGAGATATATTATGAAGGACGGGACGATTGACGTGTGTCGGGCATGTCACCATCCAGGTGAGCCCATTAGAGACATTATCTCTAGTTGCTCTCGTTTAGCTAACGACGAGTATTTGCACAGGCATAACCAAGTAGCTAGGATTATCCACCAGCAACTTGCTTTGAAATATAAACTTGTGGATTCTGAGGTACCGTATTACAAGTATGTGTCCGACCCAGTTCTTGAAAATGACCATGTCACGTTATACTGGGATCGGTCTATCATTACTGACAGGACTATTGTTGTCAATAAGCCTGATATAGTGGTGATAGATCGATTAGCGCATCTCACAATGATTGTCGATGGTGATGGCCACATGACGGGAATGTCGTGAAAGCTAAGAAAGAGAAATAAATTAAATAACTCGACTTGGCGCACGAGATTGTTGACATGTGGAATGTGAATTAGGCAGTCATTGTAACGATTGTGGTATCGGCCAATGGTTTGATAGCCAAGAGCCTCGACCAACATCAATTGAGGCTCTCGTTAGGCAGTTGGAACAAAGCCCAGATTCAAAAGGCAGTACCCCTTGATACAGCCCGCATCGTGAGGAGGTTCCTGTCTCTGGAGCTCTAACCACCGGTAGCTTGGACCTCGCTCCCGTTATCCGTGGATCAGTATTTTTAAATGTTTTTATGTTTTTTAAAAATATTTAAAAATGTAAATGAATATCTATATGTATAAAAATAAACGAAATAATAAATTTTATTGTCAGACCATGGTCCATAGAAATAGTATATGCTATTTCTATGGCATGGCTATAAATAGCAACAACCTGAAAAAGATTCATCCAAAATTAAAATCAAAATTGTAGAAGAAATAATATTAACAATAAAAATATAATCAAAATTAAAACAGAATTGCAACTAAAGATGAAACTACTTAATCCATGAATCAAAAATAAAAGTATAAAATGTCAAAGAGTTATGAATTACAATACAATAAAATTTAATTTAAATGGAAATTGGAATTAATGTAGGTTTGCATTTAAATCAAAACAAACACAGTTAAAATAAAATTAAACTTAAAACTAGTCAGTCCACGAAAAAGTAAGACACTCGATGCATCGTCATCCAGTGCCACATTATTGGGCTGTCCGTCCTGCCGTCTATTACAGAGACTAGGCTGTTGGAGCTATCGCGTACTCGCCGCATCAAGGATGCTATGCGTGTACGGATTAGTGCATAAAAATCAGGCACACCTGCCTCCGCGAACATCCCCGACGCGCTGCAAAATCTCGGTAGCCCCAACATAACTCTGAAGGCGTTATTATACTGGATACTCAGAGCATTATATGAACTTTTTGTATAATTGACCCATAGCGCACATGTGTACAAAGATTGGTAATATGCTCTAAAAAGCGTAAGTTTGACCTCCCTCGTACAACGCGCAAACCTACGAGCCAGCATATTACACTTAACTGCCAATGCCCTGCGTTCCCTCTCCAAGTCTAAATCGTCAGATAGACTATCAGTGACAAACCATTAACAAACCATTTATATTATTAACAGTAACAACCCAGTAATATTACTAACAGGAATAACCTACTAATATTACTAACAGTAACAACCCACCAATATTACTAAGTGTAACAACCTACTAGTCAATCCTACTGATATCATAAATGCGAAAATTTGTGAGTATAGATGAATGTTTGTTACTCTGTCACGCAAAAATATCTAACCAAATTTGAACGAAATTTGGCACACAGGTAGTTAATAACCGGGATTAATACATAGGATACTCATTATTCCTATATTCGGGATGCAATCCCGGGGAGATAAGTAGCTGTAGGTACAGGATCTGTATTGTGTCCTTTATGTCACATCAAATTAACGTTACATTAGTCATGGAAGCTAAAATAGGAATCATTCCAATTAATGGAACGTTTTCTAAATCTGTTTTCATTTGTTTTTTATTCCACAACGATCTAAAAGTTCCTGGAAATTGTAGCTAGGATTCCTCTTAATTTGGCAACCATCAAATAACGCAATATAATGTTGGGATCCCATTAGGCTACAATCACCTGCGGGGTTGCTATAAGGAAAATTTCGTGGTAATCTCAGCGTTATTAGCAGACCATTAGGTACATAAAGATTCCGATCACTGCTTACCCACGGGAATTATTTGCTTAATGATCTATCAATGGCGATGGTTTGTAAAAATTGTGATCAGAAAAGGAAAGGAGACTCGTTTAGAGAATGTTCTGGAAACCTTTCATGATTGAGCGGGATAAAGATTTTAGATGTCGTCGGGGTGAGAAGAAATGTTGATTAAATAGTATTAATGTTGGATGAGGTGAATTTTAGGAAAGAAAAGAACCAATCATAGAACGGGAACGATAAAATAATTCACAGCCGATTCGGGTTGTCACAAACCCGAGATGATCACAGATTGGAGGTGGTCACAGGCATAAATAAATAAATATATATGGACAAATCACACAGATTGAGCTAGCCCCAAAGTAAGTTCGAGACTTGTGTTATGGGACACTAACTCAACGATACTATATTTATAGTAGATACATATATAGATAAACATCCAAGACCCAGGTCAATCAGGCAAAGATCGTTTCCCATCATGACCTGGCCGGGGATCAAACCCGGGGCCTCCACGTCGCAGGCAGGCGTGTTGACCGCTGCGCCACGGTCACAAAGTCGAGTAAGTCAGATCCGTGTTGGTTATAGAACGAGTTGATCACAGACTAGTGTTGGTCATAGATACGAGTTAGTGACGGACTTGTGTGGTTATAGACTTGAGCTTTGAAAATTAGATCAAGCTATCGACAGAATTTTGTTATATTAAATACTATAAGCTAATATGAAGTTTCAACGAATGTTTCTGAAAAAATCTCAGTGTTAATCCCTAGCATTCGCCAGCATTAAACTTTTTATCGTCCCAATGCTGGGCATAGGCCTTCTCTCGTACAGAGAAAGATTGAGCGTACTCACCACGCTTGCTCAATATTTTCCCATTAGCTAGTACCAGGTAAAGCTAGTATACCTACACAATACACACGCGCACATATAAGTACAACTGATCGATTCTATTAAAAGTGCAGGATGAAAACTTGGGTGAAATGAGTGTGGAGTGAGTTTCATTCCAAGTAATGCTCTAAGTATGCCTTGGACAACAATGACTGATTAAAAGGTGAAGGAAAACATTTTGAGGAAACCTGGACTTTAAGTCTGCAATCGCCAACCCGCATTGAGCAAGCTTGGTAAATACGCTCAATCGTTCTCTGCATTAGAGGAGACCAGTGCCCAGCGGTGGGACGATAAAAAGGTTGAGGTTGATCAAGTACACGTTTATAATTACACACCATACATATCAGACCATATTTATATATTTTCATAATTATAAATTTTGTAAAAGGCTGCCATTTTGATATTATAAACAAAAATGTCATTATTAGGGTTCCGTACCCAAAGGTTAAAAACGAGACCAATCAGACAGTAAATTCTTAGTAATAACTAAGAATTTACTGTCTGATTGTTTGTCGCCCGGCTGTATCTCATGAATCTTAATAGCTATTGAAGCTATACAAACATATAGCACTAAAAACTATAGGTACTAAAAACTTTTATTATTATATTTAAATCCTACGCGCATGTGACCACTTCTTGGTCAGTTGCTTATTTGTCAAGATTAAGAATTAAGATGCAAATTAAATAAATACCAAAGTTCTACAAGTTTTAAATAAAGTTGGCTACATAGGGTGTAACTTTAGAATAAAAACTGCAGCGACATTCCTTACCGAGACAAATAGTGCTACGTAGGAAGGAACTGATTAATTATCCGTTCACACCCTTAAATAATGAAGTGCGGACACGATTCCTCGATTAAAGCGGCGCTTTTAAATACTGAGGTTTTAGTTTAGAAAGTTTTGATGATAATGAATGTATGTTGTTTGTTCGAAGAAGAGGGGAGATTAGATTAGTTTGCATTTCATGTGTATGTCTGCCGACAATATATAGTCATTTTGTGACATAGTATCAAGTCAAACTTTTATTGATTGGCCGCTTTGTATTTGCGTATATTATGTTTTTAAGGTGTTTAGCACTGTGCAGCTTTACTTTAAGTACCTGACTAGGCGTATTTATAGTATCATTATTTTCTCATTATTGTGTTTATAGGTTTTAATGATCATTCACTACCGAGGTAAAGGTAAGGGGTAAAGTGATACGAAACGAAATTGAATCAATTTGAAAGTCAACTGAAGCTTCATCCTAAAGCTGATTGAAATCATAACAGTCAAGTATTATTACCGTTTTATCCTCCATGGAAAACAATTTCAACGTTCCACAAACAAACCTCAAACGTGGTTCACGTTACAGGCTCGACAAAACGTTCTAATAAAAATCTAAACGTTTACATCGAAATAAACTCCACAAAGCCGCTACTAACCGTTCCACTAACACACCATAATAATAAACGTAAACTTGAAACGATAAAGTTAAATATACGCTGAGAACGTTGACAATTTCGGCAACACAGCATGCATGGACTATTCCCTGGACGAATCATAACAACTTACAATATTGCATTTTGCACTCGCTCAGAACAAGTTTTCCGGGAAAATTTTGTCTACAGTTGGAATAGAAATGTCGATGTTTCGGAATTTCCTAACAAGACTGATCTCGGGGTGAAACTGCTACTCTGCCGTATGGCATATCTCTTTTGGGACATAAATTGAAACTCACATAATTATGGTTTTGGACACCGTATACTTCAGAACTTTACTGTCGTATGAGCATAGCCCTAAGGGTAACTAAGAGTATACTGTAATGAACTGAATCAACCTGTATGATTTGTGGGGTCTGCATTTTTTAAATATAATAAACTAGTATTTAACCGCGACCCTGCCTGATGTTAAGCAGTGATGCAATCGTTAATGGTAAAGCGCACTAGCTTATTAAAAGCCTATTCACTTTAGCCTTGAAGACAATTAAATTGTAATCAGACGAGGAGGCCGTCTCAAACATATTTATTTCCATTTTGTCCCTCGATGAATGCAGTACAAAAGACTAGGCCAAACCCTTCATCCGAATCGTAGCGGTATCAGCAACTTAAGGGTGGATACTGGCCGTACGATGGGTGGCCCGATGATAGAACGGTGATGGCGGAATGATTGGAAAGTGACTGTGAGTGTGTTAAGCAAAGGCTATAAATCTTCTGTTAATATGCTAGTGCGATTGTTTAAATGAACCTTTACAATGTGCCCTACAAAAGAAAAGATCTTTCAAAATCAAAATAAAAGTATCAAAAGTCATTTATTCAAATTAGACTGAGAATCAGCACTTTTTGAACGTCAATATTACATACATAAGACAATCACCCCAAAACGACCGCCCTTCGCCACTTCCTAGTGCTTTCACTGGGAAGAAGAAGTGACGGAACAAACTCCCCAGCAGCACAGATATCTGTTTATTTAAAAAAGAAATCACATGACTTTATACAATAAAGAGAATCATATTCCTGTATGACAAGTTCCGTTAATCTTCTTACATTCCTATCTTTGTAAAATAGTTACACTTGGTTGTGAATGGGAAGTATGTGCACACCAGTTCCTGAGGGACTTCAGTACTCTGCACAATGAGCACAACGCAATCTGTTGGTTAGTTCACAGTTTCATCAGTCAGGAAATTACATTAGCTGAGATGAAAGTTATTATTAAATGAATATTTAGAGCTTCATACAGATCTTTGTCGTTATAGATGTGTCAGTTTGTAGTGATCATTTAATTTAGCACTTTGTTCAGATGCTAAACTAAGTATAAGTTCAGTGCATCTTTTTCGTTTTATTTCTATAAGAAAAAGACAGAAGATAAAAAACATTTTAGTCCTATTAAATTAAGATGGCAAGTTTAGACGTGATTAAAAGCTTAATTACTAAAAATAAATCGATTTACATCAGGCCCTGACTAATTCAATAGAACTAAACTAATATTTCTATCAGTCATGCTGGCCCAGTGTTTAATACACCAGCCTCTCAAATATGAGCGTGCGGGTTCGATTCCAGGTCAGGAAAGTACCAATGTAACTTTTCTAAGATATATGTACTTTCTAAGTGTATCTTGGATACCAATGACTGAATACAAGGTGAAGGAAAATCTCTTCTCGTCAGTAAGTTTTTTTTTTTATATTATAAACTGGTGCTCGATCGAAATCCCGCCTGGTGGTTAGCAGTGATGCAATCGTTGATGGTAAGCGGCGTTAATAAGGTGAGGGTGGATACTCGCCGTACGACGGGTCGTCCGATGATGGAACGGAGTTGGGGGAATTAAATCATGTAATTCCCTCGTACACTCTCCAAAATGCACCCTATAGAACACCGACGGGCTGGCTACTCTTTGCCTGTACTCCAGGAATGTTGTGTTGTTTTGTTAACTTTGATATTAATAGTAATAGCCCTAATAATGCATCGCTTATTACTTTACAGAAAACTTCAGGTGTACTTAAATCTAGCTGAAAGCAAGCAGCTAACAATGTAACGAAAAAACGTTTAGAGAAATTAATTAATTATCATTACAATGAACTCGAATGAAAGTTTCTCGCTTCATGGATCAAGGTTATGGGTAAGGCTATGGGTAGCATAAACATCTATGGGGTGAAATTCTTACACACATGGCGCCCAGCGCTGTTACAAATACCTGACAAGTGCGAGTCGGTCCCGTACACCAATCATTTCGTACAATTATTTATACAAATTAAAATAATGTAAAACCGAAAGACACAGCGTGAGTAGGCCCCGAAGAAGGTGGACCGACGACCTGGTGAAGGTCCCGGGAAATGGCTGGATACGGGAGGCGCAGAACCGGTCGTTGTGGAGATCCTTGGGGGAGGTCTATGTCCAGCAGAGGGCATCTTTCGGCTGAAATTATGAAAATAATGTTTATTTAATTCTTTTTTGTTTATTTCATTTGCCATTATGGCAACAATAGGTATACTTATCATCTGTAATATTTCAAATGTCTAGCTATCGCATTTCATGAGATACAGCCTGGTGACAAACAATCATAGTAAAAGTGGATTTTTTGTTCCGTTTTTTTTAACAGTTCTGCGCTAGGAATTTTTCCTATACCGTGGGTGCGTTTACAAACATTTAAAACACACGTACACAAACAACCAGACCCGGAAAAGCTAACCTGTAGGTTATACAAATTACATATGTTATGTTCCGTGCGGAAATTCAGCTACTTCACTAACCGTGTCGTCAAAACAATAAGGAGTATAAATAATGAGGTCTCACTTTTACTCAACGGAACCCTCAACGAGCCTTAGAATCGATACTACACTCTAAAACGCATCAAACGTGCCGCGTGCCGGCCGTCACTCAGTCCGTCAAACTTTACATTCATTGGCTCATGAATTTAAATTAATAAATTGAACGTATTGCCCACAGACCTACACGAGCGCATTCAATTTTGTTGAATACATATTGTATTATTTGAACATTTAACAGTAGCTACATTTTATTGTAGATTGGAATGCTATGGTTAGAGAGTATTTTTCTCGTATGATCACAGATCATTTATTGTGAATTGTACTCCATTGTATGTATTCCATTCTCCTATCCTACTTATCGATCCCCATATCAATAAATAGGTCTGCTGTTTGACGCTTTGCCAATACTAAACTTTAAAATTAGTATAACGTAATGATTAATTAAAGTAATCGCAAAACAGAAATGGATTACAGTGCCTATCGTGTTACTCTCATCTCATTCCGAAAGTCACCAGACAAAGTCTTGCAGCCAATCGGTTTCTAGTGTTCCGGCATGATGTCTGTCCGGTCCTTTTATAATAATAAAGGATCATATACTTATCATTATTTATCAAAGCTCTCTGCTTTCCCCACCAACACGCATGTCATCAGATAAGCCCTCTTTTCATTTTCCTTACAAAACAATTATTTTGTTCAACCTGCATGCCGTAAATATTTTTCCACTCTGGCGCAAGTTCATAACTTCATTTACTCAATAAGAAACATTCTGTGAAGTACGCCGCGCCTCATAACTCTGTCTTTCTTTCACTTAGTTTCAATTTGATGTAATCGCGTAGTTTCTCTGTTGGCCCCATCAGATTACGTCGTGAACATACACGCGTTGCACGGATTTACTCTCTAGGTACTGCAGTATTGTGGCCTCGCTTTCGAACTACTTTGAACTTTTTGGTTTCATGTGCAATTTTGTTAGTAAGTAAGTAGTAGTAGGTGGATGGATGTACAATTTCGCTGAGTGATGTATGTATTTCGTCAATATTACTGCAAAAACATACACAGGATCTTTTTATGACTATATAATAAAATTGTATTTAGTCATTACTTTATTGCAAGGAAAATCTGTGATCTATTGTTGTATTTTGCCTCTCAACACATTATTTCAATTATACATAATTTTATGTCATTAGTAAATTATTATGTTAAAGAATAGCTGCGGTATGGAGCAAAGTATAACCGCCACTTCTTGGAGGACCCAAAATACATACAGAAATAATAAAAGTTTATGTATAAAAATCTGAAATAAATTTCAGCGAATATGGTCCCTCTACTGACAGGGATTAGCCTTGTGCAGGTGCGAGTCGCGCTAAATTGTAGTGTAGTGTGAGCCGTACTTTATGTTGGGGTGCGAGAACACACGCTTTAAATTGTATGGGGCGTAAGGGGGTGTGCACCACGTTACTACATCAGGTCCTGTGACGAAAACCGTACCTGGCTGTCACTGCATTTGGAAGCGATCCGAGATGGGATTTTACTGAATGTACGTCCCTACTTTGAAGAATTTAATATATGTAACGCTTAAGTGCTTTTCGATAATCAATTTTGGAGAAACTCTGAAGAGCTTCAACGTAGAATCGATGTAGATGTATTTACGAAGTAACCCTCATATGACGCTATTACAATTTCTATTGAACAAACAATTTGTTGACGTTAACACGATAACGTAACTCAATATTATGCGTATCGTTTCAACAAGGTGACAATTAAATTTCCAATACAGTCAAACGGCATAGAAAAACACCGAACAACAACAATTTTACTTAAAAAATACATTTTTATAAAACCATACACTCCCTTATTGCAGTATAGTACAGATTTTAACATAAATATTATTTGCAAAAATCAAAATCCTGAATTCTTTCACGTAAACAAGTAATATGAACCTTCCATTGGTGCATTCAGGGTTAAAAGTGGTGTGTAGGTGGATACAAATAAGTATGGTTCGAGGCTGTCCCCAGGGATATTACACCAGGTAATATGGCGTCGACAGCAAAGGCAACTCCAATGGAGTTGTGTTAACTTTGCATACTCCCGGCTCTTGATTATGTTGGTTTTGGAATCTACCGCTGGTTTTGGTTGAATTATTATTAATTTTTTAGTTGTTTGAATCTTGATTTACAGTCCTTTAATATAAAACTGCCTGAAGGCGAGTGTTGTCACCGAGTGAGACCTGAGAAATGCTGGTCCGATGAATTACACTGTATCTTGTCTGATTGCCTGGAAAGTTGACTGACTGGCAAAGAGGAACCGTAAAGTATGGGGTAGACCTTTACTCAGCTGCGGAAAAGTCAAAGTAATCATAAAGAAACTGACCAAGTGCATGCCGTATCCTTATCTGTAAGGAGTTGGGTGGAACATTGGCGTGTCCTCGTGGCGGCGATCTTTCGCGTCCGGCTTTGGCCAGGCCATGGTCCGCAGCGAGAGTGCATGGCAGGTCGTCACCTCCTTTTGCGAAGCAGTGATGCTGGCAAAGTAGAAGGCAGAATGAGTGAAGCAGTGGGAATCTCAGGGCCCTCACGCTTCTAGCCACCGCATGAGACACCCTAGTTGGGATATAAGATCGAATTCCTATCCACTGTAGGCGTGGGCTTACGGGCGGCAAGCAGTGGGCAGGTCGCCGCCCAGTAAGGACCAGGCCCGGGTCGACGGTGCGTTGTGTTTCAAGCGCGCCTCAAAGAGATGTCAGCACATCGTGACGTGGTTCATGAAGACCGATGACTGGGTCAGGGTTGCGGGTTAGTCAAAAGAGAAATCATGGCCCTGGCGTACAGGTAAGTAAAGAAACACTGGCGGGTTTGGTCAGTAAATGTCTGACCCGCCCTTGCGCTCTACCCAGAGCGTGAGAGGTAATTTGATAATTTCCCATCTACACAAAAAAAAACGGCTTAGGCAGCCATTTCATCAATTATTTATTTATTTAAATATAATGTTGATACATATAACAGGTACTGTATCTACCCCTGCTGTTATACTTTTTAAAGCGTAGAACTGATTTTGTACAGATTATAGAATGAAACTAGTAGGTGAGCTTGATAAACATTTATAACTATTGTTGAAACAGGCTCACAAAGTTTTTATTTTATGTTATCTATTTATAAAAATAAAAATTCTATATACGTCAGTCGATTTAATGGTTTCTGGGTTAAGGGTGACGGGTTTGATTACCTATCGAAACAAATATTTGTATTATGACCCAAAACTGTGGCTCCGGGCATTTTTTGTTTACATTTATGGCGGGTAAAATGCTCTTATGATACAGGAAAATACCTGGTAAGGGTACATGATACTTTTATAAAAGAAAATGAAAATGGAAATGATGGGTATTTGTCTATCAGAAAATATCCTTTACAGGATAATACAATGGGGTCGGACATCCATTTCACACTTCAGTTGTAGGAGGGATTAATCGAGGCTTAGGTCTTAACCTTCTGTGTCGTAGGAAAGCAGAATAAGCTGCTGTACATGACCGGTTTGCAGAGTAATGATAGCGCTGGCGTGTTTGAATATACATTGTATTCAAAATTGAAAATAAGGATAATTTGCATAGATTCGTAAACATCTGTTTCATTTTTAGTAATATTATAGCAACTTCGTTGGCGGGAACAAAGCGTGAGGAAACGTCAGGCTGGGTCCTCACCACGTTGCGGATCTCCCTGAGGACGCGGTGGTGGTCAGCCTGGTTTGGGCAGTGCACCGCCCTGTCCTCGTTGCGGCGATCGAGGTTAGCGTGCTCTCACGTCCAGCGCCCTTATGCCTCTAGTCAATGTAGGATGCCCAGCACGTCGGGAGCTGAGTCCTAGACACAGTAGGCACAAGGCTGTACCTTACCAGGCGGCTGGATACCAGATTCCTGCTAGGGCCGCAGGTTGTTCGAAAGGCAAATAGGCAGATTTATTTAGGGATCTGAGAATAAAGAATACACAGATACTATACAAAATTACAGTAAGAGAGAAAGGATCCTTTAATTACAGACGATCACGCATGTACTTACAACTAAAAAAATAACTAAAAAAAATACGAGTGGGTTTTACTCAGTAAAAGTTTGACACGCCCTTTACATTTCGCTGTATCCAGAGTGGGAGAAGTCATTTGATGATACCAACCAAAAAGGAAAAGGAAAGAATCACACAAATTTGATTGCACTAGCCCAAGGAAAACAAGCATTTGTCTATAATAGCTATATAACGTAATCAAACTGAAAGAACATTATTAAAACTAATTGAGAAAGAAAATGATGCCCTGGTAAAGGCCGGAGGATTTCGCTGAATACCAGATGCATAGAAGTTACGTTTCTTGCGGGAAGCAATTTCCAGCAGTCGACGCCTTTTCCATCCATTCTAGCCCATCTTTTTAAAAACCATCTGAAAAAAACATCTGAAACTATAAAAAAGAGCAATGGGTGAATCTACGTGACAGCATATTACGCCTGACCGCTTGAGCTATATCCTCCTTCTCAATGTCTAAGCAAAGAGCTAGATTAAATTTGTATTGGTTCTACCATACAAAGTGGGTGATTATAAATTAGTGCTACCAACTCCATAGTTCAACGTGAAACACGTTCAGACTTGTTACTAATATATTCATAATCAATATATAAATCACGCCATAGAACAGCTTTGGCATGATTTATCCTATTACGTTAAAACCTCTAGTTTTATAAGCGTAAGCGGAACTTTTTAACTTTTGCAGCCTGATATTCTGAAAATATTATGAAGTTCTGCATTTGCCTCGAAACTCATTTATAAAGTAAAGTAAAATCTGATGGACTTAATCTAGTAACGCAAACTCGGAATAAACTGGTTTTCAAACTAAATATAACGCTCGGGGTGTTTATTTCCACATTTAGGGGCATGAACATTTTCTCATTCCTAGTAATGAGATCGCCAATCTATTAAGTAATTACGGCTAAATCTCATTAAAACTTATTGTAGCTTACATTTATATATCCTCCCGAGCGATTTCGGTCATGGTGGCTAATCTCAACGAAGATTAGCCAAGTGGGATAATAGGTATAATTCTCTATCTTAGAAACATTAGTTCGTACGTATAGCTCATTGGACCTATATATACCATATAATGATTCTAATTTTCATTGAGATATTAGCCAAGTACTATAGTTCGTCAGTATGTGCACAAATACAGGTGCTTTTTCTGTTTCCTGGTCGGATTGTCGCTATGGATTTTGGACACATAACACAAGGGAGTAACTGTACTCCCTGTCGCGTAAATCACGGTATAGCGGCCAAAGTTCGGGAAGTGCTCGTTGGTCGCGACCCCATATTTGACACGCCACAGGAGGTCGCCACCAGATACGCTAGTTCGGGAGGTTCCTATTCAGTATAAGGCGGGAGGAAACGTGATGGGGTCAGCGATCTTTCGCATCTGGTCCAGGTGCAAGCCAATGTACAGAGCGAGATTTTATGAGAGGTCGCTAACTCCTTCTGTGAAGGAAATTTTGTGCTCTCACGCTCTTAATTGCCCTAGGAGACACCCTGGACCTTGCCTATATAAAAACCAGGCCCGAGTAAACCGTATGTTGTATCCCAAGAGGTTGCTACTGTAAAATTCCTATAAGAGAAAACCCAACACCCAGCCCAGTTTGATAAGCGGACCCAGAGCTCATACTCAGTATTCGCTTTGACAGCTTCTCCAACTGATCATTAAAATCCCTGTTTTTTGGACAATTGATGTTGATAAATCCTGGTTAAGTATATACATGGGAAGCTCATCCCACATTAATATAAAAATCTTAGGTAAGACTAAAACTATGGCGAAGTAACACATCCCTATACATTTGTTCTACTTGCTGAAAATCAACCGAATAACAGTTGCAAGCCAGTCTATAGATTCCGGTTGATCGAAACAAGAACAGCCTGCTCAGGTATGGATTTATGTATAGATGATTATATTTTCTACCTAACGCTTCGCTCTGATGATATGAATCTGGTAGCGCTGATAGATGGTGCTGATAGTGCTAAACTGGTAGAGCTAATGGAAGATGCTGAAGATGCCAAACTGTAAACTGTTGGCGCTAAGACAAGTTTTATAAACTAAAAAAGATATTGTAAATTTGATATTTTTCATCCCGAAATTCCGCAAAGATCAAACGAATGAAATCGAGATAGAAAATAAAGGATATTGTCAGAAAATTGGTTTTCCAACCCAATAACATTCTACCTATGCAAACGGAAATAATGAAATCGTATCGACATTTTGTTTACTATCAATAAATAGACATTTACGTAAGATGGCATCAAGGATAAGTATTTTTCAACAGGTAGATCAAACGACGTACTTCAGATGTAGATCTAAAGTGCGTCGTTGGCATTGCAATAAAATGTTGTAAGTTTTTTAAATAATTTTGTACAAATATTATTGTCCTGCCCACACCTACAGATTTCTGAGACCTTTGCAACGGCACGTCTTTCTATAAACAGTCGCCATGCCGCAGGTACCCGTTGAATGGAGAAGCACAGAACTGGTCAAACTGGCGATGCTCAGAGAGAAGAGTCCAGTGGTGGTCGTTTTTTCGTAGATATAATGGTGATGACTATTGTGATCGTATATTCTACCGAAATATATTTTATTTTATATTGGCGCGTTTTGGCATATTATAAGGAATAATCAAGTTCCTTTCTATCTTTTCTCTATAGATAATTGTTTTTCTTCGTCCACGCTTACCAAAGAAATTCGTCAGCTTTTGTAGCTGACGAATTTCTTTCGGTTGTAAGGTCTCTCGGAAAACCTACTTATGTACTTATTTTTATGAGTTCACATAGCAGAATGAGCACCATTTTATTTCTATTCTAGGATTAATTATATATCCTAAACAACTACGACCTGAAAGTAGAACAGAATAATATAAAACATGTTCGTACATAAATATGTAAGTACTGAAAGCACTCAGTGAAAAGATTTATTTATTGAATTGATAATGTTGTATAATGAGATTACAAACCAAATTTAATAATGTAGGTACTTAGCGTATAAACATGTTTAGGTAAGTAAAACATAATATTATAATAACATTGATGTTTTTAAAAAGGTTATTTGGCACAGTATATAGTGGTAGGGCACGGAATGATCGAAAAGTTGTGAAATGGCGAGCGCGTGCCGGTATAGTAGCGTTCCATGGCCTCCTATAAAATGGACCGACGATCTTGTAAAATTCGCTAGAACCCGCTGGATGCGGGAAGCACATATTTAGTAATACACTAACACAATCAACTCACTAAATCATTGTTATGCTGCCTTCCCATGACCTGCCTTCTACCAGGCCAGATGTTACCAGGTTAGGCCGAGTAAACCGCCGTATCTGATTAGGTTTGTGGCCTAGTCCCATCCGTCCGGAGCAGCTAAGTACAAAGGCGCGGCGTGGCGCGTCGCTTGCGGGATCAATTTCGAATGACGTCATACATTTGTACAATGGTTTTATGAATATAACATCGTACTATAGCAGCGTTAGTTGTATAATAGTTGTAAGTAACCTCAAAAAATACAGAAATAAATAACGATACAAATTATCCGCATTGCCTTTTGTCAAGTTTGGGGTGGACTTTCAGTTTAGCCGTATGCAGCTGAATGCAGCACTTGCGCTAGCTGCGGTGCTTAACCGCAATCCGGCCTGGTGGTAAGCAGTGATGCAATCATTGATGGCAAAGCGTGCTTATTTAAATATTTTAGATACAATGACTGTGTGACCACATTCAAAGATCCACGAATGACAATCAGTACCAAAGGGACGGTTGGCGCAGTGGTGAAGCGCTTCACTTGATTCCCTCACGGAACACATATTTTTATAACCTACAAGTAGTGCTTTTCGTGGTTCGGAGAAACCTCTCCGTATAAGGTATGCAAATCCAACCACGGTAAGCGTAGTTTATCCTGATCAACCGACATGTGCGGTGTGCTATTATTTATCCACGGACCAGTACATAATAAAAAATGCAGAAACGATTTGCCGAGGTGATACAATAGCAGAATAAAAATAACAAGTTATATTATAACACTAGCTTCTGCCCGCGACTTCGTCCGCGGAAAATTTCGTGTTTTAACATAAGATTACACTCGATTGATATTACTGTATTAAATTTTATTAGTAAAATATTTTTTGGAATCAGATCAGTAACTTCAAAGATTACCGAAGTTCTCTTTTCTGCTCAAGGTAACTTAACCCTTAGTCGCCTTTTACTTATTTTATTTATTTGAGCTAGGTATCTATGTAATTAAAACTTCTCTATATATAATCTTTGAAGTTGTTTTATTTTCCGATAACAGAATAATCTGCTTTTCGGATGATCCCACTCTTGATAGACCAACATATGAGAAAAACATTCTTTTCGTAGGTCAATGCCAACCAAAGAGAATGTTTTTGTCCCTGGGACTTGTTAATAGTCAGGGAAAATTATGTTTTTATTGGAAACTGGCGTCGTTTAAACGGTATGGGTAGGTCCGTCGGAATCATTGGAATTCTTGGGATGTGCGCCAACTGGCCAGCTCCTGGGCCGATTAGAATGGTCGCCACAATTAGGTTGTCTTACAAATCCTTTATTAGTAGCCTTGTGCTATTGCACAAGTTAGGTGGGCTTACATTTCCTAAAAGCCTGATAGGCGTTCCAGATTTCAACAACACTTCGTGAGGTGGCAGACCAGATGGTTTAAAGGAATTTAAAAAGTCCTGCGGATAGTGGACTGCATCCTCGATATTACACACTGTATCAATTGACTTGTAGATTTTACCATGGCCGGAAACTTTTTGTAAAATTAGATTATTGATTTCATTGATTGAATCGTTCCATGATGAGATGATAGACATTTATTAGCTTTATTCAAGAACAAAGCTAATAAATGTCTCTGGTAAATATTTAATGTCAGGATATACTGCGTCTATAAGGTGCTGCAGACTGTGAACTATACGACCCAGAGTCTCATTTATAACGATTTCCGCAGAGTTAGAGTCCAAGGTTCGAGAAGGAAAAGACCCTTCTCCAATTTTGAGCAGCTGTTATGGAAAATCGTTATCCATATTTCCGATAGCGTGAACTCTCATGTTCGTACGTAAATTCAAAGTTTGGACTATACTCCACAAGTGCGATGATTTTAGACATGCCTTTATGATATCCGCAAGTGTCCCTCTTGTGACGACGGGAAGTGTCTGACAAAAGTCACCTGCAAACACAAAAGTTACACCCATGACAGCGTAATATCGAATAATTTGTATCGATTATTACGATAAAACGAAGTACGAAACTACGAACATACAAAACAAACGTACAACTAAATTACGATATTTTCGATTAAGAGGTATCTATCAACAACAACAACCATACGATAACTTATCACCGCGATTCAGAAAAATGACGTAATTGCACAACGCCGTCTATGGGCAAATATGTAAAACGTCTGCACAATGAAAGTTATGCTAGGGGCATTTTGTGTTTTAGTAATTTTATATTATCTCCGAAACTGTATGACCAATTGATATACTGTAAATGGCAAATCTTATCTGTATGATGTTCATATGATACTGAAATAATTTATTGTCATATGAATTAATATTTTGTTGCTCAAATAATCAACCAAACGTAACTGAAAAAAATTTTTTTAATGCAATAAAAAAAGTATAAAAAATAAAATATAAAAGATAGAGATATGGTGTACATTGTTTTTAATTTTAAGCAACTGTTTAGGCAGCGCACGCAAATAATTCTGTTTTATGATGTATTTTTTTCCGACTTGCTAGACAAAAGTTGTGATAGCTCGGTTAATAGACATGTAATAGAAACAATTTATAGCCTATAGCACTCAGGAATAATGTAGCTTTCTGCCAGTTAAGAAATTTTTACAATTGCATTATGAGTTCCAGAGATTACCCCCTACATACAAACTTACAAAATTTACCTCTTTATAATATTAGTATAGATAAATATCAAATACCTGAATTAAATTGAAAAGTGCTACAGACCCCCTACACTATTTCACGTTAAAACAAATTTCAACTTTATTTGAATCAAAATTGATTTCTAAGTGACTTGGAATATTTCACAAGTCATAAAATTCAAATTGTACAAATACAAATTAATTGACATAATATACATATATATAAATTCAAATAAAGAACAAAAGGGTGTAGCGCTTTTGATGGGTCGGGTGGCAACCGGTGCAGTAAAATTCCTTACATGTTTTTTTTTTATATATACGGGATTGTGGTAAAGCAATACTTTATAATTTAAAGTATGTATTGCTTTACCGCAATCCCGCCTGATGGTAAGCAGTAATGCAATCATTGATGGTAAATCGCGCTAGTTTATTAAAAGCCTATTCACTCTAGCCGTGAAGACACTTAAATTGTAGTCAGACGGAAACACCGCCGCTGGTAAATTTTTCCAGTCCCTCGATCATCATCATCAACCTTTTTATAGTCCCACTGCTGGGGCTCAGGTCCCTCGATACGCGGTATAAAAGATGAGGTGAAACGCGTCATCAGAATCGTGGCTATGTCAACAACGTAAGGGTCGTCCACAGATGGGGAATTAAGTCATGTAATTCCCGTGCACACTCTCCAAAATGCATCCTATAGAACAATCATACGTTGGTTGGGTATTTTGGTGATGTGTATTTTCAATGGCGTTTCATCTTCCCTTTTTCTTAGTAAACCATCCAGATTTCTGGAAAGGGAGCCTGGTCCTATCACGTAGTACATATATAAAAATGTTTTATAGAAAATTCAAATAAAAAATAAATAGAGTGCCATGAGTTGCACCAAATGGGATCCCAGCTCAGCATGTGTCAGGGAAACGGACGTCGAGCAGACGAGATAATTACGAAAACAATTACTGGAAAAAGTAACGTGATGAGTGTACATAATGTAAGGGAAGCCGAGGTTGTAACAAACAATGTAGAAATAAAAAAATATTTTTTTCTAAAACTTTGTATATTCCGTCGGTTTATCTAGTTAGGTTATAATCAACCTTTTTATCGTCCCACTGCTAGGCACAGGTCTCCTCTCACACAAAGAAGGATTGAGCATAATCACCACGCCTGCTCAGTGCGGGTTGGCGATTTCAGACTTAAAGTCCAAGTTCCCTTAAGGTGTTTTCCTTCACCTTTTTAATCAGTCATTGGTGTGTAAGATATACTTAGAAAGTACATATAACTTAGAAAAGTTACATTGGTATTTGCCTGACCTGGAATTGAACCCGCACATTCATACTTGAGAGGCTGTGGTGTGTTAACTACTAGGCCACCACGACTGAGGTAACTAAAGTCTCTAGTTAGGTAACTAAAGGTAAACCAAAAAGCCACGTGACTTATCCACCAAAATTACAGGTAAAAATTAAAGTAAATAAATTACATCGTTTGCTTACAGGCCTTTTCCTAACTTTATTGACGCTAGCGTAAAAAAAAATCAAAAAAAAAAAAAATCTAGCGACTTCCAAAAACACTACAAAGTGAAAAATAACTAATTAAATAGTTATGTGCTGTTTTATACACTACTTCATTTAAATGTTATAAATATCGCACTCACATACATTCCAGAACGAGGGATGCTTCCACAGTATATATGAAAAATAACTTCAAAACTGTAGGTTAGAGCATCATGTTGTTTGGGAAAGTGTGGTTTCATTTAAACATTCCATTTTACATGGATAGATTGTTATTTATATAGTGTACTGTTTTTCATTTTTAGATGAGAACTTTATAATATTGCTTTAGCCCGTGACATCGCCCGCGTGAAATTTCGTGTTGGTACCCCACCTACCCCCACGTACCCCCTGGTATTGCATCGCCTGCCCGCGATCTTACTTCATTTCCGCTCCCATCTTTATTTCTCCTTGTGCGGCTCTAAAGGGACCTAGCGTGATCGTAAATAGCTTACAGCCTTCCTTGTTATGGCTGACTGGTAGTTTTAGAGATTAGCGTGTTCATACAAACAATCTCAACAGCTGTATTGTTTTTATATACTATGTACTTGCTGCAAAGCTACTATTTACTGAGTTCTTCTTTCATTGACTTGAATGTGTTCTAGCGGATGAGAGTATGTCATGCTGACACTAATGTGTCGCTGGTGGTATCAAGTTTCTTGGAAAAGTAAGTTCTCTTTAAACTGGTTGATCTGAAGATTGTTGATCCATACATGATATTCGTGAACTTGCGCCGTCAGTGGAGACTGGATATTTTTAAACTGTCACGGCTTATTTTAATTTCTGAATTGTTTTATGTTTTCTATATCGGTTGCTTTAATGTACTCCTCTTTCTTCACCATCCTCACATGATAAATGTCAACATGAATGATGTAAACAAATATTTGTGAAAAAAAATATGATACAAAAGACTCCGTCCGTAGAGTTTCTTACCTGTACTTCTCCATAGAAGCCTACGCTTTGGAACAGGTAACTAGCTTGATCTTATCTAACCAACCCTTTGGAATTTACTTGAAATAAATGCTTTGATTTTGATATAAACATATGTCTGAATTATTCGTTAGACTAATCGAAACCCACGGTGCTCGACACAGTCCAATCAGACTTCGTGATGGTGGAGTCGCGTTTCAGCTACAAAAGGAGTGTGGATCAGAGTTCTGAGTAATATGGGATATCGAACAACATATGTGCGTGTGAAACTGTCTCGCGTTCCGTATTGTTGAGGAGTGCACCTACAAGCAATGTCAGATATCGCTAGCATGACTAACTTATTCTTAAATTATAGTCTGTTTTGAACTGCAAATCGTTTTTTTATTGACCAATAATTTATATGGTGGGCATACATAAGAGTTTTCTGTTCTATTCTATAAACCAAAACTATTAATATTACGAACACAGTTATTAAAATACGCCTGGTAATAACGAGAAACGTGTAAAAATCAAAAGTCATTTATTCAAATTAGGCTGAGGATAAGCACTTTTTGTACGTCAATATTACATAAGACAGTCCCCCTTCGCTGGGAAGAAAAAGTGGCGGAACAAACTCCCCAGCAGCACAGCTGTCTGTTCATTAAATAAAAACATGACTTTTTACAATACTAACACAGATTATTAAATTAAACTATCCACCATATCCCAGCTAGCCACGCCATAAATACCAGCGAAATAAAAAAGTAATAATAAATTCATTAAAAATGGAAATGCAAATAAGCAAAAACTTTTTACCTAAATAAAAGTCCCAGGTATAAAGGGCGCGACAGCTCACATATTTATGCATTCTAAAAAAGACAATTATATGAATCCACGTGTAGACGAATGACAAAGAATAATCTTCACGCACAGATTCACATTTTCGTGAGTTCCGTGTTTCATATTTTGGGTATTAGCTAGCGCGGTGAAAGCTGTCGCTTGTATTTGTTTTTGCCTTGTGGTGAAAGAGCTGCTAGCGTTTCTGCAGCAGTAGCTGGATGTGATGGATGAGGCATCACTGTTCAAATCTGCGCAACGATCTTCAGCGAGGACGACATAGCTGCTGCCAAGCTATTCAGTGTGTTAAACAAGCACGACCTTCTGGTGTTCTACCGGCGTGACTAATAAAAGCCTGCAAGAGCATTTTGTTCAAGGAGACCGATCTGGACTACATGCCGACGTTTCTGGCGAAGAAGTTGATTAAGCTACCACCCGCCACCTTCAAGCATGTCGATATAACAAGCCTGCTGAAGAATACTATTACTGAAGGCCCATCTCACAGATATTTTAGTGAATTAAGATCTACCATTTTGGAATGGACTGTCACTGATTTGCACATTGAATTACTACTACTGGCAGTACTGGTCTCGATATATCGTTATCAAATTTTGCGTCAGCAGTTTTATTGCCATCGCATCCATCGCTTATTGAGTTTTCAGAGCGCAACCCCGCCCTTGTGCTCCACAACCTCGCGCCCGTTGTTGCAGCTCCTCCACAGCGACGCCCAAGCCCCTCAACTCGTCTCGCTGCCTGTATCTGCAACCCAAACGAAGCCTCTAGGAAAGAAGTCCGCTAGCGTTTCGGCGAGTGCCTTAGGTGCTTCTAGTAAGATGCCTATGGCAGAAAAGGCACCGTATAGGGCTGATGATGTCCCTCATCATTCTACCGTATTTCCTCCTTTGCACCGTCATAAAACTCTTTTCGTAAGGTTTTGCTGCGGCAAAACTCCTCCTATGCGGCCCAATGTTAGCGTGCGGATCGCAAAGCTACATACACCTTTCGCTTACATTAGGTTCACCGCTTATGCAGAGGACATCGTGGAGTAAGTATACCAGAAGGCAAGTTAAACGCCAAATGTGCTGTTAGCGAAGTCGCACCGCAACATCAACTTCAAAGTGTTTTTGGTTCGCGTAACGAATCTGCCCGTCATCATGGAAGAAAACTTCTGGCCGCAGGACGTGATGTCACGTCGCTTTAGGTGAAAAATACCCCAGAACAGTACTAAAACATGCTAGTGAGATACTGTTTTATAATAAAAAATATAGGTAAGGGCGTGCGTCGCCTGAAATAAATGAATTATTTACGTATACAGACACGAGATACAAGAGATAAGAATTATATGAGACATGACGAGACCTTGTGAGATAGTTGATGATCTTACGAACGTACGTCAAATTTATTTGCATACAACCCCAGGCCATGTTCCACAGTTTTTCATTTCCGCGGCAAACGGGAACGTATTAATACCGCAAGGAACTCCCAAGTGGTTGAAGCCTTGGTATAAATTATTTATAACGCAAGATTGCAATAGTACATAAATAATGATCTGTGGATCCGTTAACCCATCCTATGTTTATAAGGAGGAAAATATTCAGAGATATTGATAATTCAATACAATTTTTTTTGAGAATATAAGAATAGAAAGAACATACATATATAAACACTAGCGACCCACCCCGGCTTCGCACGGGTGCATGTATTATACATATAAACCTTCCTCTTGAATCACTATATCTATTTAAAAAAATCACATCAAAATCCGTTGCGTAGTTTTAAAAATTTAAGCATATATAGGGATATAGGGACAGAGAACGCGACTTTGTTTTATATAACATAGGAGTTGTCCGCAGCTCCGCCCGCGTTGATGTCGGTTACCGCTGCAAAACGCCTGCCCAGGAAAGACACGGTCAGGAAAATTATTCCCAAGTCAATTCACAGATACCGACACTAACATCGACGACGCAGTCATTATCCGCAGACTGCATAGATTGTCTTTATGAGGATGTTAAAGTTGTTAATGATGAAAATATTTAAATGAGTAATAATAAAATATATTTAAATATAACAATCTATTCTTTAGGTTGGCGCGATGCTTGACCGAAACGATAACTGGTCAGATCCGATATAAAATATATTTGTAAGAATGGTATGTTTTGGCCTGATGGTGGTAAAAGGCTACCATTGAGATGATGCACCTGTCCTTCAATTTTAAAAGTGGGCATAAAATAACCTACCCTGATTTGTTTTGCGCCAAAAGAAGTCATTTGAAAAAGACGTACTTATATTGTTTTGTACGTGTACTGTTTTGTATTGTATTCCGCCCATTTCTTGGCAGAGCAGTTAGAGCAGATCATATTCATGACTCCGATTTGGACTGACGCTTGTTGTGCATAATCCACCTGTGAATCATATCTGAAAGCCAGTCTGTCGCTGTTTGCTAAAATTCGATTGCGAACTCTATTTATGGACAACTGCTGTCTCTCTGCCTGGGCTCTAAGTCGCTGCGAACGCTTGACACTTGACTCTCGTTCGCGTAAGTCAGAGGTCCTTACATTTTATTCATGAAGGCGTTGGAAACGCTCCAGCCTCGACTCTTGTGCACGTAACTCAGAGGTTCTCAGATTTTGTGCAAGACGTTGCGAACGATCGACACTCGACTCTCGTGTGCGTATCTGAGAGTTTTTCTGATTTTGTTCAGCAAGGCGTTGTGAACGCTCAGGTGAAGATTCTTCCATACGACGTATTCTTGCAGCCCGTGCTTGAGAACTATGTTTAGAAAGTTGAGACCTGGCTCTCTTAGCCACTTTCAAATGTTTAAGAAAATGTTAATAGCGTGTAATTTCTTTCGGTGGTAGGCCATAACATCGGCCGCCGGCAGAAGTTACCACCCACTACACAAAGTATTGCCGACAAGCGATTTGTCGTGTTCCGGCATGATGTCTGGTGAAGCCGTACGGAGGATGGGTCTGAGCAGTTGTGTTGTGATGTGTGGCTGATACGATCCGCCAAATGTTGTTGTGTTGGGAGTTTGGTCGTGGAGGGTCTTCTGTTCAATCTCCCTTTGACGCAGCATCGTTGGTCGTGTTGTTGGATTTAACATTGCATTACCTCGCTCAACTGCCGTCTTCCTTCCTTATCGTTCAGTTTTTCTGAGTGAATAGGCTCTTAATAAACTAGCGCGCTTTACCATCAACGATCGCATCACTGCTTACCATCAGGCGGGATTGCGGTCAAACAAGTTTATAATTATATAAAAAAATAAAAATCTAGCTCTGAAAAGGACTGTTGCTTAGCCCTGAAAAGGTCTGTTGTTCAGCCCTGCATAGAACTGTTGTTTAGTCCTGAAAAGAACTGTTGGTGAACCCTGAACAGAACTGTTGTTTACCCCTGAAAATAATTGTTGGGTAGCCCTGAAAAGAGCTGTTGATTAGCTCTAAGAAGAACTGGTGATTAGTTCTGAGAAGAACTTTTGCGTAGGTGTAGTTTTAAGAACGGATCGCTGTGTGCGGAGTCAACCTCGAGTCTGAGCCGCGCGAGGACCTTTTTTTTTTTTGTTGGGATGGGAAATCATTACGCATAGATCTAAACTCCCTCCCGCACGCGCACACCCATCTTGGTGACGCTCACTACACAGCGGGCCATGCAGCAGAAACCGTAATATTTTAATTTCGCCATAACTTCAAAACCAAATGTCCAATTTTGATCATTTAAAATCATTATCACACAATTGTTATCTACATAAACTATTCTTAGTGATTAAATAATTTATTTTGATGAGGATAAACAGCATGAGTAAAATAAAAGCGTTTAAAAGTAGTTTAAAAAAAAATCAACACTTTTAAATAATAAAATGGTTGTTGTGCCTCACTCGACATATAGGTATAGTGTGTTGTATTTATATATAAGATCTACAATTAATTAGAACATTTTATGCATATATCTTATATAGTTTAGGCAGCGTACGCAAAATAAGTAACTTTTCTGGTTGATTTTTTACACCTTGTGTACCCAAATATCTTAGGAACCCTATTTTTTTCCAAAATAAATTTTTTCCCATGTTACTCGTGGATAATGTAGCTTTAGAATGGCGAAATAATTTTTGAAAATGGTGCAGTAGTTTATGGGTGTATTCATTACAAACAAGGTTTTCCTTTTATAATATCAGTGTACATGATATGAATAATAATGAATTTTTCACAAGTTCTGAAAAGTGCGCAAGTCGCTGCGACTTTAAAACCTCCCTGCCTTTTTATTGAATTTTTCAACCACTTTTATTATTTTGGAAAATGCTAATACCAAAAGAGGTTCTATTCAATATTTTGTAAACCGCCAGAAATAACATTGGGTGTTTTCGACAATTGCACAAATACTCCAATGTAACTCCAAAAACAAAATCTAAACGCTGTAACAGGAGCTTAGAAAAACATTCTAGAACATTTATGCTACCATTCATATCTCGGTTGTATCGTACATTTGTTATAAACGAAATTAAAGATCCGTGTATCCCCCCGCACCGCACTCCACGCGACGTACCTACTAATATTAATCGTTCCAATTTCCATCTTTTCTGAACGTTAATCACGTTCGTTGGCGGTCGCACATGATATCGTGTGTAATGTTGCCCAGTAAGAGTAAAACAGAAGGTTCAGTAACAAAGAATCTCAACGAGAGTTTTTTTTTTTTAGAGTATGATAAAATGGAATGCCTAATTAGTTGGAAACGTAGAGCACTGCCATCTCCTGCTTTAGCGTTTTTTGCCAAAAAAACACAAACTTAAACCAACAACTTTAATCACTTCACACACACAAACATTTTTAACTTTTTCAATATCGCAGGTTATTCTGAAATCAACAAAATTGTCATTGAAGTAATGTTTAAATTAGTTTATCATGAAATAGGATGTAGGATGGGGATTACAGTCACACTGTATGATTGTAAAAGGATACTAGAATAGAATAGAATACTCTTTATTATGAACACCATATATATATATTACAGAAAATAAATAAAAAGATGAGAGATTTTACAAAGGGTGACACAGTGGGCGGTCTTATCGCTAAGATAGGTGGATTGAATGTTGTTATAATTACATTTTAAACGCGCAGTCAATAAACAATTATTTCTCCTCGAATTTGTGAATCTGATAATGGCAACCACACATTCATGGGGTTGCTGCACTGGTGTGGACGGGGAAGACCCGTTTATTACGTGCATGAGTTGTAATTTGAATTATCACTATGATTGTATATCTGTACCGAATATTCCTGGCGCCTCCGCTAAATACTGTAAATGGACATGCCCGAGTTGCACCAACCTTATCCGCAAACCTTCAAATATGGATTGCACACCTGTTCGCAATGTATCCACCACAAGGGGTAATAAAAGACCTGCCTTAAATTCCCCTCCCGATGATAAATCAGTGACCAGCAGCGAAGTTCGAGAAATTGTGCAAGACGTTATTAAAGGAGAGCTCGCTGCTATGTTGCAACAATTAAATAACTCTATTGTAAATACTATCAATAAGGAGTTGGAACCGATACGGAAGGAGGTGAGAGAATTAAGCTCATCACTTAACTTTCATACTAGGCAGTTTGAAGAGTTTCAATCTGAACATGTTGCTTTAAAGAATACTGTGAGAGAATTAAAGGAAAAGAACATCCACTTAGAAAGTTCTTACTCCGAATTGTGTCTGCGTCTTAATTACTTGGAGCAGCAGGCGCGATCTAACAACCTAGAAATACAATGCTTTCCTGAAAATAAACAAGAAAACCTGTACACCGTGGTTAAACAGCTGGGTTCTGTGGTCAACGTTGAGTTGAGGGATAGCGACATTCTACACTGTACCCGCACTGCTAAGCTTCAAACTGATAGTTCTCGTCCCCGTTCTGTTGTGGTTCGGCTCGCCTCACCACGGGTTCGAGACCAGTTATTGGCCGCCGTTATAAATTACAACAAAATTAATAAAAACAACAAGCTTAATAGTGCAGATTTTGGTCTTGCTGGTGAAAAATCCCCGATTTATATTGTTGAGCATTTGTCTTCTTCCAATAAATCTCTTCATGCTGCCACAAGGCTGAGGGCAAAGGAAAAGGGATATAAGTACGTCTGGGTGAGAAACGGCAGGATTTTTGTGAGAAGGACTGATAGCGAGGGACATATTTTGATCAAGAATTTGGACACTCTAAATAAGATTGTGTAGCTTTACTCTCTTTATATCATTATTTTTTCCTTCTTTTTTTTTTGCTTTCTATGGTACATCTCAATAACATAAATTCAAATCCTTAAAATTATATTACCAAAATAGCCGTGGCCTACGAACTAAGTCTCATGTATTCTATCGGAATTTATGTTGTAACGACTTTGATGTAATTATATTATCAGAGACTTGGCTTAATATATTGGCTTATATTTTTCGACGACAGGTACGTAGTCTATAGAAGGGACAGGGAAAATACAAATTTAATGGGAGGAAAGAAAGAGGGAGGAGGTGTTCTGATGGCTATTAAGAAAGGCATACAGTCCAGACGATTAAAAGACTGGGAGAGTAATTGTGAAGATCTCTGGGTTACAATAGAACTACCATGGATACGAACCGTCAGTCGACTGGCTCTCTGTGCAGTATACTTACCTCCGCCTGTACGTCGCTGTACTTTGAAAAATTTTGTGAATTCCTGTAGTGCGGTCTTTGAACAAATAATTGACTGCGACGTTTGTCTCATAGGTGATTTTAATTTGGGCAACATTGACTGGAAACGTGTGGACGGCACCGGAACTAGTATTGGCCTATGCAGTATTAATGAACTTTTGCTGGACTTCACCTGCGTCAATATGTTGAAACAATGTAACTTTATTACGAATGCTGCTGGTCGTGTATTGGATCTTGTGCTGTCCACGATACCATTATGTTATGTAAATGAAAGTGTGTATCCTCTAAGTAATGTAGGTCAACATCACCCCCCTCTTGACATTATTATTTCGTTTGAAAAGGTAGCAAGGCTCCCCTACAATCGCGCTAAGTCAACTCCTGACTTTCATAGGGTGGATTATCATCCTATTCGTAAATTTTTAGCAGAATTAGACTGGAATTCATTATTCGGTGAACAAAGTGGTGTTGATGGGATGCTGGAAGTCTTCTACGATATTCTTGATACCGCGATAAGTCAATTTTTGCCATTGCGGAAACCTAAAAACCGAGAATTCCCGTCATGGTTTAGTCGCAGATTAATAAAAATGCTTAACGAAAAGAATAAAATCAGAAAGCGCTTTAAAAAATATAAAAACCCACTCGATGCAATAGAATTAAAAATAATTAGTAAACGATGTGAAAATCTTGCTTGTATTTGTTATAAGGATTACATGATACATATGGAAGATGAATTAACGTCTAACCCTAAGTTAATTTGGACCTATCTAAAAGCAAAAAGAGGAGGTTCAAGTGCATATCCTTTGTCTATGACCGACGGAATTAGTGCTACTTCTGATGGAACAAAAGTGTGCGACTTATTTGCAGACTATTTCTCGTCCGTTTATAGCAAAGATGACAATAGGGATATTAATTACAATAGCGAATACATGCAATTTCTGGAAAATAATAGTTTGTGTCTAACTAACCCAGTTATTTCTTGCGAATCCCTTCACAAGAAATTAATTAGCCTTGATACAAAAAAAGGAGCTGGGCCAGATGGAATACCCCCAGCATTTATAGTGGCATGTTCATCTGAGCTAGTTCACCCACTTATGTCGATTTATAATAAATCATTGACGACCGGAATATTTCCTTCAAGGTGGAAAATCGCTAAGGTTGTTCCGGTTCACAAATCGGATGACAATGTCGTGGTATCCAATTACAGGCCAATCTCAATTTTATCTTCGTTTTCTAAGATATTCGAGTCTCTGATATGTCCGTATATTCAGGATCATTTAAAAATGTATTTAAGCGATCATCAGCACGGTTTTGTTAGGACTCGATCCACTAGTACAAATTTAGTACCTTTTACAGAACTTCTCACTAAGGCTATCGATGCAGGCTATCAGGCTGATGTTATTTATACGGACTTCAGTAAAGCCTTTGACAAAGTGTCCCACAAAATTTTAATTACCAAGTTACGCGCCTACGGCATTTCTGGGTCCTTGTTGGAGTGGCTGCGTTCGTATTTAACGGATAGATTGTTTTTTGTCGTCGTTAATGGCTATCAGTCTACCATACGGTGCATTTCTTCTGGTGTTCCTCAAGGGTCCCACTTGGGACCAGTTTTGTTTGTTTATTTTATAAATGATATTCCAGAGTGTTTTTTGCAATCCGATTTTTTTATGTATGCTGATGATTTAAAGTTTATGGGAATTATTAAGGCTGAGGAAGATTCATTAGTACTGCAAAGTGACCTCAACCGTCTCGTTATATGGTGTACAAATAACGGTATGGAACTTAATCCCAAAAAATGTTGCCATGTTAAATTTACAAGAAGGAACACCCCAATAGACTGTAATTATCATATAAGTGGAGAAAAAATTAGGGAAGTTGATACAATAAAGGATCTTGGTGTACTTTTTGACAAGAAGCTAATTTTCACGCCACATCTCGACAACATTATAAAAAGAGCTTCGAAAATGCTAGGCTTCGTTCTAAGAAATTGTAAAACATTTCAACGCAATAAAACAAAAACACTACTTTACAATAGTCTCATTCGCAGCATCCTGGAGTATAATAGTGTAGTTTGGCGCCCTCACTACGCGACACATTCATTGCGACTTGAGCGTGTCCAGAAACGCTTCGCATGGCACCTCGCATTCTCCAATGGTGTCGCCAAAAAAATACGGTCTTACAATAAAAGGCTTAAGCATTTTAACATGATTTCCTTGGAAAAACGTAGACACTTAATTGATGCAATGTTTGCCTATAAAATCATCAAACATAAAATAGATGGTCCCAGCTTGCTTGCTCTCATCAGTTTTCGTGCACCCTCTAGAATCCCGCGCAGTGCCATCACGCCCCTTTGTCCACCTTTTAGAAGAACAGTTTTGGGAGCCAATTCACCCCTCGCAAGAATGTGTAAGGCAGTGAATGGCTACAGTGATTGTATAGATCTCCACTTTGACTCTCTTGCTAAACAGAAAGCCACTCTGTATCGTTTACCGAGCAACCCCTAATTCTAGTTGATTTTGATTTTGAATGTGTCAAGTTTACCACTATTATTTTGTTAATTTTGCATGTTATTTTTTTTTTATTTAAATATATTAATATTATCAATTTCTTGAAATCAATTTATTGTTGTTAATTTTGAATTTACTTAATGTTACTTATTAATTTATTAAGAATTTCTTCTAATTTATATTTATTTCACTCAATTCTAGTTATGTTATAAATTAAAAAACCACAATTTTTTGCTTTTTTAATGTTTATTCGGAATTTTATACCAATGTAATAAATTTGTCAATATTAGCGCTTATTGTTAAGTAAGTTAGCTTATCTCCACAATTCATTTTTTTTATGCATGTTGTGTTTACCTATAAGTAATTGATGCACTGTTACTTTACCTTTTGAATGTATTATTTGATTGTTGTTGTGTAATCAATTGTTGGTGAACCTAATAAAATAAAATAAAAATAAAAGAGTTGATATAATGATAATTTATAAAATAGTTCACTTTATAAAGAAATCACTATTAAGTTTGTTAGACGTACTTCCATAAAAATAAGATTGTCAGTAAACAAATCAAGTCACAAAATTGTTTGATAAATAAGTCTTATAACATTATTCTGTGTGCTATCGGTAAATGAACACTCAATTTTGCAAGCTAACATTTTGAGGATATTGTTGTTGTTACCAACAACCCTATTCACAATCGATGCAGTTCTTTTCCTAATGAAGTCGAAAAGGTCAGCGTTGTACGTACCCGCCAACATTGCGGAAGCACTGTAGTGTCAGATATAGAACGGGTTAAGACCAACTGATTTAAGGAAGATCATGGTATGATGATTATTTATTGAAACATTTTCTTTTTAATTTGATGAACATTGAACATGCCTAAAATTGAGCATTACAAATCTTTTACATGCAAATCTTTTACGCCATTTTTAGGGTTCCGTAGCCAAATGGCAAAAAACGGAACCCTTATAGATTCGTCATTATATGTCTGTCCGTCTGTCCGTCCGTATGTCACAGCCATTTTATTCCGAAACTATAAGAGCTATACTGTTGAAACTTGGTAGGTATTCTGTGAACCGCATTAAGATTTTGATGCAAAAATTAAAAAAACTTTTTTTACAAAAAAAAAAAAAACAACCAACTTCCAAAAAACACTATAAAGTGATAAATGACTAATTTTGGAAGTCGATGTCCTTGGTTTTTGTATATTAGTTTTTGACACCGACTTCCGAAATTAGTTATTTATCACTTTGTAGTGTTTATTTATTCATCTCCTGTCCTTTTCTGAATTAAATAGAAAGAAAATGACAGGAGATGAATAAATAAACACTACAAAGTGATAAATAACTAATATATATTTTAAGATCCGTTCTTTCTTTAAGTATATAGCTATTGTTTACGAATTTGACGGCATCTCATTCAGTGGCATTTGAAATGTTACTAACATTCTTTATTCTTTTCCTTTGACTCTGATATCAGGATAATACTGACGATTTTGTACTTTCCTTCTTGTATTTGGAATAGTATCACGAATGTCAGGTGACAGCACTTTGATCCCTTCGCCAAAGATATGAAGAGTGACACTTCTGCCATGAAACTCCAATGTCCTTACATATATATTTATAGAGAACATTTAAGGGCTTTGTACCCTTTGTCCCTTTGGTGTGCAGTGAGTTGGAAATACCTAGCGAATACCCAGATAAGGTCGCTCGTATAGAACGTGGAAAAATAATACCAATTCTATATGCTGAGTTGGGAAAGGGATCGTGTCAGCATCTTTGTTTTCTTGGGAAGGTGGTAGAGTCCGATGCAATGAAGTGAACTTTTATTGCCAAGGACACAGCCATATCTTTGGTAAACTATTGATATTATTTAGTGATTTTATTATATCAGTTTTAAGGTTTTAGTACTTAAGCATTCGTTAAAATATTTTTATGGTCTCAGAGAATGTTTGCAACATTTCTAAAACATTATTGTATTCTAAAAGGTAGCTGATTGATAAAAATCTTTTATGTTCCAGTATCCTACCGTACGACCAGGTTCCTGCTTACTTTGACTTTTGTATAATACTGAAGGTATTCGTTACACTGCATTTATCAGCGTGCGGTTGTAGATACAAACATACATAAACTCACGTCTTCTTCTTATGGGCCTGGCACGTTCCTTACACCTTCTGCCTCGTTTACGTTCATACGTCATCAGCAACGCGCCTGTCCTTTCTGGTTAACATCACGATTATGCCGCTATTTGGTATACCTGTCTAGGACGTCTTTTCCAGGAATTTTCATTCACATTAATCTTGTAAATTGCACTTTTTATTAGTCGCACTTCTTTACCAAACCGTACAGTACAATTGTGCAATGCTACACAGTCACAGCCCCAACTTTATTTCAATGAAAAACAATATTTTAATCTGAAATACAAAACAACAGGAAACGAACCAGAAGAACGACTGCGTTAACATTATCGTACATTGCTATGGCATTGACGCTGTTTATGTCAATTTGCACTGTTGCAAATTGCAGCTACTACATAACATCAAAATCAAAATCAAAAAGTCATTTATTCAAATTAGGCTGAAAATCAGCACTTTTTGAACGTCAATATTACATAAGACAGTCCCCCAAAATGCCCTCCCGTCGACACTTCCTAGTGCTTTCGCTGGGAAGAAGAAGTGGCGGAAGAAACTCCCCAGCAGCACGGCTGTCTGTTCATTTAAAAATAACACTTGACTTTATACAATACTACATATAGTGATGAACACGATAAAATACAATAACAATGAAATTATTTACCATATGCCAGCTACCAAGCCAAAATACCAGCAAAGCAAAACAAATATATATTTAAATGAAAATGTAATTAACTAAAAACTTATTACTTAAATATAAGCCCCAGGCATAAAGGGCGTGAAAGCTTTCATATTTATGTAATGTAAAAAAGTAAATTATATGAACTCATATAACGTAAAAAATAATAACCAATCTTTCTACTTTGACCCTATATCAAAAATGAGCCTCGTAAAGGACAGTTGGATCCTAGTCGTATACCATAACATGTCTCCGTACTGGGAAGGTATACAGGTATTTGAAAAAGTAACTATATATCTGGCTAAAACATGGAAAACATCAGGAAGTGAACAGTGTAACATGATAGTCCCTCAGCTGATCCATGAGTGATTTCTGGTGAAGCCGTACGGAGGACGGGTCTTAACAGTTGTGTTGCGATGTGTGCCGGGTACGATGCGCCTAATGTTGTTGTGTGTCGTGGAGGGTCATCAGATCAATCTCCCTTTGGCGCAGCATCGTTGGTCGTGTTGTTGGATTTAACATTGCATCACCTCGCTCAACTGCCGTCTTCCTTCCTATTCGCTCAGTTTTTCTGAGTGAATAGGCTCTTAATAAAGTAGCGCGCTTTACCATTAACGATCGCATCACTGCTTACTATCAGGCGGGATTGCGGTCAAGCGCTAGTTTATAATTACTAAAAAAAAAACAGTATTAGACGAACAATTCGCGGAAAAATATAGCCGAGATATCAACATGATACAACAAATGAAAAACACTTAGTCGGTTTATGGAAGAATCAGATCTCGATTGTCGAATCGGAGTACAATTTGTTACAACGAACCCAAGAAATCGTGACAAACATAAAATAATCAATAAACATCTGATTGCGTTGGATAACATCTCAAATAAACTACAACGAGAGATAAATAACATATCCTTAATTCAAGAATTCACCATGACTGCACTGACAGCCAGTAATGTACTGCACAACTTGAAAAGAACTCAAGATATATTACTGGACAGGACATCCTAACAAATGTCCACAATGAACAGTTTAACGTCCATCTGCTTACCTCTAAACTGCTCCAAAATGAACTAAGCTTCTGGACATTAATCAGATGATTTAACATTGCTGATTGAACCGCATGATATTTGAAAGCTTTATTCTCTGGTAATTATTAAAGCACGAATAACTGAAGAATACTTCCTCTTCCAAATAACATTCCCACTTACCAGTAGAGACTGTTGTAAGGTGTGTAGAATACTTCCTATATCAAACCAAATAAACAACACTATGGTAGAGATGGTCCCATTTCAGAACATGTCGCTCCGGATTTAAAAGGTGACTCATACTTAACAATGACGCCTGAAGAACTTTCACTATGTAAGCTATATCCTGGTCGGCGCGCTGGCGCTGGCGCTGACGGCGGGAGCGCTGCTGTACAGGTGGCTGCGGCAACGAGCGCGCCGCGTCCACATCACGTCGGATATGAAGCTTCGACCCACCAGAAGTATTAGTGATGTGAATGTCATCAGTGTTAGTGCGCGGCAAAACATTAGAGAACATCAGCCTAGTAAAACACATATTTATGAAGGATCAGACAATATAGGAGTGAATAGGGCATGTCCTCGTGTGCCTAGGAAACCCTTAGGAACAATAAGTCCTTAATGTTATTTTAAACTGAAATCAGTTTTAAGTATCATGATCATTTCATTACTTTACTACCGTAACATCTCCGCATACCTATTTTTCGTGGTCCGGAAAATGTTCAGTATTTTCACCAAACACCTTAGCTAGCAATATCGGCGTAACGCGTTGACCTACAATTAATGATTAATGTAGTAGATATTATATTCAGTGCACTTTTGGTCTCCGCGGTAGCCGGGTGCATTCGAACATTCCCTAATATTTTTACTATAAGAACAGTTTGTGAGTTGGTCAATAAATAGTGTTCAACATAAACATTTGTTTCTCCTCAAAATCAGCGACACCTTGCTATGTACCCCGACAAGAAGTATTATTTCAGAATGACCTACAGTTGGAAAATTATTAAAATGTTATTGCGTAAGAATTAAAGATATTCTTCCATTAATTTATATTTTTTGCAATTATTGTCACAGATTATTGACCGATCTCTGTACAAAAGTTTTACTTTGATATTTTAAATCCATCGTTCATCCCTTCACTAATAAACTTAAAATCCATCCTTCTTAGAAGCCTTCCCCAAAAATCTTCAAAACAGCGAACTAATTAAAACAATAGGCCACTTACAATCAGCATAATATCACGAAAGTCGTTATCACGCGAGCGCAGCCCCAGTATGTCTCTAAGTGCTCAACTTCAGTTTCATTCATTAGAATTAAAACCCTCATTACAGCACTGTACTGGAGTATCGCCAAACTGGTTTTGTTTCTAAACTTCTACGATTATTGTCCAAGATGAGTTAATGCTGGAATGTAAAGTAGGTAACGCATTGGCTTGCTTTGGCAGCACCTCTGTTTTTAAGCATGTCAACTTTAGAGGCATCATTAACTGCAATCAATCATTAAGTAGTACTGAGGCATCGATTACATACTTTATGAAAATAAAAGACCACCCTTTGTAAAATTTTCATATTTATGTTTTGTAGTTTATATGGTGTATATAACAAAGACCGTTCTATTCAATTGTATTACAATATCACATCCCTCAGTAAAAATCGTGGGGGCCTAGTGGTTAAATCACCAGCCTCTCAATTATGAGTGCGCGGGTTCGATTCTAGGGCAGGCAAGTACCAATGTAACTTTTCTAAAGTTATATGTACTTTCTAAGTATATCTTGGACACCAATGACTGAAGGTGAAGGAAAACATCTTGAGGAAACCTGGACTTTATAAGTCTGAAATCGCCAACCCGCATTGAGCAAGCGTGGTGATGACGCTCAATCCTTCTCTGTATGAGAGGAGACCTGTGCCCAGCAGTGGGACGATAAAAAGGTTGATGATGGTGATACCTCAGTAACTACTAATTGTAGCCCTAGTTACGACTAATAAGTAATGGATCATGGTGGTGTTGGTGGATGGGTCATGTTTAATGCTATTCATTTTTCTAAGTTTTTTTGTACAGTGTCTATGAAAGTCAGATGCAAAGTGGAAGCCGTTTCATCATCACATGTATAACTCGATACATACCGAATATGTTATCATTCTTCTACAACTATCCTTATATTCTATTCCATAATTGCGTGAATCCGTGACAAATACACGCGACACTTCTGCCATTAGAAAGTGGCTATGATAGCCGCTGCTAGCCGCTGTGGAAGGTCCGCCGACGTTTCACTCCGTTTTACATCGCTTTTATGTCTCTCATATTTGTTATTATTACTGTCGTTAGTATTAGTGAAAATATTTAGCTTCAGAGACCTAGTCATACTGGGGTTCCTGCTTTTTAAGATTTTACTAGTACAAAGCACTAACTTTTTAGTATTTTTAACCTACCAGCACCCTCGCGTAACGCATTATTACTATCATTTAAAATAATTTTTAAGGATGTTGCTAATTCATTGCACCATATGTTCAGAAAATGCGGTTGCTCAACAAAGCTAATAACACCTGTTATTAAACTGTCAAAATGAAATCCATTGCTACTGATAGTGTGTTACGCAATTATCCTGCTGATTGATATTATAATCGTGCCATAAAACAAAATAAGTGGCATACTTATCTTGTTATAAACAGAGATGCATTTTAAACTAGTAATTAATAACGCGTTAGTAACTCACGTTGTGACTGGCATTGAATTAGTAATGAATAAAAAAACGGTCTACCACTACATAGAAATGTACATTAATAAAAGAGACATAAAACACACACATACTTATGTGTGTGTTTTTTATGAAAGCATAATTATACAGACAACCATAAGTTTGATACATTTTTAAGCAATGAATTTATAAAACAGCACTGGCAAATGATGACGAACTAGCGACATCACTATATCGCTGCACTCAGTAACAGTGGTGACGTCACTTTTAAATAGCATTGATGTGTACTTGATACTACAAACCATTAACAGCATACCTTTTTAGCTTAACTGTTCTAAAAACATTAAATTTCACTACACATCGCACAAAGTCAACAATTGGTGTAAACATCTACACAACGTATAGGTCAAAAGGACCTTAAATTTTCAGCTTCCATGCCATTCCTATCTCAGGTTTGACCGCACAACCATCCTTGTTAACCCTTCTCGCCGGACGACTGCGGAGAATAATTAATTCTACGGCGTCACTGCGATGATTTAGATCTCTACAGCGCCCATAACTTATAACGAAACTATACATAATAGTTTCTGTTTTAATTTAAGAACAACATGGAGTTGTGGCGTTTTGTCTCGACGGTGAGTTTTTTTTAGGATTTTAGTTATCGTTAAATTAATGTAAGGTTGTTGCTAAAGAACCAGTTTTAATATCAAGATGTGATCTTTATGATCTTAATATTAAGACTTTTTCAACTGCAGTCCTGTCATTTCAAACCTTTAGTAGGTTTTATTCTCTTTATAAATTCTCGGTAGATATTGAAATTTGTTATAGGTAATAAAACAATGTTTAACGTGGCACTCAAAATGTGGCTTCTCTGGCTCCTCAATAACTAGTTAAATATATATTTACTTTTCTAAATTTTGATATAAATATTTTTCTAATATTTTGATATTTCAAACAACTAAATCTAACTATTTAACTATTTATTTGTAAGGCAATCCAACTTGACTAGAATTTAATATGTTTTTCTATCGTGCCTTCGGTACATTTTCTATATTTCTTAAATGTGACCGTGAGGATTTTGTCGGACTTTAGATCTCTAGACCATTTCTTATTTTATCAAGTAGGTACCTGATACCTGCTGACAGGCCTATGCTGTCCTCCCATAAGTAACCGTCCTGGCTCTTCTCCATGGGAACCATGAACCACTAATTTGGAACCATACACGTAGCTTATAACATTGCATAAGTATCCATGTTATTTTATTTGACTTATCATATTTTGATTTCACTTGTATCATTATTTCAAGGCCAGTCTGTAGAAAGTTCAATCACACTGTTGAAATCAATATTATTCGTAGACATATTTATTTCTATAGCCTTCATCACTATTTCTGTATTTCTGTATCTACTTTAGGCATTATTAACTTGTACTTTCATAGAATGGTTCAGAATAATATCTCAGGCTGAGAACACTGATTGGAATGTGTAAAGAATCTAAAATCTATCTAGTTCAGGTCGATTTTAGATCTTTTGTAGGTATAAAAATACCTTGAAAGAGAACGAGGGAATTGTTATAATTTCAACATTAAGGTGTACAGCAAATTTGTTATATCTAAACTAAAGGGTGGGAGGTCATGATAAAAATGTATAAAGGTAGTTATATAGTAACTATTATAGTATAGAATAATTGTAGTAAGAACACGTTCATCATTGTTGTCTTTATAAGTAAAGACTGGACATATAGAAAACAAATGCTGTTTATTCTATGTATGCGATGACATGTAAACAAATATGAGTGAGTAGAAAGATAACTTTAATTCCTACGCAATAAAATTCAGTTTATGATAGAATTTAAACCGCAATAAATACTTTTTAAATGATGCTTAACACTCTGACGCCATATTACCTATTTAGTCTTTCCTTATAAAAGATTTCAAACCAAAACACCCAGCAAACTCTTAAGACATTTCAATATAGCAAGAAGACAACAGATTATTTCCAAACTCTCACGAACGGAGTCTTATAAACTATTGAAGTTGACAGCGTTTTTCTTTATCGTTTACGAGAAACTGTCAACTATTATGTAGAACCCAGTTTAGTACCAAACTGAATGAATAATGCAGACTACAAAAAACTAAGACATCGAGGACAAACTGAGAATGGACCTGGAAACTAATATAAATAAGAATAGCTGTATTGTTTTGTCTGTTCGTTTCTTTTCTTCAAGACGAGGGCAAAATGTTTCTGAATATTAATACTGTAGTTTTCGCTTACTTTTGTAAAGGTCAGATATATATTATGCAGCCAAAGAGAAAATGTTTTGTGAAAGTTCAATTTTACCACGTTGACTGCCAGATAACATAAAATAGAAAATCTTCAGTTGGCTGTCGCCGGCGACCGGCAGTGGTAGTCAATGCCATATTTTTGAGATAAACATTATTCAAGCCTATGAAATTTTTTGTTACAAATTGTAGAATACCTTTCTTCAAATCTTTATATATACTGTTTCAAAAACTGTGATGATAGACAATGCTGCTACTCGGTTACATTTTGCGTGATAATTTTAAACTTCGGTTGATCTGACACTCAAAATAGAGACCAATGAGAGATATTTAGTTCCAACAAAATATCGTTTGTCTGTGATAATTGAACGTGACAACGTCATAGAAAATACAGGTGGATAATTCCATTTTTAAAACCTATAAAGGCTATAAAGACGATAACACCGCAATTATTGTTGCCTTAAACCATTGACACCACATTCACTTTTCACTGCATTTCATAATTGATGAAAATATATAAATGTATTATTGTATAGCAGCTGTACACATGCGGACGCATCGCTCACTCAAGTAGGAGAAGGTCGAGGTCGCTCGTTCTGCGCTCTCGCTTACACTTCAACTCTTAAATGGAACGCGGTAACGCCGCATGAGTCATGCTTTTTTCGGGCGTGCAGCCGACTCCATCAAATTGTAAGACGTTGTCACGTCAAAAATTGTATTTCATTATACCGTTACCGACACATACATATATAGCAATCTTAAAGGTAAGTAAACTCAATCCAGATCACGATCACTAACCAACACAATTTCGTATTACTAAACCAATCACCGAGCAGAAAACTCGACTTTCAATGTGAGCATAAAGAAAAACTTTAGAGACGAATTTAACATAACAAAAAGGCAAAAAATACATACAAAAATCGAGAGAGAACCCTTTTAACAGACAAGACACACTTGTCAGTTAATAGAGTGTAGACAAAGGTGTTTACCATGATAAAGGAGCTGAAAAGAGAAAAAAAGTGGAGAAAGCGAAGCTAAGCTACACGGTTGCTCGATAAGTGAAATAAGGTACCCCGAAAGGCTGTAAGCTATTATTTCGACTAAATGGAAAGCAGTTTACTGTCTAAATGGGTTCTATATCGGGGCCATCTTTGTGAATTTATTTTTTCTCACAAAGAGCACTCTTTAATTTACTGGAGATAAAGCTGTGATGTTTACGAGCTGATTTAGTGCGCCAAGTTGTACACAGTATTTGTTTGTGATGTCTCTGTTCCCATCTTCCCATGGCAGTCGTCAGCTGGTGTCTGAAATAATGTAAGAGCTAAACTAATAATACAGTTAGTTATACACATTATTACACAAATCAAATAATAATTATGTACTAGGTAAATGAATCTTATATAAAGGCACGAAATATTGTTGGAGTTTGAGCTGTGTTTTCCCAAAACAAACACGATTATAATATGCACTAATACAGTGACGGGATGTCGCAAATTGAAACCACGTAATCTAAACAGCAGCATTTGTCTAGCCTTTTGCAAACTCTGTAGGGACGGAGTCCAGTCTAAATGGATTGATTGTATGATAAAGACTGATTTTCATACATTCGGGCTTTTGACTACTGGTAACCCATATACGTTGATAAGCCATAACATTGACTGCCGGCAGTTACCACCCACCAGACAAAGTCTTACCACCAAGCGATTCGTCGTGTTCGCATCATGTCTGGTGAAGCCGTTTGTGTTGCGATGTATGCCGAGGTGGCAGGATGCGCCAAATGTTGTTGTGTCAGGAATTTTGTCGTAGAGGGTCTCCATATCAATCACCCTCTGACGCAGCATCGTTGGTTGTGTTATTGGGTTTAACATTGCATCACCACGCTCAACTGATGTCTTCCTTCCTATTTACTGAGTTATTTTTAAGTGAACAGGCTTAACAAACTAGCGCGCTTTACCATCAACGATTGCACACTGCTTACCATCAGCTGGAAGCAATTCCTTACGTATATTTTATTTAAATATATAAACAGAGCGGTAACAACTGCTGTACTATTTAATATGATAACCTAATCCATTAAGCCATTTTGTATAGTAACACACTTTCGGTATGTTGCAACCATCAGGCATTAACACGTTATCAATCAAAGTTTAGGAGTGTATACCACAAGTTAACTCGAGATCATCGGGAATCAGAGTTAATTATATGGTTTTAATTACCGACAAACCACAGACATGACTGACTAATCACCACACCCAATCAATGACAAATTGTTTGTTATTTGGTTGTCAAGGTCACGGGGTTTCTTGGTTATTAGTGATGGCTCTGGTTAATCATATTTGAGTCCAGGTCATAGCTATGTGAACATAATCCAGCATTGCACATGTAAGACGGTAAGCCTGGAAGCGTTTATTTTGGTGTTAATCTGAACAAAACTGAACGGAAGACAGTCTACAGTTCCAGGTCTAATCAAATTTGAATGCATGCTCTTAAAAGACCATGTCAGACACTAATTTGCTGGTCCTCATATGGCCTGATTATGATTACGTCTGAACTTCAAAAGAGACTGAAATTTTCTGAGTTTGTTTTGCTTTTTCTATTATTTATTTAATCATTTTTTTCTAGCAATAAGACCCAAACTTACAAACTATGTAAGTACATTTACATGTAACATCACTGCTACGAGGTGACAGGCCCGCCCGAACTCTTTTAGCAATGGTTCACAAATTGTCGATCAAGCCTGTTAGGTTTCATAGGTAGGAGGCCAGTCATTTAAATTATCATCTTGTTTTTTTTTTCTATTTTCTTATGCAATGAAACTTGGCATTAGGTCACTTCTTTCCAGATAAAGCAATAGAAAGCGGTAATAAGGGGGTATTTTGTGGTTCGAAAAGTACTTAACCTCTCTCAGCCTGATATTAAATACATGATTTGATTAATATATTTGATATGGCAGAATCAATTTGTTTTATGATACAAAAGAAGGAATTTGGAATAAAACTTGTAATAGTTAATTAAATTGCATTCATGGAAGTAAATTCGTAATTATAAATATGGAAATGGTTAGAGGAAATACTTTTTTGTTTGAAGGACTCAAAATTCAAAATACATAAAACACACAAAACATTTAATAATTATAATTTTATAAAAAATATCATACAATATCACACAATGCTAACAATTTATTGATGCCGCTAGATCATAGATAGATAAAAAAACTGGAAAAATATAAAAAAAAGCCCGGATAATCGTTGAAAATATTTATATAATTAAGATCATAAATAGCAAGACAGAACAGAATAGACGCCAGATTTTTCATGAAACTTCCTCATATATGTATCTTCCCTCAAACATCCTTCTTATAGCCTTCGAATTGCGACAATTGCAGGATCAAGTTAATAAGCCTACTGGACTGACAATGCGGTTCCTAAACAGAGTCAATTATAAATTATCGGTAAACCACAGACTGTTGATTAGATCTATCGATGCTCAGTAATTAGGGAAAGTAGTTGAAGACATTGGGAAGTTAACTACGAGGTCTTCTTATATCAACATATGTATGTTGTTGAATCTGAAAGGTTATTTGTGTAGTTTTTGTGAATAGCTGGATGTTATGTTTACTTTTCGTAATCTCAGCATAAGCTACATTTGCTGTGTAATTATTAGCTAACACTTTCCATGTATAAAATCATAGAATACTTTGGCAAACACCATACCATTGATTTAATTAAAACACGTACCTAATTGCTTTTAGTTTTATACTGAAATGTAGTTTGCAAACTGTCGCCTTAAAGACGAAGATGGTTTGTTTTATTTGTTTAAGAAAATATTTTTCGTTTAACTTTCTTTTTAAATAAAATTTAATAGAGTTTTTTTAATCCTAGATATTTAAGCTTCTTGAAGCATATAAATAAAGCATTTTGACATATAAATATTCCTTGGTTTTTCTAAAAAGTTGCTCACGATTGTAAAAATAAATGACATTCCGAACGACTTGTTATAATATCAGTGGCAACATTCATTTAGAAAACACATTTCCTGATGATCGTATTCAATATAATAGCCCGAGAGAAAAATGGGTCATCACGTAAGCGTACGTAACAGCAGTGGGACACCCATAAACCGCTAGTTTGGGAACATCCGGGGAACATATCATTGATTTTCATCTAAAGAGGTCGCAGGGGGGAGAAATAAAAAAGCAATAAAAACGTCCGTGCCGTTATTATTTCCTGTTATTCTAGCGTCACCCCCTCCGCTCCCTTCGTCATGGATTTCTCTAAGTAAACTAGTGCTTGTTGTGATTGGGGATTAGATTCTTCGCAGCGCCAGAAGTATCATATATTTTGTCAATAATTGATATATTTTATAGAAATTGGAAGAATTATCTCAGTTTATCACTATCACTACATATTATAAAACAAAGTCACTTTTACTTTCCCTATATCACTTTGTATAATTCAATCTTTAAAACGCAGCGGATTTTGATAGGGTTCTTTTAATAGATAGAGTGATTCAAGAGGAAGGTTTATATGTATATAACATGCATAATATATAAGAGGAACACTGATAATTTTGAAGTTTCTAACATATGTCGCAAAATAAATCCATTTTTTTTGAGCTTACATTGCAAACGCTGGCTGAATCCTATGAGATAGATCAAAATAATGTACTACAGTATTGTAGACCTTAAAAATTTCTACAAGAAAGTTTGCGACGCCATATGTCTACCTACTATAGTTTCTTCATTATGACTACTTCTTTATGATTGAAAGTTAATTAAAATGCCAGTCGAAATCAGAGCCCACTATTTGTTGCTTATCCAAATTTCTTTCTTCAGCCTATAGATGTCCACTGCTGGACAAAGGCCTCCCCAAGGCTTTCCACGCTGACCGATCTTGTGCTGCCCGCATCCATTGGCTTCCCGCGACCTTCACCAGGTCATCGGTCCACTTTGTTGGGGGTCTCCCTACGCTGCGTCTTTTAGTACGTGGCCGCCACTCCAGAACCTTACTGCCCCATCGGCCATCGGTTCTACGAGCAATGAGCCCTGCCTACTGCCACTTAAGTTTGACGACCCGAAGAACTATGTCGGTGATTTTGGTTCTTCTGCGGATCTCCTTATTTCTGATTTGATCAAGCAGAGAAACTCCAAGCATAGCTCTTTCCATTGCCCTTTGTGTGACTCTGAGCCTTCCTATGAGGCCCATTGTGAGCGACCACGTTTCAGTTCCGTAAGTCATCACTGGCAACACACACTGTTCAAAGACTTTAGTCTTGAGACACTGGTATCTTTGACGATGAGAAGATGTAGCGTAGCTTCCCGAACGCTGCCCAGCCGAGATGGATTCGACGAGACACCTATTTCTCGAAGTTGTACCTACCTAGTTGAACTGTTTGTCCCAGGTATATATGAGTGATCAAGTACTTCGAGTGCAGAGCAACCAACTAGAATTAGAGTGGCCATTAGAGTGGACGTGAGAGTTCGACATGATCTTCGTCTTATCCATGTTCAACTTTAGACCCACTTGTTGGGAAGCTCTGCTGAGGTCATTGAGTATTTTGCTCAAGTCTTCAAGGGTCTCAGCCATGACCACGATATCATCTGCAAAACGGAAATTAATGATGTACTCGCCGTTGACGTTGATGCCAAGTCCTTTTCAGTCCAGGAGCTTGAAGACATTTTCCAACGTAACAGTGAACAATTTGGGAGATATGACATCTTGTCTCACTTCACGCTGGAGTTGGATCGGTTTCGAGTCCTGATCCTGGAGACGGACTGACATGGTGGCCCTTTTGTAGAAACACTTTATCACCTCAATGTATCGATGGTCAATTTGGCACGGCTGGAGAGACTGTAGCACCGCCCAAGTCCCAATCGAACCGAAAGCCTTCTTATAGTCCACAAACGCCAAGCATAGTGGTTTGTTATGCTACTCGGACTTCTGTATAACTTGCTGCAGCGTATATATGTCGTCTATGGTGCTAAAGCCTTTTCGGAAGCCTGCTTGTTCGAAGAAGAAGCTGGAAGTCGTCAAACCTGCGAGCGAGACTAGAAAATAGCTTATAGACATGGCTCAGGAGGGATATCGGTCTGTAGTTTTTCAGGAGGTTATTGACACCTTTTTTGAAAAACAACATCACCACGCTCCTATGTAATGCCTAAGGCGTTTCACCTTTAATAATGACCGAATTAAATAGCTTATAGAAATAAATTACGTGAAATCAAAAGTAATTTTAGTAGCAGAAGATCTCTTTTTGAATTATTGGAAATGCTTGTTTCATTCAGGAGATATCACGATTTATTCAAAACTAAACACCAGAAAAAGAGCACCAGAGGCGTGCCGCTCGCGTCCGTGCCGGCCGGCTGGCTACTTGAGTGTTTCTCTGCCTAAACCACGGAGGGAGTGGGCCGGAGCGGGGGACCAATCATCATCATCAACCTTTTGATCGTCCCACTACTGGGCACAGGTCTCCTCTCATACAGAGAAGGATTGAGCGTAATCACCACGCTCAATGCGGGTTGGTCAATATTTCGAACAAACTTGCTACCCCGTTAGGCTTTCATTCTGTTTGAAGGTGGTGGAACTGGCTATCCATGGACAATAAGGTTGATGTATCTGGTCATGAGTCAGATATTGACTGATGACCGGATACACCCACCGTTGCCCCCGTTTCTTGAGGAAGGCTTAGGAACCAATATCATTTGTCCACGTGCGAAGCCGGGGCGGGTCACTATTAAACAATAAACTGCAAATAACACGAGTAAATGATACAAAGTTTGTCATTATCCTAAAATAGTCCTGTTTGGAGCCCCCAGGAAGCATCCTATGATCTCTCAAATGTCATAAACCGTCAAATGATACTACTTTTTTGCGAATAGTCTTAATCCTAAAATTAATTTTGACAAAACACAATACATGAAATTTAAAATAAAAAGACAGCTCTAATGCGTAAAAGTTTTCTTGGCAACGCTCCAAAAATTTATAACAAAATACCAAATGACATTAAAAATATGCCACTGATACAATTTAGAAGCGCTCTTAATAAATTACTTATTGAAAAATGTTACTACACGTTAGACGAATTCTTGAATGATGGCTCAATATAAAGAAAGTAATATTTATATAATTATGATTTTGAATTAATATTGATGATATACATATATCCATATAAATATATTGACATTTTAATTACTATGACTTAAGATTTTTTTTTTTTTTTGACATTTATGTAATAAGAAATAGTTCCTCATTTGGGTCTGACATTTTAAGTTAAACAGTAATTATGCATGATTTTGATTATTTTGACTTAGATTTGTTGACATAAATTAAGAAGAAATTGTTCCTCATCTGGGTCTGTCATTTTAATTGGAAATGGTAATTGTGCATGATTTCTGAAAGTATATTTTTGTACGCCCACTGGCATAACACAGCGCGTTATTTCTATGTAAGATCTGTAAATATTTACCTGTGTTAACAAATAAAATGATTTGATTTGATTTGATTAAACCAGAAAAGTGCAAGTAATCTATAAAGGAGAAATAATATAAGAAGTCCATAACATAACATTCTTAGGTACATATATAAATTCACTTCTAATGCTCTAATTTTCCATCACGAAAGCGTTTAAACCAGAATCGCAGTATGCGTTCATTAGTAGATCCTATCCAAACGCAACATTGATATTGCGGGCTTCCACGTCGGAACTCATTTTCAAAAGTCACACGAAATTTCGCAGGATCCATCTTTTTTGTCCAAGTTGAAAAGAAAAACAATTGAAAATCAATATTCAAATGTTCCATATTTTTTGAAAGATATTATTTATCATAGAAACGATATGATAAAGTTAAATTCCACAACCTCAAACCATGAAGAATCTATGTCAGTTAAAAGAACCTATTGCAACAAAACGGCAATTTCATACTTTAACCCTAATATAATATTATACACCGTGCATATATGTTACACATGTTTTGTGTCAAATAAATTATTATTATTAATATTATAACTATGTACCTACGTGTATATATTATGATCTTTTTCTATATGTCACAAGTAGTAAACAAATTTGAATGTTCTTTATTTCTTGTTATAATTCCGGAACCCTTGATCTTCGTCTGCAGTACGAGTTATTAGTCACTTATGTACTTTGTTATTAGTTATCTTCTAGTGCATAAACGTCAAATTAAATGTAATATTCATTAAGACGAATTCAACAACATTTCATGTTAGAGTGCATAATTATAATGTAATAATAATAGGCAGCTCGTTTGCGTATCATAAAATCATTATACTAGTATAAATTCAGTTTAATAAGATATCTATCTATTACTAGGAATCCAGATATATTTTCTCTAGACTTCAATCTTCTTCAAAAAGTCGAACCCGCACTTAGTTTTCCTCAAGCTAACATGATTACAGTAAATGGAGCAGACGTTTATTCGTATCCAAAAAACGAGTATTTTCGTCGAATGACATTCCGGTCCAGTGCTAAATGCTCCAGGAAGGACTTCAGCAGGGCTGTCAGTAAGCGTCAATATAAATAGAAAAAAGAATAACCGAACTGGGACAGGAAACCTTTTGAAAAATAAAAGAAAATAAAAAGGCTTTTGACATAAAAGTTTTGGACGAAACTGTTGTATGTAGTACCAAATATTGGCTCTCTGAATATTAAGGCCATGTGTGGAATCTCTCAATAAAACGATATACCGATTACCCAAAATAAAATTTTGCAATGAAAAATTATAAACCTATTAAGTCACAATAACATACCTATTATAGCTTTGCCAACATATTTGCTCATTTTCTAGCGATACCTGCAAACGCCACAATTAAACAACGCGTCATACTGACGTCACACTAATTCTACATCTCGCAAGCAGAGTTTACCGTGCCGTACCGTTTAACTAGCAGGCATAAAAATTCTCAACTTCAACCGTTTAGCAAGAATCGTTGGAGACCGTTGGACGAAACACTTGGACAAGACATAACACACCCGTCTGGTCGGAGGATCCTCGCTTTTCTATGGAGGATGAGTGAAGTTTATTCCCTGTTCCCTCAAAATCTAAAATTTATTGTAAATTTCTAAAGGAAAGAAGAAATTTTCAACAAATATCTTGACTGTGCAGTGTGGCAGAGAAATCGTCGCTCTACTTTTTTTTCATAACTAACGAAATTTTTTATGGGTGGTCTAGAATTATGAACTGAAATCATGGTTTCAGTTTGAGTGTCTATGTCGCCGCCACCCTGTAAGTATGTAGCGGGTAGAAAAGGGATAAATATCGAAATGCCCACTGAAATTCAAGCACTGAAGACAAAAACCCTGAATAAATTGGGATAAGTGCAATAAAATCATGATATCAATGTTAAATTGCATTCATAGAACAGAACAAGGTTACTCAAACTAGTTTCTCTGCCAACCCTACACTATTCCCGAGGGGAACTACAAATTAGAGAGCCTTAGAGAACCTTTAATTTGGCGACAGTCGATTGACGCGACAATTGCGACAATCGCACGATCCCACGACTTAGTTTACGAACGAATTCCTTTCAAAGTCTTCCGAAGAACTTTCTTTCGAGTAATTAACTGTTCGACGCTTTCTATTTACGCTAAATAAGCATTATTATGGAATTCTAGGAAATAGAATTCTTGTTTTAGACGGCTCGGGGAATTCGTAAAAACACGCAGAATTAGATTATGTAAAATTGTGTTTGTGATTTTGAGTGAAGTTTGAGCCTTATTTACCACTCGCTTACTGTTTCTGCCCTTAAATAATTAAAGGAAAAGGGTTGTTTAAAGCTTTCAAGGTATTTTGTGTTATAGTTCTTAACTAGTACATCTTTGTACATAAACTTACACTTTCTATTATGGGTACAGGCAGAACTTTAACTGTCACAATTCTCACATGCTCTCACACGCTCATGAAACTTTATATAAATTTCAAATTGGCTTTATTTCAAGAAATATCAACTTTATCTTAATGTTGCTATGATGTTGATTTTATAGTGACTTAACTTAATAAAATTGAAGTTTAGTTACTTTTCCATAAACTCGTTTACATTTTTGAGAAATATTTTAAGGTACTCTAGGATCTAGTGCCAGGAATGGTTTAATCTAAAGTTCCATTTAGCGATGCAGAGAGACTTTCGTCATACTAACGGAGGTGAATACTTACTTAGCTTTCTGCTGACAATAATCCAATAGAAAATCCCTGATTACAAAAATATGCATAAATAATAATATAGCCATAGACAGATAGCTGTGTCGTTATCATTGTCGATTGTATACCTAATGTTCTGCGAAAGATATGTTTGTTTGTAAATAATTTATATGTTGTAATAACTTTTTTTTTCTATTTTATTTTGGGTATTTTATTTTAATTTCCTAAGTTAAATATTTTGTCTGATCTCTAATTTGTTATTTTTTCTTGAATGATGTTTGCTCATGTAATATGTTTAATTTTATCTTTATTAGTTTTATGTTTATTTTTATGTGTGTATACCTTAATTACTGTCATTGGCGCAAGCCGTTGTAATTAAGTATAAATAAAAAAATAATAATTAAAAAAATCTATTACAGCCAAGAATTTGGCTAAACAACTTCCTTCTTTTGAGCAATGCAGTGACATTATAATTAATTCTGCCAATAATTTAGTCTCAGTTGACATTATTAATAATTTAAATTAGAAATTAAGACAAAAGCAACTCGGGAGGAAATTTAAGGTCAATAGATAATATCAATTTGGTGCATCAAAATATTTAAGGATTTATGAACAAAGATTTAGAGGTAGATTTCTTCATGAACCATTATAGTATTGATATTCTTTGTATAACCAAACGTTGGCTAAAAAGTCACCAGTTCTTGTTCAATTTTAAGAATCACCAGGTTGGTTGTTCGTTTAGCAGAATAAATGCTATACATGGTGTCTCACTAATTTTAGTTAGTAACCTGCTCAAATTTAAAAATCGTAAAGACACTGTGATCCTATATGTTGAACGAACATCTGAAATTACCTGTATAGAGTTGGAGGGCTTCGTTGTATTATGTGTGTACAGACCCCCTTCAGGATTGTATGACTGTTTTGAAAAGGTAATGGATGAAATTTTACACAAGATTTGTGATTCGAAAAAGTCATTATCGTTTGCGGTGATTTTATTGTTATTTTATTAGAGAACTCAGGTTACTGTATTAAAATTATAAGTCTATTTCAGTCTTACAATCTTGTGAACATATTTTTGGAGCCCACAAGAATAACATCTACTCGTGCCACGTGCCTAGATAATATTTTTAGAAACATAATACCAAGTCACAAAGAAGTTGTAAATTTACTTGATTCTGATCACAGCGGACAAAGGATTACTATTCCAAACCATAGTAAAAAGTGGCCAAAAAGGATGTCACTGTTAACCCTAAAACTGAAAGCCGCTTGGAGGTTTTAGATTTAATCTCATTAATAAATTACCAGTCTTATCCAGTTCTGTTAATGCTGATCCTAATCATCTATGACAATTTTTTAATATATACTGTAAGCAACGTCGTGGTGGCCTAGTGGTTAAAACACCAGCCTCTCAAATATGAGTGCGCGGGTACGATTCCAGGTCAGGCAAGTACCAATGTAACTTTTCTAAAGTCATATGTACTTTCTAAGTACATCTTGGACACCAATGACTGAAGGTGAAGGAAAACATCTTCAGGAAACCTGGACTTTAAGTCTTAAATCGCCAACCCGCATTGAGCAAGCGTGGTGATTACGCTCAATCCTTCTCTGTATGAGAGGAGACCTGTGCCCAGCAGTGGGACGATAAAAAACGTTGATAAGGACTGTAAGCAATTTAATTCCACCTTTGGTCCCAAGACTATCTCTGCTAATAGTAATGCATGTTTCTCTGATTGGGCTACCATCGGTATTTATAAAAGTAGAACTCGACTTTATGAACTATACAATGAGAGGACTTATATTAACACTGTTGAATTTAATTTGTATGTTAGAAAATATTCGAAATGATTGAAACAAATTTGTTATATGGCCAAGTCACGTTACTTGAGTTCAAAAATAAAAAAAACAGTAGTAATTAAAACGACTTTGAAATTATTAAAAGTGAAATGGGAAGGTCCAGAGATAAAAATACTGCCTAATAATATAGCCTGTCTATTAATGACAACATAATAAAATTAGACTCACAAGTCGCTGGGGCATTTGGAAATTTCTTTTCGAATATTCCTGTTTCAACTACTAAATCCCTAAACTTATTACCTTCTGTTTCTGAGTTTTTGCTTAAAGAAAATGTTAATGTTTGTGATTCAGAATTTCATTTTCACACTCTAAATATAAAAAAGACTGCTGACCTATGGGGTAATTCGATGAAGGTTGCTAAGTCCATTACTAATATTGTGGCATCCACTCTAGCTGCTATCATTAATGCTTGTATTGACTGTGGAGAGTTTCCTGATCTCATGAAAAATAGTTAAATAATAATTTTGTTTAAATCAGGTAGCACATCAGACCCCACAAATTATAGACCTATTGAGTAACAATTTTAAGAAATTAATTTTAAACCAAATGCTAAGTTTTTTTTAATAAACATAAATTATTACATAGCAAACAGTTCGGTTTTACAAGGGGTTGTTCAACTACTGAAGCCGTGTTGAACTTCTAGGATATATCTATAATGCATGGGAGGATAAATGCAATGCCTTGGGCATCTTTTGTGTTTTTTTTTTTATATAATTGTAAACTAGCGCTTGACCGCAATCCCGCCTGATGGTAAGCAGTAATGCGATCGTTGATGGTAAAGCGCGCTAGTTTATTAAGAGCCTATTCACTCAGAAAAACTGAGCGAATAGGAAGGAAGACGGCAGTTGAGCGAGGTGATGCAATGTTAAACCCAACGATGCTGCACCAAAAGGAGATTGATCTGAAGACCCTTCACGACCAAACTCCCAACACAACAACATTAGGCGCATCGACCCCGGCACACATCGCAACACAACTACGGGATCCGGAACTCTGCACTGGATCTTATTACATCTTACTTGAGTGGTAGAATTCTAAGCGTTGACGTTAATGAAAAAAGACCTTCTGGATCTTTAGTAACAATGGGTGTACCACCTGGGTCAATTTTTGGTCCTTTTTTGTTTCATAATTACATCCTGCCGTACCTCATAAAGGATAATCATGATATAGTGTTGTTTGCAGATGATATTTCATTTTTATTTAAACTTAAACATCAGCTCAACAGGTTACTGTATGTAAATAGCGCGATCTCCAAAGTAGTCCATTGGTTTAATGTTAATAATTTATTCTTAAACCAGAAAAAAACCAAATGCATTAAGTTTGTAATGTATACATTTTTACAATAGACTTCCAGAGGTGGTTCAAGATCTGAGCCTGAATAAATTCAAATCCTTCATTAAACGTAAGTTGTGTCAGAAAGCATTTTATAGTGTTAGAGATTATATTGACGACAAAAAGGCTTGGGCTTGAGCTGCGTCCGATTTCTATGCTTACACTGATTGTTCTTTGATTTTTCCTCTTGTAGTTTAAATTTGTAATTGTTTGTTTTTTTTTTTTTTTTGTTTTAACTCAATGCCAGTACACACTATGTAGCCAGGCATATTATACGTTACGGAATTGCATCGCTGACAGGGGTATTCGGCACTGGTGCAGCTACACAGGAGCTAAACTTAGCATTCAGGAACACCTTTGGAGCTGCTAAACCTTGGACAAAACTGTCTTTGCATCCTGTAGATTCAATTTCTTAGTATTGTATAATTGCATGGAACACGTGTGAGCACGATCTACTTGCTGTAAAGCATCTATTTGTTGGATTAGTCTTTTATTGACTTGATTGTGCTATGGCTGTTGAGAGTATGTCATGCTCACTCAAATGTCTAGCTGGTGGTGGCGTGTGTGATGGGTCATTAGGTTTCCTTCAATATGGTTGAGCTGAATGATGCTGATCCATACGTCATGTTCATGAACGGACGCCGTCAGAGGGGACTGGTCATCTCTTAGCTGCTACGGCGTATTTTAATTTCTGAATTGTTGTTTTTTTTTTTTTTTCATAATGGACGCTCTCAGCGTACAATATCTTTCTGCATCGTTCTTACACGATTGATTTCAAAATGAATGATGTAATCAAATATTTGTATCAATAGCTTGATAATTTAAAAGAGTGTCCATGGAGTTTCTTGCCCGTTCTTCTCCATAGGTACCTACTCTTTGGAATGGGCGACTAGCTTCACCTTACTGACTGACCGACCTTCTGACAATTCAAAAATGCCTGTAACTGGTTTATTTGAAATAAATGCTTTGATTTTGATTTTTTTTTTTTAAAAGAGTGACCATGGAGTTTCTTGCCCGTTCTTCTCTATAGATACCTATTCTTTCGAATAGGTGACTAGCTTCATCTTACTGACTGACCGACCTTCTGACAATTCAAAAGTACCTGTAACTGGGTTATTTGAAATAAATGCTTTTATTTTAATTTTTTGATTTTGGCCTAGAGATTGTCAAATGTGTGACTTTGGAATGGCAGATGAGGTTCTAAAGTTCCATAATCGAAAACGAAATGATCACAAATAATTACCACGAACGAGATAGTTCTAACAATACTACAGCAGTAACTCCTAACATCCAAACTCCTCACAAAATGGCCGAAATGATTCAAGTGAAACTCTCAGTATAATTCAAATTTCTAATTCAACACACATTACCGACCGTCCACATGAGTTACACGTTAAATAAATTACACATGTTGACTTGTTTACAATTCCAGTATAATTTAATAAGGGTTTTATTTCAATGTTAGCAGGCCCGCATTAATTTATGTCCTACATTAAATTGAGGTATTATTCTGCTTCGGTTTATGAGTTTTATGTTGCTATTGTAGTACATGTCATTATTATATCAGGGTAACAGTAAAGAGCCAGTGGTATCGACCTCGAGCACGAGAAGTACGTCGTGAGTTTGAACCGTAAACCAACTTTACTTTGTGGAAACGCTGAAGAAAAAATTTATATGTCCTAAAACTAAAGAAAAACATAAATTATTGATGGGCGGATGGTGAACCCACTCCCTTTTACAGAGACAGGCCTGTATCATAACAGTGGGACATTGCAGGTTGATATGGTATTGCATGAAACATCTTTTTGGTGTAAACTTATTTTTAGGTTGAGATTTGTAGAAAACTCACGTCACACGATAGGTAATCGTTCAAATTATTATCAACTAGCGGCCGCCCGCAGCTTCGTTCGCGTGGAGTTAGTTATTTAAACACTTAATATTAACCCCAAAAAGAGTTATTTTAACATTGTAGTATCTTATAAGATGTTAAATGAAATTAAGTGATGTCAAGGACAATTTTATTCAAAAATTAAATGCTATTTTTTTTTTGCTCCGCTTCTATTAGTTGCAGCGTGATGCTATATAGCCTAAAGCCTTCATTAATTATTGGTCTATTCAACGCAAAAAGAGTTTTTCAAACCGGACCAGCAGTTCGTAAGACTAGCGCGTTCAAACAAACAAACTTTTCAGATTTATATTATATTAGTATAGATATAGATTATATCACTTACCCGAATCACGGTCTACTCTGAACTAAATTAAAAAAATTCAAAAAGCCAACTATCATCACAGGCGATTTCCCATTAAAATCCAAAAATTGCACCCCACCCTCTATTATAAGTAATTTGTCACCCCTAACTTCTGGGTTCAGTCGTAACCAGCAGACGGCGAAGCCATCGCACCCAAGGTCACACAACTTATATTAAACCGGACCCTAGCTCGAATGTTACGGCTCTCAACGTCTTTAATCCTCAACTTTGGTTCGTTTTGGATTGATTTATGAATAGTCGATAAATTTGTTAGTACTTAGGCTTTGAACGCTTCGTTTGGACGTGCTCACCATGAAGAATCACTCTTTTGAATTTATACAAATTTGTCGGAAGTTCTGATGCCGTAATGGGCATCAGAACAGAAAGTTTGAGATATCTGATAGGCTGCAAATTCCTCAACAATTAGATCAAAACATGATTATTATTCATCCTCTCACAGTCGCAACAGTGGGAATATTATAGGTTGATAATTATGATAATGATTATTGTAAGTTTTGAACAGTTCAAACAAAGTTCTCAAAACTATTTGAGAAATAAGTCACTCAAGGCATGGACGTGGTTAAAATGCGCAAAATTTTCTAAAACGAGTTCAGTTCTCTCTCAAATCAGTTCGTAACTACATAACTTTATGCGACACACTTCCCACTATAAAAGGCCTAGTTTCAAAAGTGGATGATTGACAAACGTTAGAACTATGTATTTTTACCTAGCGTGGTCTAAAACAAATTTCAAATAGAGTGTCCAAAATACAGTTTATATTTAAGGCAACTAACTTCCATGGCTCAGCTTTACAGTTTTGTTTGTTCTGTCCGCAGGTTAAAATTGTGGCGTGAGAATTTTAGTTTAGGTTTGAATTTAGAATATTTTAAACGTTTTTAGATATATAATTTTATTTTTGAAGTGAAACTTCTTTAGGCACGCTTGACTTGGGGAGTAAACTGGCGAAAGCGTTACGAAAAATGTTACGAAAAATGATCGGGCAAGGCGAACGGAAGCAAAGTATAGTCTTATTTCGTCTGTACTACAACCAAGGAGTTGGCTCATGTAAATATTGCATGACATGTCGAGTATGAAGTTGTGAGTTCGCATCTCGCCGAAGGCAATATATGTTTTTTGGATCTTTTTAAGATTTGTTAACAATTGAGTCGAGTATGAAGTTGTGAGTTCGCATCTCGCCGAAGGCAATATATATTTTTTGGATCTTTTTAAGATTTGTTAACAATTGATTACCTAAGAGCACAAATAATTTATAAATTTCGTTCTGTTCTGGCTTTTATATTGTTTTATATATTCTTGCTGAACATTTCTGATATAATTGAAAGTATAGAAGAAGATATCGTCACAATACGATAATTGGACACAAAGTACAAATTGCTTTCGAGCCTCATAAGCTCAATTATTAAGCTAAGTACCTTGATTGATTAAGAACTATGAATTTCTTCGAGAACATGACGCTGCGAACACCCCCCGACCCCCCTCATTGATTACCTCACCCCCCGAGGATTATCTCGGGAACCAGAGGTCGTGGACTACCCGAGTTTGGGGTCCCCTGAATCAGGAGGAGCCCGACCTTTTGGCCCCGAGGGAATCCACTCCACCCTCTCCCCTTACCCCCTCTCCCCCTCCCCCCTACCCCCGCAACCCCACGAAATCTACCCCCCCCCCCCCTTTAGTTACCTCACCCCCCCGTGGATTATCTCGGGAACCAGAGGTCGTGGACTACCCGAGTTTGGGGTCCCCTGAATCAGGAGGAGGAGCCCGACCTTTTGGCCCTGAGGGAATCCACTGCCCCCTCTCCCCCTCCCCCCTCCCTCCCCCGCAACCCCACGAAACCTATCCCCCCCCCGACCCCCTTTAGTTACCTCACCCCCCCGTGGATTATCTCGGGAACCAGAGTTCGTGGACTACCCGAGTTTGGGGTCCCCTGATTCAGGAGGAAGAGCCCGACCTTTTGGCCCCGAGGGAATCCACTTTTTTTTTTTTAAATTGGAGGTCTATGCAAAAACATTAATTTATAAATGAAAGCATGAAATAAATTTAAATATTTATAGAAAATTAATATATGTATATGTGTATACATGTATATATTGTACACACACATATATATATATATATATATACATACAGATGGTGCGAAAGAAGTTTCACTTCAGTCCTGTGGTCATAAGCACAGTCGTTTTTTTTGTTTGCTTTTCTCGCAACTCGCAATAAATCAGAATACATTTATTTATTGCATTCATGTGTATATTTAGTTTATAATAACGTAGATAGTTCCAACATTAAACTCAGTTAGTGCACTGCAACATAATAATAATAGTTTTAACGTAAATAATAAAAACAATGTACAGAGTACTAAAATGTGTGCATTTTAGGCCTATTATGGCTACAAGATGTTCATGACAGAAGAGCCTTGGAAAATGGGGCGATGTTATCAGTTACACCTCAGTAGCGTGCATCTCAGCCTGTAAGTTTAACACCTATTTAATACTACAATGTTAGGCTTAACGCCTATAATTAGTTTACTAACACCTCCTAATGTGTTTTGCATCTATCATTTTAACTACCGGCGTTTTTTGTTAATATAAATAAGGGTACTTTACAGTGGCGAAGGGTGAAATTTTGACAAAGGGAAGCCGGTCCAAAAAAATAAACACTTAAACACTTACCTACTGCAGGATATCTTGGAGGAGGTCTTCAGATAAGAATAATATGAAAAGCCCCACCTTCACCATACAAAAAAGGACTGATGATTTGATAACAGTGTCTTTCAAGTATGATAAAAGCGGCTTTGTGAAAAGCCTTTTTCGACGTGCATCTCTATACCACACATGCATGCTTGTTAGTAAGTACTAAGTTAAGTACCTATTGTCAGGGAATAAGAGTCAAGAAAAAATAAAATAAAAAATTACAAAAATAATAAAGTGTTAAAAACCGAACCACACAAACACCGATCCAAAACCAACAAAAATATTAAGCAAAAGTAGTGGCGTGGTTTCTTTGTCTCTTTCTAATAGAGTAGAGGAGAGTACTATAAGCCGCCCGCGAGTAGCCTCATATTTATCAAGTTTTACCGATGGTTAGCGAGCATTAGAAAGAGATGGTCTGACACGCTCTCTCTTTACGCCGCATAGTAAAACGTTGATATAGGTAAGCTGAAATTCGCCTTGAAATTGGACTCTTCGCCACTGGTACTTTAGCATCTTAGCCCACTTACCTCAGAACCTCTATACTTGCAACAACTTTTTTTTTTTTAATTATAATTGTTATTCGCATTTTAAGGGAGTTTTGCTTTAATTGGCACCAGTATATCCCTAAAGATATAACATGGTGGCCTATGAGGGGAACTATAAATATATAAAAGTAATCCGCGAAAATATACAGGGTGCCAGGGAAACGCTTCCGAAAACGAAGACAGGTGATAAGGCTAGTGATTCTCGATACGATACCATCAAAAAATGAGGATTTTTTTTTACAATTTTACTTAAGCATTTTTCGTACACTATGCTGTGGGAACAGTTAAATGAGTTAAATGAAACCATTATTTGCGATTAAACATTTTTTTTTTCTTTACAACTCTAACAAGTAATGTATTCGTAAATAATGAATCAGCTGACAGCTGACGCTCGCGCATACTCGAGTTCAAAGGCCGCGTGCGGTCACCGACATCGCGACGCGCGACGTGCGATGCGCCGGGTGACTTAGTGCGGCGGGCCCATGTGATCGGACTATCTTCCTAAACTACTAACCTTCACTCGATCGCTTGAAGCAAATGTCTTTTCAGTTCACTTCTACCTAGTTGTGGGATATCTGCTTACGGGTTCCATTCGTGCAAGGATCGTAATGATTTTCCCCTTGAACAGGGTTACAATTTTATTTTGATCTGAACGTTCAAATTTACAAATCAGAAAAATCCAGTTTACTTTGCTTAACCTTGAGGCCCATATCGAAGGTACTTAGATACCTACAGCCGGCAGTGTGGCTGTAAGGCCATAAAAATCCTTTGTAAAGCGCCGCTAAAATAAAGAAAAATAAACATTACAGAGGCGTCAACAGTTTTAATTGATTGATCGTGAATTTAATAACAGTTTTGTATTATGTCGATAATCGATAGTAAATGAAATAAAGTAAAAGATCGCTGACATCAGCTGTAATTAACTAAAAAATTTTCATCGCATGTACAGTTGCGCCCGTGAATCAATTGAATTTGAACTTTATAACAATGTAATTAAAGTCACACGATGCGTGCTCGTTTATTGCAAGAACTGGATCCTTCATTTAGTAAGTAAACCTAATCAATTTAAAGTGAATAATTAAATTAATTGAATCTAAGAAACCAGTTAAATCTTATTTAAAAGTTAGAAAATGAAAACAGTTTGTAATAAAGCATAAGTACAATTTCCTAACAATTAAAATCAATTGATTTCTGATCTCGTAATTATTCTTTCGTTCATGCGGGGATGTCCCCAATGCGTGTGTCGACGTCCGCGCGGGCTTGTTTGACCTTCATAGTACTTCTTTAGTAAATAATTAATCAGTTCATTCCCGACTCGGTTCGTGAGCGGTTACGTTTTTAATCGATTATTTAATTATTGTTTTGTTAGTTTTAAATTTGTGTTTAGTTATTAGGTATTGTTACGTTTTTAGTGCTGTTTTATTCTTTTTAGTTATAACTTTTTGTTGTTTTAGACAATGCCTGAGGCATACGTGTACAGTGCTCGTGAATACGGCAACATGTTGATGTGTTTAGGAGAAGAATTCTAGGACCAGTGTTTCTACCGCAGCGTCTCAATGGATCAGCATATCTTAATTTTATAAATGGACATTTAAATGATATGCTAGAATGTGTCTGTGGCTGAATTTCGTCGAGCATGGTTCCAGCACGATGGAAGCATGCTCGTTACGCGTCCCGTCCGCGAGCGTCTCACTGAGCTTTTTAATGACTGCTGGATCGGAAGACTGGGGCCGCACGCCTGGCCGTTCACCCGACTTAACGCCGTTGGACTTCTTTTTATGGGGGTATGTGAAAGAAAGAGTGTTTGATCGGGAATGTGACAGTGCTGATGAAATGCGGGGCAGAATAGTGAGTGTTTTTAATAAACTACGTGAAGAATGTGTTGAGGAATACTGATGCCTCGTGTTCACGGATCGACACAGCGACGGGCCCGGCTTTGTATTGAAATGAATGGAACTCAGTTCGAGCCAAACCTCATAAGGTCGCAAAGGATTTAGACAGGTACGTAAAATGCCTCTGTCAGCTTTTTACAATGGACTACAATTGCGATTTTGAAAGTGATGTTTGTAAATTGGGTATAAATCGGCTCTTTTCGGCGGCGGATTAGCGCGGACGCGGTAGTGCGACGTCACCTTGCGTGTCAGTGACCTCACGTTTCGTACACTATCCAATGCTTGTTTACGAAATATGAAGTCTTGAAAATAATCAATTTAAAGCGAAAGGTTATTGGTATCCGTTTGCATTTAGGTTGTATATAATCTACGTTCTGGCTTCGGAAGCGTTCTCCTTACACCCTGTATAAATAAAACTATGGACTTCTTCGATCGAACACGCTGAGACAAGAACACCACGAGTGGAAGCCCTGCAGTGGAGGAACTACATCCACGGGTTCCAGAGATTGGTGGACGACAACAGGAGCCAGGATTCGAGCAGCGGCGCCGCTAAGGCATCGCATCGAGCCGAGTATCAAAGGTCATCTCAAGTTAAGTGCCTTTCCCTCGTTGAAGATTCGTAAAATATCCAATATCCATACTTACGTATCTATTAAATTTGAGTTTGGTAATTTATTTGTGTAAATTAAAGCAATTTTGAGCACTATTGCCGAAATTTTCCATAAATTTCTAATTGCATCTTACAATTTTTCCTTCTACCTCCAACAAATTTGTTGAGAATTCAGATAATTATTTGCAAAAGTTCTTTTAATTGCAGCGATTATCGATACTTAATAATATATTTCTCATTCTATTACCCAATTCAATTCACATAATTGCAAGCTTAACTTATCTGTTGCTCCATTGTAAGTCCTTAGTTTCTCATACCATATAGGTCGCTCGAGTTGTGCTCGAGTGTTTTGAAACGAACTGAAATAGTCGACAACCTACGCTAAATACGTATTTAGCGTAGGTTGCCGACTATTTCAGTTCAATCTACGAGTTCTGAGCGCCCTTCTCTGCTGAAGCGGTGCCTACAAGCTGCCAGCTGCTGGCCGAATTCCTGTCTGAGCGATTGGCGATCAGCTGTTCGCGACATTCTGGCTTCCTAGCTGGCAAGTGACACCGAGACGAAGAATGTGAGCCCATTCCATTTATTGTTTTCTCTGTTCTATGTCACAAACTCACTCTTGGCGGTACCCGAAAATTAACCGTTGTTTGCCTATTTGCTCACAATGGAAGCGAATAAGCAGCGCTATAAGGAACTAATAACAAAAAACGCTGGTAGTCAAAATGATAGATGCAAAACACATTTGTAGGTGTTAGTAAACTAATTGTAGGCGTTAAGCCTAAACATATTCCCTGGGGTTGAAATTAATATCAATTTCAAACTAAACTCCACAACGGTTAAACGGTAAACTCATTTTATACCGTTCGCCAAAAATATAAACAGATGTGAGTTTTAGGAAAAATAATTATATTCCCTACGTAATAAAGTTCAATCAAGCTACATCTTCAAACATTTTATAACTTCTTCAAAAGAGCTAGTGAATCTGCAATTAACTTGAAATAACGTAGAAACATAAAAAATGCGTATACATAGTTATAATATAAAAAACGTCGATAATTTGCCAAGCTGTATAAACCATGCAAAGCAGAGGTAAGTCACTGGTGGGTTAACCCTATTCAATTTATTACTCGTTAGTAGTTAAACAACATACATTCTTATAACGATATTTACAAACGCCACATACAAACAACGCGTCATACTGACGTCACACTAATTCTACATCTCGCAAGCAGAGTTTACCGTACAACTAGCATATATACAAAGACACAACACTCGACTGGTCGGAGGATCCTCCCTTTTCTATGGAGGACAAGTGAATTTTACAGTTTCTCATAGCTCCAAAATTTTAATTAGTTTACTAACAAGGAACCACCATTTTATTATCACCACTCCTTTGTTCAAAATCTTCTAAATTCGTTCCAATATTCCCATAAGATGTACATTTCGGTTATTATTCACGAGGTGAGTTCAGTGGTAACTTTTACGATCAGCGCTGGTGGAAGCAGCACCATTTATGTAAATATACAGTACCTCGGTGGCGGGGGAATATCGACCACTTGATTACATTTTGTATACATTAATTATTAGTTTATGGAAGATGTTATTGCTGTGGAGGTCACTGGTATTGTGGTGAGTATGCAGGCAGTGTCATGTCATGGTAACTTTTGAATATTGACTATTATTTTAGATATTATTTTGATCACTCATTTTCTAAGATACATAATAAGTCTGTCTGCTGATTTCTTAGAGCAACACTTTAACGCTTACTACCATCTAGCTGTTCTAAGAAGATTATACAACAGCATATGTTTTTAGCATGTGATTAAAATGTATACATCCAGTTTCAAAAATTGTACTAACTAGCCTGTATGAAATCTAAGCATATTTCCCATCTGTATACGATACAAAATCCTACATCATTATCATCAAAATTTTAAAATTTAATAAATCTGTTTAGCTTCTTCCTAACTACGTTGGGTCTGATTTCAAGTCTAAGCGAATAAATAAAACAAACAAACAAATGACAAACTTACACATAAATAAATGAAGCGGTCAGTCGCTTTATTTATTTATGTGTAAGTTTTTTTTAAAAACAATTTACATAAATACTCATTTACGTGATGTAATTAATTTTCAAAACCCTTAACAAAATTGAAAATACACATCTTGTACCAAAAACAAATTTGCTCGTCAACATTGGCCCAACGCAGAACTAACACACACCTAATCCTAACGTTTGTACAAGTTGTAAACTAGGAATAGTAACACTACAGGGACTAGACACAAACATTCTGGCCAAATAGAGCGAACTAGGCAAGTACAGTTAACGTGCCTGTAATGTATTATAGAGTCTGTACATAAGTCTGTTGGTTTTAATCTTCTTGGGACAGTTGTAGCATCTGGAGTATTCTATACGTGAGTAAGCAAAGAAATAATCAAATTGTGTATTCGAATAAAGTGTATACAGTGTGGAATTTTAATGGTTGTTTTCCCGCAGCGAAACTGTTTTGTCTCAGTAATACAATCGTTTCATCAATAATTAAAACATTAGAAACATGAAATAGCAGATTTGACATAGTGATAAAAAAAAACTCGAAAGTGAGCAGGAAATAATAGTAACCTCCTGATAATCTACAGCTGAATGGCGCGGGGTCACTGTCCCGCATGTTTCAACAATTATCCATTCATACGTTTACGGGCTTAGGACTTTCATAAATACTTTTTAGCTGCAATTTACTGAACACGAAAATAAAATTTTTATCTAAGATAATTGTTTATAATTTTTGCACGCAGACAACTTTATGTCGTATCACTGGAGTCGAGAGCTTATTTTACTTTGAACATTTATAAAGCGGCCTTTCACCTTTGAACGCTTAGCGGTAATTTATTGTAAGTTAGTTTATACCGTATGACACGCACATGACAGATTTTTTTGGTTTGAACATTTTTTTCATTTGTTGGCATGGTGATGAATTTATGGATTGTAGCCTATAACCTATTTTATGCTGTATCACTATGCGCGGGAGCTTATTATAGTTTGAACATTAAATGCATTGCTTTCTTTTGAAACCGTTTCATGTCCCTTCCGAGCAGTACCTACAAGTTGTATCTAGCGCAACTAACTTTTCTCACTTCAAGTTGATGATTTTTTTTTTTGTTATTTTATAACACAAACATTTTTATTTTTGCGTTTTACTCTATACAACGAAAGTACTTCTTAAAGCAAATCGTTCTGTCGCGAGAAAAGCATTAAAATTCCAGCGTGTATACAAAAATTCCCACATGCCTTTTGCTCACTCTAAATATTAGCTAGCATTAAATTTTACAATGACAATATTTTGCCGATTATATGAGAGGGAGATGTGATACATTTATTTCAGTGAAATAAAAAAGGAGATATATTGAGTTGTCTCAATAATAAACTTTCAAATAAGTTGATTGGAATGGGTGATCAGAGAAACCCATTTATTTTGTTGAAAGTAATCCTATAGTACAACTCAAAGTCAAATCAAGAGATTATATTACTTAACATAAACCAACGTGGCCGCTTATGAAACGTATGAGGCTGGGGGCACCGTTCCAATTGGTCGTTTCCTATAGAGTCCGAAAGAAAATTCACGGTTACTCGTTTATAAATAATTGGCTTTTTCAAATGTGTGATTTTGGGTGGACAGGCCTATTAATAAGTACCAGGTACTCTATTCAATAAGAAATGGTCTACAGATCTATTTGTGTATTAATGATGGACTAAGTTTTCTAATGCAAAGAGAATTGAGAAGTAACAACTGTATTACTGCACACAAAAACACCACAACTCCTAATGGACACAACGTGTAAAGAGCAAGATCCTTTACCATCAAAACTGGTTCTAATATTATACTGTAGTTTAAACTAAGCTCAGAACAGAATTATCGAGTTAAGTCGTTATTGAACCATACCATTGGGAGTTACAGTGATTGTAAAGGTGCATTGCTCACACGAGCTGTTTAAAATTAATGCCAGGCCATTAAGGGAGTGTTCAGATAGTGGAATGTATAATAATTAAGATGATAACTTTACGATAGATTTGATGGCCAGTTCCCCAGTTTTGAATTTAAAAATTTCAAAGTCTCATTTTGGCATCAAAGAAATGTCGGAAACTTGTAAAATATAGGTAAATAAGAAGTTATTATTTGACAAATTGAGATCAGACTGAACGTTCTTAAAATTGTGAGGATTACCTCCTCTCGTTGTGTTTCAAGCAAGAAAAATATATCCTATAAATGATTATTTCGCTTGTATTAATGCTCGCTACAGTTTGTCTGCGTGTCACACATAAACAGTTCTTTCTCAGTCCATTTAGACCAGAAGTGTCTCTTTTGTTGTTTTATTTCAACGAATCTGAATTATCACAAAATTACTGGTATAAAACAAACTGATATAACTCTTATCTTGAAGACATGCAGGGTAATTGCGTAACACAAATCAGTAGTAGTAATGGGTTTCGTTTTGGCAATTCTACATCTATATTTCTTTATATACTAATAGACTGTTATGCAATTAGAGTGCTGCTATAGAAAACCGACGGTAATCGAAGTGTTTAATAAGAAGGGCTCTGTGTATCATACAACGACCTTATATACAGACCGATATACACTATCATCATCAACTTTTCTATCGTCCCACTGCTGGGCACAGACCTCCTCTCATACAGAGAAGGATTGAGCGTAATCACCACGCTTGGCCAATGCGGGTTGGCGATTTCAGACTTATAAAGTCCAGGTTTCCTCAAGATGTTTTCCTTTACCTTGTGATCAGTCACTGATACACTATCATCATCATCTCAGCGTTAATCCCTGTCGCATCTGAAGCCTTTTTCTAGCTCTGGAGTCTGGGGTCCGCTTTACCAGTCTAACTGCTGATTTCGCCGAAACTTCGACATTTTCCGTGAAGCGAATGCCGTCTGACCTCCACAACCCGAAGGCGATATCGAAGCATTGCAGTCAGACTAATTTTTGGACTTTTGAGGGCTCCAACAACCCTTAACGACTGCCACTATATGTTCGTATGGTAACCGGGACCAGCGGCTTAACGTGCTTTCCGAGGTACGACCAGACCAGTGCAAATATTCATATTCATGCATACAAATATTTGCACTTCACGGATTTAACGGAAACTATGAAGTCTGATACACTATGACATCTTCTAACCATCATTTTTCCGTTACATTAGAATATAATAGAATTCTCTTTGTAATGTACAATGTATATTTCATGTCCCAGAACCGTGACACAAGCAAATATTCACATTTAATTCAACAACCGGCACACCGAGCCAACTTGCGCCAGTAATTGAATGTTCTCAACATCTGTAATCAAATGATAATCGCATTAATTATAGTTACGTAACTAGCCAATTAATATGCGGCCGCCAATGCTTTCACAACGACTCAATTTGGTGTGATAATGTTAGTTGGAAAAGGGGTG